>CM055097.1:29417784-30631598 GCA_029204225.1 Diphasiastrum complanatum
AACTCAAGGCTACAAGACCCTACAAAAGACACTCCAGGCTTGAAGGCCCTCAAAAAGTGTAACTGATTAACTTAAGTTTGATAAATGACCAAAGACAATTCTGCTTGGAATATTTATTCAAGGAAAGTTGGAGAAAGTTAAGAACTTTAAGCTCTACAAGAACCAAGAGGCTTCGAAAAAAAACTCGAGGGTAAGGGATGCTAAAGAATAACAGTAGCTTAATAAAGATTCAGACCACCCACAATTGTTTACCTATGTTCTTCTATCTTACGATCCTATTGATAGCTTTCTAACAACAATTTTTTTAATCCTTTTTGTTGTTTCCATATGCATAAGCCGAGTACTAAGGATAAAATGGTAAAGTTAGAACTTGAAAATGCGATTGGAGCTTGAACATGAATAAGATTAAAAGAAAAAACTGAGATTATTCTTGTTAAAAGTATTATGTTCTTGTCGCGCTTTTGATGTAATTAATGAAACACTCTGACAGACTACCTCATCGAAACTAAGAAAAGAAATACACTTTAACCAATAAGGAGATAATTTTGGTGACACCTTCTAGTTTGAAAGTTAAAAAGTCATACCAAAATCATTCTGTAGCCCTATCAAACTTGTCAGTACTCAAGCAATTCACAGTTCTAACCTACTCAATCACTTATATCATACAATGTTTCAAGCCACGATATTGAATGTGATGATATGTTTTGGTTGTTAAGCTTCATGCCCTGTAGAAAACTCCCAGTCCTATCTGTCTTTTTATGAGGGCAATGTCTGAGGGCCTAATAATCACCTATTTATCACAGTTTCAGTGCTTCAGTGAGGGATCACCTTTTATCACACATATTTGCTAAGCTCGAGCTTTACGCATTTTCTGAAAGTTAGTGTGGACTTCCTTTTAAGTCTTAATGATCTTTTTAGAGTACGGTGTTTAGACTGATTTTTATCTTATCTTATGTATTCTCTCTACTGACAGAATTCTTTCTTTGTCTTTCATTACCTGTTCGCAGATCAATGAGGCGTTAATGAAAATTGCGGGTCCACGTGCATATTTCATGCATTGCTTGCCTGCAGAGAGAGGCGTGGAAGTGACAGATGCAGTTATCGAGGCTTCAAATTCAATTGTTTTTCCCCAGGCTGAGAATCGGATGCATGCTCAAAATGCTGTTATACTTCATGTTCTTGGGTTCTGATTAATGGAAATTCTTATTGAAGGCTGAAGCTATTTTCATAATCTATTGGAGTTGCGCAAGTGGAGTCATCAGAGAACTAACCAATATACTTGAAGAGCTTTCTCCAAGATAGGAGGAATCATTGAATTTTGCTAAAAAATCAAAACTCAGGCACCGTAGATGAAAATGTATCAGGTTATAGAGAATTTGCTACCTATATCATGAGATGAAGTTTGTCTTATCCTCTAAGTTCTTCTTACCTTATTCAAGTAATATATTGATTGAAAGTGTCTGGTTCCTGCTCATAAACGGCTATTGTAGCTACCTCTTTGAATCACAGCTTCATAGGTTGTGACTGGTATTTCATATAGTGTTTGTCTTGGGAACTTTTGTTTAGTAGGTCTCTGACGTTGCTTTTGTTTTTTTAGTTTGTTCTTAGATTTTTGTTGTTATATTCTTAGTGAGCAGTGAGTCTACTTAAGAGTCTCCAGATTCTTTTGAAACCCAGATGCAGCTTATGCTGGGGTACTAACGAGACATGGCTGGATGGGTAAGATTTTTCTGTTCTTTCCTTATATATCATTGTATCAATATGGATCCTTCGACTTTTTTTGTTGCACGCATGCTTTTTCTAAGGTTTGCCTAATGACATCACTGACTTCTCGAGTTAGATTGTGAATTTGGATGTAGGTCAATCTCACAAGTACATACAGTTTGATTTGTTAAGTGTAATTTGTCGCCTAGCTTCACATTATATTTCACAATAAAACTATCAAACCCGCCTTCTTGTGGGTATCTTCTTAGAATACTGAATTCCAACTATGTTCTATATTCCCCTATACCAAGGTCAAGAATGTGCCTTGTGTGCTAGGCATGGTGTATTATAACACTAAATGGTACAGATATTATAGAGTTGCATGCAAAGGTTGAAATGCTCGTTCTTGTTGTGAAGCTTGGATGTTTTGGCACAATCAGCCCTGAATATGCAACATCTTTGTTTGAATGATGGATATTGCACACTGCGCCTTTCTTACGAAGTTCAAGGTTTGGTGATTATGCATTGTTTTGAGAAAGATATTAATTCCAAGTAGTTCACGTTCAGGTTTGGCAAAATGTATAATTCAATCTCATTGTAATACGACCAGAATCATCATGCAAAAGTGCTTGATGTTTTGGCACAATCAGCCCTGAATATGCGACATCTTTGTTTGAAACCATAAATAGATATGAATGATGGATATTGCACACTGCGCCTTTCTTATGAAGTTCAAGGTTTGGTGATCATGCATTGTTTTGAGAAAGATATTAATTTCAAGTAGTTCACATTCAGGTTTGGCAAAATGTATAATTCAATCTGACCAGAATCATCATGCAAAAGTGCTTGGTGTCTCATGCACGTAAGTTATCTTACGTGGTTATAAGATACACAGATTAAAGCCAGTATGTTAAACATTGGAGGACATGGTAAGGAGTTAGTTCTAGTTCCAAATTACTCTCATTCACAAGTTAGTAAAGATTTAGACTTTGGATGATCACACTAGGGTAGTAGCCTAGCCATTTGCATTTGTACTGCATAGTGCATACTTAGTTGACATCACTTCAAGCATGGGCATGAAGTTTGCTTATTGTGGCTCAACAATCAATAGAATCTTATAATGGTACCTCAATATCAAAGATAGCTTCATCTCAAAATCATGATTAGACAAAGGCTCAATGGGTTCAATCACCTTGTCAAGGGTTATCTCCACATCTTGTTTGGATATTGAGCATGATTCGGCTTGGGGATATGTCTGCTAGGTTTGAATAAAAATTTAGGTGCCGGTGGTCGATGTCTCTCAAGGTCAGAGTAATGCAATAAATAATCATCTTTATACTCCCAATCATCAAGCGTAAACATTTGTTCATAGTGGGATTATAGATTTTATTTAACTTGCTTGATGAATTGAAGCTCAATGTGACCTTTGGGGACCAATCCAAACACAATCACTTGGAGGCTCATCCTACTTTTGATCATTTATCGATGACTTCCCTCAGAAAACGTGAGCATAGTTTTCTCTTAATGATAAGTCATAATCATTCTCTTTCTTTTTTAATAAAAAATCCTTTTGAAAAATTGAATAAAAAAGAGGACTAAAATCCTAAGTATAGTTAGTGGAGGTGAATTCAATTTGATGAGCTTAATCTTTTTTTGCAAAGAGTATGGAACTAGACATCAACTCGCAATCTTATATAATGCACAAAAAAATGCAATAACAAAATGAAAGAACTGAACTCTTGAGGAGTGTGCTAGAAGCATGCCTATTAAGAGTAGATAGCGAAAGTATCACAAGCAAATATAATTCATTTTCAATACATACTACTTTTTTTCACTACTCTTATCTATGTTCTATTGATTCTGTTATTATCACTTATTATGATCTAAGTTTCTAATTTTAAGGACTGGCATAACGATCTAATAGTCATTTATTTTTTCGCACTCGCGAATGATAGTATAGATGTGCTTTGATAGTAGTGAATCACTTTTGTTATCACATTGACTATCGCTACTGCTATTGACTATCTCAATTGACAATCATTGTCGAATAGTTATTTGACTAATGCACACCTTATTTTCCAACACAAAGCAGAGATAACAATTGGAAAATCGTTCTATCTTTGAGTACTCATTTGATATTTGAAGTCAAACTAAGAGTAATGATTCTCTGGGTGTGAATGTTAAAGGATTGGTTTCTAAACTTCTTTTCTTGGTATGAGGACAAAACATGTTTAAGGGAGGAAGAATGGTACATTCATATGCCTTGTATATAGGATTCGGCATAATCTTAGACTTGGATATTCAATACTCAAGTGTACGAGTTTGTTAGTTATTCCTCGCATTTTGAGATAGGCCAAAAATGTAATTAATAATTTTATGAGGGCCCAGATGCTCTAAATAGGGCATATGGAGTTAGTGCAAGATGATTGACTACTTTTAGTGCATCTAAATGAGATCAAAAGAAATTGGTTGAGAATGGGCATCCTATATGAAATATTCCTAAGCTTTTGAAATCTATATAAGATGTAGAAACTCGCCCATCTACACAACCTGGTTTCGGTTTCCGATTGCCAGAATCCTCTCTTTGTACTCAATCATCGTGGCTCGAGGGAGAAGGTAATTGGGGTTGACTCTTGCCTTCCAGTTGGTTGGCTGGTTTGGTTCCACAATAGTCCTTTTGGTGCATGCAACATGATATTCACTTGGCGATCCTTATACCTAGATTGTTTTTCTCACATTTGATGCAATCACATTCTTTTATAAGAATAATATGCTTTCTCACGCTGTCTCTCATTTTCTTCTCTTTTTTCCTCTCCCCCACAAGCTTTGCTTTAACGGTTTCATCATGTATTGTATAATAAGACAACTTCGATCTAAATTGCCACTTTTGTAGGAAACCAGAGAAATTCGATATCTTGCAGTGGAAGTGGTGAGCCGGTGGAATGTGGATCAGAAGTGCATCAATTACCACCTAGCATTCAAGATCAAAATCATACACATTGTGCAATGGAACAACAATACAATGGACAAAATTGCACTTTGATTACAAATAAAAAATGAGCACAAGAAGCTTGAAGCTGGGCGCGAGACTACGTGCGCAAAAAATGCTTCAGCTGATAACTAGTTGATCACTTACTTCGCAAACTCAAAAAAATGAACTTCACTATATCCCTAACAAAATGCCTGCAAGATCACGTCCTGATCAGAACGCTGACTCCAGTAGATCTTCCTTGATGATTGGAAGTTAGATGTCAGTACATTGAAAGCTGACATTAATCTACTTGATTAACTACATTTGTCATGTAGTAGATAGCCGTCGCTTCGCCAGAGATCTATGTACAGAAGTAGACGATCTGTCAGCGTCGGAGTCTTGACAATATCGAATTTTACAAGGACTCGAAAAATATAGAAGGACTCAGAAAATATACACTGACTTACAATGACTAAAAAAATTACGAATTTTTCGAGTCGAGCCCATCTCAAAAAAATTTCATTTTTGGGTCTCGAAAAAATCCCGGATTTCTCGAGTCAATATAGTATCAAAAAATTCTAACTTTTGGATATAAAAAAATCTCGGATTTTTCGAGTCGATAGAGTATGGAAAAATTCTGAAAAATACGAGTCGAGTTTCTGCTATAGTAATTTTTTTTGAGCTTCATTCTTTTTGTGATTTTTTTTTTTTCAAAAATAGGTATAAATAGGGTGGGTTTTTTTAGGATGCTCATTACCTTAATGGAATTGGACTTGAGCATGAATTCCAACATCCCCCTTAATGTGGATCCTGAAAACTTTTGATTTTTAGATTTAGTAGGTTGTTAAATTTGAGATGATGCTCCTTGGTTAGAGCCTTGGTGAAGTAATCTGCTGTCTGTAATTCTGTCCTGTAGTAAACCAAAGAAATTTCCTTGCTTTGCACTTTTTCTCTGAGATAGTGATATCGGATTTCAATATGCTTACTTCGGGAGTGGATTTAGAGACAGTGCAAAGGCCGTTTGATTGTCACAGTAGAGGGTCGTTGGATGTGACTGGATAATTTCGATATCTGCAGGCAGGTTCCTCAGCCAAATTGCCTCTTTGGGAGCATTTTTGGCAGTTATGTATTCCGATTCTATGGAGGATAGTGCTACTGAGGTCTGTTTCTGGCTGTTCCATGAAATGTCAATTTTTTGGTATCGATATCTCCTGCCCAACCTGCATCTGCATAGCCCTCTAGAATGTTGGCAAATTGGCTACCTTCATACCAAATGCTGAGGTGCTCTAGTGGACTGGATCTGGATTTGAAAGGAATTGGCTGAGGGAGCTGATTGAGTAGGCTAGTTCGGGTCGTGTGCAAAGCATGACATACATGAGTGACCCAATTATGGAGTGAAATGGATATTTTTTCATTGGATATTTCTTCATTTCCTCCTTCTTTGACTCGAATTTTGGACATTTATGCTTTGACAGCTTCAAACCAGGGTCGAGAGAGAAGTAGCTCAGTTTGCACTCGACCATTCCATATTTCTTCAACACATTGGTGAGGACCCATATCTCATCAATGTAATATGCATTTGGTATCCTTCAACAAATTCAGATTATTGCTGAACAATAAAGTATCATCAACATATAGAGTAATGATGATGAAGGAATTCGATACAGACTTGAAATAAACATTCGAGTCTGCCAAGTTTGGGATGAAACCATCTCTCGATCAAGAAGGTATTAATTTTCTGAAATCAGGCTCTTGGAAACTGTTTTAGACCATATAAGGATTTAAGAATTTTGCACACTAAGTGATCCTTACCCTTCAGCTCATATCCTCCAAGCCGGGTCATGTAGATCTCCTCTTCAATGGTGCCATTGAGAAATGCAGTTTGAACGTCCATTTGGTGAACTTCAATGTTGGCTGCAACTGCATAGGAAAGAAGTAAACGAATTGAAGCATGCTTTACCACTAGGCTGAAGTCTGGATAATCCAAATTTGGGATATGGAAGAATCCTTTGGCTAGAAAATGGCCTTGTATCGATTTATTTCTCCTTCAGCCCCTACTAGGTTAAAGTTTGATCCTTTGATGCTAATTGATAGGTTGAGGTTCTGACTCATTTTTTGAGTCAATATTGATTTTTTGATTTTCGATCCCTAAGCTGTTTTTGATACTTCCTAGGATCGAATTTTGACTGTTCGATCCTTGGGTCATATTTGGATGGAGCTTTCTCCCTTATGGTCGAAAAATTGGTCTTCCATGAATATGATATCCCTGCTCATGAAAGTCTTCTGATTTTATAGGTTCTAGAGCTTGTATGCCTTGTGATATGGGGAGTAGCCAACAGAAATCGATTTTCTGCTCTTATCATCCAGCTTCTTTCTCAGATCTTCAGGGATCTGAGCGTAGGCAATGACACCAAAAATTCAAATATATTTGAGTAATGGTTTCGATCCAATCCATACCTCATAAGGTGTCTTGCCAATCAGGGTCTTAGTGATGGATTGATTCTGCAAATAGGCAGCCGTGGAGACAGCTTCTGCCCAAAACTTCTTTGGAAGAGAAGCATGGGCCATCATGATTTTGGCACTTTCAATAAGTGTACGATTCTTCCGTTCTGCTACTCCATTGGAATGAGGAGAGTAGCTCGTGGTGTACTGTTGATGTATTCCACAAGCCTTGCAAAATTCCTTGAATTTGGTGGAGATGTGTTCTCCCCCTCCATCAGAACGTATTGCTTTCATTGCTCTCTAGGTCCGATTTTCTACAGATGCCTTGAACTACTTGAAGAACCTGAAAGTATCGGATTTATTATTCAAAAAGTAAGTAGCAGTTCTCCTTGAAAAATCATCAATAAAAATCAGAAAATAAAGTGCTCCTATTTGCATTGGGCCATTGGGCCACAAAAGTCACTGTGTACAAGATATAGCAAATCTCTAGAAGTGTGAATAGAATCTGAAGTAAATGGAATCCTAGCATGCATGCTGATAATACAGCTTTCACATGGAGACTCAGATTTGCTAATAGAAGGAAGATCTTGCACAATGTTTTGACTTGACATTTGCTAGATACCTTAAAGTTTACATGGCCCAGTCTGAAATGCCACAACAAATGATTTGATTCAGACTCGAAATAAGAGCTTGACTACTAGTAGAGTAACAGTGACTAAGCTTATAAAGATAGCCACAACGTCTACCAAATGCCAAAGTTTTTCGAGACTTGTCAAGGATAGTGCAGCCCTTTGCATCGAATTCTACTCTATGACCAAAATCAGTGATTCTGCTTATGGAAAGCAGATTCTTTGTAAGATTCAGAATATACAGGGACATTGGGATTGCAACTTAACAACACCGTCTCTGAAATTCAACCCTGACTCGTCCTTTCACCATTCATTGGAATGTGTTGAGTTGTCTCCAAGCTGCACAACTCTAGAATGAGTGAAAGGTTTGTAGTTGTGGAACCAATCTTGATGAACGGGGTCATGTGCTGAGTTGCTCAAGAATCCAGGTACCAGATTTGATATCTTGAGCATTTCGACCTTGGTATCATAAATGCAAGCTTCATCCTCCTCTTCATCCTGGATCGAGTCACTGGTTGAGACAGCATTGCTTGTTGTTGGAACTGCTTCTTCCTTTCGTTGTATACTTGAGTGTTCTACAGTCCTTGATGAGATGACCCGTCCTCTTACAGTACTTGTAGAAGAGTTTCTGCATTGGCTAAGACGATGAAGGAAAATTTGACTTTGACCTTGGGCCAAAATTTGATCCTGAGTTAAAATTCAATACAAGATCAAAATTCGATACAGACTGCCTATTGCCCCCTTTTCCCCTGAATAATCAGGTTTTGTGGATTTCTTTTGACACTTTTGATTTCTCTTTGTTTAAAGAGCCTGAGGATCAAATCTCGAGCTACTGAGGAGTATCAATTTCTTCTGATCTCCTCTTGTAGCAGCATGGAAATGACTCTTGATAGAGTGAGTTGATGCTGGGTTCGAAATGGCCATGACCAAGTTTTCATAGGCATTAGAGAAACTCAATAAAAGAGTCATCACTGCATCTGAATCTTCGATATTCTATCATGTTGCAGTCATCTGACTCCATGAGATTTTTGAAGGTATTAAGATGGGCTCGAGATAGTGTCTGCATCAAACATCCTCAATGTGAAGAATTTCTTCCTCAAATGAAGTTTAGATGTGACATCTTTGATGTCATAAGAGTATTGTTAGGATGTCTCAGACACCCTTGGCTGTCTGAGCAGATCGAATGTGACCTGATCTATGAGTCTTTGATATTTAGGTGTGATTAAGGCAAATGCCTTGCCATCTCGTTGCCTCCATATGGTGATGCTTGGCCGCATCTCTCTCTGGTTTGACTTCAGTGCCATCAACTATGTCCCATAGTTTCTTGGCTAGTAACACAACTCTCATCTTGAACTTCTAGAGAGTGTAGTTCTCTCCAT
The DNA here is from genome assembly GCA_029204225.1 of Diphasiastrum complanatum. Classification (NCBI taxonomy): domain Eukaryota; kingdom Viridiplantae; phylum Streptophyta; class Lycopodiopsida; order Lycopodiales; family Lycopodiaceae; genus Diphasiastrum; species Diphasiastrum complanatum. The sequence continues at coordinate 29,426,910 of CM055097.1, forward strand.
CGAGTTTGTCAATCAGAGAAGAGCTATAACTCGAATCCATTCTGGTGATGTTGGATAGAAACAACATTTACGTGAAGCTGTTGGCTGCGCATGGTTGCTGAGAAGAAGTCTTGGTAGAAACATACTGAAGTCCACATTGAAAAATGTAGGTTAATAAGCCACCTGCTCTGATACCATGTAGGAAACTACGGAAATTTGATATGTTGCAACGGAAGTGGTGAGCCAGTGGAATGTGGATCGGGAAGTGCGTCAGTTACCAACTAGCATTCAAGTTCAAATTCATACACTATTGCGCAATGGAACAACAATACAATGGACAAAATTGCACTTTGATTACAAATAAAAAATGAGCAAAAGAAGCTTGAACTGGGCGCGAGAGACTAGGGGCGCAAAAACGCTTCAGCTAATAACTAGTTGATCACTTACTACGCAAACTCGAAAAACTGAACTTCACTATATCCCTAACAAAACGCCTGCAGGATCACTTGTTAAAAAATCGAGGAGAACCTTATTGTTATTGTTTACGATGTACATTAGATGTTGACAAGCTGTTACCGTAACTGTAATTAGCCGTAGGGCTAGTCCTATTAGTCTATTCGTAGGTTTTCTCTCTCTATCAGGGTTCAGGGTTTATATGTACATTTATATTCAGTATGAAACTAGCGTGATAGAGTGATAATGCGTGTTCGTCTTCCGGCTCCTTCCTTGGTGATTGCTTATGGTAATGCTTGATGTTGCATTTCTGATTGTTGACATGGTAATCAAGCTACGATAGTCCTGCGTGCCTGATCAGTAGATACAGCTTGTCACATCAGGCTCCGCAACGAAGTGAGAAAGTCCTTCACATGAGGTGAAAGCTTGGAGAGACAAAACGCGTTGGAAGAAATTCTTCTTGATGTATTTTGCAGGTTTTGGAGCTCACAGTTATTAGTGGGGAACGAAGACACAATCCCGAAAGGCATTGGAAAGCCCAGGGCACCATCAGACATATTGAAAATCTGGCCAGTGGAAAAGTTTTACAATATTTTTTTTTAGTCTTTGTGAAAAGTATCATTTGTCAGAGAGTTGTCCCAAGAAATCTCTCATTTGTTTGTTTGGCATACTGCAAATCACACCTGACAATGTCTAGTACTGCCATTTAGAGCTTTGAGGCTTCTTACCTTTCACATTACTGATATATGTCTGTTTGAACGATCACTTGTTTTGAAATCTAAGCAAAGAGGAGGCGGCGTAGCCGCCGCACCGAAGCAGGGAATCTGGAATTTTCTCTCTGAAAGTTCTTATATTCTCTCTTTTTTATTCGTACCAATATCGGGGATCCAAGCGTGCTAGCTGAAGAGAAACCCGAGCAGCCGTACATCTGCGCTCCAGTCCAATATCGCATGTCCGTATCGATATCGGATCCAAGCGCACGAGCTAAAGAGAATTCTTAGCAGTTGTACATCTGTGCTCCAGTCCGATATCACATGCTCCAATATCGGATCCACGCGCACAAGTTAAAGAGGATCCTGAGCAGTCGTACTTCCGCGCTCCATTTCGATATCAGGTGTATAATCGAAAAAAAAAAATATTATACAGTTCTGTGGCGTGATAAAATTTGGAGACTAAGTCATGTGTTCAGACTGAGCCATTTTTGTGATCCGAACTTGTCTATCCAGTAATGGCAACTCTATTTGAGAGTGTCCTCAATGAGTCAAACTATGCAGTTTGAAAATTCAAATTGAAGAACAATTTAATGGAAAATGAGCTATGGGAGATCGTGATAGGTGAAGAGACATGGCCATTGATTGTAGAAGAATAATGGGCATTTGACAAGAGAAAATGGAAAGCACAGAATGTCATCAACTTATCAATTAGAGATGCAATTATTTCCTATATTTCGGATTCAGAAGGACCAAAAGAAGCATGGGATACGTTGAAGGCATTGTTTGAGACCACAAACACATCTCGAGTGCTATTCCTGAAGACGAAGCTGCACACATTGCGGATGGACGATGGTGCAACTGTTGTTGATACCTATTAAGATCAAAGAGATTCGTTACCAATTAGCAGCAGTTGGAGAGCGAGTACAGGATCGTGAGATCGTGCAGTTGACATTGAGTCACATCAGATGTTTGTGACAAGTATAGCCACACGGGAAAATCTTCCAACCTATGAAGAGTTAGGAGGATTGCTTTTGCATGAAGAACAACATCAAGAGAACTTGAGTCATCGCAACAGGGGGTTGGTCAAGCTCTTGCAGTCCAGGGACGTGGTGGTAGATTTGGTCGTGGAAGACACCAATCAAGAGGTGGAAACTCAAATCGTGGATCATTCCAACAATTTCAAGAACCATCCAATGATGGCCCAAATCGAGGCAATTAAATCAAGGTGAGGTCAAGGACGTGGCTATTCCAGGCAAAATAAACCTGGAAATTGTAGGTATTTCAACAAACTTGGCAACTAGGAGCGTGAATGCTTCAAGAAACAGAAGGAGATGGAACAAAGTAAAAGACAAAGGGGCAAGTGGGAAATTATGTTGATCAACATCAGTTTGATGATTATTATTATGAAAACAATTATACTGATCAACATCAATACGATGATCAATATGAAGATGATACAGGTGAGAGCTCAAAATTGTTCATTACAGCATTAATGACAAGTGATGAAACCAAGGATACCTGGTACATTGATAGTGGTGCATCCAAGCACATGACTTCAAGGAAAGAGTGTTTTCAGAACTCAAGGAAACTCACAATGGTGATGAAGTTGGACAAGCCGATGGCAAATTGCTATCTATTAAAGGAGTTGGAGTGGTACCAGTGAAGTTAGCCAGTGGGAAGATAAAGCGAATAAGCAATGTGCAATATGTACCTGACTTAGCTAACAATCTACTATCTGTTGGGATGATGGCTGATCAACAACTCAAGGTTGAGTTTGACAGCGACAAATGTCTTGTCAAAGACATCAAGAATCACTACAAAGTTGTTGCTACAGGAGCTAGAGTCAACGAGAATGCGAGATCTTTTGCTCAAGCTATGGTAAGCACGGTTGATAGTCAAAGTGATCTTTGGCATCAACGATTCGTCATATTTAGTGCTCAAAGTTTACAGATTCTCAAAAGACGTAATCTAGTTATAGGATTGCCTGATATTTCTTTTGAAGAAAATTTTTTGTGAAGGTTGCATTTTGGGAAAACAACATAGAGAGAGGTTTCCCAAAAGTGGAGCAAGGAGAGCCAGTGGCATCCTAGATCTTGTCCACAGTGATCTATGTGGACCTATGCAGACTAGATCTCTTAGTGGCTACTATTACTTTATCACCTTCATTGATGATTATAGCAGATGCATTTGGATTTATTTCATAAGCAAGAAATCAGATGCTTTTGCTAAGTTCAAGGAATTCAAGGCATTAGTTGAAAAGCAAACGGGATGTTGCATCAAAACTTTGAGATCTGATGGAGGTGGTGAGTATTTTTTGACAGAATTTATTGATTTCTGCAAAGATCAAGGGATCAAGAGACAGACTACAACACCTTATTCACCACAACAAAATGGAGTTGCAGAACTAAAGAACAGATCTATTGTTGAGATGGCCAGGGCGATGCTCAAAAGCAAGGGTCTGCCAAACACCTTTTGGGAAGAATCTTGTAGCACAACTATGCACACCCTGAATCGGTGTCCTACAAAATCCATGGAAGGTAAGACACCTCATGAAGCTGTTACTGGAAAGAAATCTAATATTTCTCATTTGAGAGTATTTGGTTGTGATACTTATGCTCATATTCCTGATGAGAAATGAAGAAAATTGAATGCAAAATCTATCAAGTGTATTTTCCTTGGATATGATGAGAAGGCCAAGGCATACAAGATGTATGACACAAATGCACAGAAGCTTGTAATTTCTAGGGATGCTATGTTTGACGAGATGGGCCAAGGCGAACAATCTGAAGTAATCACTGAACCTTTTGATGAGGGAGTGAAAGTACAGGTCAAGAAGGAAGTGGATTTTGATATAGAAAAGCAATTGGACAAAGGCAAGCCTGATGCTAAAATTCCCAAGAGAGTACCTAAATGGTACTTATCAGTCACAGATGGTGCAAAGAAGGGAGATACTCCTGAATCCAGTGAGCAGGGAGAGCTTAGAAGATCAAGTAGAAATCAAAAACCTCCTACAAGATTAGAGATGAATCTAGCCCTAATGGGATCCATCTTAACGGCTCAAGAACCTAAAACTTTCAACGAAGCAAAGGAACACAAGGAGTGGCGTGCAGCTATGGAAACAGAAACGGAGGCTATATCGAAGAACAAAACATGAGACCTTGGTTGAGCTACCTGATGGTAAGACGCCTATCACATGTAAGTGGATCTACATGACGAAGTATGGAGCGGATGGGCAACTCAACAAGTACAAGGTGCGATTAGTTGCAAGAGGTTTTGAGCAGCCAGAAGGCATAGAATTTGAGGAGACCTTCGCACCTGTAGCCAAAATGGTAACTATTTGTTCTATCATTGCAATTTCTGCTTTCTATGGTTGGAAAATCCAGCAAATGGACGTCAAATCTGTTTTTCTTAATGGAGTATTGGATGAAGAGGTATATTTAGAGCAACCTCAAGGGTTTGTTGAGCTAGGAAGAGATGATTGTAAGCCCTTGAGTACACCTATGGATGTCAACATGAAGCTTACTGCATATGATGAATCTGAGAAAGTGGATGCTTATTTGTATAGACAACTGGTTCTCTCTCTATCAGGGTTTAGGGTTTATATGTACATTTTATATTCAATATGAAGTTAGTGTGATAGAGTGATATTGCGTGTTCGTCTTCCGGCTCCTTACTTGGTGATTGCTTATGATGAATGCTTGATGTTGCATTTCTGATTGTTGACAATCACGTCCTGATCAAAGTGCTGACTCCAATAGATATAATTGGAACAGAAGTAGGCGAACTGCCAGCGGTGTCGGAGTCCTGACATTATCGAATTTTACAAGGACTCAAAAAATACACAAGGCCTCAGAAAATATACATTGACTCAAAAAATTACAATGACTCAAAAAATTACAGATTTTTCGAGTCGAGCCCATATCGAAAAGTTCTGATTTTTGGGTCTCGAAAAAATCTCGGATTTTTTAAGTCGATACAATATCAAAAAATTCTAACTTTTGGATATCGTTTGGATATCGAAAAATCTCGGATATATTTAGTCGATACAGTATCAAAAATTTTTGAAAAAATGAGAGTCGAGTTTCTGCTACAGTAATTTTTTTCGAGCCTTCTTTTTGTGAACTTTTTTTTTTTTTCAAAGATAGCTATAAACACTGATTGTTTCTTTTCAAAATCTTCCTTTTGATGTAAATACAACCAAACAACCAATTGTTTGAAAAACGGATTCAGTTGATTTTTTTCGAAACTTGTATGTGACAATAACTTGCTTAGTTCAAAAAAGATTCATAGGCTAGCATGTGTAACTATCTATTATCAGTGGACTTTGATGTAAGAAGAAATTTTCAAATGGATTTTCTTTCATGGATTGATTAATTAGTTTGTATACTAGTTGAAAAAATAATGTAATCATTAACAACTTAGTAGAGCCAATTCCTGAGTAAGTACTTGTGTATTTGTGAATCAAAGCTTTTTTAATTTTGTATTCGTCAAAAAAATTACATTCCTTAATAAATTGTCATTGTACCTAAACAAGAGGAAACCAAAAGAGTTTTCACCAAACACGAGTATGTGGAAAAGCCTAACCATTTCACTCGTTTCTTTTAAAATATTAATTTTTTTTTGGTGATATTGTCACCTCAAAAAACCATATACAAGGTTCCACATGTGCTATACTGGATGAAGGCAAAGATTCAATCCTATGAAGTAAAACACTACAAAGCCTAGAAGCTTACATCACTAGGAAATTGATTCCTTTTGTGAGGGGAAAGGCCTTAGATTAAGGGCCAGCCTTTGCATGGATTCCTCATGTGAGGGGAAAGGCTCAAGGTCAAAGGCATTTAGTCACATCCCTAAGATTTTGGCCTTTTATGCATGTGCTTGGGTCCAAGATCCATGTGCCAATCCAATGACCCAATTTAAGTGAGATTTCTCTCACTTAATGTGGGTTGTTGGGTGCACACCTTGCATTTAAATAATATGCAAGAAATGTGCTATATATTCAAGACCGTATATGCCCATATGTCAACTAAAGGGCTCAGGGCTAAAAAAAAAAAAGAACAAAAATTCATTGGGATCATGGATTGGTATTAGGTGGTGCTTTACAAAGTCAAAAAGTGAATTGGGCACGACACTCCCCAGAGTGTTTTCCAATGTCAAAATCTTGATATTCAAAAAGTTATGATCTCTTTCAATTTTCACACTTGCGAAGCCTACGACATATGTGGTATCCATCAAAATCGCATCAAAAATTGCAAAGAAACTATGGGCAAAAAATGAGGCAAGACGAGAAGTTTTCAAGTCTTTCCTCTTCATATTTACAAAGTTCATGATCTCTTTCAAAGTTTGAAATAGAAACCATGGGTGGAAAATGAGGTAGCACACAAAGCCTTCAATTATTGCCTCATGGTTGACTAGCCCAAGACTCTCAACTTGCCAAGTGAGGTTGTGCAGTGTTGGAATACCACCACCACCACCACCACTTATGCCAAGTGCACTTAGCACAAGGTTGCAAGGCAAAAAGAAACTCTTGGACTTGCCCTTACACGTGGCAAGGCCCAATGTGCCATCTAGGGCCATGTCCACATGCAGCCACCACGACCTTGAGAGATGGGAAGGCCCTAGGCCCTTTTGGTCCATGTTATCAAATGGCAAATTAAAATGTGCCCATTTGGACATATGTGACAATCACCGTGAAAGCAACCTATAAGCATATATACAAAATAGAGGCAATTTTGCATTTGTAGCTCAACTAGAGATGGAAGAGACAAAACTTACAGTAGATCGAGGTCTATGCTTAGTTCCTTGGGTATGAAACACAAAACCACAAAAAAGTGTCCGATTTGCTTTAGTTTTTCTCTTCTCTCACAAATTACTGTACAGTTACTTATATGACAACACTCGACAACCTGATCATATTATCTCTCAGACATTGATCATATAGCACAGCTGATCGCCAGTTATAGTCGTCAATTATAATTTATCAGCGTATCTACACTAATATATATTGTAAACTCCAAGGATTAGACTTCTCAAGTTTGTACAAAATAGATCACTGCAGTCAGCTGCTGCAGAAAGGTGCAGTAAGGCTCTCACTCGCTTTCTCATCAGCGTGCTGCTGTTTCAGATTAAACAAGTGCCTTAGTGTCACGTGTCTTTGATCTCCTTGGAAGCGGCTCACCTCCACTTCGATTTTGTATCACCGCTGTAAAGCCTGCATAACGCATGGTACACAGCTTAGTGATCCGTCATCCACCTACAAAATCCAACACGGACTTTTGCTTTAATCTCCGCGTTTGTCCAGAACACTGTAGTGCAGGCACATTAGATACATAGGGCTTGTGCGACTGATGTTTACAGACACTCTGTCCATGAAGAGAGAAGCTGCAGCTTCATATACGCATCGACTTACCAGTCGTAGACAGTCGGAGTGTTTGGGAGTGCTTTGTCAACCTTAGCTGAACCCACCTGATCCATTGCTTTGTTACTGCCAGGATGAAAGACGCTTCTCCAGATATTATCTCTGTCCTTGAAACCTACAAGCCATGAACATGCAAATGGCAGTGTCAATATAACGACTTGGGATTGCTACAATCACTAACAGAGAGCTGACACTGAATTGCAGAGCAGGAACTGAAAATTGTTTGGAGCCACTCAAACGCTGGGCAAGGAATTCTGCGAACAATACTGAAATACAGAAAGAAAGTAATTAAGCAAGCTACGAACTGGGAGAGGCCAAAGAAGGCGAGGCTGGAAGGCTGGAGCCAGGAGGAGTAGATGGCAGGGAATCATCCCGACCCAAGGATATTGACCGATTTACAGGAGGCTTCACTATAGCTATACTTTGAGCCACCCTGCGGGCCTCATGTTGAGAGTAGTGAAACTCTCCACTGTTCCTCCGATCGACCATTCTCCTCGTGTCTTCATCTGAGCGCCAGAAAAAGACATCAGAACACAGAATAACTACTCAATTACATAATTCGTCTTCCTACCAAAGTACTTCAAAATGTTTCATAAGTTGATTTCTTACATTCAGAACCCAGGAAGAAACACAACCGGAAGCTGTACTATACTAGAAATGACAAGTGAAAAACTGATGGGCTGAAACTCACATACATCAGCCTTTTCAAGTATTTCATAAATTCATCTCTTACCTTCGGAACCTAGAAAGAAAAAGAGCCAAAAACTCTACGATTCTGAAACGGTGAGCTACCCAAATATATCATTAGCCTTCTCTACAATCTCATGAATTCATATCTTACCTTCGGGAACTAGAAAGAGACATAACTATACTATAACTTATAAGTGACAAGCCACGAATTGATGGGCTAAAACTTAAATACATCATTACTCGTCTCTAACGTTTCATGAATTCATGTTTTACCTTGGTAACCTAGAGAGAAATTGAACAGCCAAAAGCTATACTATACTGGAAGAAGAATCTATTTCCCAGTGTGTCATTAACTGATGTCTTGCCTTTGGAACCTTGGAAGAAACAGCACCAAAACTACTATATTGGAAATGATAGGCTGGATTTCATGATCTAAGACACGCTGTGAACAATCCAGTAAGACTGGGAATGAGAAGCCGAGAACTGATGGGGAAAACTCAGGATCTAATCAACATATGCTGTACGAGATTCAATACCAAAAGATGCAGCATCAGAGCACAAATCTGCACCAGCAATTACATTTGCAGGTGTTTTTTGTTTTCTGAGTCTTCCAAGTCCCTTATCCGGCTTTGGGCCTGCAACAACATCATCCCACAGCTTGTCTAACAATCCCATTATCAACCCAATTCAGCACTCAATCACTCCCCAGCCTCCGCAAGCAAAATTCCGATCCAACGTAACCGTAGGCAGCATTGTGATGTGGCTGCGTACTCGTAGACTAGTATGTCAACGTGAGAGGCTGAGGATTCATTGGACGGATCAGATGCAATTGTACGAGTGATCTAACGGCCACAGCTCTTCTACACGTACACGCATACCAGAGATCGTAATACAGTTATTAATATGGCTGCGTACGGTATGTGCTGGAAAGCTTATCCAAGTTTTGGCTGGTTTAGACCGTCGATTAGTATCTCTTAAATCTAAGCCGTTAAATGGATGTCCCCTAAACCTTGCCTTTTATTATGCAAAACAACACATGTCCCATTCCACAAGCAAATAAATCCATTTGAGCCTCTCTTTGTGGCAAAGGGAAAATCGGCAAACTATAGGAATGGAACTGGCAAGTTTTCTCAAAAATCGACATCATAAAATGTGTGGCGATTTTTTATACAAGCATATATACCTTTTCATAAGTAAAAGTCCTTAAAAAATTGAGAAGTTCTATAAAATGCAGGTTTTCTGAGGATAAGTTAAAAGAGGTTTTGCTAGCACTGGAACATATTTTAATCTTGATTAGGTGGATGGTACTACTTAAGCCTTGTAACTTGAGGTAGTGTTGGAGAAACCTTTTTTGAGTTATTTTTAAATAAACCCTACATATTTTGATGTTTCTTGATTTTTTTAGGACTATTACTCATAAGAGGGTTTATTTGCCTTTGTAAAAAATAGTCAAAACTTTCATGATGTCGGTTTTCAAGAAAACACGTTGGTTCCACTCCTATGCTTTGTCAGCTTTCCCAAACACTACTTGTAAGGGCCTAGCCACTTCATCTTCCGACTTAATAAGAAGACAATGTTAATGACGTGCTCTATGTGCTTTTGTATGAGCATGTAGTACTAGAACTTTGGTTGGTTGAATGCAACCTTGATTATCACATGTAATTACAATTATACTCACATGTAGTTGACCCAAATCTACAATCAAGCATCCCAACAATATAAATTCATGTGGCACACTTTTAAGAGCTCAATACTTAACTTTCATAGGAGATAAAACAACCATAGGTAGTTTTGTTGCTCCACGTAATGCTTGTTGCATCTAATTGAAGGTGTACCCCATAGTAGATCTTACGTCATCAATGTTACCTATTCATTCTGAATATATATGATATACATTGTATATCATGTTGTGTACATTTCCTTCCATAATTCAATGTTTCCTTGACAAGTCTAAGAAATCATTTTGTAGCTTTTCAATGAGTCACTCCGAGATTTGGACATAAATTGGTTCCACAAAAATAAAAAATATGAAAATAAGTACAAGTCAACTAAATAAAGCATCGAGCAATTTGCCTATATACAAATATGAATCAACACTTTTTTTTAAATCACATGCAGTCAATTTTTGTGTTAACATCAATAGGTGTACTCAATGGTTTGCAATTCTACATATTGAATTTCTTGAGCAATTTGCTAGCATACTTGTTTGGAGTGAGAACAATATCAATTTTCTTCCCTCGTTATATGCCTAGGAAGTGATTGTTATCAAATTTCCACAACAATCTTTCAACTGTCGCCTATCGTACGAGAATACTCGAATGTGGAATTGCAATCCTAGAACTACTGAGAGCATCAACGAAAGAATAGCGACAGTTTTGGAAATTATATCTATTGGGAGCAAGCCATCAAAAGAAAGTTGACAAGTAGTAGACTGGGCAACAAGTAAATAACAAATCGAGCGCCTCACAACCATATTCTACGGCAACCGGAACAAACACATGGTTGCGTCAAAAAAGCACATGCAAGTGCAATTAGAGCTATCATTGTTATAAAGTTAGACAATGGTGCAATGTACTCACAAACCAAAGGCACGAGAAATAATGGTAGACTAGCTCTCACTGAGCCCAAACGTAAAATAGGACCCAAGTAGATATGAATTTAATATAAAATATTTTTGTGCAATCTAAGTTGTTATGACACATGGTTTTGGGTCCCTCAAACTGGGTTTATAAAAGAGCATGTGGTACCATTTTGTACGAACCTTTTTCCTTTGCAGAGAGAGAGAGAGAGAGAGAGAGAGAGAGAGAGAGAGAGAGAGAGAGAGAGAGAGAGAGAGAGAGAGAGAGAGAGAGAGAGAGAGAGAGAATTTTCTTATCTTCCTACTTCCTTTGTCAAAGGCCCTCATCTTTCCTTGCATGCGATCATGTTATGTATTGTCTTTGTTAATCATGCTATCACATTCAAGCTCAACCATTACCACAAGCATTCTCCATATTTAGTTCAAAAAACTAATATCCATAACATCCACATTCAAGAAAAATAAGTGTTAGTAGATGCTTGCATCCCAAGAAGTGATCATTAAGATTCGTAGGTAGAAGTTTTTTATACATTGTTCACCTCCCTTGAGAAGATCAACCTCAAGAGGAAAAGATATAGAGCCATTGATGCCTAGCAGTGAAAAAAATTCAAAATCTAGGGCCATTGATTCGTAGAGCAAAAAAAAAGAAAGAAGAGATAAACAGAAGAAAAGAGAAAGCGAAAGATGTACCTCCATGATCTAAGCACCATTCCATGTTTAGATCTTGTGCTAAGGATGATGACAATCTTGGTTGCCTAGATTCCCACTTCTAGACAGATCATAACCCATAGTACATGCTATACTCGCCGGTTGATACAAAACCTTCGTAAAGCCTCATTGATGACCCTATAGGAAGAGGCATAAAAAGGGGAAAACATTTTTTGGCATCATTGCTGAGGAGACGGTGGTTATTTGCTTATTTGTCATTTGTTGCAAAATAAGCTTTTTACTCACCCTACAACTTTCCTTGTATTTTTTGTAAAAAACATTACTCACTGATTTGCCAGTGAGAAAAGCAGACTCTATTCTAGAATCCCACCAAATAATAAGTTAAAGTCCTTTTGCTCACACTCCTTATTACTCATTTGATAAAAATATCTCTTTTCTTGCTCATTCTTTTTACTTGCGCTCTTTACCATACCAAGTATACACTTTGATCGGCGAGTTAAGAATAGTGTCCATATTGGATGCTTCACTATTTCTTATGTCAATTTTACATATCAAGATGTAACTAGCACATGAAGAACCGAATAGAATGTAGATGAAATGATTTCTCCATGGTTCCAACTTTTGAACTCTCTGAAAAATGACAACAACCAAACAATAAATGTGAGTAATTGACCAATGCTTGCATGTCTCCTCCATCTTTGTCCTTTCTCGATATGTCTTCACCATGAAAATCCATGAATGAGCCTCCATCTCCATCTTGCCATAAGATATCATCATCACTTGACGACTTGTCATGAATGAGTGATATAATGAGCCTCCCTTAGTTTCATTTCCATCAGAAAAATTAGCCAAGAACTCCAACATCAACATGATGCAAAACAATGTAGCTAGTTTTACCATATCTTGACAATTTCCACACATTCATGCGAAATTTCTCAAATGTGAGATAGACCAAGTAAAATAAATCTGAACAACACTTCCTTGTTGCTCCCTTGACAATACTTGAGTCTTCAATAACCTACAAAAATAGATCCAAAGTGCCTTTGCCACTTGGCTTTCCTTTGATGCTCTTGACTAGCTCTAAATTGCCACCTTTCCTTTTGTGTTGTTGAAGCCCTTTGAGATCAACATCTTGATCTTCCACTTTAACATCAAAGCCATTGAACAAAACTTTTTTTCCAGATCCATTGCCTGCATCCATTCCATGAAAACCACCTACACAAGAAGATTCACCAAAATATGAGAGAAATGCAAAATGAGTAACTTCCACTTGCTTACCATTCTCATCATATGTGAGCCTCAAAGTTTGTTGCCTTTGACTTGAAGTCCTCCTTGGCTTTTGATTTGAAGTAGGCTCTTCAACATCAACCTCCAAAGTATCATCAACAATGTCATCATCAAGAATGTTAGATCCAACATCCATTCCACCACTTGAAAAAACTTTTGAAAATTTTCCTTCATAAAAACTGACATCTCTTCCAATGACCACTTTCTTAGTTAAAGGAATCAAAACATTGTAAGCCTTGCTCACCACATATAGCCAACAAATATACTTTTCCTTGAAGATGGATCCTCCTTTGTCCTATCATCAAGAGTGATGTTGATATAGCAAATGCATCCAAAAGTTTTGAAAAGCTTGACACTCGGCCTTCTACCAAACAAGACTTCAAAAGGGGTTTTTCCATCTAATACCACACTTGACCATCTATTGCATAGAAAATTAGCACACAACAAAGCTTGATCCCAAAAGGATTTAGGAAGATTTGCACCTAACCTCATGGCTTTGGATCCTCACATAAGGTTCTATTCTTCCTCTCGGCCAATCCATTTTGTTGTGATGTCCTTGGGCTTGTGTACTCCCTCTTAATCCCATTTGCATCACAAAATGCTTTGGACTTGGTAGAAATGTACTCACCACCATTTTCACTCAAGCACTTGATCTTTGTAGAAGATTGGATCTCCCTTGCAATCTTGAACTTGACAAAGACATCAAACACCTCATCTTTGCTCTTTAGTAGGTACACCCAACAAAATGTACTAAAATCATCAATAAAAGTCACATACATCTTAGCACCTCCATTGCTAATTGTAGTAACACCATGAATATCTGAATCAAGTTGAAAAGGCTTACTTGACCTTGATGTAGATCTCTTGTAATGTAACCTTTGTGACTTTGATAAAGCACATTGCTCACAAACATGATTCAAGCTTGTAAGAGATTTAGGAAGACCAAGAACAACTTCCCTCTTTGCCATCACCTCCAATGACTTGTAGTTGAGATGCCCCAATCTCTTGAAAAAGTCCAGCAACTTAAAATCAAGAGATCCTCTCAAATTTAGGGTTACTCCAAAAATGCAAAATAATGAATCAAGCAAAATCTATAAGCAAAAGCTAGAATCTTGATATATCATCTAGAAGAATATAGCATACACAATCATGAGAAATTTTGTCTCAACATTCCAGTAAGTGGTTTCAAAAATCTGCCTAAAATGATACTTGGATCACAAAGATCCACTTTCTATTCTTGAAAATGCAAGATTTGAGCTAGAAACACCTCCAAATCCACATAGAATTTATGGCGCCCTCAAATTCACCTCTAGATTTGGCATAAACACCAACTTCAACCTACAACCTGCTCTGATGCCATGTGAAAAATACAGATCCAAAACATACTTAATGAATCAACAAGATCTTGACCAAATTTGGATGCACATCTAGTTTTAACTACAAGATAAAAATCATCAATTTTAGCATGATGGAATAGCATAAATCACTAAGATCTGATCATAAGCATAAAATTACAGTAAGGTACTATCCTTGCCCATACAATAGCAGAAGCCTACTATCCTTCACATGTGTGGAAGCAAGATCAATCACAAAATTGACATTCTACACACTAGAAACCAGGATATCTTGAGAAATACACATGAGATGGACATAGAATCAAAAGAGATAAATTCTTCAAATAAAAAAAGAATACAATGATATGTTGTCCACAAAGGTACTGCCATTTATAGCTGCTAAAATTTCATTTGGCCAATTTCCCTAAACTTGTCCTAAATTTTAACTTCTTGGTACTTCATAAAAAACCTAGAAATTCTAGTCTAAATGCAATGTATCAAATTTACCAATTAGAATGGGTCCAAATATGACCTCATCCACTTATCTACTTTTCAAAAATAGTACAAAAACTATTTAGGCCTTTATTGACAAATATGAACCTATCTCTAAGTTGAGATTTAATCTTGGCCTCAAAATTGCCAAATAAACAATCAACACACTTGATTCTGATTTGGAAACCATCATAATTTGTAAGATTGACTACGTAGACAAACATAAATAGAGAAGTAAGTATTGATATGCATAAGTGTTTGATGCTTAGACAAAACTATTCATAAGTGGCCATAAATTGACATAAAAGTCCATGAGCTCATAAGAGATCATAAGAGGCCGTAAGTAGATCATAAACCTGCTTTGCAATACCCATGTATTTCTATATTTTGTGCAATAATGCGAGTAAATATGTAGCACTGGATGTAGATTAAAAATTGGATTAGCGTGATAAGGATAACAATCTAACACTAGGATGTACATGTTAGGCTCATGTTCCCTTAGAAAATAGATCTAAGGAGGATCCTACATTGACAAAAAAATCCTTTGTTGGACATAGTGAGAGGAGTAAAGCATATAGAGTGTACCTTCATTCTATTAAGAATTGTTAGTAGATATGTGATCTTTAATGAACTTGTTGGTCATGTGTTGAAAAAATGTGTTTTTTTAAACTAGTCAAATCTTGAAGATGTCACTCAAAATGTTGACCTTGATGTTGATGAGCAAGAAGCATCAACTTCTTCTTCCACACCTAATGTTAGAAGGTCATCTAGAATAAGAAAAGTTCCAAGGAGGCTTACATATGCTCAAAACTTTAACAATTTTTCTCTAATGCCTTCCATTCATAAGTAGATGAATCTCTTTTTTCCAAATATAGATGTAAAAGGGGGAATGGCGTGAATAAGTCAATAATGAGTGTCATGTAGTAAGAATCATACATGGGATCGTTTGGAGTTTTTGTTTAAGGCAAGAAGGCAATTGGATTCAAGTGGATTTACAAAGTGAAACATAATTAAGATGGGAGCATGAACAAGTATAAGGCAAGGTTGGTGGCAAAGGGTTGATGTGCTCAAAGGTAGTTGAAATTGATAAAATCAAGCTAAAACCTAGCCAAGAATTTGAAATGAATGATCTTGTTTTCATTGTCTATTAGGAATAGAGGTCTATAGGGACTATAATACAACTTTTATATGTTGAGAAAGTATTGCCATTCTATCTTTAAGAAGTTCAATATAAATAGTTGTAAATCTATTGCAACTCCTTTGGAGGCAATTGTAAGATAGATACAAGAGATAGTTAAGAATCTTCCGTGGACACTACTCCCTATAGAAAGATAATTGGAAGCCTCATGTGGTTAACAATCAAAAGACCTAATCTAATTTTATGTGCTAACAAACTTATTTTATTCATGTGTCTTGAGGTAACTATGAGGAACTAGAACTTTGGCATAGAATATGGAGGCACTCACATCAATTTCATTGGATTTTTTAAATTTAAATTATGTAGCTGATGAGGTGGATAGAAGATCCATAAATCATATGCCTACTTTTGAGGTGGAGTGGTTTCATGGCTATTGAAGAAACAAGACACGATTTCGCTCGCTCATCTTGTGAATCCAAGTACAAGGCTCTACCACTTCATGCAAAGAGGCACTATTGAGGAAGAGACTCCTTGTTGAGATGAAAATGCATGATCTTGAGCCTACTCCAATCATTTATAGTGATAACATCTCAGCCCAAATTTTTGCACATAATCCTATTTGTCATGCCAGATCTAAGCACATTGAGACTACATGTCATTTCATTAGTGAGAAGGTTGTTTCTTGTTTTCATCATGTTTTAGCTAAAGGTTGTGTTATTATTATTTTCACAAAGTCATTGGGCAAAGAGTTGTTTCAGAAACATAGGCTACTCTTGGCTTTAGCGAGAAAACAAGCTTACAAGAAGCTAACATAGATTTGATGGAGGCTGTGGACAATATGCAAATATGAATTTAGGCCAGGGGTAATTTTTTTTCTAATGGCACTTTCCAATGAGTGATTTACACCATTAATGACTTTGTAAGAATAGGATTTGGTATTGGAAGGATGTGATTTGTGAGAGTTGTCCAAAAACATTCAAAAAATGAGTGGGGACTGTATTCTCTATATTTTTTTATTTTTTTGCTCTTTTTATTCAATTTTTGCCCAGTTTTCTCTTCTTTGTAATATAATCTGAATAAGTAGAATATAGAGCATTGAAAGGGCTTTTTAGCCATATAATTTTTTTTTGAATTCCGTTCAGTATTGAGCAAGTTGCAAAATTTTGAAGTTGGCAACAAAATTTTGTAAACTTGTCAAAAACCATAAAGTTCTGTTTTTATTTTTATTTTTTGATTCTTTCATATTCAGTTTTTGCCCAATTTTTTGTTCTCTGTAATTCAATTTGAAAAAAAAAAAGATTGTAGAGAATTGAAATGGCTTTCTATTCATGTAATTGTTTTTGGATTCCGTTCAGTATTGAGAAAGTTACAAATTTTTTAAGTTGGCCACAAAATTTTGTGAACTTGTCAAAAATCAGTAACTTCCAGATTTTTATTTTTTATTTTTCTGTCCTATTTGATTCATTTTTCGCCCAAACTTCTATTCTCTATAATTCCATCTAAATAACTAAAGTTGTAGAGCATTGAAAGGGCTTTCTATAGATATAATTTTTTTCTCATTTCGTTAAGTATTGAGGAAGCTACAAATTTTTGAAAATGTCAAAAAAAGAAAAGAAATTTTGTAACCTTGTCATTAGCTTCAACAATGTTATTGCTAGCAGGTGCACCTATCTACAAGGATCAACATCAACAAGCATTATCTTGCGATCTTTTTTTGGATGGTGTCGATTACCCATTTGTCAATGAACAAGGTTATCATGAATGGCCACCGGACCCATATGGCTATTATTGAAAATTTGCATTCAAGCTTCGAGGCAGGTGTCGTGGGACCGCCACCAATTTTGGTGGGGGATATTGTTGGAGGGTTTGCGGATCCCAAGACAACCTTAACCCTAGTTAATAAGTGAGAGGAATTTGGCACCCTATGTGTGTAAGTCCAATCCGATAATCATATAGGTATTTGATTAGTTACAAGTCAATAAAAGGACTTTAGGCCTTTTTGCGGGACTTTTAATGTCGCAGGTCCTAAATGTCAAGTTAGTGAATAAAGTTGGGACTCCCACCAAAATTGGTTCAAATTCAAATTCAAATTGAAATTGGTTCTCTCCAATTTTGAAAGAGTTTCCACTCTTTTTTAAATATGAATAGTTAGGGAGGTAGAAATGGGCCAATAGGATTTTGAGGCCAAGGTCCTCCTCTCTACTATAAATAGTGTCAAACTCGAGTTTGGAAATCATGTTCATATCCTCATTTTAATACAAGCAGATTGGTTCTCTTATGGAATGGATTTGTGAATGTCCTTGCTCTCTATCACTTTTCCTCCATCTCTCATGCTTTTGTTGCATTTGTTAATTGTTGGATCTGAATATTATTGGGATTGCATGTTCTTATACTTTTTGTGAGAAAAAGGGAGAGAGAGAAAGAGTAAGCTATCTTTATTGTGGATCGTGGTGTTAATGGATGCGTAGTGTTAATGCTTAGGGTAAATGGATGTTAGAGCTAGATGTGGATCTTTCATTCATGCTGAAATCTGAGATATGTTGTCGCTCTCATGGGAACGAACCTACGCGTGATAATTAACTTCATCTCCTTGACACTAGATTGCTTGGATCTTGGGTTGAGGATAGGCTAGGAAAGAAACCCACTACATTGACCTCATAAAATAATTTGAGGATGGAAGTCAAAGAATCTACTAACAAGAGCAAATTTGAATTCCTATACATAATTATCTTAGTTTGGGACAAATGTCCCATTGAGCTAGTGAGTGATCATGGAACTCATTCTTGACCACTCAGTTGTTGTTTTTATACCTAGTTGCTCATAGAAAATGTACCTCGTATTCTGAATGATTAAAAAGATTCTTTGTGCCATCATCATGAAAGTGGTTGAATAAAGACAATTTGATTGAAAACCTTTATCTAAAAAAGAAAATGGTGATAAGGTCCACATATTCTCAGAATATATTATTTTCATGCTCCATCCATGTTCCCATAATACTTGGTAGACCGTAATCCAAAGACTTTGATTCAATGAGCTATGAATACATTCATAAGATACTCACTAGATACATAATCAAGAGCATCAAGAAATCAAATAGATTTAGTTCTCTAACAAAGATATCAATTAGATCGTGATAAATTGCCTCATGGACCGTCCTTATAGCCTAACATGCATTGGAAAATAGATATTTCAGTAAGCTTTCTACGTGGCAAAAATTATGGCAAAGCCCTAATCATATGGACATCTAGCAAGATGTTAAACAAGCAATTCCCAAGGGGTAAAGGTTCTCGATGCATTTAAATTTATGACTGAATTCCTTTTAGGGCCAACAAATTTTGAGTTTACTTTGTTGTGGGGTTTTCATGGGCAATAATATGCTTAAATTTTTTTGGATGGACTTCAAAATTTATGATGGCCAGCATGTTGCATTCAAAAGTCATATTCTACTTTTACATTTGTTTCAAAGTATGATCATAAAATCTTGAAATAACAAGGCTTGCTTAACAGCTTGAGTATTTGTGCACAAAAGCCCTATAAATTCCTAAAGAATCTTCGCAGAATTTAATGCACATTAAGAATAAAGAGTGAATCACATCATTCTCTTACTATTGGTCCCAGGTTCGAGCCTCCCCTTGGAAACCAAGAAGCATTCTCTTACTATGTATATGCTTGCATGTGCAGCGTAAAATCATACACAATGATGCTAGTGATGAGTAATATCATTGCAAAAAAAACATTCAAATGATGCTGGTGCTAAGTAATATGATTGAAAAAAGAATTCAATCAATGAGTCCCCAAAGTATACAGTGTTTATAATGACACTACTGCTAAGTAATATCAAAACCACAGCCTAGAGATATAATAGTCTTGTTATACATACCAGTGTTATTATTCACAAAGGGAACTAAGGATCAGCTATTAAAAATCACCTAAGTAGACGTTCTGTGCCAATGTAGATTTGCTCACCTCCCAACACTTGCACATTATCTGCTTAAATGCATAACAGCCAATGGAGCTAATATGTGTAGGTGTGCGCAAGAAGCCCAGCCATTAGGTCATTGCAACAAGAGATGCAAGGTCTTTCATGTGAAAACGATAAAACTCAAGTGTGAATTTTGTCTTAGCAGCTGAGTAAAGTCGATAACAGATGCTAAAATGAAATTGTTGTTTTCCTGAATCTAACATGTGGGTCTTAGAGGTGTTTCAAACTCTCACAATATTCCCAGCTACAAGTGAAAAACCTTGAGGGAGCAGCGGATTTAGGTGAAATTTAAGCCTAGAGATATAATAGCTTTGTTATACAATATACCACTGTTATTATTCAGAAAGGCAACTAAGAATCAGCTCTTAAAATTGACCGAAGTGAATATTGTGTGCCAATGTAGTTTTGCTCACCTCACTTGCACAGTACCTGCTTTGATGTATGACAGCCAATGGAGCTGAAAATGTGAAGGTGTGGGCAAGAGCTTATGCCATTAGGCCATTGCGACAATTACAAGAAATGGAAAGCTTTTCATGTGAAAAAGAGAAAACTCAAGGGTGAACTTTGTCTTAACAGCAGAGTTAACCTGATAAAAGCAGCTAAAATGAAATTGCTGTTTTCCTGAATGTAACATATGGGTCTTAGAAGTTTTCGAACTTTCACGATATCCAGAGCTACAAATAAAAAACCTTGAGGGAGCAGCACCTTTAGCCGAGACAGTACAAATTAAGAAGAGCATCAAAGCTGGGATACTGATTAAAAAATGGATTTTGTTAACATTTATCAACATAGTTTTTGGGTGAAGAAGCTCTAATTAAGCATTGCACTCATCTTGCAAGGATAATCCTTGTTAATACAACTCCTATTACAACATATTCTTGCACTATTGACCCAACCCAGTTTGATCACTTAAACTGGACTAAGCTACATCAACCTTCCAGCCTATCGCTTCAATTCTTGAAAAAGAATACTAAGTAAGAACAGGTAGGTGCAATTGTACTGGTAAGTGGATGAACTTTACCATTAGACTGAATGGCCGTCCAGAAGGACCTACATCTCTGCACAATCGGTCGACAGTGAAGCTCAGGATACGTCTAAGCATTAGAACATGGAAGTACACATGCAACACTGTCTAAGAAGCTGAACTTAGACCTTTCATCATATCTAGAAACCTTAGATCTTCTAGAAAACTCGCCCAATCTTTATGCTTCATAAACACTGCAAATAAAGTCAATATCGTTGACAATCAGGTCTCCACTCCCACTGTAGAAGAACCCAATAAGGACTATTCAAACTAAAGTAGGCCTAATTCTGGCCGGCTCATGAAGAGATGAAACAGAGCTAACTCTTGATCAACAAAATGAGAAGATTGAGACTTGACGTGACATGTAATCACCTTACTTTGTGATGAATTTGTAGAGGTGCAGTGCAGCTTTTTGCAGATGTAAGGATCATGTATAGAAAGTGAGCAGCTCAGCCACCTCTACTGAATTTTAGAAATCAGGATCGTTCTTCCCCAAAAGCCAGAGTATGTGCTCGAACAAAGTCACTTCGCAAGGAATTTGGATGCCCCCAATGTGATCAAACCCATATTCCTCCTCGACTTTTTCTAGAAGAATTTTGAACAAAGGGTGGCTCAGATAGTGAGTTTTGATGATGAATCTTCGCCTCTCTGGGCCAACATATACTGCAAGATAACCCGCTCGCACGTCAGAGGGGACTGAATTTGCACTTCGTTTGTAGATTTTGCGCTGTTTAAACGATTGTAAGGATCTGCTTCTTCTTAAAGAAAAGGTAGTTCCAAAAGAACTAAGAGGCCCCTCACAGCTTGCCAGTCTTTGACACTTCTTCACAGCTTGCAAAATTCTATCCATCAGCATTTTCTGGTGAAACAAGAAAAATGCAGATATATGTATGTATATATTTCACACTATCTGTAATAGCAAGCCTGCTAAGACTCTCTGCAAAACAGCTTTTGTTTTTATAATGCAGGCCACCCAACATTGAAAAATTGAAGCGAAAAATGAACAACAATCACTCAGATAGCTTGGAGGAAGAAAGACAACAATTTTGCAAACTGCAACTATTCTAGCTATATAAAAAGCTTGCCAAAAGAAAACTTCGAATTGGGCACACAAAAACAGGATAAAGAACTAGAACAGAAGAATAAATTGACATAATAGCTGCACAGCATGAAACTATCACCTCAGCAACTGCGTCTAGAAGCCTTAAAAAACTGAGAAAAAAACGCGGATCCAAGAGCGAACGAGGAACAACAAGCATCAGAT
Organism: Diphasiastrum complanatum; assembly: GCA_029204225.1. Taxonomy (NCBI): domain Eukaryota; kingdom Viridiplantae; phylum Streptophyta; class Lycopodiopsida; order Lycopodiales; family Lycopodiaceae; genus Diphasiastrum; species Diphasiastrum complanatum. The sequence continues at coordinate 29,448,931 of CM055097.1, forward strand.
CCACAGCTGAAAAACAATAATAGCAGCAAGTGACGATGTTAGGCAAGTGCGAGTAAACAAAACTATAAGCAATGAGTAAAGTAGTGTCATACGGCAAAGCAGCAATAATAGCAAGGGAATGCATGCACAAAAACAAAGGGAGACAAAGGAGAGAGGGAGGAGAGATACTGCAGGGACGGGGACTCGAGAGTACGCATCGTCCTACCTTCGGGCTTCCCACCACCACATCCATCTCTCTCTATCGAGAGAGAGAGAGAGAGTCTCGGCCTGGGCCACATGCACAATCCACGATGCACCACATCCCATATGCCTCTATATCCACCCTTGGTTTGGATGTTAGATCCTTGGTTAGTAGTAGCTTTTTGATCCTTGGATATTAGATCCTAGGCCGGATCCCTTGGCTTTTTTATCCTTGGATGTTAGATCCTTGGCTAGATCCCTTGCTGAGTAGTAGCTTTTTGATCCTTGGATGTTAGATGCTTGGCATTTTTCACATTTTTCGCAAAAAGTGTCACTTTTTTGAAAGTGCATAAACGTCCCAAAAACAACTTACATAAGTGTCGCTAAATACTTAGTTGCTCAGAAAGCTAAAAAATAGCGAAAGTGTCAAGTGTCGGGTTTTTCGCCTGTGGAAAAACCCGAGTTAAAATGCAGACTGTAGCGACAATTAGTTCAAATATGAAGACTATTGAAAAACGGTTCATTTTCTGCAGGTTGCATTTGAGAGAGTAAAAATCAGAGAAGGAAGAAGGGCTGTTAAATTCCAACACTCTCCCTTAAGCTAATTGCTATGAATCTGAACTGCAATTGAGATTTATCATATCTACTAAGATAGAATGTTTATATCTAGACAATGGCTTTGTCAAAATATCAGCCAAGATACTGTCTGTATGACAGTAACTTAGTACAACATCTTGGTTCTGAACTTTCTCTCTAAGAAAATGGAAATGAACTTCTATGTGTTTAGGTCTAGCATGAGTACATGGGTTCAGTGATAGACTATGCAGCTCTAATTGTCGCACTGGAGTATTGTTGGACCGATCTATGGGAATTGCAGATCCTGCAATAGCCTCCTTAGCCAAATGATCTCCTTCACTGCTGATGTAGCTGCAACATATTCTGATTCCGTAGAGGACAACGAAATGCATTTCTGCCAAGAATGATCAAGGAGCTCAAAGATGCATCAAACTCATGGAAGCTATTCTCATTGAAGCATGGAGTAGATGCAATTACAAAAAGGTCCCTTCTACAAAGGGTGAGTCTCTTAAATAAACAAGAGAGCTCCTTAGGTGGCATCCTAGTGGCATTTCCACATTTCACAATTTACAAGTGGAATAATGCTCTCCACTAGATGTCACCATCAAAAGGTGGCTCACTCTACTTTCTTTAAGAGGGGTCTACTTGCATTTATTACATTAGCCTAGAAATACTAGTTCCTACATGGTCATTCCATCTTTCGAGATTCACCATGAGGCTTACATAGTTTCTACTTGACAGTATTAACTAGTATTCCTCGGCTCTCATACTCGACTCTCAGTCTTCGTTCATCTCGTCTCCTCAGAGACCTCCTCGGTCTAAGGTGAGAGGTGCTCTTGGGTAATCCTGGCCGAGTATCTTGGGTCGTCAAAATCAGGCAACAACACCTCAGCCATAAGGCTGTCGATATTTTTCAATGCTTGGATGTGTTCATCGTGTGAATTCACACCAAGGCAGCTACTTTATGTGAACTCTTTAAAATCAATTAGCTATTCCTCACACCTGTACTTTTCTTCATACAAGAGTTGAAGAAGTTCAGTTTTGAATTCTCCTATAGTGTTTCTTGGGCTTGCTTCCACTTGGCTGCATCCACTTTGATGGTGCCAGCATCAGAATAACACTATAGAGTGTTCTCACTGCTAGACAGGCATGACCTACACCTCCTACGAGGTCTCCTATTTCTTCTCCCCCAAATCTCCTCCTAAAGTTCCCTTGCCTTCTTTCTTGCTTTCTTTCATTCTTTTCTTCTTTTAGCACTTCAAGGCCAAATGCCCTTCTTGCCACAATAATTTGTGTGATAGATTTCAACTAGTTTAGTCTAGTTTAGTCATATTTTGGTAAATTGTCAATATGAGGCCAAAACTCATTTTAGACTTAGAGATAAACTTTTTGAAGTTATATTAGTTCAAAATACATTCAATAAACACTTTTTGAAAGTGTGGGAAAGTTGGTAGTCGAGTTTGAAAGAGATTCAAGTTTGAATGTTGGGTACTTTGAATCTAGACCCAATAAAGGTATGGTTAGCATTTTGGAGGGAAAACCAAGTGGCCAAATAGGGTTTGGACCTATTATAAAAGGAGAAAACTCGTGGAGAGACACATCTTCTCTCTTCTCTCTCTCATTTCATCATTATACATGGTTCTCTTTGGGATCTACTATTCACTGGTGCATTCTCATGATGTTATCATGCAATTCTATGTGTAGAATGATCATTTTTTGTTATTTTCGGTTCCACATGTGTGAAATATAGTAGGATACTATAATTGTATGGACAAAAACTATAATTTATGGTTTTTTGATAAGCACATCAAGAAAAAAACTGCTCAGTTTGGTTTCTTGAAGGCAAATCAACAAGTTGGAGTGGCAAAGAGACACGAGGCAACAACAAACGACCGATTGGGGAGTAGAGCTATTACATACCTATGTAACTAGCAATACTTCAGTAACCCCTATGTGCCCATTTAGCCTCTGGGGGGCTAAATGACGAGTCACCCTTGGATAAGGGTAGGTGCCTTTGGATTAAGATACTTGTGTCATTGGATAAGGGCATGAGGGTGTTTATGCTTTGGATGGAGGTATGAAACCTAGTAAGGTGTTAGGAGGACCTTACCATGGGTATTGGTAATTTTCCTAAGCCTTGGGCCATGATCACGTAATTGGCCTTGGGCCAAAGTTAGCCATCACATAAGGGTCATGGGAAGGAGGGCGCACCTACTAGGGTCCCTTGATGCCCTTAAAGAAACCAAGAAGTTTTAACCAAGAAACATAAGTTATGGAAGGTGTCTCTTGACATTCCACTAACTTGTGAGGCTCTTGGTCTTTCCTTTGCCTCCCCTCTTCCCATTGGCTTGTGTGGACATTCCTAGTGCTTTTGAGTGATCATTTGCCATCTATAAGAGAGGGAGAGTGCGCCCAAAGGAGAGGATATTTCTTGTGTTGTTGCTTGCTTCTATTCCCTAGTGTAGAGTGTAGAGCATAGATTTGGCTTGCTTGCTCTTGTGAGGATCACCATCTTTGGTATGGGACTTAGATGGAGATAGGATCTTGAGTATGCTTGTGATTGTGATGGTAGTGATTCGGGTTAAGCAAGGGGGTGCTAGATAGTCTTTCTTGTGCGTAGATCTAGCTATGGTTGGGTGGTGAATTCTTGAGGCCATTTGATTGTCTACTTTTGGAAGGATCTTAGTGGCATTGGAGGAGAGGCACATTGGAGGGCTTTTGGAGGCATTGGTGGACATCAACTCAAAGGTTTGGTGGGCAGCTCTTCCTTGTTGTAAAAGTGGTATTAGAGCCTCTTCCAAAGTGGGAATGGTAATTCTAAACCTCTTTTTTTCTGGTTGCATAAAAATCTGCCATCAAATTGATTTGATAATGTTATTGAAATAGCACCAATTTCTTGCTTCTAGAAATTGGTGGGCATTTCAATAGGGGCTATTTTTCTATTTTTGAAAGGATTTTTAAGCTTAAAATAGAATGGTCAGCAAGCACACATTTTCAATTTGGTAGGTAGAAGTAATTGCAAGTTGAAAAGTAGTTGAATTTAGAGGTGTTTTCATGAAAATAGAGGTTGATAATTTGTTGTTTTGAAGTAGAGAAGTAGAAGTTTGGTCTTTTGTTGGCTATCCAAACTTGTGGGCCCAACAAATAGGTGCCCAACTTCAACCTTCAAAAGTTTTTTTTTGAAGTTTGGTTTGTGCCTAAAGTGAAGTTACCAAATGTATAGGTAGTTTTGGAAGATTGGTGTTGCTTGCACTAAAATTAGTAAGAAATCAACTCATCTTAAGCTAAAGCTACCCTTCATTTTCACATAACTTCAGTGACCTTTGTGAAGGATTTCAGATCATTACTGATCCAATCCACAAATAAGGTACTATTTTTGTCTGTACAAAATCAGCAAGCTACTATATTTCACATGTGTGGATCCAAAAATAACAAATATAGATCATTCTACACATAGAATTGCATGCAATCACAAGTATAGTGCACCAATGGATAGTAGAACCCAAGAGAACCATGTATAAGTATGAAATGTGATAGAGAAGAGAGAAGATATGTCTCTCCATGAGTTACATCCTTTTATATTATGGCCACTTGGATTTTTCACCAAAATGCTAACCCTGCTATTTTTGGGTCTAGATTCAAAGTACCCAACATTCAAATCTGAATCTACTCAAACTCGACTTCAAACTTTTCCACACTTTCAAAAAGTGTTTATTCAAATGAAATTTAGACTAATGAACTTTGAAAAGTCAAACTCTAAGTCTAAAACAAAGTTGGCCTTCATTTGCCAAATATGAAAATATAGCAAATATGATCAAACTAGTTGAATCTTTCACACTCCCTCTTCAACTAGTTTTAGCATGGACTTTGATAACACTCCAAGTGATGTCCTATGCTTCATGAACAAGTCCTTTCTCAATGCTTTGGTGAAGATATCAACTACACATTCCCTTGAGGACACATGTTGAAGCTCCACCTCCTTTGCAATGACTTGCTCCCTCAAGATGGTATTGCACCTCAATATGCCATGAAGAATCACATAGAATGTAAATGAGATGATTAATCCATGCTATCAACTTTTAACTTTATGGAAAAATACAGCAAATAAACAATAAATGTGAGTGATCAACATTTGGCAACTTATCTCCTCCTTCTTTGTCCTTTGTTGCCATGTATCCAACATGACACTCCATGAATGAGCCTCCATTTCCATCTTGCCACAAAAAACCATCAAGTCTTGGAAATCCATGAGTAAGTGAGCTCATCCATAATACTAAAGCAGCACCACATGACTCCATAAACCAAGCAAGTTTTACTAGTCCATCTTCGAGATCTACTTGACACAAGAAAATGACCATGAATTCCCCAAAAATTGACAATCTCCAACCATTGGCACTAAGTAGCTCAACACTTGATAACTTAGCCATGGATTAGTGATGAGCCTCCAATAGATTAATCTCCATCAACAAAACTAGCCAACAATGCTAGTATAAATCCAACATCAAAATGATGCTCACCAATGTAACTAGTTTTACCATATCTTGACAATTTGCACACATCCACATGAAAATGCTCAAACATGAGATAGAACAAGTAAAGTAAACTTGAACAATACTTCCTTGCTACTCCTTTGACCTTACTTGAGTCTTCAATAAGCTGCAAAAATAGATCCATAACATATTTGCCAATTGACTCTCCTTTGATGCTCTTGACTAGCTCCAAATTGCCAACTTCCCTTTTGACTAGTTGAAGCCCTTTGAGATCAACCTCTTGATCTTCAACTTGACCATCAAAGTCATTGAAAAAAATTTGTTTTCTAGATCCATTACTTGCTGTAAAAATAAGAAAACATCTATCTACTTGCATAGCATCATCTACACAAGAAGATCCACCAAAAGATGTTTCATTTTTCATAAGAGCTTTATACTCAAGATCCATTGCTTGGATGCACTCCTCTTCTTTCCTTGCTTCATCTACACTTGTAGGTTCATAAAAAGAGTTTAGGAAAGCAACATAATTTCCAGAAACTAATTGTTTACCCTTTTCATCATATGTGAGCCTTGAAGGTACTTGTCTTTCCCTTGATGCTCTCCTTGGCTTTTGACTTGATGAAGGTCCATCATCATCATCATCTAAAGTAGGATCCTTTACATCAGCATCAAGACTGTTAGATCCATCAACACCTTTATTAATCATGCTTGAAGACACTTTTGGAATGTTCCCCTCATCAAAGATGACATCTTACCAACAATCACTTTGTTAGTAGAAGGAATGTAAACCTTGTAGCCTTTACTCACCTCACTATATCCAACAAAAATACCTCTTCTTGAAGATGTATCCTCCTTGGTCCTATCATCAAGAGTAATGTTGACATAGCATGTGCATCCAAAGGTTCTTAGAAATTTGACACTCGGCCTCCTCTTGAATAGCATCTCAAAAGGTGTCCTTCCATCCAAAATAGCACTCGACCACCTATTGCAGAAGAAATTGGCACACAACAATAGCTTGATCTCAAAATGGTTTGTCAAGATTAGCACTTAACCTCATGGCTTTAGCACTTTCACATAAAGTCCTATTCTTCCTTTCAGCCACTCCATTTTGTTGTGGGATTTTTTATGTTGTATACTCCCTCTTGATCCCATGCTCATCAAAATATGTACTCACCACCATTGTCACTCCTTAAGCACTTGATCCTTGTGGAAAATTGGTTCTCCATTGCATTCTTGAACTTGATAAAGATATCATACACTTCATCCTTGCTCTTTAGTAGATAGATCCAACAAAATCTACTAAAATCATCAATGAATGTTACATACATCTTGGCTCCTAATTGTAGTAAATCCATGAATATCTGAAAAGACCCTTTAAGGAATGCCATGTAGGGTAAAGAAAAATATCAAAATAAAAAAGCAATATTGCTTATTTGATTGCCCTCACCACTCCTGAGGCCTCCCCAACTCCCAATGATCTAACCATAGTGTCTACAGTCACAGTTAACAACTCTAAATTGTTCACAATTTAACTTGTCAAAATTTAAAAATATGACCACCATTCACAAATTCAAATCAGGGAAAAAAACATCCCTCCACTGGAATAAAAATTTGAGCGCCATCTCCAAATATGAACGCCATCTTCACATTGGACTGAGATTATGAGCGCCATCTCCACATCGGACTAAAAATATGAGCACCATCTCCAAATTTGAATCAAACAGAGTATATAATATAATTAAAGATAAGTACTTTGTTTTGTTTTGTCTTGCTTTATCTGATGACGATAATGTATCATCTACATTTGGATATTCCTAATGATTTGGCACCCATACAAAGACGAGGAGGCAAAGGAGTTCCAATATATGCTGCTGATCAAATCTGTTATAGGACAGAAGGAAAAAAGAATTTGGATTTGTGGATTGACGGATCATTGTATCCTCAAGATCCTAGCACATTGACTCATCCCACATTTTCTTCAATAACTAATCTAGTAATATGGATATGCAATGGGCATACTGGATTATTAGGATATTGTGAGAGATTGCAAAACTATGGAATACGCATATCCTCTTTTTATCAAAAAAGAGATTGTCATGTCCAAAAGACTTTAGAGAAAAATGAACAACTTAAAAGAAATTACAAAAGAATAATGATTCATTACAGAAGACAACGTTCAATATTAAATCAGAACTAGATCGAATGAAATCAATCTTACAATCTATTCGTATGGAAAACTTGCAATTATTGAAGGATGTGGAAGAGGCTAAGAAGGAGGAGGCTAGGAGTAAGAAGCGAAAGCAGGAAAGTCGCAAGGATATTCATACCCTTAGAATTCGAGCATTCAAGTAAGCATACCCTGATTTTTTGTAACTTGATTAGTGACATATGGTTTTATTTCTACTACTATGTTGTTATGCTAACTAATTGATTTTTTTTTTTGCAAATCTGCATTAGTAGCTCATCAGAATATAAAGGACAATGCATCAATTGGAATGTCATTGGGCTCAATATTGACTGACAAATACACTGAGTGTATCATGATGAACAATAGGATTTCCAATGTAAAATCCAAAATTGCAGAGTCTTTGATGTTAGACATTTAGAAAATTTTAGATAAAACTATAGTTTAGAGTGCCTATGATTTGTTTGGTATTAGCAGAGAAGCATATTCAACAATATTTCAACTTATTAGGGATGCCTTTAAGCAAGTTCAAATTAGAAAAGTTCCTATCCCTAGGTCATATCACTTGAAGATAGAGAGGAATACATTGAACTTAAGTATGCATAAAATGATTGGTACCCCATTTCATATAGAGGAAGTTATGAAACTGATGGAAGATCCATGTCATATAGTTCATCAAACAACTTCTTTGTTAATCTAAGTCACTTGTTAACATACATGGTCACATTTTATGATATAACCTTAGAAAAGATGAATAGTAAAATAATCATAGTACTTAAGTTAGATGAGTCAGAGATTGTAAAAGGGCAGAAGATGGAGAGAGTTAGTATAACTCTCATGAATGGTGCACTATCACAAACAGTGGACCAAAGAGACTTCAAATTTAGTGTCCAGTCTGAAAATGATATATGGTGGTTGGCATATTTTCAGGTATTTTTTTTTTATTAACTAAGTTTTATTCTTTACCTTGGTTTATGATTCATATTTAGCTAAATTGGTTTTATTCATTGTACAAGTACTGAAGGAGAATCATGATATATTATCATGGATATTCTCTAGGACATCTTACCCTCGGATCATCAAGGACTATATGGAAGGAGGATTTTTCAAAGTTCCAGGAGTTGGAGACTTCAAAGTTGAATGGCACTTAGCAGGTGATTTAAAAACATTGAAATGCATTTATAATGTCTCTCACGGTGCTACATCTAAACGTCCTTGTTTATATTGCGTGAAAATGAAAAAAAGATGTAATTAGAAGTACATGAATTACTAGAGAAGATGCATATCCAAACTGGAAGCCAGTATTGCCTATTCTCTTGAAAAATATGCATGTTTGCACTCTTCATGCAAAAGTTAGGATAATAGAAAAGCTCGTTTATCTTCATATAGTTTTTGCATGGAATAGTAAGCCAGCATCAGTTGCGAAGGAAGCTATTTGTCAGTTAGAAGATGTTTTATCAAAAGCAGAACTGCATAAAGGACATGTCAAAATACAAAAAGATGAAAACCTTTCTGAAAAGTTAGGAAATATGCCAACTAAGCCAACTCTCGGAGGAGCAAAAGCACGTCGATTCCTATCAAACCATACTAGTAAGGCTTCAAACATTCAATACCCAGTCTAGAAAAAATTGCTACTGCCACTGAAGACTTAGGAGTGATCGACAAATCAAGATTATTGAAAGTTGATGTATGGAAAAGGCTTGACAGTATGATTAAGATATTAAGAAAAGACAAATTTTTTGATACTGATAAGAGAGCTCTACAAAAGACTTGTGGTGATTTTGTTGATGCAGTATCAAAAGCATAGGGAGAAGATCACATCACTCATTACATGGTTAGTATGCATGCTCTAGGCAGCTTTCAATCCACCAATATATTTTGTTCCAAGTCTAGGACTGACATTACGATTTTGACATGTGCAGCACATACTAAGAGATCATACATCATTTTTTGCAAATGCACATGGAAGCCTAAGTGTCTGGTCATCACAAGGGATGGAGAAGTCACATTGGCAAGCACGGGCAATATTTCATCGAAATACACAACATGGAGGAACCAATGAAAAATGAAACTATATTTGCCAATTATCTCAGTGGTTCTACCACAGAGTTCAAATTCGACAGATCACCAAATCTTCAAATTATGACAAATTTAGAAAAGCCTGCAAATTCATTGAGCAACATAGAAGCTAAAAATTCAAAGATACAAAGTTGCTACAAATGTAAATTGTATTCACAATTTTCAATATATACAAAGTATCATTCAGAGGTATCTGATACATCCTCTTGTCCAATTGTTGTGCTATCATGCAATAATTCTCTACTTGCATATGCATCCAGAAGATGCGCATTGTCCTTGTTACCACTCAATTCTATATATGCTGCATACAATGAATAATGGGAACTCCTTAATGGTACATTCCCATCTACAAATCCTAATATGTTTAAAACATAAAATCCCTTCACAAAAATTATTTTATTTGCTCTCGCAAATTTATGTCCACCTAAATAATAAGATAAGGCTTTCATAGCCATTATCATTGTCTCTCCAACTGGACTGAATTTGGAATGAGCAATCCAAATTTCATTATTTTGAAAGTGCCTCAAGTAGTGGCCGAGGCCACTGTCCCTGTGGAAAGATGATGAATGTTGTCTGAAGCCCCCTCGACGAGTAGCAAAGTCATCGATAAAAGTGTACTATGCAATTACAAAATTGGAGTTTTTAGCACAAATTGAATTCAACAAAACACACATATCAAATAAACAAACGTACAGTAAAACTTTTAAACTTACGCATTCATCATCATCTGCTGCAACTAGATCAGGAGGATCTATATTATGACCACCCTTTGAAGAAGAGTCATTATCAAATTTCATAACCGATGGACGAGGGAATCCCAGCTGGGCTTGGAATGAAATAAATTCCTCATCAGAAGGCAAACCTCGTCTATGAGCACTAACGTTTGCCATAGCCTAGGACAAATATTCCTCACTAGTCAAAATTCTCTCATCATCATCATAGTCAATGCCCGACACTAAGTCTTCAGTTTCAAAATCAACAATGTCAGAGAACTAAGTAATGGTGCTTGACAATAGACAAAGCACCTCATCCTCACGATAATAAAAAAAAACACATAAATTTGCCATTGTAATATACACATCTTCATTTATATAATATTTTGGCAAATCAAAAAATCATTTAGAATGTACACTAGCAATATTTTCCTCAGTATTGGCATTAGAGCCAATGAAAGCATCCCTCAACATATCAGTATCTACACTCAAATATTCAATGTCTTTATCAGGAGTATCAACCAAGAAATGACTGATATCCTTTATGGAATATTCAGTAGTGGAGGATAAAGGGATCTCAGTATTAGGAATCGAAGTATCTAACTCTACTGGGATTTGTACCAAAAGAGAAAACACAAATCCGGTCTGATACTCTAGAAAATGACATTTTCGATTACAAACATTACATTTACTGGAATTCTTAAAATGATCAAAAAGTTTAGTGTACATCCTGTCCAGCCGCTGCTTATAATGTGGAAAAGTATGTACAAGATCAGTGAAATGCATAAATGACAAATTAGACGCAGAGATTGGAGGGATACTGACTATATCCCTGAATCTGATATATTGGTCATAAAAAACATCAGGACTACTGCAGAAACCCCAACAAAATGACTCATTTAGTTGTGCGTGGTGTACTCTATACAATGCCAACTTATTTTTTAAGTGGTATAATCTTCAAGAGGATATTAGTATTTCAAAGGTGAGTTATCAGCCCTTTCTATTTTATCTTCATATAAACTATTGTTTGTTATTAATGTTCATCTAATACATTGTTTATTGCAGTTTACCCTAGTTGATTATACTGTTGGCGAAGTGTACAGATTTCGACAGGAGATCATCCTTAGTCTGTTTGCTAGGTCAACTGCTGGGGACCAAAGATTGATGCTAGGCCGTCTAAGCCAGACGATGTTCAGATTTTAAATGAGACTGGGCAATTTCTAAATACCCAAGCTGAATAGATAGACATATAGACATATAGAAATAGAATTATAGACATATAGACATACAGAAACATAATCATTTGCATAGATGTACAAAATCCTCAAATTTGGGTGATCTTTTATTGAATACATATATCAATTTGTATAATTGATTGTATGGATTTTCATTGTTCTTCAACAATGTTGATATCTATTGGAAGATCCTTGCAGGGTGTTCTATTTTCTTGTCTTTTTCGTATCTGCATAAAAGATAAGCAACTTGTTAATTTCTCTATTCTCTAATAAAATTACATATATAATCATTGACTGATTTACAAATCAGATTAAAATCTTACCAGCTTTTCATTAATAATGAACCTGAAGTGTTCTGGTAGAATTTCATTGTGCGTTAAGACCAACTCTTGTCTGATATAACTCAAGCTCCAATGATTCTCCACTACATTGTAGTTAGCATATTTTCATTGTTGAAAATGTGGACCTCTTTTTTATCTGTGTGACCATCCATTTGAAGGTCTTGATCGAGTGGCATCCAGGTCCCACTTATTCGTTTCCATCTCTGGTAACTGAACGTAAGACTAAGCATTTGTCTTGCAATGCAATAACAAAATGTCATAGATGATTTTTTAATTCTACATTCAATATCTCCAACTGCCTTGCATTCTCAACCCACATCCATCAGATCTGAAAGAGTGTCATCTGGCACATCCTTACAAACAAATAATGTTGGTGTTCTACGAACATTTGCATTTGAAAAAAAATCTACAAATACATATAAGGATAGGTACCAACTTAATCTATTGACTTTTGATCCAGTGCTCACTTTCATTGAGTTTTTCAAATCTAACAGCCAACAATCCATTAAGAATCAATGAACAGCTCTCCTTTCTTAATGCTTTCATCAATGCAAGCCAACTCATCATTCAATGCTTTTATCATCAAAACAAAAGTACTTTGACTTTCTTCATTCTTTTGCAAACAAGAAAAGATTTTCCTGCTTAGAGTCAACACTCTAGAAGTAGACTTGGATTCAGAAAAAATTCTTCAATGAATCCCAAGCATCTTCAGATGAAGTACACTTACCAACTTCCTTGAGAAGCTCATTGGTAACATTCATGTTGATAATGTGTAGAGCCCTTTTGGCCCTCTTATCATACCTCATTTGATCTTGTTGTGTTGCTGGTCTCTCCTCCAAACCTACAACAATATCCAAAACATCATTCATCTCAAGAAGTGATTGGCATCCTCACTTTCCACAATGAATAGCTACTTGAGATAAGCCTATCATTGGCTTCCAACATGACTCCACTTGAGGTTGCCATGTAGCATTGACCTTATCTTTTTTTTCAACCTGTTTCAATGCACAAAGCACTCCTTTGAATAACAACAAATGTTCTCAAAAAAAATCACAAAGATTTAAAACTATCTCAAAAATTGTCTTCTAGCACTTATACCAAGCAAATTAATGTGAAAGATTTCAGATCCTTAAGATCCAATCTACTTGAATGATCTTTGGTTAGAAAGAGAAATACACTACCAATTTCACCAATGTAGAAAAATCAGCATCTACACACAATTTGAGATGCAAACACTAATAGAACTTGATCAAACTTGAATGAAATGATTATGTACTGTTGCTGTCCGTACACAACCAGCAAGATACTGTATTTCACACGTGTGGATCCAAAAATAGCAAATATAGATCATTACATAGAATTGCAAGCAATCACCAAGATAGTCCACCAATGGATAGTAGAACCCAAGAGAACCATGTATAAGCATGAAATGAGATAGAGAAGAGAGAAGATGACTCTCTCCACGAGTTACATCCTTTTATAGCAGGTCCAAACCCTATTTAGCCACTTGGCTTTCCCACCAAAATGCTAACCCTACCAATTTTGGGTCTAGATTCAATGTACCCAACTTATTCAAATTGAATCTACTCAAACTCGCATTCTATCTTTCCCACACTTTCAAAAAGTGTTTATTCAAATGAAATTTAGACTAATGAACTTTGAAAAGCCAACCTCTAAGTCTAAAACAAGTTTTGGCCTCAATATGCCAAGTATGGAAATATTGCAAAATGTGATGAAACTAGTTGAATCTTTCACACTCCCTCTTCAACTAGTTTTAGCATAGACTTTGATAATACTCCAAGTGAAGTCCTATGCTTCATGAACAAGGCTTTTCCCAATGTTTTGGTGAAGATATCAGCTACACATTCCCTTGAAGACACGTGTTGAAGCTCCACCTCCTTTGCAATGACTCGCTCCCTCACAAAATGATATTGTATCTCAATATGCTTGCTCCTAGCATGAAAGATAGGATTGGATGCCATTCCTTGGGCTGATTGATTGTCACAAAAAATGATTGGGATCTCTGAAAAATCCATCAAGTGAAGATCCTTGATCATCCTCTTGATCCATACCATCTCCTTTGTGCAATGTGTAAGAGCTTTGTACTCGGCCTCACTAGATGACAATGAGATAGTGGCTTGTTTCTTTGACATCCATGATATAGCTCCATCACCTATGAAAATACAATAAGAACTAATGGATTTCCTATCCATTACATCTCCAGCATAGTCCAAATCTGAAAATCCAAAAAGATTAGGTGATGATCCCTCATACAATATGCTAAAATCTCGAGTTCCAATGATGTACCTCAAAACTCGCTTTCCTAGCTTCCAATGCTCCTAGCATAGTTTTTGCCAATAGAACTTTGATCCATCATAAGAATGATCTTCTTCCTAAGAATAGATCTCCTTTCAATGATCATGTAATGCTCAAAATAGAAACAACCATAATTGATGTAGAGAATAGTGTCCACTTGGGATGCTTCACTATTTCTTACATCAATTTTACATGTAAAAATGTGACTAGAACATGAAGAATCAGATAGAATGTAAGTGAGATGATTCCACCATGCTTCCAACTATGAACTCTCTGGAAAAATACAGCAAACAAACAGTAAATGTGAGTGATAAACTTTTGCTTGCATTTCTCCTCCTCCTTTGTCCTTTGTTGCCTTTTATCCACCATGATACTCCATGAATGAGCCTCCATCTTCATCTTGCCACAAGAAACCATCAAACCTTGGAAATCCATGAGTAGGTGAGTACATAAATGATGCAAATCCAGCACCACATGACTCCATAAACCAAGTAGGTTGCACTAGTCCATCTTCAAGATTTACTTGACACAAGAAAGTGACCATGAATTCACCAAAAATTGACAATCTCCAAGTATTGGCACCAAGTAGCTCAACACTTGAGAACTTGATCATGGATGAGTGATATAATGGCCTCCATTAGCTTCATTTCCATCAGCAAAATCAGCCAAGAATGCTAGTACAAATCCAACATCAAAACAATGCTCACCAATGTAGCTAGTTTTACCATATCTTGACAATTTGCGCACATCCACATGAAATTGCTCAAACATGAGATAGAACAAGTAAAGTAAACTTGAACAAAACTTCCTTGCTGCTCCTTTGAACTTACTTGAGTCTTCAATATGCTACAAAAACAGATCCATAACACCTTTGCCAACTACTCTCCTTTGATGCTCTTGACTAGCTCTAAATTGCCAGCTTCCCTTTTGACTAGTTGAAGCGCTTTGAGATCAGCCTCTTGATCTTCAACTTTGACCATCAAAGTCATTGAACAAACTTTGTTTTCCAGATCCATTACTTGATTTTACAGCAAGATAACATCCATCCACTTGCATAGCTCCATGTACACAAGAAGATCATCCAAAAGATGTTCCACTCTTCATAAGAGCTTGATACTCGAGATCCATTGCTTGGATCCACTCCTCTTCTTTCCTTGCTTGATCTACACTTGTAGGCTCATCCAAAGAGGTTAGGAAAGCAACATAATTTCCAGAAACTACTTGCTTACCCTTTTGATCATATGTGAGCCTTGAAGGTACTTGTCTTTCTCTTGATGTTCTCCTTGGCTTTTGACTTGATGAAGGTCCATCATCACCACCATCCAAAGTCGGATCCTTTTCATCAACATAAAGAATGTTAGATCCATCTACTTTACCATCAATCATGCTTGAAGACACCTTTGGAATGTTTCCCTCATAAAAAATGACATCTCTACCACTATTGTCTTTTTCTAATCTTATTTTCTTTGTTGTTGCTTTGAAAACTAGGATCACAATCAAGAAACTCCCATGGATCAATCAACCTTTAATCTTAACTTTGATTTATCTAAACTTGATAGTGTGGCACAAGCCCTAGAACTCCTCTACCAACAAATCCAAGAAACAAACCAACAACTATATGAAACTAATTTGAAGAATCAGGCTCTTGAATCTAAGCTGGCTAATCATCGAAAGCATGTCGTACCTCCTCACATTAAAGTGTATAAAGGGGAAAACACATGGGAGGCATTTTGCCTAGTACTCAAGGAATACCTTCTTCCCTTGTTAGATGATTATGAACATCTTTAAAAGGCCTTGATCAATTCATTCAAGATTTCCATGAGTATCTTAATCCCCTTTATAGTGAAATACCTCCAAAGATACAGATGCTCATATTTATTGATGGTTTACCTAAGGACTATCAAGTGGAAGTTCGAAGGAACCATCCTATCACCCTAGAAGATGCTATTAGGGCTGCAAATTTTTTTGATGATACTCCTAAGCCACATAAGAGTCATTAACCTAATGAGCAAAATAAGAGTTTTCAATATAAAAGAAAGGATAAGGAAGTTACCAATGAGGCATCTTCTAATCCTAATTCTAAGAAACCCAAACTCCACTTTATAAACATCAAGGTGGCAAAAAGGACCTAGCAAAAGCTTGAAAGAAGAATTTTTGCTTCAAGTGCAATGGAGAGGGTCACTTTGCAAAAGATTGTGTCAAAAACAAAGCCTCAACCTCAGATATATATCATATCTCAAAGTAATGAGATGGAAATTTGTTTCCTTAGTTCAATGCTTTATGGACCTAATGACTTAATTTGCATCAAGGGTAGAATTGGAGAACATGTTGTTAATGTACTTTTTGACATAGGATCCACTCATTATTTTATGAATGCAAATTTAGTGCAGATGGTAAACCTTCCCATCAAAAAAAGTGAGAAGAAATATCGTGTGACAACGACGCCTGGATGTAATTCCGAACCCATGAATAATGTGGTTCCTAAAGTACCATTACACATATAGGACCATGTTGAAAAACTAGAGTTCCATGTCGTTAATTTGGCAAATGTGGACAATGACATTATGATAAGGATAAATTTTTGAAAACTGGTTTTGTTGAAAAATCTTTAACTTTTATGCATGATTGTTCTTTAATAAAGATTAGTGCTAGTTTAAGTGTTGATGCTACTGGTATTAAACCTTACTCTAAGCATAAACTTAATTCTTTGATAAAAAACACAAAGTATAAAGTTTATTTATGTTTTTACAAAAACCTAATTTGTTGCAATGATGAGATTCTTAAACTTAATGCCATGAATATACCTAGTGAGAACACTCCTGAATTTGAAGCCTATAGTGAACTTAGGCAAGAATTCAATGATGGTTTTCTAGACCTTCTTGTAGGTTTACCACCTGAAAGGTCTGTAGATCACAATATTGACCTTATACTTGGTTCAATTCCAATTGCACAACACCCTTATGGGATGAGTGCATCGGAAGATGCTGAGGCACAAAGTCAATTAAGTGAGTATCTAGAGAAAGGGTGGGTTAAACCTAGTAAGTCTTCTTAAGCATCACCAATGGTTTTGGTCGCGAAGAAGGACGCTACTATAAGGTTCTGTGTGGACTATAAAATGTTGAGCAAAGTTACAATTAAGATTAGGTATCCACTACCGCGAATGGATGACCTGATGGATTATGCTGGAGGTGCAAGGTACCTTACCAAGATAGATCTAAGATCAGGGTATTATTAGATTCGCATTAAGGTAGAGGATATACCTAAGACGAGTTTTCAGGACACTACGAGTTTGTGGTGCTTCCATTTGGTTTGTTGACCGATACACCAGCGACTTTCCAAAAAATGATGAACGATTTGTTCAGGCCATATTTGGAAAGATTCGTAGTAGTATTCTTGGATGATAACCTAGTCTTTAGTATGACTTTGGTGGAACATAAAGATCATCTTATTATTTTCTTGGACATCTTAAGAAGAGAAAAGCTCTTTTCCAAAGAGTCTAAGTGTGACGTTTTTGCTAAAGAGTTATCATACCTGGGGCAAAAGATTTTCGAACATGGAATAGAAATAGAGGCCGATCGTATCCGGAGGGTTATTGAATGGCCAATTCTTACTACGGTTTGGGAAATCAAGTCATTCTTGGGTTTCGTGGGATTTTTCCGTTGGCACATACCCCAGTTTGCTAGGATGACATTTTCCCTCACCCAAGCTTTGAAAGGCTTTAAAAAACTTAGCCGGAGGGCTTAGAGTCCACTAGTGGTGTGGACGGAAGATATGAATAATTAAAAAAAAAAAAGCTTCAAATTAGTGCATAAAAGCTATCACAAGACATGTCAATTGGAAGCTTGGAAAATCAATATGCTTGCATTTCTCTCATCAAATATGTACATAGTTTGATCCACAATATATTATGTCTTAGTGTGGATTTTATCAAGGTTCTATCTCAATTGACCTATACCTAATGCTACCATAATTATCTTTCAATTTAAGGCCCATGGATCATGGCATCAACTCTTCCACCTCTTAGTCAAAAATGATGATTCAGTTAATAATGTGGCAAAAAATGTTAACAATCCACAAGTGGGTAGTCTGAAGATTTGGGTTGATAAGAATAATGGCATGTAGGTCATGGTAGATCTATGCAAGGTCCATAATTGCTCATTTTTAACATGTCAAATGTTAATACAATGAGATGGAGTGGAAACAACACAAAACAAAATCGCAAGCAATGTTGGTAATCAAGAAAAAGTGAAAGAACATGCATAGTGGAGTTGGTGATAGTAAGCACATGTACAAGATAATTCCATGTAAAATGACTTAATATGATACAAAAATTTTGTCATTGATAGGACCTATGGTATGTAGTATGAAAACATGGACTTGGACATGTGTATTTTGTAGGTTGATAGGTGTCCACATGGATGATAAGGGCTTAGATAGGTGTCCATATGGATAATAAGAGCTTAGATATGAGTTGGAAACAATGATAAAGGCTTTAAGAAATTTAAAGGAAGCTTTAATAAGAACTTCCATGCTTGGGAAATAAGTAGTGAATTCAAGATATTCCTTTGAATATCAAGGTTTGATGTGTCAAGTATTGAGGCTCACTCGATGATATGATATAGGAAAACACATTCTAAGTAGATAAGGAAGTAAAAATTGACTCACAACAATAAGAAATAATCAAAAGAGTATTTAGTACAAGATGAATTATATACAAGAGTCAATTTGGATATTTCAAATAAATAACCTCAATGTAAAACAATGAGTTAAAATTGGCTATTTTGCATCGACTTGCTGCATCTTTCATGAATGTCAAACAGAATATAAATAGAGTGACTATCACTGATAATCAAGCAGCCTAATGGGCCCTCTAATTTTGTAATGTGCCATAAATAAGTAAAATCCATTTAAGAATGGTGGGGCTTTGTGCCACTTTGTTATTTATTTTAGCAAACAAAGAATTTTAGCTTTCACAGCTAACTCGAACATGATAGTTTCATAACTATGCTTAGCCTTTAATGCGGCTTTCATTGAAATAAATGGTATATAATCATTTTAGATCAACTTGGATTAGTGCAATTCCAGTCGCCTTTCACAATGAAATTTTGTATGTTGGTTTCTAGTCTAGAAAGCAGTGTACACTAGAAGTACAAAATCGGGCTTGTAGCCTTTATGTGTTACTCTAATGGTACAATCTAAACCCTTATAAGCTTCACATTAGTGACACACCATATACCCTTTTATAAATCCTAAGGAGGTTTAAACTCACAAAATTTCACTTGCAGCCAAAATATGTTTGCACTAGCATTTCAATATAATGTAAAATTTTCTAATTGTAAGACACTCCCATGTAAATTTAGTGAACCTAATTCCTTCATGTGACTTAATCTTTTCGTTCAAGATTTATGTAGATTATAAACAAGTAGGATATTTTAACACATTTATATTATTTCAAGGGTATTACCTACGAATTATCATCAGTCCACATCTAATGATGTCATGAAACATGTGTAACCAAAACGAATGAAATAATGAATGATACAAAATTATGTTATTCTACACACATCAATGTCATACAAAGCTCTCAAAATCTTTGTACCTCATCTAAGGGCCCCACTAAAAGTTGACTTTAATATTTAAATTGGACATTTCTTAGACCTTATTGATTTTTTGTATCACTATATTATCACAAGCATATGCACAAGGCATAAATGCGAGTGATGCCCAATTAGATGAAATTAGCCTCAACACACTTGCCAGTACTGATTTGAATAGGTGAAGTGGCAACTCTAATATAGCATGTACACTAACACTTTTATATGTGGTCATGAGTCAAGTTGTGATATTGTCCACTTTATCAAATTAGTAAGATGCTAATTAGATGACCACTCACTCAAACTAAGGAGATACAAGTAGCGAATACTTTGGACTTATAGCTCCAATTGATGGAAAATAGCATAATACAAAGTTTGATTTGGAGTCTGTTCATACTTGCATAGGAAATATGTTAGGCTCCTGCAAGAATCTAGCTAGTCATTATCTTGCAACGATATTAAATTTGTTGTATGGTATAGATCAATCAACAAATAGAACATCAACATCATGTGTGATATAGTTTCTGTAAACTAATATGATTATCAATCAAAATTTTCAATATGGTTTATTTATAATTCTTATTTTTAATATTATGATTTTCTTAATTCTTCTTTCTAAGATAAAAAAGAAGTCATATATACTTTTAGAAAATGACAATAAAATTTCAATGTCTTGAAAACAATATCAAGCCTAACTCCATGAGTGAGCTCATCAACATCATGTGTAATTTTTTTTGCATGGATTCTATGTAAGTGCCAAATATGAGGCTTAACAACATTTATAATTCTTTTAGTATGCATGTTAAATCATCATTAGAGAGGATAACTGAATCATCATTAGAGAGAATATTTGTTTGTTAAAACTCACTAATTACCATGCTTTATTTTGACCATAGTCAAATTTATGAAAATTTCTTTTAGAAATACAGGTATGTACATTTTCTTTTTATAGAACTTAGATGTGCTACAACAAATGCATGAAGATCTGATCATAAGCACTTAGATGCAGTATGGTCCAGCCTATGTCTGTACAACAGTACAACAACATACATCATTTCACACGTGTGGATTGAAGATCAACAACAGTATAGCAACATACATCATACGTGGATTGAAGATCAACAACAAAAATCACATTTTACACAATAGAAATCAAGATATCTTGAGAAATACACATGAGATGGATATAGAATCAAAAGAGATCAATTCTCCACATCAAAAGATAAAACAATGATAATTTCTTCATGCTGGTATTGCTATTTATAGCTGCTAGAATGTCATTTGGCCAATTGCCCAAAATTTTTCCTAAATGGTAACTTCTTGGTACATTTTTCACACAAAATCTTGCTTTTTGATGATCTACCTTCATGCATGCATGGATCTAGCTCTAATATTATGTCACAAAAGTGATTTTTTAGGACCTTGAATAGATCATTCATGACCTACATGCATGAGAGGTCGCACACTACCAAATTACTTTTGATCAACTCGGATTTTGATGAGCTATCAAACACAATTTGGATCTAGGCAAGAGCTCTTGTACACAAAAGGCAATCATCATCCAAAGTCAAGAAAGTTTCATGCATATCCTTGAAAAAAACTAAGTAAATCTCATTATGGAATTTGCTCTTGGGTATGGAGAGAAAGGACAAAGAGTATGCTAGTCAAAAACTTGATAAACTCTCAAAATCCGCATGTACAAAGGAGCTATAATCATATATAGTGGTAGCTTGAGTTCCTACACCAATTTTACATTGAGAGCCTTGAAATATGATTGGACCACTCTTTTTGAATATTTAAATGTGATTGAACCCTATAGACCAATCAGATGAAGGTGGTAGATTGAGGTCGACCATCACTTTTGCATCCCTAAAAACTAGGACTTTGATTGAGGTAGAGATCATGACCCCCCAACCTCGTGATGACACTTGGCATGCTTCTACATGACTAGCTTTTGTCTAGTTTCACATTACTTTGTAAAACAATCTGTTTTATGTCATGAATTAACTAATGCAAATAAGCCTACTACTCACATGTGGGAACATGCTCCACACGTGTGATTTACATATGTACATGACAACGTAAAAATCATCAAGCTAGATTTTGCATAATTTTCACATACCAATCCATGCATAGAATCACATGAAAGCCATCTATCGAATCACGCTAATCCCCCATGCATGTCTAGCATATTGAAGTGGCTTATCATTTTGTGAGAGAACAAGTCATGGCAAAAGAGGTGGAGTTCTACATGTCTCATCAAGAGAGTGTGTGGCTGATATCTTCACCAAAGCATTGGTAAAAGACTTGTTTATGAATCATAGAACATCGCTTGGAGTTCTATCTAAATCTATGCTAAAACTAGTTGAAAGGGGAGTGTGAAAAATGTCAACTACTTTAGTTGATTTATCTTGACAATTTTGAGGCCAATATGAAATCTCAACTAAGAGAGAGATTTATTTTTAGTCAATAAAGGTCTAAATAGTGTTTGTACTATTTTTTTCAAGTAGATAAATGGATGAGGTCAGATTTGGACCCATTCTAATTGGCTAATATTGATACATTGCATCTAGACTAGAATTTCTAGCTTTTTTGATGAAGTACCAAGAAGTTATCATTTAGGGCGATTGGCCAAATGACATTTTAGAAGCTACAAATAGTAGTACCATCATGGAAAAATTATCATTGTATTCTCTTTTGATGTGGAGAATTCATCTCTTTTGATTCTGTGTCCATCTCATGTGTATTTCTCAAGATATCTTGATTTCTAGTGTGTAGAATGTGATTTTTGTTGTTGATCTTCAATCCACACGTGTGAAATGATGTATGCTGCTGCTTTTGTATGGACATGTACATTAATATATCGTATCTAAGTGTTTATGATCAAATCTTCATGCATTTCCAAGTTCTAGCATGTGTAAATTGATGATTTCTATCTTGTAGCTAAATCTAGACGTGCATCCAAACTTAGCCAAAGCAATCAAATCTTTTCAAATCCATTCCAAATCTGAAGAGATAGAGTCATTGGTATTTGTGGATCCAATATGGGTGATTGGGTTTTATTTTGGTGTGATTTGATTCAAATTTTTTGTGCTTTCATCTTGGTGATCAAAACAAGGTCCAATTTCCAATTGACTAGATTTTGGTGTGGCGTGATTCTAGAGTTTGTGATCTAGATCTTGGAAGATCTTGCTAGTATTTTTAATCTTGTTCAAATATAGTTGTTTGGAGGTCACAAAGTCATTATTAGAGTCCTTTCACACGTGTGTACTTTTTTTACAAGAAAATTTGAAGTGTAGAATTGGCATATGATTGTGTAAAGCTCAAATTGGTTCTAGTCAAGCTTTCTTTCTGAGAGTGTGAGGGTCAAGTTGTGATCCCATTGGGTTTCTAGAATAGGGATGACTCCATATTTGAGAGTAAAATCTTGGTTGAGATCTTGGTGAATCTCTAGATGTCGCTTTCTTCAAACTGTTCAACCTAATAAAGATAGGTAAAAATCTTATGACATAGTTTGTTGTCAAACCATTCAAATGCAATCCAACTCTAAAGGTTAGAGTATTTAGGTCAAGAGTGAGTCCAAAAGGGGTGATCGAGTCTAATTTTTATTTGTTTGAAGCAAATCTTACATGTCAAGTTTGTGTGATCTAGATGAGATCCATTTTTCACATTGACTAGATTTTGGGTGAAGATTAATTCTTAGATTTGTGATCTAAATCTTTAAATATTTCTGAGGGTTACAAAATCACTTTGAAGAATCATCTCACAAGTTTGTACTTTGTGTAGAAGTACTTCCTCATCATGGCATCAATAGGAGGCAACATATTGGAGGCAATCAGTGTAGGAGTCTTAGACTACCATGAAAGAGAGATCACAGAAACGATTAGGCATCTAAGATAGCCATGCAGTCCTCTATTGCTGATAACCTGATATGAAGAGAATGTAGAAATAACTTAGGCATCAGAGACAACCATACATTTCTTTGATAATGATGTTTGCATAAGACAAATGAGAGTTAGTTTCATTCAACAAGAATGCAAAGATGTAGAACAATAGTGAATCTGTATAATAATGTCGTAAAACAACAATCAGATCACAATACAATTGCGCTGATAAGCGCATGATCCAACTTACAAGTAAGAATCAATTGCTAAAGTTTTGACTCTCTCTCTCTCTCTCTCTCTCTCTCTCTCTCTCTCTCTCTCTCTCTCTCTCTCTCTCTCTCTCTCTCTCTCTCTCTCTCTCTCTCTCTCTCTCTCTCTCTCTCTCTCTCTCTCTCTCTCTCTCTCTCTCTCTCTCTCTCTCTCTCTCTCTCTCTCTCTCTCTCTCTCTCTCTCTCTCTCTCTCTCTCTCTCTCTCTCTCTCTCTCTATATATATATATATATATATATATATATATATATATATATATATATATATATATATATATATATATATATATATCTATATATATAATCACTAACTTTGAGGAGTCAGCTACTAGAAAACCTGTTCTGATTGTTTGACCTTTGCTTGGGTATCTTTTCTGAAAATCCTATTTGAATCTCTGTCTTCTTTCAATCACTCATTTACTTATATAGCAGCTGGAAGATCTTGTGCTATCTTAACTCTACAATTACAAGATAGTTAACAACTATTAAAGTGATAATAGACTGGTTTATTATTGGAGCGTGAAGACGGATGGTCTGTACTTGGGATTCTTTGTAAATCTACAGACGGTCATCGCGACACTCTACGAAGGCAACTGTTGTTTGTGTGGAATCCCGTGTAAATCTGCAAAGTGTCACATTTTTCGCATTTTTGGCAATGCAACGTCGCATTTTTGGAAGTGCCTGAAATGAACTAAAACCTTCAGTTAACACTTTGTTAGTGAAGCTTTTGTCGGGTGTCGGGTTTTTTGCCTGTGTAAAATTGCGAGGAAAAATGCAGTGTCGCATTTTTCGCACTTTTCGATTGTCAGAATTTGAAAGCAAAAATGCAGACTGTTGTGACAAATAGTTCAAATATGTAGACTTCATTTGAGAGAGTAAAATTGAGAGAAGGAGGGCAGTTAGGATGAGTAGGAGTAGGATTAAACTCCAACACCAAATAGGGCAAAGGCTGTTATAAATAGTGTACAAGTGTGAGAGGAATTCAACTCTCTCCTTCTTCTCTCATTCACCTTATGGAAGAGATCTCTTCGGGTTTCTACATCCATTTTTGCATCTATTGAGATCTTGTGTGTAGAATGCTATTTTTTTTATGTTATGGATACACACGCATGAAAATTTTTGTAGTACAGCCATTGTATGGATAGAAATAGTAAATTATCATTACTAAGTGATTTTGTCATGTTCTTATTGAGTTTACATCTTTTCTGTATTGTTGATGCTAGAATTCTACATTATTAATGATGCTACTAATGATTTCCATAATAGCTAAAGAACAAAGGGCATAAATGGATCTTAGTGATCTACTTTTTTAACACGGTATTAGAGCTATCGTTTCAAGCTATTGGAGGACAAGCCATTTCTAGCAAGTGATTTGGAGGTCTCACCAATTCTAGAGCATGCTAGAGTGATTCCTAGACAAAATCAAACATTTTTCATGTGTAGAATTGGAATTTTGTAATCCAAAACTCAATATAGGGCAAAACACTTGTAGTAGGCCAATTCCACACTATACTTGTTGGATTGTGGCAAGTTTAATTGCATAATAAAGGTCTTAGTACATTCTTCAAGATTATATATCAAGTTTGTAGCATTTGCATATAGAAAGTGAATGATTCAATTTTGTGTACTTTTGTGGAAACCCTGAAATTGATTGGATCTCTTGTGTTTGAAGTTGCTGAAATTTTTGAAGAGTGTGTTTCAATCTTAGAAAGTGCAAAAGCTCATAAGATTGTAAATTGATCATGTGTTGATCAAGTGTCATCAATTCTATGTGTTGGATTTGCTAGGTTTGGTAGAAGAAAGAGATTTGAGAAGTTCCATATCTTTGTGATTTCTTCTTGAATTCATTTGTTGAATTTCAAGAGAGTGCTAAGTGTATTGGAACATTTTGAAAGAGAAGATCAAATCTTTGCCACATGGTTACAAATGGAGGCTTTGGAGAGCAATGATAGCTTACCTGAAGCAACTATTCAACTTGGAAGGTGAGAATGGAGTCTCTCCTTGAGATAAATGAGCTGATGGATATTGTTGTAGGTGTGGAGGAAAGACTTTGGCACCTCAAGAACAATTGACGTATGATAGGAGAGCTAGTTTTAGTATTGTGTAGCTAAGTTGATAATGATAGGAGCCATGATCGCCACCTGTCTTGGTAGCGACAACAGCCACGACTATTGTCTGGTATCTTGATAGTAATAGTCACGATTGCCGCCAAGATCCATATCGGACAAACATGTCTTTACATTTGTATATATATCTAAATAAATGTGATTAATATATAGCAATCAAAGCATTGAGACAAAGACTAAAACAATATTTTAATGACTTTGCTTTTGTCTATGTGATCAATCATATCAATTTTGATGATTCCAATGTGAGAATCAAGTAGAATTAGTTGAGTCATTCGACTCAACATTCTAATTCAAATTTGATAGGCATAGTTTATGCACCGAGGAGAAAGGCTCATTCCATAGAGCCCATCGAATCTTTCATTTGTCCCATTTTTCCACTTATTATCTTATGTAAACATCTAGGAAAATGAGGAATAAGGTTTGACGAATAATGCTCCTAACATTTGACATCATTGTTGGCATTCTCATAATAAGCTAGAAAGATATTCTTATTATGAAAGGTACCGGTATGTTGCATGGGTGTTCCACCCCGCTCTCTACAATTAGTCTCTTCAGGGTCCTTAATCGTTTGGCTCAAGTTATTTGAGTGTGATTCAAGGGTGGGTAATTAAGATGGTTGTGAAATCAGATTGGTCTCCCTTGAAATATGTATTTGCCCTTTCTATCTATGGTCACTTTGTATGCAAGATGATGTTCCTCATTTAATTCCACTCATTTAGCTATGCAATTGACACTTGGATTCGCTCACAATTGTATGACAAAAGTCTAGGTCCATTCTCATTCATACGACTATCTCAGTTGATTAATACCCAATGCAAATCTACAGTTTTATCGATCATAGGGTCAATCACTTGATGCAATACTCAATTATTTGATTAATTGATAGATTATCGAGTAGGACGACTATATATATGATCAAGTGATTGCTCGATAAATGATCAAAACAATGTCAGTCAATCATATTCTCGACGACCATTAATCACCATCTTTATTACAATTGTAAATGATATTTTAATTATTTAGTATGACTTTATATAAAGTTATATAGGTCACACACCAACAACTAAGAAAAATATCATATAGGTCACATATCACTAAGGTCTTCAATATATCATAAATGTTATTGATCATGGATCACCATTTAGGAGGTCACATGACAAAAGATCATGTTTTCACTTTGACCATATAATTATGTCATGAAATCAAATCATATCTATGACACCTAGATTTTTAACAAATCTAGATTTTCATGACACCTAGATTATATCAAATCTATGACACCTAGATTATTAACAAATGAAATTTTTTATGACACCATAGATTTGACATAATATTATGTCATAAAATCCTTAAAAACTTGTCAAATTACTTGTTTAATAACAATATGTACTATCTTTGTATCTCATGATTTTGTCTTGTATGTCAAATCTCAAAAAAAAGAAAGTTTATAATAATATAAAACTAGTTTTAACAATTAACCGTAATGATCTTTGAATTGATTTTTTATGTTCCGTCATATTAAAAAATATATTTTATGTAAGATTTTATGTCAAATCTTACAATAAAATATTCTCATAAAATCTAGAAAAAATTATGACTTGCATGACATCTAAAGCATGCAAGCCCATGTGCGGGACCCTCCCACGCATGAGAGAGGGGAAAACATTCCGTGTGGAACATCCACGCGTGAATAGCGCGTGGATACCTTTTGCATAGATAATCCATGCGGAACTTGAATGCCCATAAAACCATATTTCTGCGAGCATTCTTGCTCCTCTTCTTTTGCTTTCAAGTTTTAGTGCTTTTCCTAATCTACTGGCCAATTATGGATATATGTTGCCAAAATGACAGCTGCGTGGATAGTCCACGCGACCGTATCCACGCGTATATCCATACCGATCCACGGCTATCCACGTGAATTTTTTTTTGGCTGCGCGACCTCCTTTGTATTGTGCGTGGATATTTGCTTCATGTGTTCTTGTGTCAACATCTACTCAAAGAAAGAGATGCAAACTCACTAAGAACCTGATAAAACATCAAACATAAGATATGAAGAAGTTGTTGTCTGTACAAAAACAGTAAGCTATTGTATTTCACACGTGTGGATCCGAAAATAGCATAAAATAAGCATTCTACACACAAGATTGCAAGATATCACCAATATAGTGCACCAATGGGTAGATGAACCCAAGAGAGCCCTTGTATAAGCATGAAGTGAGATAAGAGAGAGAGGATGTGTCTCTTCCCATGAGTTACGTCCTTTTATAGCAGATCCAGACCTAATTTCAAACTTTGGTTTCCCTCCATAATGAAAAACCCTACTATTTTTGTGACTAGATTCAGTGTCTCTACTACTCAAATTTGAATCTACTAAAACTCGTGTACTACACTTTCTCAAAATTTCAAAAAGTGTTTATTCAAATGCTTTTAGACTAATATAACTTTGAAAAGTCAAACTCTTAATCTAATATGAAAATTGGCCTCAATTGTGAATTCGGCAATTTATCAAACTATGACCAATGTTGACTAAACTATTTGAAATCTTTCACACTCTCTCTTCAACTAGTTTTAGCTTAACCATCGGAATTTGATCCAACTTTAGAACGACCTCCATCCTAAGTATACACCTCCTTTCCAAGGTTATAAAGTAACTTCCATAATTGATATAGAGAATAGTGCCCACTTTGGATGCTTCACTATTTCTTACATCAATTTTACACATCAAGATGTAAATAGAACATGAAGAACCAAATAGAATGTAAATGAGATGATTCTGTGTTTGTTGTTTCTTTTACTTTTTCTTCGTTCTTCTGTAGTTACAGCTCTTACGGTTCTTCCTCTTGTTAGAACAGTTACAAAACTGAAGCGTTACTCATATTGCAACGTGTATTTCCTAGCTTGTCAGTGGGAGTCACGGATCCGATACTCAGCTACATGCATAAACCAGCCATATAACCAAACATAGCTCAAGAAGATCAACGTTCTGAAACATGGAGCAATCCTACCACTATCTACTAAATCAGAAAGCAATCAAGAACAAGATTAACTACTGAAACAAGGAACAAGAAACAAGTAACTAGATTTCTAACAACATTTTAACAGTCTAAGAATCAAGAAACACTCATTTCTTGATGCCTAGATTGCTCAAGAACAATCAAGAACTGGAATGTAAGAAAGTATGCAAGATCTACACCACTATTCCAGCCTATTTAGTTTACTTGAGTGCTGATTCCTACCTTATTCCACAAACAAGAAATGAATCCTAATCCACAACTAAGCAAGAAACAAGGAAACAAGAAACTAGTTAATCCACAATACAAGAAAATCAAGCATGCTCATAGAAACTTCACTCAAAAACATTGCCATGAACAAGGAGCTTAGAAATTATCAAGAACTCGTGGAGGATCTTCTTTATTTGCTCAAGAGAACTTGACAATATAGCTCTCTCACAAGAGGGGGGGGCTCTTAAATAAGCAAGAAGGATGCCCATGTGGAGCCCAAGTGGCAATTCCACCAAATTAGAAATTACATGTGGAATTTGCCCTTCCACTAAAGGTCACCATCAAAAGGTGGCTCACTCTAACTAATTTAAGGGGGGCCTACATTTATTTACAAAGCCTAGGAAATATGACTAGCTCCTACATGGTCGTTCCTTCTTTAGGATACACCATGTAGGCTCACATAGATATTTCAATGTCATCCTAACTAGTAATTTCTCGGCTCTGATGCTCGGCTCTCAGCTTCTTATGCTTTCCTCCTTCTGAGACCTCCTCGGTCTTGGGTGAGAGGTATTATGTGTCTTCGTCTTGGCTCGGCATCTAGGGATTCTCTAGAATCTGCTAACATTATCCACCCCTAATCTGTTGCAGGACCCACTGCAACACCGGTGATGTCTTTCCGCTTGGCACTTGGAAAAGTGTGGATCTTTGTTCGATTCCGTAAAACTAGGTGCTTATTATTCGCAAAACTTATTTTTTTTTAAATTGGAAGTCTCTCAATTGGCCGCTACATTCCAGCCTTCCTGAGAACTTCTTGCGAGTCCTGCTCGTCTCGTCGTCATGTCGTTTGCTTTCTCTCGTTCATCTTTTGCCCCAAGGCTTCAAAAACTTGGAAGCAGAGCTTACTTCCAAAATTGAGAGGCCCCAGGTATTCTCTTATCTTCTCCACAAAGCCCATTTCCTGCCAGTCTTCCACCATGGTCACATAGCGTGAAGACATGAAGGCCGCTCTGTAGTATAGCCTGGCCATCATCTCATGGTCTTCTTCCAATTGGAGGGCTACATTCAGGTTGATCTTAATGGGATCCAAGCCTTGATCCCATAAACAATCTTGCTGCATCAGAAAGACCATAGATCTGCAATATTCGGCACTTTCTTGCACGCAAAGATTGGCACTTGTTTTGTACTTGTGCCCAAAGTCGAGGAACTGCAGCCTCAGATCATCTAGGGAGGTTCACTCTGAAATTCCCGGAATGACTGGCCAGTTTACCAACTCCACTCACGGCTTTTTCACCGGCCATGGATTTCTAAGTTTGAGTGGCATGTAGAAGGGATCCTTTCGCTTCAATGTCGGTGCCTTCATATACTCTTGGAGTCGTTTGCTATCCTTTAGGACTTTATTCCGCCACTCCGGTTGCGGTTGTAGCACTGCAATGACCTCGGCCCTGGTGGAGTATTGGCTTTGATCTACGTCCTCTTTGCCTCCCCCTCATGTTGGGAGGGTATTTTCTCTCAAACTTTTCTGACTCTCTTGTGTCAGCCAATTTGCCTCTGGGCCTGGTAGGGGAAGTTGTCCTACGCGGTTGGGATGGCCTTGCCAGATAATCATCTAGGGCCTTGGTGCTCGTATCTTTTTCTTTGGCTTTCTCGCTTGTCGATGGCTCAGCTACGCCCGTGTTTTGTCTCTGGTTGATCTGCCAGGAAGTCATCATCAACCCCCATGTTGGTGTCTGGAAGGTCTAGGATGGAATGATCTGGAGAGAGAGGTGCGAGGGTGATAGGTTTAGGAGGAGGTGGGATCAACAAGTTATACGCCACACTAGGGGAGTGGAGTTGTTGGAGGAACTCGTTCCGTTGGGCTTTGTATGTGTCAGCTGGACCTTTTGATGGGCCCATTATTTTGCTAGGAGGCGATGGAGAGAGGGAAGATGAAAGAATCGGGAAGTTGGAATAAATGTTTTGGAAAAATTAAATGCAGAGTAGGAGGAGGGGTTAAAGGTGGGAGGGGGTCGGGGAAAAGTTTTGGAAGCAGTATCGGCTCTCTGGCCACTCGATCTTGAGCTACCTTCTGAAGGTTGGGTTTGCCTACCCTGATTTCCTGCTCCATCATTCCCATCATCGTTCTGTGGCTTCGTTGATTGAGCGCCTGCTTGGGCCTTGCACATCATGTCCCATAATTGGTTCACCTTGTCCAAGACTTGCTGCAGGGTCTTCGTGGTATCTTCCAGCTACTTCTGGGACTCCAGGATGATCTTCTCTTGCTTGGCCACAATTGTTTCAAAATTTTTCTTTTCGGCCTCTCGTTCTTGGATTAGCCTTACATACTTTTCCATCCGAATGGCTGAGGCCTGTGGGCCTAGAACTAAATATCCTTGGGCTTGACTAGAGGAGCATCGACTGTCATTGCACTCAATGATCCGTCACGTACTTGGTCGATTTGGACCATCTGGTGCTTCGGTTGTTGCTGGACCTCTTCCAGAGCGGTCTTCTGTCCGGCCATCACAGATCTGGTTTCTACTATCTCGTTTTCTTTCTCTTTGGCCAGCCTTTGATATTGCACAATTTCTTGGTCTTGATGCTGGACCCTGCTCTCGAGCATTTGATATTGGCTAACCAACCAATGCATATGGTAGCTCGTTTCAGATAGGCCGATCATTGAGCGTTTGGCTACTTTGGTGAGCTTCTCAGGGTTAGCGAGGATTGGGTACTGATCTGGGGTGTGGGATGGTGAGGCTAAACCAAAAAATAAACGTTGGGTTAGAGCTGAAGATGGAGGTGGAGGTGGATGTGGAAGTAGTGGAGGGATGATGTTAGTAACTGTTGTGGTGGTGGTGGTTAGTGGAGGGGTCAGACTTCTTCCTGGCTGCCTCCCCTTCTCTGGCTCGTTGTCGCTTATTTCCATCAGGTCTGCAGCATCAAAATATTGTGATGTGTCCAATGTGTGGACTTGCTAGGCCTGTAGTTGTTGGTCTTGTGGTTGTTGAGCCGCTTCCGTGACCTGGGCACTGGATATCCCCACCCCCCCCCCCCCCCCCCCCAAAACTTGTGTCGATGGTGATGTTGGTGGCGTTGGCATGGTAATCAGTGTGGGTGGGGTGGTGACTTTATCTGGCTGATCGGTGACTTGAGATACTGTAGTGTCAGGTGCTGGTGTAGAGGTAGTTGCTCCATCACCCCCGTCGATGACATGTGAGGGTGACGAGTGTTGTTGTGAGGCTGTGGATGAGCTTCCATCATCTGAGGTAGAACCATCTGAAACTGATCCCACTGGTGATGTGCTTCCATCTTGAAGCTTCTTTTGCATCCTTTGTTGCCTTGTGTCTGGCAACTGGGCCTTGGAGGTATCGGCCTCTTGAGCTCCGGAGGTTGCAACTGCTTGTGGGTCCGGTTGTGGGATTCTTTGCTTCTGGGAGAATATTGGTGTTTACTCGTTTAGGCTGGGATCCCGATGGTGAAGTGGCCCTTGATCGTGCATGCTTGGACTTTTTTTACTCAATGGGAATTTCTAATGCCTTGTCCGCAAGCTGCAAGTGTTGTTGAAGCTTTGGCCTGTTCTGGACTTGGTGGAGGGTGATATCTATCAAGAGGTATCCGAGTACTATTATCGACTGCTTGTTCTTAAAGCAGTCATGTAGGTAGTTCAAAGCAAACTGTGCCCAATCATAGAGGTTCTGGGCATGCAGTCGTGAATCTGCCATCATGTGAAACAGGGACATGGGTACCCTCAGCACTTTCGTCCGTGGTTTTTGTGTGCATCTAGTGAGATAGGCACATTCTGCTTGGAGCTGCTGGTCATTGATGGCTTCCACTCTGTACCCATCCTTATTCTTCCACTTTGTCACAGAGGGATCGATGTACCTGAAGTATGTCGTTTGCTCTATCTCTTGGAGTGTCCGTGAGATAGCATTTGGTCCTCGCGGGAACCCATAAGGTTGCAAGTCGGCTGCCGCAAAAGGTACGTCATAAACATAGTTCCTGATAGGTGGAACTATGATTTGGCATGACCTTGTTGTTGCATGATAGTTGGCATATGCCATATGTACCAGGTATGGGCTTTGATAACCCGTCAGGACAAGGATCTGGAATTCAATTTCCTTGAAGAATGACTCTGCCTGCTAGTACCAGGTCTGCATCTCTGTAAGATCTAGCTTGTACATTTGGATGTCAAGCTTACTTGCTTTGGGATCATCCAAACTGGAACTGGGATTGTCCGACATGGTGGAGAAATGGAAGAAATAAGGTTCTGGAAAAACTGAGTCGGTTGAGAGTTCAGACAGTGTTAAGGGCATCGGTTGAGATTTGGTGGACTGGCGTCAGTTGAGATTTGGTGGACTGGCATCGGTTGAGATTTGGTGGACTGGCGTCGGTTGAAATTTGGTGGATTGGCGTCGGTTGAGATTTGAAGGACGGTGTCGGTTGAGATTTGAAGGACGGTGTCGGTCGAGACTTGAAGGACAGTGTCGGTCGAGATGGATGGACGGGCTCTGGTCGAGACTGAAAGAGTGGCTCCGGTCGAGACTAAAGGAGTGGCTCCGGTCGAGACTGAAGGAGTGGCTCCAGTCGAGACTGAAGTAAAAATGGCAGTGTAGAAGGGTTTGGAATATGTGTGGGGAGGGATGTATGATGCGGTATGAAACAGGGTTGTAAAAGATGGAGGTTTGGAATGGAAGGTGTGTGGAAGTGGGTTGTGTTGGACAGAACGGTGTGGAATGTGGGTGGCAAACGAAATATGATGTAAAAAGGTTGGAAACAAACTGGGGTGGAGTTAATAAGGTTGGAAAGTGGAATATCAAAAAGTAGAAGATGTGTGGGTGTTTGTCAAGGATGGTGATTTTGTAAGGTGGATATGTGCTAGAGAAGAACTGGGAGGAAAATACATGGTTTGTGATGTTGATTATGATGAAGTTCAATAGTGTAACGGGAGCGTGATGAGTGCTCGCGTGACACTACACCTCAGCATGTGAAAACTTGTAAGATGATGTATTCTGTCGGCAATGTTAGGTTGCAAGATTTTGGTGATGGCGCTCCCAATGGAATGGTAACGATGGTGGTTGATAGTCTGTAGAGATGGTGTGAAGATGATAACAGAAAGATTGAACAATCGAGCACTAGGACCGGTCACGGTAGCAAGGAAATTGCTAGCAGATCGTCGTCAGAAAATGCTAGAATTTGGACTTCGTTGAGGTGCAAATGGCGTTGGGGTGAGGGCATTTATGGTCGTCGTCTTCCGGTTTCGAGCGAGATGGGACGTGCCGGTTCGTGAGATTTGAATTTGGGGCCTCCGGTAGAAACTTAACAGTTTGTGTTGGTTGAGGTTGAATAGGTCGCTCTGGTCGAGTTTTGAGAGAAGCACTTCAGTTGAGATTTGAGAGAAACCGAGATTTGACAGGTGCGCGTCGGTCGATATTTGAGAGAAGCACTTCGGTCGAGATTTGAGAAAAACGCTCCGGTCAAGATTTGATAGGTGCGTATTGTTCAAGATTTGACTGAACGCTTCAGTTGAGATTTGAGAGAAGTACTTCAGGTCGAGATTTGAGAGAAACGCTCTAGTTGAGATTTGAGAGAAGCACTTCAGTCGAGATTTGAGAGAAACGCTCCGGTCGAGATTTGAAAGAAACGCTCTGGTTGAGACTGAACGCTTCGGTTGAGATTCGAGTGAAGTGCTCCAGGTGAGATTTGAGAGAAGCACTTCGGTTGAGATTTGAGCAAAGTGCTCCGGTTGAGATTTGAGAGAAGCATTTCGGTTGAGATTTGAGCAAAGTGCTCTGGTTGAGATCTGAGAGAAGCACTTAGGTTGAGATTTGAGAAAAACACTTCGGCTGAGATTTGAGAAAGCCTCATTATGAAGGAATGGACCTGTTTGATGCAAGTGAAGAACTTCAAAGGGAAAATATGATTGTGGCTCAGAGTAGAAGTTCGTATGAAAAAGGTGTATCTCTAGGGATGTTTGTATGCCTCCAGTCAGACAGAAATGAGGTGGCTAAAAGTGTTAGAATCAATTCTATGGTGTAGCCTATCATTTGTTGATCTAGAACATCCATGACCCATGAGTATGTACTAGAAAAAGAAAATGCATAAGTAATGGTATGAAGTATTAACAAGGAACGAGGTGAAAAACATGCATGCAAAACGAGAATTACAAGCAAGAAAATAAAATAAAATAAAATAAATGTAAAATATATACTAGAGAAAAGATGTTACATTGGGTCAACAAAGAACAACTCTCCACCGTTTACGACAGTGTCCAGGAGTATCTCGTCAAGTGTTTGCAACTGGACTGCACCATTAGAAAAGATTTTATTAATAACATACGGCCCCTACTTCTAAATTTCAATTTGTCGGGGTGCTTCTTTGATGTATAAAGAAGCACCTGGTCACCTAAGTGTAGATCTTTCTTGCGTAGGTGACGATCATGCCAGGCCTTTTGGCGTCGTTTGTTAACTAGTTGTGCGTGGTAAGATATTAGTCTCGTCTCGCATAACTGGGCTAACGTAAATAGCCTGGTTTTGACTTGTTGTTTGATTGCAGTTTTTTCACAGAGATCTGTTGAAAAAGCTTCCATGACTCATAATGATGACACTAAGAATTCTACTGGCATTACTACCTCTTGACCATATACTAAGTGGAAAGGGGTAACCCACCCAGTGGCTTTCTTTGGGGTGGTGCGGTAAGCCCAGATAGCTGAAAAAAGTTTTGTTTCCCAATTAGAGCGACTGGTTTCAACTATCTTGGTCAAAATTTTACATATTGTCTTGTTAGTTGATTCAGCTTGGGCATTACATCTAGGGTAGTATGGTGTACTTTTTTTGTGAACGAAAAGGTAATGGCATAGGAGGTTATCAATGACAGCATTTAAAAAATACGTGTCGCGATCACTAACTAGCTCAATGGGACAGCCAAAACGTGTAATAATGTTTTCGTAAAGAAAACACGCGACTGTTTTTGCCTTGGCGTCCTTCGTTGTTCGAGCCTCCACCCACTTAGTGGCATAATATATGGTTATGAGGATGTAACGAGCTTGGGTATGTTTTGTTGTTGGACTAATTGGTCCAACAAAGTCAATTCCCCACTTATGGAAGGCTTCGCCTTCTATAATGGGAGTCAGTGGCGTGAAGTTTGCTTTGGTATTTTTCTTGGCTCGTTGACAAACATCACACGCTTCAATGACAGCAAACGTGTCCTTAAACAAAGATGGCCATCACAATCCTGCTCAAAGGATAATCTTCGCTGTGGCTTCAGCAAAAAAATGGCCACCTCCAATGCCCTCATGAGCCTGAGATATGATAGGTTGTATCTCATATTCATAAGCACATCGGCGAATGATACTGTCAATGCCCATTTTGTAAAGTTGTCCTGCAATTAACTGAAAGGGTGCTTGTTTTAGCAAAAAATTTCTTTTTGTTGTCGTACTCAGGCCTTCTTTGAGTCTGCTTGTTGTGAGGAACTGAGTGATCTCCTCAGCCCATAAGGGTGTAGCATCGATCTAAAAAAGGCATGCATCAGGGAGATCATCGTTGACTGGTGCAGTTGCTTTTTCAGCACTTGGTAGTCTGGAAAGGTGGTCCGCCATGAAATGTTGAGTCCCTATCCGAATGACTACGCAGAAATTAAATTTTTCTAAAATCAACAGCCATCGAGCTATACGTCCCGTTTTACAGGATTTATTAACGATATACAGAAGGGCTTGATGGTTTGTGTAGAATGCAAAGGTCTGGCCTAATAAGTCTTAGTTGTTGCACATCATAGACCATCACCAATGCTTCTCTCTGAGTGGTTGTATAGTTTACTTCAGCAGGCACCAGTTGTCTGCTCAAGAAACGTATTGGGAAGTCTTTGCCATCCTTGTCCGGTTGCGCAAGAAGACCTCCAATGGCATACTTACTTGCGTCAGTATGCACATGGAACTCTTTCGTGTAATCTGGCGAGCGGAGTATGGGAGCCGTGGTGAGGGCTATTTTCAACTCCTCAAAGGTCTTAATTCGTTCTTCGGTCCAGCGAGCATCTACCACAACTAAATAAACGAGGCGTGCCTTGCCGGCATAGTCAATTATAAAGATGCGATAATAATTTGTATGACCGAGGAAGACATATACTTCCTTCACTGTTGTAGGTAAGGGCATTTCTACTATAACCTTGATTTTTGATGGGTCGGTAGAAATACCATCCTTTGAAATTATATGCCTGAGTACGACCCCATGGGTGACCCATATTATCAGGGTTTAGTGAGATTCCAAATCTACGACAGCGAATGAAGATTTTCTCCAGGGCGTCAAGGTGCGTAGTTGTGGAGGAATGTACACCTAGATCGTCGAGATAAATCTCCATGATCCAATGTAACAGATCTTGAAAGACGAGTTGCATGACCTTTTGGAACATTGAAGGGGCGTTGTATAAGCCAAAAGCATAACGTTATAAGCATAAACCCCGTTCTCTGTTGCAAAGGCTATTTTATGTTTATCTTCAGGGGCTATTTGAACAAGGAAATACCCGCTGAATCCATCCAAGAAGCTGAAAGCTTCAGCTCCTGCCATTTCCTCTAGGATTTGGGTCGTTAAAGACAAGGGAAAATGGTCTCTCTTTGTAACCGCATTAAGGTTTTGGAGATCGACACATATACAAAGCTTGTTGTTTTTCTTGGGTACAACCACAATGGGTGATACCCAATCAGTATGTTGAACTTCATAAATGAAGCCAGCATCCAACAATTTCTTAATATCTTCGTCGATCCTCTCATGATAGACAAAGTTAGATTGATAGGGTTTAGCCCTAATAGGCTTAGCATTTC
The DNA here is from genome assembly GCA_029204225.1 of Diphasiastrum complanatum. NCBI lineage: Eukaryota > Viridiplantae > Streptophyta > Lycopodiopsida > Lycopodiales > Lycopodiaceae > Diphasiastrum > Diphasiastrum complanatum. Next base: position 29,486,924 of record CM055097.1, read on the forward strand.
CTTCTAAAGGAATCCTATGGACCACTATTTCAGGTGGGATCCCTTTCATTTTTGTATAATTCCATGCAAATACATCCCTGTATTTGTGGAGTAATGTTTCCAGATCAAAAAGTTGGGTTGATGACAAATGTGCAGCAACATGAACTATTTGATCTATCTCCTCGTCAAGATCTTTAAGGTCTAGTGGAATTGTTTTAGCAGGTCCTTCAAAGGAGTTGGAACTTGGTGTAGGTTCTCGATGTGGCTATGGTAACTGGATAACAACGTCACCTAGTGTAAAATCTTTGAACTTCTGTGGAAGATCAAAAGGTGGGTCGACAAAAGTTTCGGGAACTTTGGGAATCATCTGAGTTGATTCACTACCGGACGTGGAAGCTTGGTCAGATTGTTTGGTTTCTGTCCCTTTTGACAAGGGCTTAATCGGTTGTTTAAGCTTCTCACGCATCTGTTTTTGATGTTCGGTTAATTTTGTATCAATAACTTTAGGTTTTTGTAACCAAAGTTTTTGTGGTTTTTGAGTGGGCGGTGTTGGTTTCTCACTTATCATATCATCGTCGATTGTATCCCAGACTTCGTTGGGATACACATCCCATGTACATACTTTGGGGTTGGGCTTGTATGTTTGTGTGTTGGGTACCTTGGATGTCAGTTGGACGTGAGCCAATGGTCCTGGTGTCGTTATCTCCTTAGGAGTTGATTTTGGTGGATAAGGTTGTGCATCTAGATATAGGAGTACATGTTCATCTGTCATGTCTACATCATCCATGGAAAGAATACCTTCTTTTGAAACATGGGCGATAGAGACACTAGGTTCTCCTGGGCACCACGCTATAGGAATCGGGTCAATTATCATAAGTGGAATGATGGGTGTGTCAATGTCTGTAGAGGATGGGAGAATATCCACATCTGCTGTAGCAGTTTCGATACGACATCGATTGAAATCAGCACAATCCACAGTGGCTAGTGTGTGACCCCAATTTCTTATGTCCATGGATCTCGTATAGTGACCTTTTGGTTGGATCCGAGACGCTATCTGATTCGTCATATGTTGTGGATGACCAATCATCGTATACCTTGGCGGGCTTGACATGGCCTGTTGAGTCAACTGTGACTCGTTTATCGTGGTTACCAAAGGTAGTTTTGCTATGCTTCCAATCTTGGACAACACCTACCATCTAGAGCCTGGGTGTACCAAGAAGGAGTTTATATGTATTGTTATCTTCTGGTAAATCTAAGATGACACAATCTATCACAAATTTGACACCTGCTATGAGAACTTTTATATTTGATAAATGACCAGCAGGGTCAGTAACTCGTTGATCAGCCATGCGAAATTTATAGTGGTTGATGGAGGGTATGGAAGCCCCATGACTTTGCCAATGACAAAGCCATTATATTAACGCCTGATCCGCTATCTAGGATAGCAGATATTGCGGGATAGTCTTTATAGGACAAAGGTAGGGTGATGCTAGTCCCCTTAGCAACACCCATATTCAACAGATTCATAGGAATCTGGAGAATTTCAGGAATCTCTTCTGTTTTTCGCTGTTCATCGGGAATAGTAGGCAGCTGAAAACTTCGATGGATATAACGTTGAAGCCTAGTGAAGGATTTTATTGCGGTATGAAATGACATGGTGAGTTGAGCTTGCAGGAGGTCAGAAAATACTTCAAGTCCTTGTAGGGATTGCTCCTTTTCGGGGATATGAGCTGATAACAGACTTTCTGTATATTCTTACTCTTGCAAAAAATCATCTCGAAATTCATTGTATTGCCTTTGTTCCACTGTTGGGTCCGGGTAGTCTTTTGGTAATGTGGAAGCCGTCAAATGGCTTCCATGTGGGTCAGTTGATTTTCCATGATTTTGCTACTGTTCTTGTTGTTGGCGTTGTGCTCTAGTGAGAACTTTAACAAGTTCTAATGAGATATGATGTGCTGGAAGAATCCTGTTAGGTTGTTTAGGACAATGCTTGAAACTGTGTTTATGGACACAATCGGGACATTCCACATGGTGTTGGTTTTTAACTTTACAGTTAGCCATGAAATGTCTCGTTTCACCACAAATAAAGCAGCGGTTGCTCATTGGGCCTGTGGCAATAGCATAACCATCTTGGATGGCTAGTTGTGCTGGATTTTATGGTGGTGTTGAATACTCATCTCGTTTGCACGAGCATGAGTTGTCTGTTTGATAATGTTTAGAACTAATAGATGGAAGTGTTGTATCTTGATGATAGGAGTGATCATAGGAGTTTTCAACAAGATGTGTCTATGCAGACTCTCGAGGATTGCAATGTTTTTGTGGTCCTAGATCTGGTTGTCCTCTTGGAGGTGGTCCTAAGAGTGCCAACTATAGCTGAGGTTCATGTCTAGGTTGTCTGGGCAGCTCTTGTATATGGACTTGGTTGTTTCGTGGTTGGTAGTGCAGGTGTGTTGGTTTTGTGAAACAAACGGTTGTCGAGGAGGTTGATTATGTCCTCCTGATTGGTTGTGAGGCTGGTTCTTCGGGTTATAATAAGAATAAAGAGAGGTATGCCTCATAAAGTCGCAGATGTCACATTTGATCAAGGAAGTATTTGGGACCGGTTGGTAAGAAGGGCACTTTTGCCAGTGTGTGCACCTCGACAGTGAGAGCACCACGTGTTCTCTCGTCTATGGTGGATTTGGCCAGTGGGTAACTGACTTGGTATCAAACTCTGGATAGACTTAAGAGTGTTTTGAAACTCTTTTGTGAGTTTCTCCATCTGTTGTTGGTGTTGCTGGCTAAGCATCTCCATCTGTGTTTTTCGCAACTGTTCTCGAGTTTCGTCATTTGGTCGAGCTTCTTGGACAGCACGACGTGCTCTCCGTTCATGTAGTTCATCGACATCAGAGCCCTCGTCTTCCTCTCGAATGGCATCAGACATGGCTTGTTTCAATGATGTATATTCATCATTGGAACGAAGTTCACATCTTATCCATTGTGGGAGTCCAACGAGGAACCAAATTATGAGCATAGACTCAGTGGGTTGTTCTTGTACCTGACTTTTTAATCTTTTAAATCATTCAATATAGTCACGTACTTTCTTGTCTTTTGTCATTTTGATGTTACTTAGCTTGACAAAAGGACTTTCTATCAAGCGAAATGGCTTGAAGCGTTTGATAAAGGCCTCCTTCAAGAGTGACCAGTCACGTTTATCTTCACGATCAAGGTTAAAAAACCACTCTCGTGCTCGATCGATCATGGTCATCGAAAAGAGCTGTACCATGGCTTCCGGTGATGTCTCACCATAGACGTCACATGCGTTCTCAAAGACTTGAAGAAATCTTTGAGGATCAGTGTTACCATCGTACTTAGGTAGATCTAGCTTTGGGGTACGTTTTTCAGTACGTGGAACATTATTCGCAAAAGCTCCGTTTAAGTGAGCTCGTGCATGTGAAGATTTGACAGCATGAAAATGTGGTCGTTCATATGGAACTTCATAACGCATGGGTTCCCATCTGTCGAATGGGTTGGGGGATGGCTCTTGGACTTGGGATTTCATCCGGAAATAATCGAGCCTGTTCGGTGGATGGGGAGACCATCTCCGGTGGATAGTCCTCCGTAGAATTCGGATCGTAAGGGCGATCCATAACAACTTGTAGAGTACAGTAGGATTGTGTAAATAGGCTCTTGGACTCTTGCTATGGTGGATACAGGTGTTGGGATGCGATTGCTACGGGTCCACGGTTGATGCGAGTGCAATGTGACCAATGGCGGTTGATACGGCTGAATGTGGTGGAACGATTGAATGTGGTTGCTGACAATGGAGTCGGGAAGCAGTCGTTTGGTGATTGAAAGGTTGTGTGTTATTGTGATAGCGGTGAGGATTGTTCAAGGCAGGCACGAACTGTAGCTGGGATGCAGTTATTTGCGGTCTAATGCGGTGGCTGCGGTGCAATGGTGGCTGGGATTAGGATGTGAGTAGTTGGCTGGTGAATGTTGTCTATGTGAAGCTTAGGTAAATGTAGATGGTGTAGTGGTGAATGCAGACGTTTGGTTGATGGTGGGTATGTGGCGTAGTTTGCGAGTCAGGTGGGGTGTAGCTGTTTACGGTGAAAGTGATGGGGATGCAATTTGGAGTGTTTGAAGGGTGACTGTAGGTAGTAAGTGGAATGGTGGCGGTGGTTTGCGGTCTGCTTGATGGCGGTCCGTTGCGGTTAGTTACGAGCTGGTGGATTTTGGTTACTTTGGGAGCTGTTGCAATGATGGTGGCTAGTTAGGGACTATGGGTTAAGGTAATCAATACAGATTGGAAGAGGCTGCTACGGCTGAACAGCAGATGGCTTGCGGTTTCCACGGGTTGGGAACAGAGATGAGTAGATTGCAGAGTGTTGCGATGATTTGCGGTTTGAACGGTTTGTGAGGGAGGATCGGCATTTGCAATGGTTTACGATTCGTACGATCATGATGCCTACGGGTTATGATGGATGACGGTCCGTACAGTGTGCGATGGGTTGTGGTCCTCACGGATTGCGATGGTTGGTGATTGGTTGCGGTGGAATGGATGTATGCGGATTATTACGGGTGAAGGAATGATGTGAGTGGATTGTGGTCGCTACGGTTCAAGATGGCTGGTGCAATATCTAGAATTCGGTTTCTATCATTGGAAGAGTGGAGGTGTGTGACTGCGGTTCTGACAAGAGCGGTGGTGCTGGTGTTGGTGATGGCTATGGCTCAAGGCGATCACGTAGTTGTTTGCGATGGCTATGGCTCAAGGCTAATATAGGCCCGTGTCATTGCTCTCGTTTATAGTGGTGCAGCTTGTATGTCGTTTGGTTTGACAGAAAGATTGTCATTGAAAAGGCTGGTGGTCGAGCGTGAATTTGGTCTGGTTGAGATTGGAAGAAATTCGTTCGGTCGAGATTGGACCCAGACCCTCCGATCGAGAGTTGAACAGAAACTCTTCGGTCGAGACGTGATAAGATCTCGTCTGTCGAGAGTTGAGAAACTGCTTTGGTTGAGATTGAGAATCTCTTCGGTTGAGATTTAAGCGTTGGGGTTCGCTTGAAATTGAATAGAGCACTTCGGCTTCGGTTGAGATTTGAAAGTTGCCTTCGGCTCTGGTTGAGATGTGAAGGATCGCTTCGGTGGCTCCGGTTGAGATTTGAAGGTCGCCTTCAGCTGAGATCAGGACTGAAGGCTCCGATTGAGATTTGAAAGTTGCCTTTGGTTGAGATCATGATTGAAGGCTCCGGTTGAGATTTGAAGGTTGCCTTCGGTCGAGATGTTAAAGAGGCCTTTGATCAAAATATGGACTTATGGCTCTGGTCGAGATTTGAACGATGCCTTTGGTCGAGATGTTAAAGAGGCCTTTGGTCAAAATCTGGACTTATGGCTCCGGTCGAGATTTGAATGATGAGCATCGGTTGAGGTGAAACTCAGGACATGTCAGGATATTGAAATAGTGGCTCGATTGAGAGTTAGTAGGTAGCGGTCCAATCCAGACATGAGTTGTGGAGCTCGGCTTGGTAAGGATCGTGAAGTCCGGTTGAGAAATGAGCTGCACATCGGTCATGACCAAAGTGGCAAGCTCTGCAATGAATTGTGGGAGGTCGCAAAGCGATTGTTTGGCAGCATAGATTAGAAGATATGGCTTGGTTTAATGTCTGTGTAGTTGTGGAATGGCGCCAAATGTTCACAGATTTATTGAATTTGTGAACACAATTTTGTTGTTTCTTTTACTTCTTCTTCGTTCTTCTGTAGTTACGGTTCTTCCTCTTATTAGAACAGTTACAAAACAAAAGCGCTACTCAGATTGCAACGTGTATTTCCCAGCCTGTTAGTAGGAGTCACGAATCCGATACTCAGCTACATGCATAAACCAGCCATGTAACTAGACATAGCTCAAGAAGATCAACGTTCTGAAACATGGAGCAATCATACCACTATCTACTAAATCAGAAAGCGATAAAGAACAAGATTAACTACTGAAACAAGGAACAAGAAACAAGTAACTAGATTTCTAACAACATTTTAACAGTCTAAGAATCAAGAAACACTCATTTCTTGATGCCTAGATTGCTCAAGAACAATCAAGAACTGGAATGTAAGAAAGTATGCAAGATCTACACCACTATTCCAGCCTATTTAGTTTACTTGAGTGCTGATTCCTACCTTATTCCACAAACAAGAAATGAATCCTAATCCACAACTAAGCAAGAAACAAGGAAACCAGAAACTAGTTAATCCACAATACAAGGAAATCAAGCATGTTCATAGACACTTCACTCAAGAACATTGCCATAAACAAGGAGCTTAGCAATTATCAAGAACTCGTGGAAGATCTTCTTTATTTGCTCAAGAGAACTTGACAATAAAACTCCCTCACAAGAGAGGGGGGCCCTTAATAAGCAAGAAGGTTGCCCATGTGGAGCCCAAGTGGCAATTCCACCAAATTAGAAATTACATGTGGAATTTGCCCTTCCACTAAAGGTCACCATCAAAAGGTGGCTCACTCTAACTAATTTAAGAGGGGTCTACATTTATTTACAAAGCCTAAGAAATATGACTAGCTCCTACATGATCGTTCCTTCTTTGGGATACACCATGTAGGCTCACATAGATATTTCACTGTCATCCTAGCTAGTAATTTCTCGGCTCTCATGCTCTGCTCTCAGCTTCTTCTGCTCTCCTCCTTCTGAGACGTCCTCGGTCATGGGTGAGAGGTATTCTGTGTCTTCGGCTTGGCTCGGCATCTGGGAATTCTCTGGAATATGCTAACATTCCTCCAAGCTATAAACTTTGAACTGTAGCAACCAAACAATAAATGTGAGTGATAACCATTTGCTTGCTTGTATCTTTCTTCTTTGTCCATTCTTGATATGTCTCCATCAAAAAACTCCATGAATGAGCCTTCATCTCCATCTTGCCACAAGATATCATCATCACTTGATGAATTGATCATGAATGAGTGATATAATGATCCTCCAATAGCTTCATTTCCATCAACAAAACCAATGCTAGTACAACTCCAACATCAAAATCATGCTCACCAATGTAGCTAGTTTTACTATATCTTGACACAAAACTTATTTTCTAGATCCATTAGTTTCTTGAAAATCATGAAAACATCCATCTACTTTCATAGATCATCTACACAAGAAGATCCACCAAAATATGTGAGAAATGCAAAATGAGTCACTTCCACTTGCTTACCTTTCTCATCATATGTGAGCCTTGAAGGCATTTGTCTTTCCCTTGATGTTCTCCTTGGGGTTTGACTTGATGAAGGTCCCTCATCATCACCATTGTTGGAGGGTTTGTGGATCCCAAGGCAACCCAAACCCTAGTTAATAAGTGAGAGGGATTTGGCACCTTGTGTGTGTAAGTCCACTCGATGATCACATAGTCATTTGATAATTAGAAAGTCAATAAAAGGACTTTAGATTTTTTTGCGGGACTTTTAATGTCGCAAGGCCTAAAATGTCAAGTTAGTGAATAAAGTTGGGTTTTCCTCCAGTTTTGGATGGTTCTTACTCTTTTTTAAATTTGAATAATTAGGGAGGCAGAAATGGACCAATAAGATTCAGAGGCCAGGGTCCTCCTCTCTACTATAAAAAGAGACCAACTCGAGTTTCTCATATATGTACATATCTTCATGTCAATAAAGCAGATTGGTTCTCTTGTGAAATAGATTTATGAATGTCCTTGCTCTTTATCACTTTTCCTCCATCTCTCATGCTTTTATTGTGTTTTGTTAATTGTTGGATTTGATTGTTATTGGGATTGCATTTTTTTATACTTTTTATGAGAGAGAGAGGGAGAGAGAGAGAAAAAGAGTAAGCTATCTTCATTGTGGATCGTAGTGTTAATGGTTATAGTGTTAATGATTAGGGTTAATGGATGTTAGATGTGAATCTTCCATTCATGCTGAAATCTGAACTATGATATCGCTCTCATGGGAACGAATCTACGCATGACAACTAACTTCATCTCCTCGATGCTAGATTGATTAGATCTTGGGTTGAGGGTAGGCAAGGAAAGAAACCCACTACAATTTTGGCGCCGTTGCCAGGGAGCTACGCCAATTTTTCAGTTTACAGCATGTTTGTTGGATGGTTAGCTTGCATTAGGCATCTTGTTGTGGCATGAATAGTGTTAAATCTACATTTAGGGTTAGTTTGGGAGTGATTTTGCCTAATTTGAGTGGATTTGCTTGTTTAAAATCTATTTTGATTGTGGAACATGAAAAGCTATTCAGGTCACCAATCTTAAGATCCATTTGGATCTGAGATATCAGAAAAAACAACAAAAATCGGTCAAATATGCCAGATTTTGGTCAAAAGGAGACAAAAATCGTCATCATAACTGATAATGTTTTGTCCTCTTTTAGGAAACATTCACCGAGTTGCAGGCACCTTCGGTTTTGATCACAGAACCTTCAGTTTGAAGGGTGAATAATCATTTTCAGCAAATTTTCAAAAATATTAAAAAAACCATAAAAAAATATCAAAAGAATCACCAAAACTCTAAAAATACAGAAAAAGAACCTTCGTCCTATTCATTGTGCATAGGTGTAATTTAGATCCATCTACTGTCAGTTCGACAAAGAATTTATCAAAAATAGAAGGTTTCTCAGATGATCAGTTGTCATATGTCATATTTTTGCCAAAAAAAGTCTCTTTTTTGCAAAAATACCAGTATTACTCTTGATTCTTCGCCAGAACCTTCGTCGAGTTTCCAGATCATTCTATTTATAGTAAATTACTATTTTTGAGTTCGGCGAACATTCATTCTATCTAGATCACAGAAAATATTTATTTTTACCCTTTTCAAACTATAGAGACTATGTTTTTGTGTGCCAGAGACCTTTGTTAGTTCTACCCTAGCTTTATGTGTCAGATTCTGAGTCTGAGAGTTTGGCGAAGGTGATTTCCAAAGAATTTGCTAGAAAAACTTGATTAGAGAGTTTTTTTTTTTTTTTTTCAAAAATAGCACTACTGAACCTTCAGCTAGTGAATCTGCGCCTAAGAAACTTTCGCCAGTTCTATTTTTAGGTTATGATTTTCTAGATCAAATTCCTGTCAAATTTTGGGTCACATCTGATACAATCTGATTTTGTTTCTGAGAATTTTTCATTTTTGAGAAGTATCGGTTTGTTGAATTTCAGAATCTTTTTTACGATATAGAATTTTGATTCTTGTCAAGTGGAAGAGACCTAGCAGATCTGATTTGAGATAATTTTGATTGAAAATCTAGATCCAATCTCATTGTTTGCTTGATTTAATTTGTAAAGATGGGTGCCCTTGGAGGTGCTCCTCAAGAAGTCAATCCAATCATTGTTAGAAGAGCACACCGTTTGGATCTACCCAAATACAATGAATTAACAGATCCAGTTAGACTTCTTCAGATCTATTCTTTCCCAGGATAAACTTAAGCTTTTTCCTATGGCCTTAATAGGCGCAGGACAAGATTGGTACTATAATCAAGATGAAACTGAGCGTATAGATTGGGAGATTGTTAAATGAGCCCTTATCACACGGTTCAAATATCGGAAGTTCTACTTTTAAGTAAAATTAAAATGGGAAAGCGGGAAATTGTTCGAGATTACATTGAACGGATAAAACGCCTCAGATTTGAGTGCGAACCTAAGCTGATTAGTGAAAATGCCATGATTATGTGATTTTTGTCAAGTTTACCTAAAAGGATCAGACATGAGTTGAAACGCCATAATGAGTACGCACTGCAAAATGCTATGGATGATACAATTCGGGAGGAAGATGAAGATTCAGACGATGAGCCGAATATCAGTATATTGTCTTATACAGCAGGGCAGACCACTATGACATCCACCACTATTGCATCAACGAATGTCAACGCTACTGTAGAAATGATGCTCAATGAGTTCGAGAAACTCGAAAAGAACCAGCAGAAACAGATGGAAAAGTTGTAGTCGCAATTTGATGAGAAGATCAAAGCATTGGAAGATTTCCATGGACAAGCGAACAAAGAACCTGAGAAGTTTGCAAAGACTTTTCCTACTAGGAAAAATGTTTGGTGTTCTATTTGTATAGGAAATCACACAATGAATGAGTGTCCTCAATTGAAAAAATGAATGAAAATCAGTATATGCCATTTGTGTAATTTGCTTGATCATGAGACTGCTTTTTGCAATTTCAATCCTCGAATAATTCACCAACGGTATGCCCAGATGGGATATCAAGAACCACATTATGGAGGAAATCCAGCAGCTGGACCTCATCAATCTGCTCTTGGATACCCAGAACGATTAGCCTTACTTGCCCCACCAAAGCACCCCGCTCCTCCTACCATTTTGATGGAACCATAACCTTATAGAAGTGTCGAGCAATGGAACTATGGTAATGATCAAGAAGGTGGATCTTCAAACCAATATGCTATTTATGCTGCCGCACAACAACAAGCATCTAGAAACTGGACCAGAGCACCACTTGGATGCTTTGCATGTGGAGAAAATCATAGAGTTGCAGAATGTCCAAATAAAGAAAAATTTGTACCATTCTGTCGTGACTGTGGTTATGGACATTGCTATAAGGAGTGTCCAGCAAAACCGAAGCCACCACCGGCTACAGCTCCTGTAAATTTGATAACAATCAAGCAAAGACCAATAGCTCAGAATAAACCAAGTGTACCCTTGATTATGGTCACCAGAGCATTGAAGCAGAAAGAACCGGTAGCAGATCTAGTATCTGCTGATTCTATACCATTAACTGATATACCAACAACATCTGGATTCTATCCAAATCTTCATGTAGAAAAAGAAGATATCAAGATACGAGGCAGTGGATTAAACATCTGCAAGAACAAGAGAAGCTTGAAGCTGCTAGAGCAACAACCGAAGTTCGTTCTTCACCATTGTAGTCACCAAAAAATTCACATACAAATATGAATGCTCAATTGCATCATCATGAAGAACCTTTCAAGATGACTGAACCAAAAGCACCACAAACAGAACTGCTCATAAATATTTTGTCTAGTAAGATTAATATTTCGTTGGGAGAGTTCCTGAAGTTGGTGCCAAAAACAAAAGAAGTAGTAGCGCACTCCATGTCGGAGCAGCTTGGGAAAGTGAATAAAAAAATATCACCCTACCGATACAACATAGACAATTTCCTAATGAAGAAGCTGTGATAGATGGCGGTTCGGGAGTTAACCTGATTTCTACAAAGCTATGTTTAAAATGGGGCTTTACAAAGATAAAACCTGCGACTTTTGCCTTTAAGCTAGCTGATCAAGCGACAGTTCGTCTGCAAGAAATGGTTGAAGATATAGCTGTCAGAATTGTCTGAGTACAATTCGTCATTACTTTCGTAGTAATGGACTTACTAGAAGCACTAAATGTCTACCGACAATGTATTGTCTAAAGTTAACCATACTAGTTAAACGTCGAGCAAGGCCGGAAACTCGAAAAAGGGCGACCAGAAGTTATCAATTTTCATTCTCTCTCTACGTAACGTCTCTCTAAAGTGAAATTTATTAAAGGGCCCATTTTGATCCCATATTTTCCCTAATGTGAATATAGCCTCCTCTCCAACTTGAGATGTTGATGAAGATCCACCTCTTGCTTGAAGCCTATATTCTTCATTGATCAAAATCTCTTGAAGATCAATCAAACTTGGCAAAGTTCTTTGAATGGCAAGACTTTGCACAATGTTAGCATGAGCATCCAACAAACCATTAAGAATAACTTGAACATGCTCTCCTTCCTTAATGCTCTCATCAATGCAAGATAGCTCATCATTCAAAGTCTTCACTCTCAAAACAAAAATATTTGGACTCTCTTCATTCTTTTGTAAACTTTGAAAGATTTGCCTTCCTAGGGTCAACACTTAGAAGTAGACTTGGATTCATAAAGCTTCTTCAAAGAATCCCAAGCATCCTTTGATGAAGTACTCTTACCAACTTCCTTGAGAAGTTCTTTGGTAACATTCATCATGATCACGTGTAGTAGAGCTCTTTTAGCTCTCTTGTAATACCTCCATTGTTCTTGTTGTGTTGTTGGACTCTCCTCCAAACCTACAACAATATCCAAAACATCATTCATCTCAAGAAGTGATTCTATCCTCACTTTTCATAATGAATAGTTGCTTGAGGTAAGCCTATCATTGTCTTCCAACATGTATCCACTTGATGTAGCCATGTTGCAATGAATTAATCCTTCTCTTTCAACCTATTCCAATGCACAAAGCACTCTTTTGAGATACAACAAATGTTTCCAAAAAGAAATCACAAAGATATGGAACTCTCAACTCTCTCCTAGCACTTATATCTAGCAAATCAACACATAGAATGTAGAAATCTTGATCAACCTATGATCTATCCTCAATCTAATGACTCTTGCCACTTCCTTGTGAAGAATTTCAGATCATTTAAGATCCAAATCCATAACCTGATCTTTGGTTAGAAATGCATCAACTCTATTAATCCCGCCAATGTAGAAAAATCAACATGTACTCAAAGAAAGAGATGCAAACTCACTAAGAACCTGATCAAACATCAAACATAAGATGTGAAGTTTTTTTCCATACAAAAATAGTAAGCTACTCTATTTCACATGTGTGGACCAGAAATAACATAAAATAAGCATTCTACACACAAGATTGCAAGATATCACCGATATAGTGCACCAATGGATAGATGAACCCAAGAGAACTCATGGATAAGCATGAAGTGAGATAAGAGAGAAAGAATGTGTCTCTTCCCATGAGTTGCATCCTTTTATAACAGGTCCAAACCTAATTTCAAACTTGGGTTTCCCTCCATAATGAAAAACCCTACTATCTTTGTGACTAGATTCAATGTCTCTAGTACTCAAATTCAAATGCTTTTAGACTAATATAACTTTGAAAAGTCAAACTCTAAGTCTAATATGAAAATTGGCCTCCTGTATTTGGCAATTTATCAAACTATGACCAATATTGACTAAACTAGTTGAAATCTTTCACAACACATACCAAATATGTCAAGGGATTGCTACATAGATTCAGGTTATAGCTAGTGAACACCTTATTGGGCTATGTAAAAAAGCTTTCTAAGTTTGGTGACTCTCAACCATTTGATGCTACATTATATCGGTAGGAAGCTTGATCTATCTCACTATGACTAGACTAGATATATGTTATTGCATGGGCCACAAGGATCAAAGTTAGCAATAATAAAATAATATACAATGTACAACGTCCAACTAGGCATTAGTGTCTTGTCAAATATTTCACACTACTATCCCTTAATGACTAGTTGGTTGGGTTTACACCAAACATACATTGGAAAATTTCAAATTTATCTCTACTAAGACCCTTAGTCAATAAATTTGTAATCTGCTACTCATTTGTGAAAACATACACAAGCTCCACTTTTTTTGTCTGAATTTTATCACACAAGGGACTTCTATGTGCTTGTTGTAAGCATGAAATATTTAACTCTTAGATATTTGAATGCAACTCTGATTATCATAGTAAATGAGAGTTGTGTTACCTTGCATCTCTTGACATTGAAGAAGCAATATGTGCAGCCAAGTGCACTTGCCATATGCATGTGTTGTTGTTGTCCTATATGTTTTTCTACATCACTTGTCTAGTCAATGTCACAAAATCTCCATAAAGTGAAATATGAATATTTGCCTTATAGGTAAAATAAGACTCTGTTCGTTTCATGTTAATGGGTATTTGCTTTGATTCATGAATGTGCTATCACCTTGCCTCCATGCCTAAATGTTGTTCTCTTAAGTCCTTCGTCTCAAATTCAGACAAGCATCTCTTAACTTTATCAATAAGACAACTATCACTTCTTGTAATGATCGATTTGTCCACATACAAAACCAAAAGCAGATTCTCACCACCACCATGAAAGAAGTCCATGTTTGGATCCACCGTACTCTTGATAGTTCCTTGCTTGGTGAGATAGTCATCCATCCTAAAGTACCATGAACGAGAGCCTTGTTTGAGGCCATAAATGTTCAACCTACACGCGAGGGTTTTTTTGTACTATACTTCAAATCCTCTTGGCTACTTAACATATTCCTATACTTCAAATCCTCTTGGCTACTTAACATATTCCTACTCCTATGGAATATAGTAGATTTAACTCTGCTACACACCTCCTCATGCATCTTACTATCCAATGCTTTTGTTAGTGACCTACTTTGCAAATAATTGTTTGCCGCATAATCTGGTTTGAAGCAAGCTTGTAGTAAAGTCTAAAGGAAAGATAAAAGAGCATAGGAAATACGTATTACAAGGGTAATATCAACATATTATCAACCCAAGGATAATTATGCACAAATTGTTGAAAGTTTCACACTTTTGAAGTCTAGTACACAACAATCTCAAAGGCACGACCGTTTTAACATGGGGAATTATGTATTTGATTTGAAAAGCCAAACTTTGTTGGTGCTCACCAATTTATTTAGGCATCCGGAATAAAATGTACTACATATTTAAATTTTGGGTACGAAGGTGAACTCGATAACATATCTAATATTGGAACAAAATCCATATTTTGCCTCTAGTGAAACCATGGATGTGAATATTGCTTGGGTCAAAACCAAACTAGGGTATTGACCTCGATCCTCAATGAACACTAGTATTCGGGTTGATTCTTAACCTTAACATATACTAGCTGAGTTAAATTCTTGATATTCGAGGTTAACACACAGAGTTAATATCACTTGAGAGTTAATATCACTTGAGCATAGACCCACCCAAACTCTACCAACACAAGTATTAGCTAGGGAATGATTCTCTAGGAATAGGAGAAAAATACTCCCTTAGTCCAAGTATTAACACCCCAAATGATAATGAGCAACCTTAATAATTTTTATGTTACACCTGCCAATCAACCTTCACACATAAACCCTAAACCCTAAACCCTGGATCGTATCCACTTATTTAGTTGTGAATATATTCATCGACGAAATCTCTTCCTTGTTCTTGTTGCATCTGGATTCTCTTTTCCTTTGGGATCAGACCGTGCTTACCTTTCTCATTGAAATCAAAACCGTCGCCCGGTAAGTCAAGCCGTGATGCAGCACGATGAGGTTATCTGGCAAGTCATCAACCACAACCATTGCAGCTTCAAAGCCAAGTGAGTGAGCCAGTCCTTTTTTTGAATTTGAATTTGGGGTTTACGTGTTTGCGGTTTTGGTTTTGTAAATCTAATTAGGTGTCATGTGAGCACTGCAGGACTCAGACACAGAATTTCTGTCGCAATTCCTATAATGTAACAGGGTTATGTAATAGAAGCTCCTGCCCTCTTGCGAACAGTCGATATGCGACCATTCGAGAGCATGATGGTAAGTAAAATCTCTTCTTTACATTATTTTCTTCCCAAATTGTTTTTTTTTTTGCCCAGCATGGAGGTTCAAATCTTTTGCAGCACATGCCACAGAGTAACAGTGAATCAAGATTTCAAGCCCCCTGAATTGATTCGAGATATGGGATCTTTTTTTCAAAGAAACCTTCAAAATAGAAATTGATGTCCCCACCTTTTTTGGCATTTTGTTTTTGAGGAAATTAGGTTTTTTCTGAACAGTTTTGCAATACGATGACTATGTTTGGATATGTAGACAAAGTGACATTTTCTTGCTCTTGAATAATCAAGAACATCCAGACTCCAGCGTATCAACTACTTGATGATTGAGGGCAAGATGGTGTTCTATTGCCATGATAGAACATCTTTTCAGGGTTAATATCCCAGTGCTGCAAACGTTGAAAATCTTGAGTTTGGTTTTTTTTTGCTAACTGAATCAAGCTTTTTTGTATATGTGAATCAATTTGTTGTTGTTGTACCATGTATTGAAGGTCATTTGTCATCATATTTAAGACTTGGATTGCACGTTTTGTGCATAACCTTTGGCTCTATTAATTTTGATGACCAGGAGTCTTATATTTGTACATGAAGAGTATCGAAAGAGCTCATGCACCCAAAGACCTGTGGGAGAGGGTAAAGCTTTCGAAAAACTATGGAAAGGCTTTGGAGCTTATTGACAAGCACTTGGTATTGTACTTTTTAGGCCAGTTTTCTTTTATTATTGTGTGAGAGCATGGCCTAGCTATGAACGTTTTATTTTTCTTCTAACGATGAGGCAAAATTTTGATACTTGTGATTCGTAAAGAGGTATGTTGTTGAATTGGCTTATTATGTATTAGGAGTATTGGCCAAAGTTTTTGGTGCACAAGAACAAGCAACGACTTACAAAGATGACGCAGTATCTTATCCGAATGCGAAAATTAACACTGAAAGCAAGGTAAATTGTCTTTGACTTGTTTGAATTTGCTTTTTTTGCACTCTTTTGTTTTTTGACTATGGTAAGTCTAATACTTTCAGAATATTTGGCTACTCAAACAATCTTGTAGGCTGTAACTTCGGTGTCAGTTGTGGCCATGGCTAACTAGAATGTAAATAATTCCCACATCTGTTTGACCTTTATTAAGTGGAAAAGAGGCTAGTAAGAAAATGAAATGTTATGCTTGTGAAACTATGTTTGTCCCACCATCCATGGAGATTTATGCCTAGTGATGGCTTCCTCAAAGTTTTATTCTTTGCATGTACGGGAATGGCTTTGCTTTCTTGTTTCTTTTTATGTTGGAATCATTCTAAATTCCTAACTCATTCTTACTAGTTGCCACTAAGTCAGAAACTAGGTCATTATGAACGGAATATGTGAAAATCTCACATTTTGAATTGAACTTGTTAAAAACAGAGCACTTGAAAATCTCAGATTTTGATATGAATGCTGTTTTATTTTTTGATTTGTTTAGGGAAAAGGTACATAGTATTACTAGTGGAGCAAGGTTTTGCCATTGTTGGAAAAATCAATTGAGGATACATTACCAATTACTACAATCAAATATTTCTACTTAAAGCATTAGTGATCAGTATTGTCTTGAATCATGAGCATTTTAATGTTTGTTGCTCCCATTGGAAACCACGATGCATAATCGAATGTCTTAAGTTTTTTTGAAAATGCAATGGAAAAGAAAGCCTCATAGCTTTGTTAGCATACATTCCCCTGATAGAATCTGAGTTATTTTCAAACTAGGAGGAGACTAATCTTATTAGTACTCACAAAACACCAAACACAAGAGGAAGAAGATGAATCACAAGAGCAATGATCTGAATTGAATTGATAATGAAGGAGGGTGCCTATCAGTTCTTATAGAGATTGGACTTACTCTAAGGCAAAAGCTATTTGCCTACAACACCATTTGGTAAAAGCAAGTATGCTAATTACTAAGTCTCAGAAATAGCAATCTATGTTAGCATAATTATAAATTAGTATTCTATACTATTCTAGCAAAATTGGTACTAACTTGGGTACCTAGCCAAACTTAGACTTTGACTTATACTAAAAATAAAAATAGGCCTTCTAGCTCGCAGGTTGGCCTCTTCAATTAATTAATTAAGCATTAATTCTAACACTCCCCCTTAATGGATAATTGATTATCAATAACACCTAGGAGTGTCCTGAACTTCTCAAACTTTCACGACCAAGTCCTTTTGTGAAGATATCTGCAACTTGATCATTGGTGTCGCAGTAGATCAACCAGTTTTATACTTATCTATAGAATCATCAGACTTAAACTTGGTTCTATACATCCACTTGCAACCTGCTGGAAGTTCAACAAGATCCCATGTCTCGTTCATAATAGAACTGCTCCTCACCTGTAGCAGTCTTCCAAACTTGTTCCTTTGCAGCATCTTCATAAAATAGAGGATCCTCTGAATCCAACACTGAATCCATAAACGCATAATGCGTTTCTTCACCATCTTCACAATAGTTGACACTTGAACGTGTCAATCTCTTAGCTCCTTGTTGACTCGATTCTCCCTCATTCAACATTTGACGCAATCTGATCCTCATCACCGTGTTGCAAAAGGTCCACTACAATATAAAAAATCATCAATGCCATTTGCGTACCCTAAATTTGCAAAAACTCCTTTGCCTCCATCCGCCTTCTCCCACATGCCTCGTCGTGCCATAGGTATGGCTATAGAAAGCGTAAAGTCCTCTAAAACAGGTCAAAAACTAAATGCAAAGTGGATAGGTGAAAAAAAGGAGCTAACACACCTCAAAAGTTGCCAACCGTAATGCTGATGGATTCACCACGCCAAATTCCTAAACCCTAAACCCTACACTAAAAAAAACTTTGCACATGGGCCTCATGCACATCAACCACATGCATGCTCATGGTGACCCTATGTCGAAAGAAATTTGCGAATATGCAATCACTCTCTCCCTAACAACCCATTTAACCAATCCTAGAAACAAGATTCACTCATAATGATGCACTAGAGCCTCCAAACAAAGCAAAGAAAAAAATGGGCAAAAGTCTCAGAAGGGTGTTTTGCTTGCAAATTTCCACGCACTCACTTTTTCCGTCTTGTATGTGTTACAATTGCCTTTTATAGACCACTATCTTCACATAGAGTGTCACACATCCATTTTGGCCTCCTATTGCTCTCTCCACAACCTCAAGAAGCTCCAAGAAAAGTGTGCCCAAGAGTCAGTCCGACGTTTCGGAACGTTGTGTTCTAGAATGCTTTGCATCTAGAACATTCCGATGCAACTTAGATGCAATCATGTTGAGACTTGTGTCTCCTCACATCTATTTCATATGCCAATGAGTCCTTTTTTCACCTTAGTAGGAAATGACATCATTAATTGAATCATTTGAGGTATACAGACCTACTTAATCACTCAACATACTAGTACATTGAGTACCTCAAGTGTTAGAGTCCAGTTATGACTCTATTAGGACCTCGGCACGGCCGGTTACCAAAGGGCCTGGGGCCTAGTGTTGGCAAGGGTCGGTGACCGAGGAGGACATCTGTCCCAAGTTGGGACCGTTGCGTCACGAGCAGTGACCTAGTGTGGCCGCCTGACAAGCTGTCAGAGATGCAGTGTGTCTTGACCGTCAGGACCCTAGGCGTCAGTGACGAGACGCTAGCTGGCAAGTAGTCGGGGTGACCAAGAGTGTCATAGGTCTTTGTCGGGCACGGGGGTGGTACCCTATGAGTCACCCTATATTCACAGGTCACAGGGGCCAGGCATGCCAAGTGGACTGATCACCCACAGGTGGATGCCATGTGCCAGTTGACGGGAATAGCAGGTAGGACTCAAGGAGGGGGTGCCTATGGTTGGGAGGTTCATTCTACACACCGGCTTCTAGGATTCACGAGCTTGGAGAGATTGGCTTGTGACAATTGGTTTTAGAGCCTCGTTCTAGAGAGAGAAACGTTCTAGAGAGAGAAAGTGAGAAAAAGCTTGTTTTTTCACCATAACTTGGTCTATAGTGCTCAGATTTGAGGGAGATCTGTCTCAGATCATTTCTAGTGGGCAGTCGCTGTAGATCAGCAGGGATTCACGCTGCAAATCTCAGATCTCAGAAAAATCTCAAAGTTTTGGAGGGCCAGTGCATTTTTTCTGAAGGTTTTTTGCTCATAACTCTCCGGAACCTTTTCAGATCCTGATCAGATTTTGGGAGCATGTTCCTAGCATCCATAGCGATCCTATGGAGCCATCATACGCCGGTTTTGGAGCAGATTTGCCTCTGTTTCACCAAAAAGTCGGTTTTCAAGCAAAAAAACAGGTCAGATTTTTGGATTAGGCGTAACTTCTCCGATTTTTCTCCAGTTTTTGCTGTTAAGGGTTCAGATTGGGCCTGGTAGGAGGGCGACCTACTGCCAATTGACGGTTCATGAAAAGCTTTTGCCGTTTGGAAGAAATTCGACGTCAAACAACCCGTTTTTTTCCTGTTTTTTTTGACTTTCAAGCCGATTTGGTGGCCAACATGCTCCGCCTTATCCTTATCCATTTCCGTCTTCTGCGGTTCGTCCTGTGTTACCTCCACTCTACCCAAAAGACAAATATTTTAAGCTTACTCATTTCGTAGGAAATACTTACCAGAGAACAACCAGTGGTTGCATCAGTGGAACGATTATTTTGATTTGAAGCGGGCCCCAACCGAGGAGGGTTGGCGAGTCTGCAAAGTTGCTTACCATCTCACTAATTTTGCTGAGAGGTGGTGGCACAAGTTGTTGAAGTTTAATCAGGCTCCATTCACCTGGATTGATTTCAAGCGGGCTTTTAGAGCTCAGTTCATTCCTCCACATGAACATGTGTGTGCGAAGGATGCTTGGTTTTTGCATCGTCAGAGGCAGTACATGGTGCAGGAATATGTTGATAAGTATCGTGACACGCTTATCAAGATTCCGGAAGAGATTCTCGAGTGGCTAGTAGTCCACAAGTTCATTTTTGGCCTTCGTGAAGAGTTGAGGCCTTCAGTGCTTAATGAAGGGTGCAAGACCTTGGAGGAGGCCGTTGCAACAACCCTTAACTTCGAAGGTAACGTGCATAACAAGGCTGAATCTGGAGTGGCAAGTGGGCTCCAGAAGAAGGGTTCGCGAGAGTTTGGACAAGTTGGTCAGAAGAACTTATCGCAGAGGGATCCTATCCAGATGCAGCAGACTTTGAAGCGCATAGAGGCATCTCCTTTGGCTCATCAGGCTTACAACAAGTCTCCTCTCAGTCCAGAACAAAAGGACAAGGCCAAGAAAGATGGATTATGCTTTTTCTGTCTTGGCAAGCATCTTGTCAAAGATTGTCCTTGCCGCACGGACATGAAGCTCCATGTTTTACAACAGCGTCAAGATAAGGACAAGGATGAGGAGATTTTGGAAGACTTATTAGTAAGCGACGATGAGTAGGCAGCCTGTATAGTTTTTCTTTCTTTTGCATGTATATAAAGTTTGGACATGAGGGTTTATCTCATGTTTTAAAAGGGGGGGAGACCAATTGTTGAGGGTCCTCTTGTTACCTGTATGCAAATAAAGAGAATGGAGATTTAGTATTTGTGGTTGTGTTATGTGAATGTTGATTCCAGTTTTGATTCTTATGTTGATAATAATCAGATATGCACAATCACTAATAAACCACAAGAAGCTTCATCTACTTTTGCATCCCCTAGTGCACATGCATTTTCTTTACAGCCTAGATGTGATCCAGCAAGTGAGTTGGAGAAGTCCATCCGCACTCAGTATAAACACGTGCTAATTAGTAATATGCCAGAGGGATTGCCGCCTAGTCGGAACGTTGATTATCGTATTGAGCTCGTTAGTTATGGACTTGGCTCATTACATTCGCCGCGTCCATTTACATTTACTTTACTTTATGCATAAGCAGGCCTTGGGCCCTTTTTTATTCATTAGTGACACTTAGACTATATGGTTGGCCTTTGGCCTTATTATTCATTATTAGGCCATTTGGACATATTACTGGAGAGTGGGGGCCTTCTTGGAGAGCGCACTATTATCCCTCCCAGTTGTGCCCTAGCCACCGGAAGCTTCCTTTTAGGGCTTCCTCTTGGCTATAAGTAGGGAAACTGTGTCATTTGTTATTCAGCTGATGATATTGATCTCTCTCTTTCTTGCTTTCTAGGGCTAAGTCTTGCTTATGTGCTGCTTTCATAGCTTAATTCTTGCTTATGTGATGCTTTCATAGCTTAGCTCTAGATCAGTTGTGGCTCCATTCGTAACTTGGCATCAGAGCACTTTCCTGATTGCTGAATGTCAGATCTGATTTTCTGCTTGGGTGCCCATTTTCCTTGTTGATTTTTCTCTCTTTGCTGAGCGCTTTTGTCTCTTTGCTTCAGCAACATTCAGCATAGTTTGGAGGAGGACTAGCTCCCATTAGAGCATTTTCCTTGGCGGAGCTTTAGCAGATAGTAAGCGGAAGTACTTCCGCTAAATTTGGCGGCCGGAAAAAAACCTTACCCCGAGTGAGACTACTCAGGAAACCTTATTCGATCAGTTTCGTCGCATGGATGAGACCCTTTCTGGCCTCGTTCTTCGCTTCGATACCGTTATGACCGGCTTTGCTACTATGTAGTCACAGATTGATTCTTTACAGCCTCATGGTCCTGGTAAAGCTCCTGTTTTTCCTTCATTTTCCATTTGGATTTCCATCTTCCTCTGCTAGTCAGCCTTGTGGTGGACCGTTCATTCCACCTAACCCACCTCCTGGTTTCTTTTCACGTCCCCCACTTCCTGAGCCACACTTTGCTCAAGACTTTCGTGATAGGGTACAGCTTGCTACCTATTCCGGTTTCTCTGAAGGGAACTTATTAGAGAATTGGTTTGCTAAGCTTGACACATATTTTCAGATCTACCCTAAGACTGATCCTTAGAAGATCCAGTTGGCTGCTTTACATTTAGATGGACGACGCGCCGCCACGTGGTGGCGAGTTTATGAGCTGATCCTGATCAGGAAGGGCTCCATTTATGGCATACTTTTCGCCGTGACCTCCGTCATGCTATGATTGACCCTCAGTGGCTCGACCGCCAACGTGATACATTCCGTAGTCTCACTCAGACTAGTGATCTTGCTTCTTATACAGATCAGTTTATGGAGCTTTCTTATCTTTTCACAGATCTATAGCCCACTGAGCTTATTTCTCGCTACATTGCTGGGCTTCGTGGTGCTTTACGTTATGATGTTTCTTCCTTCCGTCCTCCCACACTTGTTGAGGCGATGTCTCTTGCCAGTACTTTACAGCATAAGTACTCTGACACTCTTCCTTCCCGCTTCTCCCGACCCCGTCCTTCTGCTTCATCTTTTCCCGCTACGTCCACCCCTACACCTGCCTTCCAGCTCTCTCCATTGTCCCTTCGTATCCTCGTCCTTCGACTCCTCGACCTGCTTTTGTCCGATGTTACACGTCTGCAGAGTTCGCTGACCTTCAGCAGCAGCGTCTTTGCTTTCGTTGTAAGAGTCCTGACCATTTTGCCCGTGATTGCCGTCAGCCTCTCCCTACTACTACTGCTGTTTTTTACCATGAGGGCACTACACCAGATGATTCTGATATCTACATTCATATTTCTGATGAGCCTGACCTATCCTCTGAGCCTTCCACTGATTTACTTTTTGCTACTTGCCATGCTCAGCTTGCCTATGCTACTTGGACAGGGCGTCTTGGTCCTCGCTCCATTCGGTTACGTGTACGTATTACAGGTTGTGAGTATATTGCTTTAGTTGATACTGGCAGCACTCATTCTTTTATTAGCAGTTATATCACTAGTCGGATCTGTGCTTCACCTGTTCCTGCTTCACTCTCACAGTTGAGGTTGCCAGTTCCCATTCTTTTCCTAGTTCTCAGATGTTTCAGCGTTTACCATACTGCATTGGAGATTTTTCTGGACAGGCAGATCTTTACATTATTCCTATGGAGCGTTATGATCTTATCCTTGGTGTTAATTAATTTGCATCTCTTGGAGCCGTTACACTGGACTTGACACAACAGACATTGACATTTGTACATGATGCAGTTACACACTCACTTGTTGGCATTGATTCTCAGGGAGACTTCCAGTTGGTTACCGGGAAGCAGTTTATGCGTAGCCTGCCAAAGGCTGACGATGCAGCTCTTCTTTCCATTCAGAGTACATCAGTTGTTGCTTCACTTTCACCATCCGTGGGTCCTCTTTCTCAGGCCGATGTTGCTTCGGATTTACAGGTTGTTGATGTGTGCCTTGCACCTATATGCCTTGATTCACAGATATCGTATTCAGTGGTCATTCCTGGTTTCATTGATATTGAGACCGTATACCTTGGTGGTATTTCTACGATTGCTTTTGCGCATACTTCAGATAGCCCTCCTGGTTCGGTGGTTGGTGCAGTATCTTCTCCATTGGTCTCTATATCTCCATCTCTTGAGTCTGTTATGGCCGATGTTCCTACTGATTTCTATGGGGTTCTTCATGGGTCCACGTTTGATGGTTCCCTCACTATTGGTGATTAGGTTGTATCTTTCGCTTTATTCCATGGATCTCTGCTTGAGGTTTGTGATCTGCCTCATGATATTTCTACGGTTCCTGACATGATTCATGCGCCTTTGGCCCTTACTGTTACACATTTTTCATCCGAGGATATTTGCTAGATGGTCCCTACTACTTATCTAGGGTATTTATATGTTGGGATCTTTCTAGATGAGTACATGAGCATCCTTCCGTCTCCTGATATTTCTACATATAGGTTTGCTGCAGTCCATGCCGATGGTATACACTTTTGGGTTCATGCGACTGATTCATTTTTACCTCTTGATATTTGGCATTCTTGGTTATTACGTATCGCTTGGATTTCATTTGGACCTATTGCTCACACTACTGCTTCATTTTCAGCTATGGATATATGGCATTCCTGGTTATTACATATAGCTTGGTTTTCATTTGGATTTGTTGATCGGTGCTGGTTTTTCCATATTACTGATCGCCTATGGTGCGGATATTTCTATGATTATGCGTGTGGCTCTCTATCTGTTCCTTGGATTGTTGCTCATTGCCAGGCTTGGCATATCCTGATGGCTTGGGTTATTGCCTCCGTTCCAGCTACTGTTTGTCTGGGTGATCTTCAGGTTCCCTGTCATTTCAGGTTGCTCCGTATCGCTTGGTCTCCGATGCTGAGTTGCCACTTTGTTCTGGTATTCCGAGACCATCAGGGTACCTTGAGAGAATGCCTTCTCCTCTCTTGGATAGTTTTTGGGGATGTTGCCGCCATATACTTCAGTGTTGCTCATATGTGCTTTGATACTCATTCCTAGCTACACGTGGATATTGCTCCGATGCTTGCTACTGATGTTGCGGATCTTGTTCCTCGTTCCAGTGCATTTCTTCTATTCCTCACTTGTGCGCTTGGTGTATACTTTGGGATCACACTTGCGGCCAGTTCCGATGGGTCATTCGATTCTCCATCCGTTTTTGGTGTATCCTATGATGGATTGCCATATGAGGCCTTTCTGGATGAGTTTTTCGGCTACAGTTTGTCAGTTGGGGCTTTTAGTAATTCTAGATTTGTTGCTACTATTATCATGCATCATGTCTTTTTAGATGGTGCATTGATTTCTTGGACCTTTTGGAGCTTTTTGCATGCTGCTCTTCTCGTGATATGGGCCTTGAGGGTACCGTATGCCATTGGTACTTCTCATTCATGGGCCCTATGGATACCTTGGGCTTTTGACCATGTTGGTGCATATTTCTCCATTTTAGCTATCGTTTGTCAGGATGATCTCCTTGGTGCTAGTCTTCCGATGCTGCTATCTTTTCTTGGGGCACCTTGCACATATGGTTGATGGTTACGTGTATCATGCGGCTATTCGCGATGAGTGTCCATCTCTTTTCCAGTTCCTTATTGGCTTCCTGTTGCTGATGCAGTTCTACCTTCTCAGGCTTTTTGGATACCTTGGTATGATGTCCCTATCTTTTGGGCTGATCCTCTACTAGCTTGGGCATTACGGATACCTTGGCACTCCTAGTTGCTGCTTGATCTTCTTCTGGTTCCTTGGCATTCCTGGTTGTTCCATATTGCTTGGTTTCTGATGACGCGACTAAGATGTTTCCTTCGTTGCCATGATGTTGATCCTGAGCTGTTCCCTTTCTTACCAGCTGCCATGCACCAGGTTCGCCTTCACCATAGTCGACGATGCTGACAAATTCAGTTTTCGATCCATTGGGATGGTCGTCCTATTGAGGAGGCCACCACATGGGAGCCTATTGATGTCTTTTATCATACGCCATCACTTGCGGATTTGGATCGTGCTCTTGCTGCACTTGTTGATTCCTCTACATCAGATGCTGCTCTAGTTGTTGATGCACCAGGGCTTGCTGCTGTTTCTTTTTGGCAGTTGGGTCTTTTTTTTGTGTCGGGGAGAGTTATGGACTTGGCTCATTACATTCGCCGTGTCCATTTACATTTACTTTACTTTATGCATAAGCAGGCCTTGGGCCCTTTTTTATTCATTAGTGACACTTAGACTATATGGTTGGCCTTCGGCCTTATTATTCATTATTAGGCCATTTGGACATATTACTGGAGAGTGGGGGCCTTCTTGGAGGGCGCACTATTATCCCTCCCAGTTGGGCCCTAGCCACCGGAAGCTTCCTTTTAGGGCTTCCTCTTGTCTATAAGTAGGGAAACTGTGTCATTTGTTATTCAGCTGATGATATTGATCTCTCTCTTTAGTCTCCTTAATTTCTCTCTTTCCTGCTTTCTAGGGCTAAGTCTTGCTTATGTGCTGCTTTCATAGCTTAAGTCTTGCTTAGCTTAGCTCTAGATCAGCTGTGGCTCCATTCGTAACTTCGTTCCAGGGGCAAGTCCGGTATGTAGGCCTCCTTATAGGTTGAGCCTAAAAGAGGAAGAAGAAGTTAGAAAGATGTTGAAGGAGTATCTCAAGCTGGGGTACATTTGTCCGAGTTATTCACCTTTCGCCTCTCCTATTTTACTTGTTAAGAAAAAGGATGGTAGTTTCCGGATGTGTGTAGATTACATGGGATTAAATAAGATCACTGTAAAGCACAGGTATCCGATGCCCAGGATTGATGATCTACTGGATGCGTTGCAAGGTGCAACCACTTTCAGTAAGACAGATCTCAGAAGTGGATACCATCAAATACGGATTCGAGATGAAGTCGTCCAGAAGACGGCCTTCCGAACAACTCGTTTCGGTCATTATGGATTTTTGGTTATGCCATTTGGGTTAACCAATGCCCCAGCCACGTTCATGATGTCTTATGAGACTATATGGGCAAGTTTGTCATCAATTTTATTGACGATATATTGGTTTCTAGTAAAGCGGTCGAGGAGCATGAGGTTCATCTCAAGACCGTATTGGGCAAGTTACAAGCTTCTGTCTCAAGGTTGCATCCTGATTTGAATAGGTCGATTTGAACTGGCCGGTTTGAACCGATTCTTTGAGGTTCGAACCGCCAGGCCAGGTTCGAATCAGAAAACGGTTCGAACCTTTTTTTTTCCAATTCTTCAAAAAAAAAAGTCAAATATTCACTGATAGTACATATACTTAAATTTTAATAGCTAAGCAATTTCAATCTTCCTCTAAATTTACAGATATCAGAATTTAGGATAATCAGATCTCTTGTGACGGTGTGACCTGTCATATCAAGATTCAAAACAGAATTTACAGAAATTAGAATGACATTATGACCCAAGTTCAAGAGAACGGCAGTAAGTTGAAACTTGAAAGTTCAAAGTTGTAAGTTGTAACTTACTTGTAACTACTAACTTGTAACCATATCCTGGCCTAGTGGCCCCAGCCCCCTACTACCCAGGTACAAGGATCTGCTAAGTGCTCACTTGACACTGGCAACTGCTTGCTAAGGAGACTCAGGACTGTGAGTGACAAGTGTGGAGTAAGTTGTAACGAGTTGGAAGTTGGAACTTGCCAGTGACCACTTGGACGTTGCCGGTTGGAACTCAAGGTTTAGAAATCAGGAGCCTGGAGTATAACTGAAATTTGAGCTCAGAGGCTAGAGCTGAATCCTGATTCCTGATAATAGATCATAGTTATTAGTGACCTCTCACCACTGACCACTGAGTACTTAGTACTATGTTCTAACTTCTAACTACTAACTAGTGAGTCGTGACCATGGTCCACTTACTAGTCGGATACAGACTACAGTGATCACTGATCAGTGATATGGATAATGGCAGGCTCCAGGTACTAGCTAGGTACTAGGTAGAGTCTAGAGTCTAGACCCGGGACCGTACTACGAAGTACGTAGGTACTAGGTACTAGGACTGTAGATTGTAAATTGTAATTTTGTTTCAAAGTTGAAACTTGAAAGTTGAAGTTCAAACTTATTTGCAAATTGCAATGTCGAGATCGGAGAAAAGAATAAACAAGAAGGTTATGACAATGTTTGACTCTTGAGAAAGCCAAAAAAATTTAGGTTAGAAACTTAGATTTATCTTACATCTGTCATCATCATTCATCATTCAACATGGAAGTTTTAACATTGAACATTCTATCATCTATATGACATATGTAACTACAGTCTACTAAGTTCTAACTAGTAACTACTAAGTTCTAACTAGTAACTTCTAACATAATACATCAAAATTTAAATACCAAAATCAAAATTGTAAAACTTTAAACCTTTAAGGCTTTAACCATTAGTAATTAGATAATCGACTAACATTAAACAAACTACATAGTACATACTACAGTTAAAACTTAACTTCAGGAATCAGAAACTTGAAACTTGAAACTAGATTCTAGAATCCATAATATATCATGATTCATGAATCATAACATAATAGTAAATACATATGCCAGGTGCCTCATGAGTCCGGTCACCAATGTAATGCGCGATGTGTCTGATGATAAATCATGATGTGTACATACTACACTGTAAACAGCTCAAGAGTCAATGCTCATCTAGTGCCATGAACATCTACAGACTAGTAACTACAATGATCTAATGTACAATCATCTGACATCAATGAGCACTGAGCAGGTTGCAGTGAGCACTCTAAGCTCTCCTACGCCTGAGTCTCCTCCCACTCGCTGGTGCTGTGGAGCTTGCTATGGCCTCTTGAGTGGTAGGCTTAGCTGCGAAATCCTCATCATAGGCAGAGGTATGATGCCCCTCATCCTCATCCCCGCCTTCCTCAGACTCCTCATCCTCATACTCCTCCTCTGAGGACTCTGACCCTGACGATGCCTCAGACTCAGACTTGTCCCCGAGGATCTCCTGCCCTTCTCCTACGCTCTGCTCGAGTGACAAGCCCTGCACAGTGCACACAAAGAGGGACAAACGTGTTATTGCCTGCAAATTAGTAAATTACGATAATTAGTAACTTCGAACTTCGAAAATTTAATTCAAGACCTTAGACAATCCTAATTTCTTACCTGCACTCTGCATGGCCTCCTCATGGAGGAATGCGTACACGTCCTCCTCTGACTGGTCTCTCGGTGTCAACTCTGGAACCTTTGGCACATTGATCAGATCGGGATTAACCTACGCACATGTCACAATGCACATTGAAATCAAGACAAAATTTGGAGGGCCGAGTTCTGACAAAAGTTAAAATTTAGCTATAGTCTAGTATATACTATGTAGTATGTAATATGATCTATTTAGTATCTACTAACTGCCAACTGGGTCCTGCCACCTGGGATGATGGATCTCATGTTAGAATTTATAAATTATAATTTATGGTTTACAAGTTACCTGGATAGGCTCTGCGGTGGTCTGGAGTCTACCCAAAAGTCTCAGGTTGGCGTATACGTACACCAACCTCTCCAACTGCGTTGATGATAGTCGATTCCTCTTCTTCCTGTGAATCATGGAATGGACACTCTAGTTCCTCTCACAAGCGACTGCAGTGCAGTCCTGTGAGAGAATCCTGATGGCAAGGCGACGCAATTTGGGGACATCAACCCCAAACTTCGACCACCATGACACGGGACGTAGCTGGCCTGAATCACAGTTCAAGGGGCAGTTAGTACTTACTACTAGCAAGTTGCAACTAAGTTCCAAGTTCCAACAAGTTACAATATGATTGACTAACTGTGCAGTAAAATGTGAACAAGTTTAAACTATAATGGACCATGCCACATGGTCAATTTATGACCCTCTCTCAAAAGCGCCGGGCGAGTGGCGAACTCCAAGGTCTCCTGCCTGAAAATATGAAGCTCATCCAACAGGTTATCCTGCTCGCATACATCAGGATAAACTCGGGAGATATAGGCATTCCAGCCATCCCTGAGCTCCCTATCTGTGAACTGCTCCTCATTCCTCCAAAGTGGATGGAGTATGTGGGCCATGGCATGCAGGGGCCTATGAAACCACTCCCACCTGCTCTGCCAAAGGAGCCGGACCTTCGCAAGCCTGCAAGAATCAAGATTGAAGACACAATAATAATTATACAATATAGTAGAATGTACATGATAGTACATATTGCATACTACTGTCTACATACTACATTTGAAATTTGAATCTTGATATACCTCTCTAGGCTAATGGTCGTGCAAAGCCTCAACTGCTCGCCCAGCCTGTCCATGAACTCGTACAAGAGGCCCAATGTGCAGCCCTCTCGATCTGTAAGGCGCAGGACAATGTAGATGGGCTGTAGGCCCACCACAATGGATCGAGCCTCATCCCAAAATGGTGAATACATAACGGTCCGCTCGAATCTCTTACTCTTGGGCTCTTGTGACGACCCCCATTGCGCCCAGTCAACGGCAACAACCATCTGCCTCAAGCCCTGATGAACTTTCAGCAGTCGTTCCAGGACCAGGAACATAAATGCAAACTTGCATAGGGCACATTGCACAAGTGACAAATTCTAAGTTCTAACTTCTGACAAGAGTCAAGAGTCAAGAGTCAAGATCAATGATTTCAGATCAATCATCATAAAGTTTTTAAAGTTTAGAGTGCATAAAGTTAAAAGCAAGTAGTACGTACTGGGCCCATGCCTTCCTAAGAGGCTCTAGCTTCTGGTCAACAGAAGCCCGCTCATCAAGAAGCCCCTTCGTCCTCAGGTGCTCGCAAGATGGCCCCTACCACACCTGCCCAATCGCACTCACTGCGCTCATCGCCCTCCTCCATGCCGGGGTCCTAGCCAGATGAAATGGCAGATCGCAGGTGTAGAACAACTGTCCAACGACAATCTCTGCCTCTGCCATGGCTCTGGGAGCGAAGCTGGACACATAGTACTCCCTACCCCCCATCTGTGTAGTGCGGCCCCGTCTACCTCTCCCTCTCTCAGGTGGATGATGTGGTGCCGGTATGGTCATGGCTGGAGGTGGTGTCGAAGATCCTACACCAGAAGGCGGGTCAGGCCGGGTACTAGGCTCTGCCTCATCTGCAGCTCTGTCCTCTGGGTCAAGGGAAGCGAGGGGTGAGCGGATGGCAACTGGGGGGCGTGATGTGGTGGCCTCTGGGTGTGTCGCCGTGACTCCATCTTGATATGCCAAAAAAGACAAATTTGAAATTACAATACAATTTAGAAATTAGATGATCAATGAAATTGAAACTTCAAACTTGATGTATCATGTGAGTTTAAACTTAAAACTTGATCAATGTTTGAAGTTTGAACTTTGAAGTGTAAGAGTCTTAGAGTTGAATGTTTACCTCTCGGTCTGGGCCCCATCCTCGAAGGGCCAACCTCCTCCGATGCGACAGGAGTGAGTAGCGTGTCAGGAGCATGCATGCAAGGGGCAATCTCGTACCCCCTCATACGTAACAAATGTGCCCTGATGCGTGTGGGCCCTCCAGTGTAAGACTGGTGACAGTATCTGCAAGTCCATCTCTTCGTGCCCGATGCGCCATAGGCCGCAGCGATGGTAACGTGATCCCACAAGTAACTTCTAACTAGACTCTAGTAACTACTAACTCGGACTAAGTTCTTCTAACTTCTAACTTCTAACTAAGTAGCTACCCAGGTCCCACATCCCTCTCACAATGCCCACTGCCCAAGCCCCACATTGAACCCCATCAAGATTCAACACACACAGTGCACACAATGTCACACACACACAAAATATCACACACAGTGCTGAGTGCACACACACTGACACACACACACTGCACACACAGACTACAGTGCACACACACACAATCTCAGTGCTCAAGCCTCACACAAACTCACAGTGCAGTGTGCTCACATCTCAAAACTCACACACACACACACACACACACAGTGTCATACACACACACACAATATCATAATATCACACACACACACTCTCTCACACACAATCACTGATTCACTCAGACACACTGTACACATCAAAAGACACACACACACACACAATATCACACAATCACTCACACACTCACACAATATCACACAATCACTCACTCACATACACACACAAAATCACACCATTTTCTTTCTCTCTCTCACACACAACACTGAGTACACACATACAATCTGAACGGCAAATGCACACAGTGCTGAGTGCACACCCACCCTCTCTCTCTCTCTCTCTCTCTCTCTCTCTCTCTCTCTCTCTCTCTCTCTCTCTCTCTCTCTCTCTCTCTCTCTCTCTCTCTCTCTGGCGCGAACAGAATCCTGAGGGCCGATGGAAATCGTTTTAGGGCCAGACGGTTCGAATAGTCCGAACGCTTTGAACCGGGTCCGAACGATTCGATGGTTCGAACCGTGAAAAGCAATTCGAACTGCGGTTCGATGCAACCTTGTTCTGTCTTGTATGCCAATGCTCAGAAGACAGAGTTGTGTACACACCTTGAGCGCATGTACTCGCATATAGCTCTTGCTCCTGTGCGGGTATACCATCTTGGCTCAACACTGCACCTACTGCAATGCCACTTGCATCCGTCTCTAGGTCAAACGGTTTCTGGGTATCAACAAACTTGAGAACTAGAGCCGTGGCCAGTGCCTCCATCAAGTTCTCAAACCTGTGTTGAGCTTCAGCAACCCACCGATCTACAGTGTTGTTTTTCCGTAACTGGTCCATCAAAGGAGCAGCTACCTTGGAATAGTTCCTAACGAACTTCCGGTAGAACTTGCAAAAACTTAAGAAAGATTGTAATTGGCGTATATCGACAGGCCTCGGCCACTTCTTAACCACAGCCACCTTGGCTAGGTCAACCGAAATACCCTCAACTGTCACTACGTGACCCAAATACTCGACACGGCGCCGAGTTTTATGTGTACACAGATCATTATACTTTAAAGTATTTTGCACTCAGCCAGATTGTAAGGCCGCCAAGCTCGGTGGGCCGAGCTGATGCAGGAATTTCATTTGAAAATTTGCTTCCAAAGAGGGAAGGAAAATGTGGTCGTTGATGCACTATCGTTGGTACTGCATCAGATGAGCCTTGCCTGTAGTTGACAGGGATCTCATGGAGGAGATCAAGAGGGCTCAACAAACGGACCCACATTGTGTGTGTAGCCTATGCATGCAAGTGAGTCGACCAAGCGGAAGAGTCAGCCTTGCTTGTCGCTTCCGTAGAGGAACACACCAGTACTTATTTGACATACACCGTGAAGGAAGGTATGTAGTTGAGAAAACGGAAAAGTATTCGTGCCAGACGTGAAGGATCTTCATCGTAAGATACTTCATGAATGCCATGTTAGTCCCTGTGCAGGGCACCCTGGTATTGATAAGACTAGTGAGCTTTTAAGAAGGCATTATTTTTGGCCACGATTGTAGCGGGTTGTAAGAGAGTATGTCCAGCATTGCACGGCTTGTCAGGTGGACAAGGCCGAGAGAGTCAGTCCTCTGGGCTTGCTACATCCACTTGAGATACCTACAAGAAGGTGGGAAAGCATCTCTATGGATTTTATATTTGGGCTACCCAAGACCCAGAATGGATTCAATTCCGTTATGGTAGTGGTAGACAGATTTTCCAAGATGGCTCATTTTATCGTAATGACCAAGAAGGTCACAACTCCGCAAGTGGCTGAGTTGTTTATTCAGAATATTGTTAGGTTACATGGTCTTCCGAAGTCCATAGTTTCTGACAGGGATCCCAAGTTTACGGGAAATTTCTGGATTGAGGTGTCTGCCAAGCTGGGAACACAGTTGCGGATGAGTAGCTCTGAGCATCCTCAGACGGATGGTCAGACAGAGCGAGTGATTCAGATCTTGGAAGATATGCTTAGGGCATATGTTAGTAGTACGCAAACAGACTGGGTAAAGCATTTACCGCTATTGGAGTTCGCGTACAATGACAAGAGACATGCGTCCATTGGATTGAGTCCATTTGAGCTCAATTATGGTTTCAAGCCACTGAGTCTTGCAATCATAGGGATTCCGCATAGGGTACCTAGTGCTGTAGAGTTTTTGGCTCAGATGCAGCAGAAGCTAAAGTTGGCACGAGATAACTTGTCCAAAGCTGTAGCTAGGGCAGAGAGTTATGCTCGTGAGAACCGTACCTATTGGGAATTTGAGAATGGAGATTGGGTGTATTTACTAGTCCCTTCGAAGTCGAAGGTGCTACGCACAGGAAAGTGCGCCAAGTTATCTCCTAAGTATTGTGGACCATGGTTGATTATTAAGAAGGTGAGCCAAGTAGCTTTGCACGATGGCGATAGCCAGTTATGATCAAAATCTCAAAAAAGACAGCAATAGACTAAAGCCCTACAAGCAATAGACAAGACAATAGGTTCTCCCACGAAGAGCCCAAGCAATACCAATCAATCAATAATCTGAAAAATGAGTGTACAAATGCCCCTATAAATACCCTACCAATGAAACCTAAAATAGGAATTCAAAAGTAAAGGGAGGCAAAATGTGGAGGGAAAATTGTGCGCCCTCCTACGGGGCCCCACTCCACATATAACAATATAATAAGGGCCCAAGGCCAGTCAATGTCATAAAAAAGGACACAGTGCGGGTCATAAGCATATAAAAAGGCTCTGGGGCCTGTACATGACTAATATAAAATGCGTAACCAGAAATATACATAACCAACAGTAAATGTAAAGAGGCCTGCGGAATATATGCAGAGTAGCCCAGTAGGCCTGTATCCTGTAGTCCGTAACTCTCCCTGGCTATAAAGAAGATTGCCCCCAATGTAGGCAAAATAAGATAAGAATCAATGCCAGAGGAAAATATTGCATCAAGATATCCCATCTGAGAAAGGAACATCAAGAGAAGCTGGAGCATCCCGAGAAGCAATGGTAGCTGCAAGTGATCGAGCCTGATTAGCCAGGATAGGGGTATGATAAAAAACATCAATGGGCTCCCAAGTAGCCTCCTCAATAGGACGACCATCCCACTGGACCAAAAACTGAACCTGCCGATGGCGACGACTATGCAATAAGCGCACCTGTAAAATAGCAGTTGGTAGGAATGGAAAAAGCTCTGGATCTGTAGGAAATGAGGAATCTCAAGGAGCATCATCCTCAATAGCAGCACGTAATAAACTAACATGAAAGATATCACAAGCCCGAGTAGCAGCAGGTAACTCAAGACGATATGTAACTGGACTGAGGCGCTCAAGAATCTGAAAAGGCCCATAATAGCGCGGCGCAAGCTCCTCAGTAGAAGCAAGACCCTGTCCAAAACGATGGCGAGCAAAGCGTAACCGGAGAAAAACAGTATCTCCCTCTGCAAACTCAACATGGCGCCGATGACGATCAACAATGGTCCTGTACCGCTGCTGAATATGCTGTAAATGAGTAGCAGCTCTAGTAATAATCTCCCGAGCACTCGAAAGATAAGATGAAATAGTAACAGGTGCATCATCTGGAGGAGCAGGTATACCGGGTAGAACTGGTGAGTATCCATGAGCAAGCAGGAAAGGAGAAACACTTGTGCTGGAACTAACAGAACTGTTATGACTATACTCAGCCAAACATAAATGCTGATCCCAATCACGACCAGAAGGAGAAACATAATGTCGTAAATTATCCTCCAATACCCGGTTAATAACCTCAGACTGACCATCCACAGAAGAATGATAAGCAGTGCCCATAAGTATCCTAACATCCAAGATACGCATAAGCTTTGTCCAAAAACCTGATGTAAACTTGGTATCCCGATCAGTAAGTATAGATCGTGGGAGACCATGTAAGCGGAAAATCTCATAAATAAATATACGACCACACTGCTCTGGTGTAATAGTACGTCTGACTGGTATGAAATGAGCTTGTTTAGAAAACCTATCAACTACCACCAAACAAGAGTCATGACCATGCTGAGTACGGGGAAGACCTAAAATGAAGTCCATAGATATATCAGTCCACTGGCGGAAGGAATAGGCCAACTTTGAAGGAGACCGCCAGGTTTTTCACGGGAATACTTGTTACGAAGGCAAAAATCACAAGTATGAATAAGGTGGGAAAGCTCACGCTTCATGGAAGGCCAATAAAAATGTTCTTTCAAACGGAACAAGGACTTCTGAAAACCAAAATGGCCACCAACAGGAGAGGAATGGGCATCAAGAAGGAGTTGTGGACGTATGTCAAGAGTGCTGGGAATACATAACGAACCATAGTGAAACAAACGATGATTAACAATGGAATAAACCTGGTGAGGGTGAGAGGAAGGACGAGGGGCAGACGACATAACATCACGAAAGTCTGGACATGTGGCATAAGCCTGAGGAAGATCATCATACCAAGAGTGGGGAGACGTAACAAGACTGTAAGTAAGAGCAGGTAAACGAGACAAAGCATCAGCAATAAGTTACTTTTACTAGGCTTATAATGAATATCAAAATGAAAGGATTGTAAAACTGAAGCCAACGGTACTGACGATCACTAAGATCCTTTTGTGTATACAAATAACGAAGTGACTTGTGATCAGTAAAAACATCAAACGGAACACGATACAGATAATGACGCCACTTCTTTAAAGCAAAAATGATAGCAAGCAACTCGTTTTCATGAGTGGAATAGCGCTGCTCATACGAACGAAGACGACGGGATTCATATGCAATAACACACTGACACTGACGTAACAAAGCACCTAATCCAACAGCAAAACGCTGGGAAAAATTTGGAAGACATA
Source organism: Diphasiastrum complanatum (assembly GCA_029204225.1). Taxonomy (NCBI): domain Eukaryota; kingdom Viridiplantae; phylum Streptophyta; class Lycopodiopsida; order Lycopodiales; family Lycopodiaceae; genus Diphasiastrum; species Diphasiastrum complanatum. The sequence continues at coordinate 29,523,199 of CM055097.1, forward strand.
AAACAAGGGCAGTGGTAAGCTTAACCTTCAAAGTATCAAAAGCTGACTGACATACGGGAGTCCAAGCAAACGAAGTTTCCTTTTTCAACAGAGCATGCAAAGGAGATGCAAGAGTGGCAAAATGAGCAACTGGTTTACGAAGATGGATAGCAAGACCAAGAAACATACGAACATCATGAACATCAGCAGGCACAGGCCATGAAAGAATAGAACGGACCTTACGAGGGTCGAGACGAACAGTACCATTAGTAACAAAGAAGCCCAAAAACTCGATTTGTACAACAACAAAAGAACATTTAGAACGTTTAGCATACGGATGATGAGTAACTAACAAAACAAAAACAGAACGAACGTGCTGAACATGAAGAGAGAGAGTGGTGCTATAAATGAGGATATCGTCAAAATAAACAATGACACACTTTCCAAGCAGAGGACGAAAGATATTATTCATGACATTCTGAAAAGTGGGCGGGCCATTGGTAACACCAAAAGGAAGGACACGAAACTCATACAGACCAAAGTGGGTACAGAAAGCTGTCTTGTGCTCATGAGGAGGATGCATACGAATTTGGTGATAACTGGAACGGAGGTCAAGTTTAGAAAAGATCTTGGCTTGGCCTAACTGGTCAAACAGGTCATCCATATGAGGGATAGGGTACTGATTACGGATAGTAAGTTTATTTAAAGCACGATAATCAATACATAGACGTTTAGTATCATCCTTCTTATCAACAAGTAAAACAGGAGCACCAAAAGGACTGTGGCTAGGAACAATAAGGCCTTGACGTAATAAATCAGACGCTCAACAATAGACATACGAAAAGGAGGACGAGGAGGAGGTGATGCAAAGGAAACAAGGTCTATATGGTGGTTGACATCTTGTAAAGGTGGTAACTGAGTTGGCTCTCTAAAAACGTGCTCAAATTTACGCAATAGTTCAGAAAATACCTGTGGCAAAGGTGGTGCATCCGCAATAGGCTGAACTGGCTGAACAGAAAGAATAGCCGCACAGTGGGCCTTCGGGAGGCTCCGTATGAACTGCTTCCCAAAAATAAGCTGATAGTCCTGGCGAGAATCAATACCGGAAAATATATGCTGAGTACCATCATGAGAGAATGTCAATGTCTGCTGTTGGAGGTCTACTGTAACCGCACCAAGGGATGCAAACCAATCAGCACCGAGGATAAGATCGTACCGTGTAAGTGGAATAATATGAAAATCTGCCTGACCAAGGAAGTCTCCAATCCGATATGAAAGCTGCTGATACATCTGCGTGCTAGGAAAAGAGTGTGTGTTGGCAACCTCAACATGCAGGGGATGAGGCGTAGTGACTGGCATAGCACGAATGCGTGTAGTAATATGACTGCTGAGAAACGAGTGAGTGCTACCCGTGTCAACAAGGGCAATAAACTCACGACCAGTGATACGTACGCGAAGACGGATATGGCGTGGACCCGGCTTACCGGCCCAAGTAGCATAAGCAAGCTGAATTTTTTCAATTCTCTTGTACCAGATCTTGGATGCTTCCTTAGGGCATAATACACACCCAATTTGTCTTTTCTTTGAATCCTTTTGGTTGTCTCATATAGAGCTTCTTGAGCCCCTCATTAAAAGAAGTTGTATTCACTTCCATCCTAAACAAGTATCAAATAGTAGAAATTGCCAAGATCGCCCTTATTGACCCCATGCGAGCTACCAGAGCAAATGTTTTTTTATAGTCAATTTCTTCAACTTGCAAGCTAGTGTTTCCACCCGGTTTAGAATCGACCTTTTCAGAATTGTAAGAATCGGCATGAATCGTGGTTCCGAACTGGGCCCCTCCTGAAAGAATTGGCAATTTTTTTTTTGCATTTTTTTTCATGTAATGCTAGAAAATATGTCAAGTATTATCTATAATGTCTAAAATGTTTAAAAAATCATATAAATACTAGATTGCTACTGAATACATGCATTTGAAAGTTCGTTGTTGCTTGTAGGAAGCTGAAATTAAATTAGTGCTCACTGTTCATAGAAAATTAAAATTAGAATCATGATACTCCCATCAATGATCACACATCAATAGCTTGTACATACTATGGTATAGGTAGTAATTACTAATTTGTAAGTAGTGAGCAGTTACTAGTAAGCTAAGTACATTGGATAAACGTTTGAACTTTGAATTGAAATCATAGATGTAGTGCGCTTCTGAAACAAGGTTCAGAATCGCGGTTCGAAACGCGGTTCAGAAACCCATTTCGGGAATTTTCCAAAAAATTCCAGAAATGTTTTTTTTAAAATTTTTAATTTTTGGTTTTTTTTTTGGGCAGTATGGGTATCAGATGAAAGCTCTGATTAAGAGCATTTTCATTGTGTAGTTTGCCGACTGTTTTTTTTTTTTTTTGTTAACGATTCTGGGTTACGAATCGCGTTTTTGAGAAACGCGGTTTCAGAAACGTGTTTGCCCAGAAACGCGTTTCGGTGCAATTATGATTGAAATTTAAAAGAAGTTATGAACTATATAGTGAAAAGCAAATAGTTGGTATCAAACTATACACACATCACAAATAATAATATGATATAAAAATGAGTTGGCCGGTTAATGGCAAATGCTAAATCTAGAGTCATGACTCATGACTCAACTGTAGTTCAAGTTCAAGTAGTTCAAGCTCAAGCCTCAAATACAAAGTTTAAACGATTAGTAATTACCTACATGGGTTCTTTGGCCTCCCTCATATTATCTAGAAGGCCTAGGTTTGAATGCACAGACACTAGCCTTTCTAATAGCTCTGGGGAGAGCCTGTTTCTCTTCTTGGTGTGTATGAGGGAGTAGATGCTCCAGTTCCTCTCACAAGCTGCTGTGGTACAGTGCTGTGAGAGGACTCTCAATGCAATGCGCTTTAGCCTAGGGGTGCACCCTTCATACTTGTCCCACCAAGGAATTGACCTCAAGTGGCCGACTCTATCTTGTGTCATGACCCTCTGATATGTGAGGCGGTCTCTCTGAAAAATCATGAGCACATTGTTGCAGGCCTGCTGCTTTGCAATGTCTAGTACGATCCTCTGGAGGTATTCAAACCACCCATCCTCAAGCTCATGGTCATGGAACTGCTCTGGACCACATTTCTTCCATAAAGGATGCAGCACATGGGCAACTGCATGTAAAGGCCTATGAAACAAGTTCCATCTGCTCTCCCACTTGGCCTTTATCTCTTGAACCTTGCAAATCAAAAAATGAATGTCATCGATTCAGATTGAGAAAGTTCCAACTTCAAATTTGAGATTAGATTTGTGAAATGGAAATGAAAGAAATTATAATTCAGAAGGGGCAAGGGGTTATAGTGTATACCTGGCAAAACTTAACTCAGTGCATTGATGGAGCTGCTCACCCAACCTATTTATAAACTCGTAGAGAAGGCCCATGGTGGACCCTTTCTATGTATGAGTCGTAGAATGGTGTGGAGTGGCTGCAACCCAACAACAAGCGATCTTGCCTCGTCCCAAAAGTCTGATGACAAAATGATGGTCTCAAATCTCCTAGATCGAGACTTGGTTGATTTACTCCACTGTACCCATACACTAGAAACAACCATCTGTTTGAGGGTGTGGTGTACCTTTAGGAGCAGCTCCAAGACTATGAATATGAATGCAAACCTAAACACGTTGCACAATTTGAGTTTCACAAATTTTGAACAATCATCAAATTCCAATCATCAATGCATCAAAGATCAAACTTCAAAGCAAGTGCCAAGAATCGAGATACATATAACGCTTAAGTTCAAACCCATATTCTAGAATCTAGCATTGAGAATGAGACACCTATCATCAAGAATCAAGATTCAAAGTTCATACCTCGTGGGAGTAGGTCTAAGGATCTTCAAATTCTTGAACCCTCTAACTTGCAAGGACCTTTGACAAACCTCACCAAGAACCGTGCGCAGTATCAAGGATGTCTTTCACCCAAGGGAGAGTTGGACAAAAGCAAGACATGTATGAGTCATGACAAAAAGCAAAGACGAACTAGATAGTAGGCTCTAGTTACAACTTATTAGGTCCAAGGAGCTGCTTATGCTTCAAAATTGAGAGCAAAATCAAGAGATGCGACTCCTCTGTGAGTTATGACCAATCAACACTTACGATCTTTGAACTTAAAGTTCAATCTGTGGGAATTGTAGAAATTACAATTTACTATTAAGTAGTAAGTTTGTAACTACTAACTAGGATTGCAATGTCCTCAATCAGTAGGTCAACGCTGTGTGCAGCGCATGGAGTCTAAAAGATAGTCGAATAATTCTCCATCACCAAATCCCCCATGGCTTTGCAATTTGTGGCATTGTCAGTAATGTCTTGCACAACATTTTGAGGCCTCACCTCTTGAATCACTCGTGCGATGTGTGAGTAGATGTACTCACCTGTAACATCAAACAAATTGCAACGAGCATTGAGACTAGCATCAAATTTTAACTGAGCAATGACAGTCGACTCACGAGTATCAAAAACTAAAATGATTAAGATTCTAATTAGCAATGAGCATTGAAATCCAACACATGTCAAGAACTCGTTACTCACCTGAAACAATGGTGCCAGGTTTTGATGTGTCAATGCCTCTCAAGTACATGGTGCCCACATAGGAAGACACTAGACTATCAATGATATGTCACCTCCTGGTGCCACTCCAACCATCAATCATGATAGTGCACTCGAATTGTTTCCACGATTCACAAAGGGGCTCCAATTTTTTGGTTACATCTTGAACATCCCTCATCAAATGTGTGGTGTGTCCAGGCTAGGTCCACGGTATGTGGCCCCTATTGCAGCAACACTCTCTATCATCTCCCCCCAAGAAGGAGTCTTCACTGCATGGAAGGGGAGATCACAATGGTAGAAGAGTCTTTTGATAGCCACATTTCTCCTATGCTTGTTGTCACCCCAAAATGACTGCACATAATATTCTCTACCATTAACACCTCTGCGAGGGGGGTCTAGAACTAGAGGGGCCAGCTACATCTACATGTGCGTGTAGATGTGCATGCCTCTGGCTCTATCTCATCGGATGCATGATGCCCAGCAGCTGTTCCTATTGCAACAAAAGAAATCGAAAAACATTTAATCACTACAGTCAACAATTGACAATCACGTTCATCATGCACATCACAAAATTCAGAAATCAAAAGCGAAACTTTAAAGAATCAGATAACAAAGTGTATGTATTATGGTGCTCACTGCAGTGACCGTTGAAGAAATGATCTCTCTCTAAATCGCTCTTGGTCTCGCAATCATGCTCGATAGCCCCGGAGATGCCTGTGGGCATGCTCCGATCTCATAGCCCCAGAAACAAAGGAGATTCGCTCGAATGCGCACTGGACCGCCTGTGTAGCTCACTCGACAATAATTGCGCATCCATCATTTTGTACCTGAGCTACCGAACCCGAAGCAACTGTGACATGATCCCATACAGGATCTCTATTTCTCACCATGACTCTCAACTCCTAACTCCTAACTCTCCTAACTTCTAACACTCCTCTCACCTCTATTACCTAAGTTCTAACTCTAAGCTACCACTTGTGAGTCCTAACATTGAACAGCTCTATTGAAGTCTAACTAAAACTATATTCACAATTTCACACACACCCTTCTCGCCTAAACTCACACACACACACACACCTCTTTCTACTATTCTCTCTCTAAGACTCTCCTAACTCCTAGCTCTAGCCTCTCTCCATTCACCTAATAGTAGTTGCTAATACTACTAAACACCTAACCTCTCCTCAAGTTTCTCAAGTTTCTCCCTTTGAAAGAGGCGCAAAAAGAGAGAGAATCTGAATCACAATTGAATCGGGTGTTAGAAAACCGACTTGATCATACAAGTAACCCAAGACAAGATTCCTATTGTTGTTAGACAATAGTCATACACATGAGAGAGAACAACAATGATGAAGAGGTACTCCAACTATGTCCCATTACAATTGAGGTAGGGTGCCAGCCTACATATATACTTTCTCTAAACTATGTGTAAGGTAAAAAGCAAAAAGCAAATAGCAAAAGACAAAAAGCTAATTGCTATAATTACTACATGCATGACTAAAAAACGAATATACTATAAATAGTAATGACCCTAAAATACGACTTACTATAAATAGTAATGGCCCCTATAATAGCACGCAGGCATGGCCAAACTATCACTATCAATCCTAAATGATAACATTAGGGGTACTAAAGTAAACATTAACTCTAACACTTCCCCTTAATGTTTACATTGTCTAGAACTATGCATAACAAAAGTATGCATGTGTATCTTCCATGAAGCCCATGTAAGGAAGATCCTCAATTCTGATGTAGAACTCATGATCAACTCTGATCTCAATGTCTTCATTACTCGATGTAGAACTTTCTTCGTATGATGATGTAGAATTTCCTTTGAATGTCGATCCTTTTCGTATGAACTTGCTTCATATGACTTCTCAATGTCTTGCTTTGGTCTTCATGTCTCTTTAGTGTATGTGTGTGACCACCATGAGTTCAACATATCACCCGATTCCTTGACTTCCTTTGAATCAAAGAACTTTGACTCCCCCTGAATCAAATAATGTAGAAATGATAACTTTTGCCTTAACCTTGAGAACTTTGCTTGAAGATTGACTCCCTTGGTCTCTTTGAACATCTTTCAAGCTACCACAAATGTAAGGATCTCCCCAATATTCATAAAGAAAAAATAATCCTCTATGTTTACAGTAACACCATCATGATAACCATAAGTAGGAAATAGATCTACAAATGTCAACATCAAATCTCATACATCAACACCCACTCTAGAAACCTTTACTTCATTAAGTAGACGGCTCCACTTGTGTCGATTCCTTGAATTGAACCAATTTCAATTCTCATGGTACTCTCATAAGTTACCGCTTGTGATGAACTTGATGGACTTTAGTTGAACTACTCCCCCTGGATGTACACTTCATGTTTGCATTCCAACCACTCTCTCCAAATTGAATAGAATATCATCCATGAACCAAACCAAATATGCAAGTAAAAGAGCATCCCCAATAGAAAGATAAATGTATACAATACTTCCTCACACAAAGTAACTGATACTGTCCTTCAAATACTTTCTCACACAAAGTACTTGACATGATCTTTTCCATGGAATCTCTTACCTCTATCTCACACACAGAGTCACTTGCACCAAACAACTTTCCAACCTAGAAAGCATTTCATCATGATATTCATTCTGACACTTTGTCATATGCAAACTTGGTGTACGTCCATCTTTAACCATGTTGTTTTTCTTGAAGCTAAACAACAACCTGTACTGTTGATTTTCAACGGCTAATCAACTACCTTGGCTTCCCAATCTTTAACAGAATCTACCACATGACAGAACATGAACTTGGATAGATTCTAGAACTTTTCTCCAACTCAAAATAGAATTGATCTCACTTAGTACCACCACATGAACAATCAACTATGACTTGGATGGTATCCAGGAATTACATGACAACCACAACAAGCAATCACTTCGATTACTCATTGATATGAAGTGATACTAGTTCAGATAGACAAGAAAGTTTCTACAACATAACCAAGTTACTATGACTTGAATAGAAACCAAACTGATACAATATAGAATGTTGACCACACAGCTTGCGACACCTGTCACTTGTAACAACGAACTTATCATTTGCCATGATGATAAGAAACTGTGAAAACATCCTCTTGAATATCGATTTATCTATATAGACTCATAGTCTATACTTCTCATGCAACTCCCGCTTAAGAGTTTGCACCTTTGTCGATTCCAACCTCGACAAAACCTTGTCAATCTTAGAACCTTTGAAGTTGACCTTCCTTCAGTATGCTTGTTGGTAGCCGCTGTTTTGCAGCTTCAGCATCACCTTGATCGCTGATTGTCTTCCCCTACCATCTCTTTTGTTTCATGTAGAGTTTCCTTTCCCTGTGAGTTAACCCTTCCATTTTGTGACGAACCTTGTTCTGATTACTTTTGTGAATCCCTTCTTCACCTTGCACATGTTTGCAAACAACTCCTAGTTGTATTGCTGATCCTTATTCTTGAGACCTCCTTCAACATGCATCAAGATTCACCATTGTATCCTAGCAATCTGTGTATTTCCATGCTTCCTTGCATGTAATCATCCTCAACTTGCATGTGATAAACTCCCACTTGTATGTGATTGTCTTGCTGTACTTTCACTTGCATGAAAAAGAGCTCCAATTTGGGCTTTATTTGGCCCCAAAAGCCCTCTTTTAGCCAAAGTTAGGCCCTTCCAAAGTGGCTTTACAAAACTAGTTCAAAAATGAACTATTTCTTCTTTCTGAGAAAATCCTGCCCTTCAAACCGAAATTAACCAGTCGGACCCCTTCATAGCATCTCATAAAGAAAAAAAAATACTTGATGAAGAAATAGGCACTAATGGCCTTCAGCCCTTTCGTGGCCTTTTCTTCCCTCATCCAATGGTCCATTTCAATTTAATGGTTCAAGATTCGAGAGAACAAGGGGGTATTTCAATGAAAAGCAAAAGCTATTCTACTACAATAGCAATTGAAATGCTAATTATGAAGCCTTAACAATAGAAATCTATGCTAACTTGGTTAAAATAGATTTCGATACTATTCTAGCAAAATTGGTACTAACTTAGGTACCTATACTAAAAATAGATAGTACGTATACTAAAAATAGAAATAGGCACTAATGGCCTTCAGCCCTTTCATGGCCTCTTCTTCCCTCATTCAATGGTCCACTTCAATCCAATGGCTCCCAAAGCCCTACATTATGGCCATTGATCTTCATAGTACCCGATTCAACGGCCCCCATGTCCATCATCCGTCGAAGTGGAAACTTGCAACCACAATGCACTTATTGACACTATGCAGCTACTCTTCTTGGTCGTGCGCGACTGCCGCAGCCTCTCTCCCTTCCACTTTTCTGATTTTAGCTATGGTAGCTGCCAATCAAAATTGCATCCTACTTCCAAGCCAGTTTACAGCCACCCACGGCCCTCTTAAAATCGCTTCTTATTGGTAGGGTGCCCCTCTGTATGAATTTACAGTTTAGAAAAATGTTACGTGCAGAGAAAGATCCACCTTCTTCTTCTCAAAAACCCTAGCCTTGGTTTTGGCTAGCTCAGTGAACTGGGTATTGTTCTTCCATTGCTCCACGGCTGACCATGGCCCTTTGCAGCCTGTCTCGCCCTCCAAAAACGCCCGTCCTCAGCCACTTAGAGATCCAAACACGACCTCCTACAGTGAGAGATCATGCTTTTTCCAGCTATAAACCCTGGCATGCATAGACTAAGCTTTGTTGCATATTTTTGGAACTGACTTCCATTCAATTGAACCTCCACAACTACCCCTGCTCTCCAGCAACCTGTCCCAACATTAGCAATTTCTGGCCAGTCTGTCTAGCAGCCTGTCTTGTAAGTCAGCGATCAGCTTCCAACGAATAGACAGCAGCAGGCAGTGAACAAATCTGAGGACAGCCAGCACGCAGATCTGATTTTACTCTGCGATCAGGTCTGTAGCAGCAATCCAGACAACAGGCAGCCATCCAGCGATCTGTCTTCTAGCAATCAATCAACAACGAACAGAATCCAATGAACAGATTCAGGTCTAAAGGCAAACTATAGGCAGCGATCAGATCTGCAGGTCTGATTCAACTCAGAGATCAGATTTAGGTAGCATGCATTGATCCAATAGTAACAACGATTTGATCCCAGTCAGCGTTTGGTTTTCCAGTTGTTTGCCCTGCACCTTCACCAATCTGCCCTGCAAATCTGAATCTCTGGGAACTGAGATCTGATCTGAATCTCCGCACTTTGTTGTCCTACAACCACCTGAGATCTGAGGAAGATTTCATAATCTCCTCTTTGTAGCTCAGCTCTTTTCCTTGTCCACCGGATCTTCTCCCACACAGCTGCCACCCTTGTAGATGAAGATCAAACTTAAAAGCTGGCTAGGGACACCACCTGCACCTGCTCTTCTCCTTGAAGATGATGGCCAAATCAATCCCTTATGAATTGATTCCGTTCATTGAAGTACCTCCTTGTTCTCTCAATCTTGAACCACGCTCTGATACCATGTTAGAAAACCGACTTGATCATACAAGTAACCCAAGACAAGATTCCTATTGTTGTTAGACAATAGTCATACACATGAGAGAGAACAACAATGATGAAGAGATATACTCCAACTATGTCCCATTACAATTGAGGTAGGGCGCCAGCCTACATATATACTTTCTCTAAACTATGTGTAAGGTAAAAAGCAAAAAGCAAATAGCAAAGACAAAAAGCTAATTGCTATAATTACTACCTATATTGGGTAAACACCCAAGATGAGTTTCTAAGTGATAAAAGCAAATCCTATTCTAGTAGTAGTGCGCCCACCTACATGCATGACTAAAAAACAAATATATTATAAATAGTAATGACCCTAAAATATGACTTACTATAAATAGTAATGGCCCCTATAATAGCACACAGGCATGGCCAAACTATCACTATCAATCCTAAATGATAACAGTAGGGGTACTAAAGTAAACATCGGGGCCCTGGGCTGTAGCAAAAAAATTTCCAGTCCCGCTTCTTTTTTATTTGAATTGGGACCGAACGATTCTTTGACGAATCGCGATTCGTCAGCCAATGAATCGCACTGTGGAAACACTATTGCAAGCATCTCTTGACAACCAATCAGCTTTGCACTTTTTCAAATGTCCCCATTATACTTGACTTTTTACACCCGTTTGCCTCTTAGGTGCGTGCAACCTGCAGGTAGTGGGGCCAATTCTAAGTCCCATCATGCTTGACTGCCTCCATCTCATCATCGATCATGGTCTGCTTCCATTCTTTGTAGTAGGATTCTCTAACACAAAGCACGTTGGAGACCTCCTTGTCTGCTCTGGCATCCATGTTTTGAAATTTGGCTTGCAAGAGGTCCTTCCTCTATCTTCTTCGTTGGCTGGTTTTCCTGAACATCCCGACTGTTCTCTTCCCTGTTGAGAATCAGAATACCTATGATATTTGAAGCCTCTTTCCAGACATGCTCCCCTGCTGTAGTTTCACACATTGTTCCTCCCCCTTCTGCCTCAAAAACCTGTCTCTGGAAATTGTCAGCTTTTTGTTTGCAGGGTCATACAGTCTGTAGCCTAAAATGTTCCCACAATACCTTACAAATGTGCAACTCACTCCTTGATGATCAAGTTTGGCTTTGTTTGTTTGGGCACATGACCGAAGACTTTCTAATCGAATACCCTGAGGTGGCTTGTCATGGACATCCTGTCCATATGGCAGCTCTTTTTATTCATATGTTTGTCAGGCCTGGACTTAACATGAATATATATCGATTTCACTGGCTAACAATGATCACAGGGAATAAGCTTTTTTTGAGTTTTTAATCCTTATTCACTGAAAGCTGTGATCTGATTCAAGTTCTTTGGTGTTTTCAGAGAAAAAATTGTGACAGTCCCAGCAAAGCAAGTTAAAAGGGAGACTCGAAGGGAAGCAAAAGCTGAAGTTGCTGCTGTGCTAGACAAAGTAATTAGCATATATATTTACATTGTCGTAGGATATCCTAGTTTTTTTTTGTAGGATGAAAGAAGTGTGGTTGTACTCGTAAAGTGAACCTCTCTTTTCAAAAGTTTGTGCCCATGTGACTGCTGATTTCTGATATATTTCAGTATAGGCAATTGAGAAGGAGCTTCTTCAAAGATTGCGAAGTGGCACTTATGGTGATATATATAACTTTCCAGTGAAAGAGTATGAAAAAGTGTTAGCCATGGAGGACATGGAAGCTGCTGATGAGGAGGAAGAGGATGTTGAGGTCTGATTTCACTCTACCATATGAAACTTCAAAATGTTCACATTACTGCAACCATGCAAATTCAGTGTAATTTTGATGATTATATACCATTGAAATTTTTTCTTCGATTGCAGGAAGAGGAAGCTGAAGTCGAGTATGTAGAAGGGTATGAAATGGAGGAGGAAGATGACATCGAGGATATTCCTACCATTTCAACTAGAAGTCAGCTTGATAATAACAGTAATGATGATGACGGTGAGTTACGCCAGAAATACGAGTACTTGCCATCCTGCTCCATAGTTCATGGGACAAATTTTGATGTTGGACCCACCCAGAAATGGTTTTCTTGATTTCTTAAATTAGCTAGGAAGTTATGTTCTGAAATGTCATGGAATTGTAGGGGGTGATTTGAATGAAGAACTCAAAGCACAACATACTCAGTTCCGGAAGAAGTACATTGCAAATAGAGATTCCCTGGCCTTGGAGGATGGAAAAGGTGCAAAGAGAAGGAAAAGGCAACCACATGTTGAGGTATGTCTATTATCTGTTGTGCCTGTGTAGTTAGTCCCTTGCTGAAGTATTCTTCTGAGATGTCAAAAAGTAGGATTTTTCCTCTTTTGGTTAATCAGTCTACAGTTCTCAGATTTTTCCTGCTGATTTCATCCTGTAGATTGAGTACGAAGAGGAGTACGAAAAAGCAGCACGATCAGCCGTTTTTTGATGATCATGCCAATCTCAATCAGGTGTTTATTGAAGATTTCAAAGCATTCAAAGCTGGCAACATTGAACTTGAAGAATCTGGGCAACTGAGAAACTGTGCTGCTGTCTGAAGTGACACAGTGGTTATATTGACTGTTAGGATATGACAACAAGAACTCTACAGCATGCTGGTATCTGTTGCCCCTTGCGCTTGATGCAAAGGTGGTTTATGTTTGAGTCTGCACAAGCAGATACAGTTGGAATGCCAGGGAACATTGGTGCATATTACTTGCAATCAGTTTTGACTTCCTGTTAACCTGGTGACTCTAGCATAAAAGCATATGTTCAAGTTTGGCATACGAAATGCTTGAGTTTGAGAACAACTACACCCTTGTGTATGACGAATGCATTCAAGTTGTCACGGCTTTAGGATTTCAACTATAAGAGCTGTAAGGGCAGGTTGCTACTTTTTTATATGCGAGTGTGCTTTAAGGTTGGTGTAAGACAAGCTGCAAGATTGGGGGTTCTGCGAGTCCTTAGTCGACCAGAGTTTTGGATCTCACTCCCACCCTTCGTATGCAAGAGAAGTTCCACTTTGACATAACAACCAAACATTACATATGAATTTTATGTTTACATTGTGCAACCCATTCTTCATGTGACTGTTATCTCTATCATTCTTTGACATATGAATGTTTGTTCTTGATGGAATCTTGTATTTGCAACTATGAACGGATCTTCAAGGGGAAAAGCTGTTCCTACCTATAATTATGTAATCTGCTAATACATGTGCGTCAACGCAGTGCTTGTAAAACTTCTTGGAGATTAATGTATATTTCACAATTTTATAAGGTTGTTGGTCATAAAATTGTTGCCGTCCAAATTCTACAACTCAAGATTCTTCCCAATCAAAATCCTTCAGAGACTAGATTCTGCTAATGAACATTGCATTTGTAAAAACACTTAGGCTTTTGTTGGAGGAAGCTTGGGCAAGGCATTATGCTCATAGCGGGCTCGACAGCTTGTGTGGACAAGGCATTATGCCCATAAAAGTCCACGCGAGAAAAAATAACAAGAGCCCTCCTACTGGGTAGTGCTTACCACCAGCTAAAGCTCCTAGGTAGGGGGCTTTATGCCTCTTTAGGCCCTGCCCTTGGGCAAGAACCCAAGTGTTTCGTGGACCTTTTTGAAACGCCTTCTAGAAATGGAAAAGAATTGGGGAGACAGTTTTAGGATTTATTTATTTTTAGGATTTTATTTCTAGCCTTTTACTATGGCATAAACAAGTGTTTTTTTAATGCTTAGGTTGTAGATGATAATCAATCAACATTCAATTTTGAATCTTGACATGAGAGTTGGAATTTCGGAGTCCCACCTATCCATAAATGATACTAGATCGTATGTACCAATGTTGCATAATAGTGTTTCAAAACTTCTTCCAAGAATTGTCTTTTTTTTTTTTTTTTTTTTTTTTTTCGCAATACGGGATTCAAATTGTAAGATTTTTTATGGGGTATTTGATGGTAATTTTAATCTTTTTTTTTTTTAACACTATAGGGACCTTTTTTTTAAGGTACCATTAATTGTATCGGCGCTATGTTTGTGGGATATTGTGCAAACTGTACAATTGGTAGTGAAATTGTTGGAAAGCCAATAATACTGCCCTAGTTTATTGGTCATATTGACATGTACTAGATATGGCCAAATCCCTATAAATTGTCAGTTTTGAAAAAACCAATGAAATTGTTGGAAAGCTTTTATAATTGCCAAATTATAGGGGCTTTAGTTTTCTTGAAATTGTCAGTTTTAAGAAAGCTAGTGAAATTAGTCCTTGGAAAATCGGAAAGCCAATAAAATTGTTGATGTTTAGAAAAGCTAGTGAAATTGTCGAAGTTCATGAAAGCTAGTAAAATTGTCGAAAGGCTAGTGAAATTAGTCCTTAGGAAATTGGAAAGCCAATGAAATTGTCTAAGTTCAAGAAAGCTAATGAGAGTTTCCTAAAAGTGCACCAGTTAATTGATACTCTCACCTAGTGTCTAATAATTATTTCCTCCACTCGATATACTAAACTTTGTCCTGGACAATCAAATTTGCTACATGAGTACTCCCAACCCACCTAGTATACTAAACTTTGTCCTGGACAATCAAATTTGCTACATGATTACAATGGCCAACCCACCACCATCGCCTAAACGGGTCATGATTCTCAAAATGACAACGAAGAAGATGTAATATATGAAATCCACAAAAGTTTTTGTTATTAATAGATCCATAGCCTTGCTTAGGCCTAATAGATTTAGACATAGCTCAGTAATCACCCTTGTATGCCCTTGCATTCCATGAATACTCAACCCTTTGAATCCACATTGATAGATCAAGTTGTAAGATCTTTAATCAGGCCGATCATCAACCTGTCAAGCTAGGACCACAACAATCAATGAACTTTGTAAGCTGGTAATGAGGATCATATGGCCAATATTATGAGCCCACGTTGGTACTTTCTAGTATTGAGAATTTATGGACCAACAATCATAGAAATCGTGGCCTTCAACAACATAGCTAGGGATGTGATCTTGCTATAGAAGTCAACGTTGGGGGTTTCAGGGTTAGTGCCTCCATTTTATGTCTGAATGCATCATCATTGGATAATATAGTCTAAGTAGACCTAGCAAATATGTAATACACTAGCTTTAGGCTTCATATGACAAACTACAACAAATCCACCTCCATAGAGGACTACGCATCCATGCGAAAAATTAGAATTATAATCTAGCGAAAGTCGATTGTCATCTCTTCCTGGTCATATCTTTGAGAGCCTGTAAAAATCTCATTGACTGAGTATGGGTGATCAGTGTGGCTCCCAAAATTGGAAGTTGTCTTATACATTGCTCCACAATATGAGATGATGGTTTCATCTTGTAGCTCCTCGTTTGGATTCTTCAAATTCCATATAGAAAAAATATCTTTCTATCCATTTAAACATAAGAAGACCACCAAATTGGATGTCTTTGTGTATTGAAGATCTTCATCAAACTTTTTTTTTTTTAAAACTTGGATTTCCTTGCATTGGAACCATGATGCCTGTGAAAAATTGTCAAATTTGGCAAATCTAGCGTGATAAAACCTTGTAGATGTGTACATTGATGGGTCCCACACATGTGAGTCTATGTTGCCATGTGTTAATCTACTCTAGAATAGGTTAGATCATGTTCATAGGGTTGGTCAAGATGATTCCTACATTATAGGACCAAATCCCTAAAATCATGGAGTTGGTTGATCAATCTGGCCACCAACATGGCAAAACTCAAGGGTTAGGCTAGAATGGCAAATTAAGGCAAAAATGCTCAATCATCTTCGTTATTACATGCTGGATTTTTACCTAACTCGAGGTGGGGAAGAGCTTTTGTACATACAATCATCTCTCCATAGTAAAGTCTTCGAATTTTTGAGAGCTTATTGGCAACCTTGACTTCTATCACTATCGTACCACACATGTGGGGTCAGATCTTCAAGTAGATCAATGATTTATGATTGCTCTTGATTGATGTGTGTAGAATTGCTAATCGAGATCTTGTTTTGACATCTAGTTTTTGCATTCAATTGATAATCAATTAATAGGCTCAAGTAAGGTCCAAAATACCTTACTTCAACAATCCCAAACGAAATGACAAAAATTTGAACTCATCTCTATTGGCTGAATTCAGAGTTCTTAGATTGGCTCCATTAACACAGAAAGCACCAATCATCTTGTCCAAGTTGGTTGAGAAACTAGAAATTCTACAAAAGGCTTTGTAATTGTTAAGATATTGTTGAAAATTTAGTGTGATATTTGCAAAATGAACCAAAGAACACTAGTGATTTATTGATTTTGATTCTTGTATTGCTAGTCTTCAATGTGATTGTCATTGTAGCGATGGTTATCAATAAAATATTCAGCTTGATTTACATGTCATTATTATCATCACAATTTGTCTAATTGTCGTCTTCGAGTTCATACTCTCAATCCACTGTTCAAGATTTTCAATTGTTGATTTTGAAATATGTGAATTCTATAATGAAATGAAAGTCAAGTTTCAAAATGTCCAATGCCAATAAGAAAGGATAACAATAACATACATGGAATCAACAAGAGGCAATTAAAGTACTTCAAAGTGGAGATCTTGGTCCACTTGTGATGCCAAACTATCATAAATGACCAAAACTAGTCAAGACTATTCTACAGTTTTCACAACCACCATCGGTTGCTTCTTACTTGTCCATGAGATATAGGTGCATAACCAAGGTCTTTGGAATTTTTTTCTTTCTTTTACATCAGTAGCCTACTCAGCACCACAAAATAGGATTTGAACGCTATATATATTCAAGACCAAAAATTGCATTTTGAATAATGCAAAACACTCTTAGATACATGCCAATGTTACTTTATAGGCTCTCAAAGAAATTAAGTAATAGTGCCAACAAAGTAAGAAATATTGGGTCTAGTAATTATTTTGAAGATGAAACTTCCCAAAATTGGCCTAAACAATGTCTCATTTTTGTTGAATGAAGTTTCAAATTTAGTTGAGAAGCATCATACACAAGATCAAGTTCTTTAGTAGTGATAATGGAGGAGAATATATCTCCAATGAATTTAAAGACTTTTGTGATCAAGAAGGGATCAAGGAGTTATCTTGCCCTTACACCCCTCAACAAAATGGGGTGGTCGAGAAGAGAGATAGGACACTATGTGAATGTTCTAAAGCTCTAAGGTTAGATGGATGCCGATGGATGCCTACCTAAGTCTTTTTGGGGAGAAGCTCTCATCTGTGCTAACTTCTTATTTAATAGAGTTCCATGTGGCTCTATAAAAAAGTGAGATGATCTTTTTTTCTCGGTGCAATGTACTATGCCTATCAGATTCAAGCTTTAAATTATTTTTGAACTCTACTTGATCCAAACTTTATCATAAGGATCTATACTATTGATTTTACAAACACACAAATTCATTAATGTGCAAAAGCAAGAATCATCAAAAAGCATTCAGAAGCATTTAGCATTCACATTTAGTCATTTACGACCAATCTATGAATCATCAATTTGCAAAAGAAAAAAAGAAGATGTAACAAAAAATGTGCAATGACACAAGACAATGTCTCTCGAAAATAGCTTGATTAAAATTGCAAGAGAGTGGTCTGTGAACGTATATAAAAGTCTTGCATCTATGTGCCTTATTTATAGCTGTACAATATAATTACAAAGACATATTTAAAATATGGATTGTGAAATTTCACACTTGTGGGACACCCCAAAAGTGTGATTGATGTGGGTGATTGCACAAAGATCAAGCTATAGATTGAATTCCAAGATCTACCTCACAAATCTAAGCCAAGAGCACATGAAACATGCATAAATCATTCACCAAAGTACATTCACACATGTGAAAGACTTGTGATGAAAAAACTAAGTATAAAAAAGTCTTGCTCAGAGGTAGAGAGAGTAAAAGTAATGTTATTCTTTGAAACATATTGATGATACATCAAGACATAAAGAGAGACATTTCATTTCCAAAATTGAGGTATCAAGTGTTCAATAGAAGTCATGTACATGCTAGAACAAATGACTTTTCAATCTTTTCAATTTCAAGTTAAATGAGTACCATTTCCCCATTCTTTGCAAAATGTGATGGGCTCTTAATCATTTGAACTGATACAAAATATACACAATCTTGCAACATAGAAACAATTGAGATTGAATTAGGGGCATGAAAACTTCTACATCCATACACAAGTTCCTCAAGCGAACTAGTGGTTTATAGTCTTTTTCCTCTCAAAAGTTGGATTCATGTTTGTGGACACCTAGAAGGCAATAAGCATGTTCCCAAAGTTGGTTGACTTATGTTGTCTTACATCCCTTGGCTCTTCTCCATAGATCGTGCAAACTGTCATAGATATTTGGTCCTTGGCACTTGTCCATGTGAGAAATTGGCAAAAATCTAGCTTGGTATTTTTATGAAAGAAGTTTGTAAGTGAATCTCACATGTGTGGAGGATGTTCCCACGTGTAGAGAATTGTGAATTAAATTAAAAATGTTAAATATAGGGGTCTTATGTTTTTTGTATCAAGCATCTAGGTGTAGGATGTTAATAGGGTCAAATTTGGCATAGATGGCATTAAGAGGTGGCAAAAGTGTGGTCCAATCATGATTGAACATTGTGGTAGCTCATGGATCTATTTCTATCATTGTACTTCTCATTTGGATCTAATTGATTTTGAGATTGAGTGGATTTTATGAGTTATTGGTTTTCTAGCTTTCTCTCTCTACTCGAGAGCTCATGATAATTTTCTCTCTCTACCTGAGGAGAGCAGCTTGTTTTTACTTAGATTATTTTTGGAACAATTCCCACACGTGTGAGTGAGAGTTGGAAGTGATTGAATGCATGTAGTAGTGTGTTTTTGCCATAGAATCAAAGATAGATCTTGAATCTCAATCTAGTCTTGATCTTGATGCATCTACACACCTTAGGAGATCACAAGTACATGTTGTGGACAGTCCACACGTGTGAAATCAACAGTCCATAGATCTTGCAAAATGTCATAGATATTTGGCTAACAAATACAAGTTCCATCATAGAAAAAAAAAAAAAGGGCAAATGACATATTAAAAACAACTTTGATATGTAAAGGTTTGAACAAGTTACATGTGGAGCTTACGAGGGCTCATCCCCAAACTTTCAAGCAGAAAAGCCCGACTTCGGAATAAGAAAAAAAATAAAAAAACAGGAAATTAATATTTTTAATATGATTTCAAAGATCTTTAGATAAGATTTAGGGTCTACAACTAGAAATTTCAAGATTTGTAGTTGGAATTCCAGCTCGTAGCTAAGATTAAGTGATGGTTATAAAGAACCATAGCTATGGATCGACTTAGAGATTAAGAGATTGTTTTTGGAATCTTTACATTTAGCTAGGATCATTTTTGAGATCCGTAGTAGTAATTGGGATCAATTTAGAGGATGTAGGTGAAATTTAGAAATCCATAGATACTTGTAAATCTTAAGATGATATATGTATGTGAAAATTATGTATCCTCGTATCTATAGATAGATGTAACCACAAGTTATTATTTTTTAAGCTTGCAATGAATGTGAAGTGATGCCAGGGGTGAAGATGCATATGATTCTTTGAAAAGCAAAGTTTTACCATGTGAAGTATAGCCTGAATACAACCAAAATATTATTGCTACAAAATTGCCGACTCCCTAATGATTTTGCCCTCTACCTATCTTTTTTGAAGAAAAAATTCAATTAAAAATCAATAAACAAAATGTGTAACAGATCTATCAATGTTAAAGATGTATAAAACAACTTTCCATACATGCCCATTTCATTTGCTAAGGAGGGTATCCATTCCTTACACTACGGAACAATGAATTTGTCATATATTAAGAACAAACAAAGCTTTGCATGTTGCATTGTAATGCACACATCAAGATCCCAAGGATTCAAATTTGTTACAGCCCTAGCCAGCTTTTAATTATGTGGATATATACAAAATGTGCCAGAAAGGTGGATGCCCATTCAAATAATCCATATAACTCAAGCTAATCAACAACAGTTAACATTATAGGTTGTTAGGTAAGCAGCATGCCTCAACAAAATAGCAAACCATAAGATGCTTTGTATTTAAACTGTAGGAAATAGAAGCCTAAGGATCCAGAATCTTAACTATTTAATCACACAAAGCATTCTCAAAAGAAAGAGAGAGATGGCTAGAAACCCTCTTGTAAAAACTCGTGGACAACCAAGGAGAATAGTCAAAATTGCTTACAAAAGTGTCATATACAAATGGGATGTACACATATATATAGTCCGAGATGACTATCTAACTTCATGACTATTGGCTATCCAACTACTTGACTATTGACTATCCAACTTCCTATAAGTTACATAGAAAGAATAAGCTACCTCCAATATGTCAAGTTGGGGTACTTAATGTCACAATTAGGCCTAGTGGACCCATGAGTCCATACCAAGTTAATTTCATACTAACTTAGCTAACTCTAAGTTTAGTAGGCCTAATATAATAAATGACCATGGTTACACAACTCTTGACCTTTTGGGTGAAAGTAACCTATGGTAATGTAAGCAATTCCATTTACATTCCAACACCCTCCTTAAATGGAAATGCATAACATAACATGAAGTAACTTCTCGAAAGAGAAAAATGCAACTTGCTGTCCGAACTTCATGTCGCCAAATAAACTTCGCACCGAAGTAGTCAAAATCTCATCCCCAATCATGTCCAACATATAAAAGGAAAAGAATGCGTGATAATGAAGCATTAAGTCGAAGGGTGAGGATTTGCATGCTCCATCCGAAGTAGAGAACCAACATAAACTCGGCAATAAGTCGAAACATGGACCTATAATCCATCATAGGCTCCCACATTACTCGAAAATACTTCTTACCATAAGGACAATAAAAAAGAGTACTAAACTCTTTTGGCATAACATCCTCCCAAACCTTACCATCAATGACTTGCTCACATAGAATAGGCAATGTACCAACATCATGATGAAGAGTAAGTGTAGAACCAAAAAAATCAGCAAGAGGTACTGATTTAAAAGAGGCAGGTGCCTTCCTTTCGTAGTAAGATATTTCTTTGTTGTCCTGCAAAGTCTCCTATAGCCGACAAAGAACTGTTATGGGCTGTTCAACACTTTGCTGCCCAAAGTGTTCCCAACATAGACCATGTTGTCCATAATCTTCCGCAGGCTGTTCTTGAAGCATAATGGACTGCTCATGATGTAAAATGGGCTGTAAATGACCAAAAGAAGATGATTGAACCTGCTGTCCAACGTCGTCTTCATAAAAATTTGGCAAACTATCAAGAGATGCATCAATGATAGTGTCCTCAAGCTGTCCCTCGAAGAGGTATGGGATGACATAGAAGATTCTTCAAGTAATGAAAAATTCTCTCCAATCAAATGCTCACTCTTAACACTTTGAACAAAAGTACTAATTGACACATGTTAATTCCCTCATCGATTAGTACAAAAAGGTTCCAAAGAGTGCTTGAATTTTTCAGCCTTTGCTAAAACATCAAATTGAAAAGGTTTCGCATGAAACTTTTCACTAATGCATCCATCATATGCATCAACTTGCGGTGACTTGAAAAAAGAAGATTGTTTCAACATCTGCTCAATGTATCGTTGTTGAGAGATGAAGATTTCTGCCCTATGTGGAAGATCAACAAGAACCCAAGTGTGGTTCTTCATAAGTGAGTTATACTC
Source organism: Diphasiastrum complanatum (assembly GCA_029204225.1). Taxonomy (NCBI): domain Eukaryota; kingdom Viridiplantae; phylum Streptophyta; class Lycopodiopsida; order Lycopodiales; family Lycopodiaceae; genus Diphasiastrum; species Diphasiastrum complanatum. The sequence continues at coordinate 29,544,958 of CM055097.1, forward strand.
CTCTTGCGTCGCATCCTCCCAACATTTTACTCCTCTGGCCTGCTCATAAAAACCAGGTTCTACTACACCATCCTCAATAGAAATAAGAGCAAAATAAAAAAAATCAGCAAATTCTACTAATTTAGTAGAGGCACGAGTTTTCCCTTCATAGAAATGATCCACTTTGCTGTTCTGCAAAGTCTGCAACAACCATTTAGGGACTGGTTTGGGCTGTCCAACACTCTTACCTTTGTCAACACTTTGCTGTCCAAAGTGTTCCGAACTTGGATCTTGCTGTCCAATGTTTTTCGAACTTGGACCTTGCTGTCCAATGTCTTCAACAGGCTGCTCTTCACCATAAATAGATTCTTCTTGATGAACTATAGGTTGCAAAATTGAAGGAGTAGTGGGCTGTCCACTAGAAGTTGATGGCAGTCCCTTCTCTTCATGATTAGATGACAAAACCAAATCTAAAAATATTTCAACATATGCATCATGGGAGAAGTCCCCTTTCATGACATGAGTGGACGCAACATCATAGGAGGTCTTTTCATCAAAATGAACATCACGACTCACTATGATTTTATTAGTATCCATATTGAACAACCTATAGCCCTTGCTTTCGCTCCTTTATCATCAAGCTTGGTTCTTAGCTTATCGGGAATGAAAGCATAAGCCGTGCAACCAAAGATGCGTAAGTGAGAAACAGTAGGCTTCTTACCATACCAAACTTCATAAGGAGTTAATACCTTCGAGGCTTTAGTGGGACACTGATTACTAATGTAAGCCGCTGTTATAACCGCTTCAGCCCAAAACTTGTGAGGTAGGCTCTTTGCCTTGAGCATGCATCGAGCCATCTCCATGATAGTGCAATTCTTTCTTTTGGCAAAACCATTTTGTTGAGGTGTGTAAGGGGTTGTCATTTGATGATGGATACCTTTGCTTTGAAGATGAGTACCGAACGTATTCTTTATATATTCCCCTCCTCGGTCGGTACGTAAGATTTTCGAAGAGTGTCCAAACTGATTTTCTATCATTGCTAGAAAATCCTTAAAGCGTTGAAAAACTTCAAATTTTGCCTTCATAGGATAAATCCATGTAAATCTTGAAAGGTCATCAATAAAAGTAACAAAGTACTTACACCTTCCAATGGATTCAGTCCTCATTGGACCACATACATCAATATGAACCAAATCAAATTTGCCATCAACTCTAATAGTTCCATCAATTGGAAAAGCTTGCCTTTGAAATTTTCCAAGTATGCATCCTTCGCATACATGTCCTTCGAGATGCTCAATGTTAGGAATGTCTTCAACCATATTGAATCTCTTCAACATCTTCAAGCTAGCAAAGTTGAGATGTCTAAACCTAGCATGCCATAATTCAGCCAACTCCAAAGAATGTGAACTTGATGCAACAAGACAAAAAGAAAACAAATTCGTCGAAGGAGATTTGTTGTCCCCTAAGAGAAATGCTCAATGATGACACAAATGAAACGTAAGAATTAGGAAGAGAGTTCAGAGTAATAGATAAAAATTGTGAGTTCTTAATCACCTCATCAATACTAAGAAGCTCCTCTCGAAGATCCTTGATCTTCATCAAGTGGTTTGTAAGCAAATCACCTTCTTGCATCTTCAAGATAGAAAGTTGATTTCGAAGATATACCACTTTTGGAAGTCTTGCATGATCTAATATGTGGAAGGATAGATCTCTTCACTGATAATGCAATGACGAAATGTGCTTGTGCATCTCGTTGATCCCACTTCTTTTGCTCATCGGAAGACACCTCCGTAGATGATGAAGTCGTTCTTCTAGATGGTGTAATAGGTGCCAAGGTAGGCGGCCTCTCTTCGTCACCATTAACTACTTCTCACAAACCTTTAGCAATTAGAAGGTTCTTTATCATGTAACACCACAAGGAATAGTTTGTGCCATCCAGCCTATCTTCATTACATAAAGAACCAATAGACTCCGATTCTTTAGCCATAACAGAAAAATCAGCTTGTAGTAGATAGAAAATAGACTTTCCAAGACTACTCAAAGGGCAACAACCTCAAAGCTGAAATTATGAGCACAATAGCTTGCAATACTCCACATGCAATTTGCTCAACAAGTAATGACATAGGTGGTTGATTTCTGCACAAAAAATAGAATGCTCACAAATAGGTAAACTTCGAATGAAGCCAAAACCAAAACCAAAAATTTGTGGCTAAAAAGAGTGCACACTATGTGCATATAGAGCTGATGGTAGCGCCCTACTCCAAGCTCACCAATAGGAAAATTTCAGCAAGAAATGTGTCTAAAACACATGTATCTTTATTTAAGAAGTAAATTTGAAATTTTCAGCATGTAATTGAGTCAAGATCACATGCAATTGGTTTGAGCATGGGCGCCCTACTGCTAGCTCTCAAATAGGTGAAGGTGCCCTACAATTTCCTGCAAAAAAGCTATAAGAAGATGAACAAATTCTTCTCCTGCAAAAATCAGCAGCTTGATGACTTTCTGCAACCAAAAGGGGAAGAAGACAGCTTCCTATTGGGCGCCCTCCTGCAAGCAATATGATCATCTAAAGGCTCTGATACCATGTAGGGAATAGAAGCCTAAGGATCCAAAATCTTAACTATTCAATCACACAAAGCATTCTCAAAAGAAAGAGAGAGATGGCTAGAAACCCTCTTATAGAAACTCGTGGACAGCCACGGAGAATAATCAGTATTGCTTACAAAAGTGTCATATACAAATGGGATGCACACATATATATAGTCCAAGATGACTATCTAACTTCATGACTATTGGCTATCCAACTACTTGACTATTGACTATCCAACTTTCTATAAGTTACATAGAAAGAATAAGGTACCTCCAATATGTCACGCTGGGGGTACTTATTGTCACAATTAGGCCTAGTGGACCCATGAGTCCGTACTAAGTTAATTTCATACTAACTTACTTAATGTCACAATTAGGCCTAGTGGACCCATGATCCGTACCAAGTTAATTTCATACTAACTTAGCTAACTCTAAGTTTAGTAGGCCTAATATAATAAATGACCATGGTTACACAACTCTCGACCTTTTGGGTCAAAGTAACCTATGGTGATGTAAGCAATTCCATTTACATTCCAACATAAATAACAAAAACATCAGTGCACATTAGAACCTCAGAGGAAGCTCATGGCCTTTAAGGGTGTAAAGGCCCTGCTCCCAATTTATGTTTTGATAATTTGTATTGAGGCTCCCTATAACTAAAAAGTATTCTGGATTCAGTCCCAAAGTTTCTCTCATAACCCAACTAGCAATGCTATAGGTTGATCTATGAAAATACGTAACCAGGTCCCAATAAAGTACTTAGATGCTCATATACAAGTGAACCCCCTTCAGTTAAACATGGAACAAACTGGTGGTCATTCTGTAAAGTATAGATTCACTTTTATGTAAAAAGAAAATGTTCCAAATTTGAAATGTACGAAACATTGTTCCATGCATGTCCATTCTGCAAACCACGAAACTATGCTTCTGGACATACTTGCTGATGAAACAATAATCACTAAACCGGGCTAGCACTAAGGATTAATCTCATTCCTTTTTAACACAACCCCAAAAGAAAACTTAGACGTCTCTCATGCTTGTACTGCACATGCTTCAACCAGTCACAAAGCAGATTGTAGTGAATCAATGATAAATAGCTAAACAAGAGTGCAGAGTTCGTTACAGCCTGAGTCTCAAAAATATGAATGCTTATTCTTACTTTCGAGCAATAGCTCCTTGTTTAAAGAATGATATATATACTATTTTTCCTGAATGCAGACGTGAATAAGCCTGCAACTTGAGTCAATGATGTGGAAAGAAATTCTTTTCCAGTAGTGGCATTTTATAAGCCTTGTACCTGTATATGCCCAAAAAATCGAAACTGATTAGAAGTAATGTTCTGTGGGAGGAAGATCTGTGAACATAAATACAAACCATGCTTTCTGTAATTGAACTACCTTCAATACTTATGAAACGGCATCAACTGCGCCTAACCTTACTCTAGTGGAGGAAAGTTCTGTCGAAGTCTCCTCAAGCACCTATACAAATCAATCAGTATCTGATAAATGTTCTCAAAGATTTCAAGGATCTCTGACTGCTTGCGATCATCAAAGCATATTTGCATTCAAACCATTGAAACGCTTGAAACTCAACCATTCAAAACACTGCCTAGCTTTTTTAGGCATTATTTAGAATTTCAATACATGGAAGGGGATAGGTGGGGGCTATATATACAAAATGCGGATGATCATATAAAAGCAAAAAACTGTTCAAACTACTGTGAATAACAAAAGATGTTATCTTTCATGCAAAAAAACTCCTAAATTCATGAGCATTGCCGCATTGAACAGCCACCAAGTAACATGGCTAAAACATGCAATCATCAAATCATAGTACCATTCAAACCTTTGTTTGAAACTCAAAATGTTTAAAAATTGCCTAGCTTTTGAGTTTCAATACATGGAAGGGCAACACATGGGTGTTAGGGGATTATATATATAAAAAATGTGGATGGATGATCATGTAAAAGAACAAATACATTCAACCCACTGTCAATAACAAATTGTGTTATTTTTCATGCAACAAACCTCCTATCCACATTCGGCAGCCACCAAGAAACATGGTGCCAAAACACTGGATAAGAAACATGCCATCAAATGCTAATTTTTTTTGGGTCCACTTAGGCCTGTGAACACACTTGGGGGACCCTTTGACCTCTTTTTAGAGTCTTAAGATTGAAAGAATATTCTGTTTGAAAGTTGGACATTCCAAAGGCGTTGAAGCATCCAAGTTTCAAGTGAGCTTGAGCCTTGAACTGGCATTTAAATGGGTTTGAATGCTACTATGCATCACATAAAGGATAACGCTTTTTAGAATTTTACAGTGGTCAAACTAAATGCGCATAAACAGTAAGCTTTGAACCTAACAGTGGTCTGAAATATTCTGATTAGCAGAACTTGGAAATGTGTTTAAATAGTGGAACGGAACAAAACCTCTGGCAGTAGTAAGTCTTTCCGTGTGATCAATCCTGTGAGTCGGGATGGACGAGGTACTACCAGAACATGTCGAAGTCCAAGTTGTCTAAATAGGTTATACACCTGCAACTCAACAGAATGAGCACTCTCAGTGAGACAACATCCAGCTTTTCATTCTCATACATATCTCGTTAAAATTTTAGCCTTAGGATGGATGACAAAGGAATATTGGAGACTGCTATAGTTTCCCAAATCGAAGAATTTGCATACTATGTCTTTTTGGTTTTTCTGAGATGTAACGAAAACCCAACTTAGTGCAGCATACAACGAGCGTTCAGATGCTCAACCTTGGTAAGCGACATATCTTCTGGCACCATGTAGGGTGAAGGATTGACAAATGGTTTCAAGTCTAGGTACATTTCAAGCTCTTGTGGAGTAAGATGTATATCGTTTATAGAAAGGCCTTTGCTTGACACAGGTTTAACAAAATCTGTTGCACTATACCTGCAATATTCAAAAAGGATAACGAATCAATATTAATTGGATGAAACAAAGTACTAATAATGAGTTGCACCTCCCTTCCCAGAGAATCAGTCCTCTTTCTGTTTCTGTATTTTCAATTCATCCATTGGGTCAGAAAATCAATGTCAATTGCCTTGTAACAACATGAACTTGAGGTTTTGTTTCATTGGTTTGCATATAGTCTATAGCCCGCCAAAGCAACAAGAATGAAAAAATAGGGAAAAGTTGGTATGATGAAATGAGAGAGATAAGTTGACCTTATAGTTACACGACCACGATCGTCTCCGGCAATTGGTGTGTCCTGAAAATCTGCCTTTGATTGCAGGAGGACCAATAAGTAACTGCAATAAACAAATATGACAATTGATTGAAAAAATATAAGACGAGAGATAGGATCAAAACATGCTGCGCTGGCCTACATACAGTAGGTGTAAACAAAACTGTCAATTATTTGAATATTCAGACTGCAACAAAGCATGTACACAAATACAACCAATACCTGCGTAAGATGAGACCAATTACTAGAGTCTGTCCATTGGGTAGTTCTTCAATTACCTTCAACGTGAAAAACATAAAAATTCCTGAGACCTTAAAGCCCAACACAATACTGGAACATCATGGTCAGCAAAGAAAGCCTTCAAACCTTCAGCACCTTACAAGCAGATAGTGTATCGGTGTGCAAAGATAAAGAGCATACCGGGAAGCCATTGTGATTGTTGCTGCATAGGACTGCAACAATATGACTAACCTGAGCGATCCGAGAGAAATTTACCACCTGTGCCACAAACAGAACTTTGTGAGATCACACTTAAGAAGAATTCACCAAAGTTTGAATTGACATAGAGTATTATCCTCTTCCATCACTTTATCAGCATCAAGAAACACCCTTCACAGATCTATTTTGCAAATTAAGTTGCTGAATGTAGCTTTTAATGGAGTTGGGCACTACAGTAAGTTAAATGGCAGTCAAAAGTAAGCAGATGCGTGCATACAATGTAAATGCGGATGCATATGTGAGCTCATTTTTACTATGAGACTGAGTGCTTGCCTTGTTTGCCCTGAGAGCATCCCTGGCAGATAATTTTCTCATAAACCTTTTTGGGGTAGATTCAAGCAGCGGAATTCCTCGCAAATGTGCCTGTTGTTCATAGAACCCCATATTGAATATATCACCAACAGCCTGCACCAGTGAGAAGCTCTTAGTAAAAGAAACAATGATATTTTGTATCATCTAAGAACAAGCGGCTCACAGATTAATAATTTTCTACTAATACGATTCATTCTATGATGTGAGCAAAAAAGTTGCTAATCTGAAGTAGAGAAGAACTTTGCTTCCTAACATTGATCATAACTAGAGAGTACCAAACTATAAAACTTCTCCAAAACAAAATTTGACAGAATATATGCACCAATGAGTGTGTATGTATCCTTGGAGCCAGAAATGACCAATAATGATCTTCAGTGCGTATTTAGAGTGAGAATTTACCCAGGTCCTAATGCCTAGAATTGATTTCCAAAGTTGAGAATAGATGCTTTAGTCATGTTCAAAGGATGTTCAAAGTACATGCAAAGCTTTGATACAACAGATTCTCAAAAAAGGGCAAGATATCAAAAGAAGGAACAAACCTTTGATATGAGAAGAACAAGCATAATTAGTGGCAGAAGGTTCAGATTGTTTGTTATCTCAACCATGATGACACAGAGAGAGACAGTCATCCGCATTGATCCACCAAGAAATGACGCAGCTCCTAATAAAGCATATCTGTTTGAAAATTCCGTTCCAGATACAATTAGATTCCACTACAGAAGTTCAGACAAGAATATGTGTCATAAATGCAAAGATACAACAAGGCGATAACATGTTCTACGGTATCATCAAGTTTGAATATAGCAGACCAAATTATATACAATGACCATTTTTTTATATTAAAACATAAATAGTAACTTCTACTTCAGCTTCTACTTGATCATTCAACAACAGGGACTCTACCATGTTCATAGAGTCGGCTTCCCATAACTACCAATCAAACTTTTGCAATCTTGCAACATTTGAGTTTGTGAGCATGTTTGTAAGGTCGATTGGAAGTTGAAAGGTTTGCTAGAGTTTCATGAAATAACAACTTTATCTTAGGCCAGGATGATAGTTTTGAGGATATTTTTAGGACCAAGTAAACTTCAAAATATGCATCCAAATTTTTTACTTGAAAGTTGAACTATCACCAGCACAAACACAAGTGAAATGCTGGAACAACTTACGAGAGAAAATGCAAAATTTAAGAGGCTACTACATGAAAGGGATGCTTTTTCAGAGTTTGCCACATAGTTGAAGCAATGCTTTTGCAAGTTTGAAATTTGTTAACGCATATCCTGGTAACTAGGTTGCAGCCACCATGAACTAACATAAGTTCTTCACCAAATCTAGATATCCTACTCACAAATTCTTTTATTTGAACCTCTTAGAATCGATTCAAATCAATTCTAGGTTCGAGTAAAAAAATCTCCAAAATAAATTTTTTAAAATTTAGTTCCCAAATAGATGTCGCTACACAAATGTCGATGTTGTATCATTGATCTCAAAACTGCATATGCCAAATGGGTAGTTGTGTGAAAATGGGTAATATATCTAGACCCCCGTGACAAGTTAACATGCAAGCACACATTCATGCAAACCAACACGAATACGTCAAATACATGACCAGGCTTGCGCAAACTGTGGTATCGTATCGTACCAACACCTGTAGATCCACTGCCACACCATTGGTCACCAAATCAGATCCTCAACTAGGGCCGACACCTGTAACCAAGATGCCCTCACGTCCAAGCATATCCAACTGATGTCACCATACATAATCCACTCCAAGCCTCATCCTTGATGTATCTCCCAAACAAAGCCATGCTCCAAGCCGCTTTGCCCTGACATCCTGTCCAATAAGCCCTGAAAGCTGATCCCCATCCATTCCCCATGCTGTACCCTAATTCGGTCCGCGTGTTGTCACGGCCCGTCCTTCTTGCTATGGCCTTCTTGCAAGGGTTTTTGCCTTGTTTCAGGCTCCTGCTGCAAATTGATCCAACACTTTTACCTCTCCACGGCCAGTCGCAGGCAGATTGTGCATGCCAGGGAGCCCTACTTCAGCCATTAACAACTTCCAAAAGCATTGCTTGGTGAGAGTGATTTCAAGATTTTGATCTGAAACCCTTAGAAGAGAGATTTCTTGGGTTGCTCAGCCTTTTATTGAGCTTTCACTTGCAGCCTCTTGCCCTAATGAGGTCGCCCTACCTCAAGCTCTACAATCAAATTCACAGCTCGTCGATTGGTGCCCAATTGACTGCAAACAATCCGTTTTTCTGAGAAATCAGTCAATACACCACGGAAACTAAAAAATCCATAAGTTCCTCAGATTTCCACCCAATCTGACCCTGTAAATTGCTATGGCTCTCTATCACTACTCTTTGCAAATCCTTTGCAAGCCCTGTTGTGCCAAAGGGCTTTCCACACAGTGAATTATGAGGCCATCACCGATGATTTCCCCGAAACCACCTAAACTACAAGTTTTTTCGGAATTCTTCCGTGAATTTATGACGATCGTTCTGATCACTTCCCCGAAGCTCCGATCGAAGGAACTTTTCTGTCTCTTGCCATCCGGACTGCCAATACCCAGTATGGAGTCCTCTCTCCTGAGACGCTCTGAGTGCCGTTTTTCCTGGTGAAAGATGCCGACGATGGCTCCACCGAATCGTGCATACCTGCAACACCCTGCCGCTCTGATACCATGTTAAAATTCCATTAGGATCTAGTGCAGTATGCAGATCACATCAATCAATCACCACAACCACTCCTCACAAGCTCTCAAAGATGACACAACACAAGGTGATAGATTACAAAGAGAAAACTATACATAGTAAAAGCCCCAACATGCATGGGCTCGACAAGTGTCAACACACTGAAATAGGCACCTGTCTAACTAATAGGCCCAACATGGGCTAAAAGACTAACAAACTCAGGAATGTCCTTGAGTATAGCAAATGCCGTAAAAAATACACTGTACAGGCTAATTTCCCTACATGTGGTTACTCGGCTAACCCAAGTAGCTAGCTACGAGAAGAGTGCCCGACTAATATGTCGATGGTGGGTCAAGTCCCGAACACAACCAAATACAGTAAATCTAATTAACTGTACACTAATTACAGTATCACATTTGAAGCTTGTACTAATGAATCAGATCAGACTTGATTTCTAACAGTACAAATATTTTAGCAACATGTATACTACTCTTGCTAGTTTACTATGGTCCCAGGTTCGAGCCTCCCCTTGGAAGCCAAGAAGCATTCTACAAGTGTTCAACGTCATGATATACCATGATGCCAACCAAATGGACCAGTAATGCCATTTAAAGGCATGAAGCAGCACAACAGACTTCGGATCTTGTCAAGCTTTTTCAAGGCAAGAAAGCTATAGATTTTAAGCGGATATATAAGTTGAAGTACAACCAAGATGCTCCATCAATAAGCACCAAGTAAGATTGATGTCCAAGAGATATGACATCGATTATGAAGATACCTATGCATCTATTGCAAAGATGGTAACTATTATATCTAAATAAATTTGTGAAATTAAAACATATCCAATATCACAAATTTATATAGAGAAGTCACTGATGTCATAAGATAAAGCTTAGAAACAACATACGAGCAACTCAAAAAGTCAAAGGATCTAAGTCAAAACAATAATATAAAATTCAATAAACAAAATTTTTAGCCAGACAACATTGCTTATGTCTCATAGTACCCAGGCATAAGTTGCTAACTGGGTTTCAAAAGAATCCGGATTCTCTAACAATGTCGACTAAGAAGCAAAAGACAAGCAATAAGAAGAAAGAAAAAATAATAATGATGATAATGACTCAATTAAAATGAAATTCAAAATTCAAAATTTATAAATCTAATTAAATTACACGAGCTACCGAAACAAAGACAAAATACTAGAAACAAAGTGAGCTCCTTAGCTCCCCACTTTTTTGGACTCTATTATTAATCATCTTTAACATACCATAAGCTGAAATTCCAAAGATAAAACCAAAAGAGTCTCAAATAGTTAATTTTCCCTTGAGTTTCTTAAACGAGTAACCCTTATGGAGTAACAAAATGATTAGATTGCTTGACTGGTCTACAAAAGCATCTCTACTAGTACAAAGACGAGAAGACCTATAGAATTGAGAAGTGATCACTCCATATTTAACAGAATCTAACTCAAATATTTGAAGAAATATTTACTTTTGAGTTTGAAATGAAAGATCTTGGTGAGTTGCATTACATTCTTGGAATAGAGGTTTGGAGAGACAAAAATGTTACCTTTATCTCTCGAGAAAAGTATGTTTATTCCATTCTTAGAAAGGGTAAGATGGGTGATTGCAATTTTATAGACCCATGGAGGCTCATTGTAAACTTGCCATAGATGAAACATTCTTTGAGGACATCACTCTTTATAGGAAGTTGATTGGAAGCCTTATTTGGTTGACTATAACCAGCCCTAAACAAAGCCTTGTGGAGGCAAACTTAGCCAATTTATGGGAAAGTCAACCGTTCTTCATTGGAAAATGGCCAAGAGGGTCTTGACATACATTTTGGGTACTTGAGATTTTGGCATAGAATATGGAGATCCACTAATTGACTCGGTTGGATTTCCATACTCTAATTTTGCAATTTTGCGAGTGGATAGGGAATCCACAAGTGCTTATGCCTTGTTCTCAAGTAATGGATCTATTTCATGGATGTTAAAGAAGCAAGATACCATCTCACTTTCACCAACTGTCGAGTATAACGCACTAACTACTGCATGCAAGGAAGCTCTTTGGATCATGAGGCTTCTTATGGAGATTTACATAGTGGAACCAGAGGCTTCTAGTACCGTCTATTGTGACAACCAATAAGCTCAAAGCTTGGCTCATAATCCTATTTGTCATGCAAGGAGTAAGCACATTGAAATCTCTCACTATTTCATTCAAGAGAAAGTTCTTGCCAAGTCCTTCGACATGTACCTTCTATGGAACGTGTTGGTGATATTTTTAGCAAGCCTTCAAAGGATCTATTTTTCAAGCATAGGTCTTCCCTTGGAATCAAGAGAGAACCATCACCAAGTAATACCAAGTTGCAATTAAGAGGGAGTGTAAAAATTGTGTAAATAGTAACTCTATAATGTTGGTCATTTTCCACTTATCGTAATGAGTTCAAACTTGAATTTATGGCCATGTTACATGCCAAAAGGTTATCTAATTAAAAAACTGGAACTTTCCCTCGACTTCTTGGCTCCGATTCTAAGTGGCAACTCGCCATTTAGTAGGGTCACATTGGAATAGTTGACATAGAATGAATCTACATGATTGAGGAATATCAATGGTTATGATTGATGAATATCAATGGTTAAGATTGATTGATGTAGAGGCGAATGGGCAAGTAGGGCAACTTTGTTTTCCCCCAAAAAGAAGTAAATAGAATCTTTTTTCATCTATATATGCTTCTTAGTTTGCCTCACATGTATACTCACCAAGTTATCAGGAGGAGGCCCGTCGATCTACATTGTTTATGAATTATTACTATTCATTTTGTAAGATCCACTTTTGTTCTTAGAAGTTTTGATGTACTTGTGCTCCCATTGTCAATTGTAGGTTTTTGTTTTTGTCCCAAGCATCATTAAGCAAGATATTTCGCATATTTCACATGGACTTTCACTTCCAATCCTACTATATGACGTTCCTAGTCTATAGAACTACCTTGGAATACACTTGACCCAATTTTTGTTGATGATCAGCACTCTTGGTCCTTACAGATCACCTAGGATATTTGTGAGCTTACAAATCCATTATTACCTTTTGTTACACGACATTGCTTGGAATTATCTTGGGATCTAGTTGGCCCAAATTTTTTCCCTCCTACTTGGCATTCATAATGATACCAAGTATAATGATACCAAGTGGCAATTGAAATACCACGTAACCATTATGATACCAAGTGACAAGTATATGATGCCGGTCAAGGATACCATGTATTTCATAATGACACCTTGCATTCATAAAGGTAGCTCATGATACATGTGGCCACCTTGGTGTCTTTATTATTCTTGGTCCTACTGCAATCATATGGACACAATTGTTCTATCATATTCATCACTCAATCGATATGATTGGTTGAATTGATTTCTTATAGCTAACATCCTAGATGTGTTCTTGGATTCATAAGACTTTCTCAATGTATCCCATGCATACTTGGAAGAACCACATGCCCTTACTTCCTGTAGAAGCTCATTGGAAGAGCCAACCTTGTTCTTGTGTCATTCTTGACGGTTCCTTGTGCAAGTTCAGGTCTCGTGTAGGTGAATAGTAGGCCGACAAGGAATCTGTAACCAACTTTTTGTAAGTGCGCTGTCTCACAAGCAGAATAGGTAAAATGTGTACTTCATAATTTCTACTTGTTTGATGATGGATAGATTTTGAATGATAAACCATATAATACTCTACCATTTAAAATTTGTGGAAGAAGAAACCAATAACTTGTAATATTGACATTTTTTTTTATATGGAATAGGTTAGAAAAACAAAATGTTGGGCCTAATAAATTTCATTGACTTAGGCATAAAAATGAAGTTAAAGTGTTATTGGACTCGAGATAAACTCATAACTTTATTGATTCTCGCTTGGTGCAGAAACTCCAGGTTCCCACGGAAGGAACTGACCATCGATACATGGAAATTTTGGCTTCAAGAACCAATATTGAAATTTGGGATGTGAAGGTACCAAATTTGGAGTTGTAGCTACAAGATCATAAAAACCTAGTAGATTTACACATTATAGATCTTAATGGGATTGGCAATACTATAGGGTATGAGTGGTTTTATAAAACTAATTTGAGGTTTGGTTATAAAACCTCAATAAAAACTTTTCAATAGTAATAAGTTGTTGCTTTGTTTCTCAGGAGAGACCGATATTCTAATATTCCCACCATGCCTTCTTTCCCATTTATTTCTTCTATTGCTGCAATAAAAAAGTTTTCTAGTTTTGTGTATGAAACGTTTTATCTTGAAATATGCATTGCAATTCTATTATGAATGATGGTAATATGTATGCTTTAAATCCCTTTGCCTATTGCGAATTGTCAATTGTAAATAACATTTATAGATGGCTATGTCATCGGCCTGTGGAGACAATTGTAAATTGCAATGTAAATATGAGTGTAAGTGGCTAATTCCAAAATGGCTAAGGGATACTAGGTCTCAAAGAGTCTACTAGACTGACCTCCTAAAAAGAGGGTTGGGTCAACTGGTCAACTCATTGGGACACTTAGTCCAGTGTAGAGTGAACCATGTGTGCCAGGGTACTATCAAGTGGCGAGTGTTAGTTGTGCATGGGCTTGTTGATCTATGTACTAATACTTGAGATTAATAAAGCGACAAACTTGCTGAGTAATTTTGGTGTATTTACTTATGGTTTTATGAGCTTGTGTGCAACGAACGATAATACAAGACCTAGTGCAGCATGCAGATCACACCAGCAATCACCATAGCTCAAGCATCCATAGCTCTGAAAGTGACACAACAAAAGTTACTGAATAACAAGGAAACATTGTACATATAGTAAAAGCCACAAACTGCATGGGCTCAACAAGTGTCAGCTAACTAAATCGGCACCTATCCAACTGATTAGGCCCAGTGTGGGCTAGAACTGTTGACGAACCTAGGACATGCCTCTGAGCATAGCAAAAGTTGTCAAAAACTATTGTACAAGCTATTCTCCCTATCAAACTGGCTACCCAGCTCATCCAAGTAGCCAACTAAAGGACAAGTGCCCGACAAATATGTTGATAGCAGGTCAAGTCCCGATCACTACCAAATACAATAAAATCTAATTAACTGCACAATATTGCATTTTGAGCTTACATAAAAACATCAGATTAAATCTAATTCATAACACTCTCCCTTAAGCTGAAATGTAGTAGGAGAGTCAAAAAATAAGTTGTAGCAATGTCCGGAGTGTCCAAAAGATGTTATGCATGTTTCCACACACACGCACACTCATGCAAACCAAGACGAATGAAAGCGTCAAATACATGACCAAGGCCTACCCAAAAGTGGTATCCTGTCATACCTGCACGTATGTCACGTGTAAATCCACTGCTACACCATTGGTCTCCAAATTAGATCCTCGATCATGGCATGCATCTGTAACCAGGATGCCCTCACATCCAAGCATATTGAATCGATGTCGTCATATATCATCCAAGATCTACCATCTCGATCCAATGAGCGCTCCAAGCCTCATCTCTGATGTATCCGCCACTCTTGCATCCATGCAGATTCAATCTTCCCATGCTTGATGTTGCCAACTTTGATTTGGCCAATGTATAGGTTTCACTACAAGAAACTTGTCTCACCAACATATCCATCATACCATCTAAAACCAAGCAAATGCAGATAAGATCCACCATCATGATGATCAACTCACCCACGATCCATAGCATATCAGGTAGGATAGCTCCATCATAATGATGTATCCTCTACCCATCTGAAGTCCAACAATTATCCATTACCCAATGATATCTCCCAAGAATTTGTCCACCTGTGGTGCAACTAGACTCCAACTGGATTTAACCAACAAATTGCATCTTGCTTATCAAATACTGATGGATGAAAACATATTGGTGATGCCAAACTGGAGATCACCAACCATGCATATGACCATGCATCTAACCTGAGTAATCGCCAAAGCGTCAACTGTCACTCCTTGAGTAACCATCTCCATCCCTGTTAGCTCACAACCATAAGGCATATTGGATCAACATCTGCCATGTAGTCCATTCCATCAGGATCTGTACCATCTCTCATGATACAATCCAAGTCACTTGTTGTCTTCGATCTTGCTCATCATCCCGCTATCCAAGTCGATCGCCAAAGCAACACCTGCTTCTCCTGGCTCCTAGCATCTGGTTGTGCTATGTGCCACCTGTCAGCACCAATGCAAGCTCATCCATGAGTCCAACGCTCACAAGATTCTAAGACCAATGTCTCCCAACCTGATCGTACTGAGGTATGTGGGTGGCTCCAAATGACTTCAATTAGTTTTCTTCTCGATCTCAACACCTAAAAATCTAATCCAACCAGATTCCAACACCTATACCAAGCCTAAATTCCTACAAATACAGCCAAATGCATAATAGCTAGTAGATAGCTCATCCATGCCCCTGATGGTAGTCACCACTCCATGAATGCCAATGACAATAACTGGCCTTGTTGTATCGCCATACATGTACTCCCAAAGAATACACTATGAAGTCCTCGCCATCAATGCCCCTCCAGTAGACCTCCAGCAAAACAATAGTGTTTGCCTCCATCACACCCAAGCATATAAATCCATCAGCTCTCTATCCTAGAGCTGGCTCACAAAGCTCCACGCTTTGCCCATTTTGCGTTTGCAGCATCTAGATTCCATCCTAAATCACACCTATAAGTAATGTCCATCCAATACCTCAAATCCATCCATAACTAGTTGCATCCAATGATCACCATATCATTTTGCAATTCACTCCATATCAAGTATCAAAATGTCACCCGTGAGCATTTAAACCAGCAATGCCCATCCTATATTCTTTCCATCTCCACCAATGTTGGCTCCATGAGCAACACCAAACTTGTTCCCTGAGAATACACCTGAGATGTGAACTTCAAACTCACTATCAAGCCACTCATAGTGTCATGCCCATGACTGGTCTCAGGTAGCGTGTCCACGCTAGGGACCGGTAGACCAACAACCCGTAAGTTAATCGTGACTATAAGGGAATTGGGGCCCTTATAAGTATATGGTCATAATTAATGGTTGTAGGCCTAAAACACTTGATGGTGGATTTCTATGGGTCTATCAGTGAGTCATTGGGGAACTGGATGACATGGCCCAGATAGGCTGCAGAGGTGTCACAGTGCACTACTAGTGGTGCATGGACCTTGGAGGGTATAAGTATACCTATTGGGCTCTCACTAGTGGATGCTTGATAGCATGGGTATCAAAGCCAATTCTAAGCACGTTTTGCCATTGATTTGTGCTCAAGATGTAATCTCGAATTGTGTGGGAGTTTTTCCGTTGTATGATATGGAATCTCGACACTTTTTCGAGATATCTGTGGAGTATGCAACGAAGTGGTGAAAGTTCGGAATGTTCTTCCCGCTAATTTCCTTTTTTGAAGTGTGATCGGTTGTGTGGTAAGTGCATTACCAGGTATACAAGCGGTTCGATTTCTAGACACTTCATATTGGTTTTTAGGAAGTAAATTTTCGGTTTTCAGTTCACTTGTGTTGTCGTTTACTTCATTTGGATACTTTTCCGTTAGCAATGGGATCAATTAGAGTGAATGCTGGTTTTTTTGGCTTTTTTATAAAACAGGTTCGTCATCTATAACAGATTCCTCCTGGAATCTCTGACAGATGCTTCTCCTTGATAACTCTCTTTTCTTCCTACCTCTCCCCCTTTTTAACAGGAAACACCACGAGTTTCCAAGGGGTGCATATCATTTGTAATTTGCTCAGGAGAAGTTTCAAAGAAAAGATGTGAGAAAATCTTGAAAGCCAAAGAAATGTTGCATCATTGTTAGCAAATGCCAATGATGTCCCAACATAGTGACTAAACCAAAAATTTTCTTCATTACCAAGCTTGAGAATTAACCCGTAAATCAGAAAAGGATTTTTTGAAAATTCAAGTAGAGTGAAATTTTAGAAAACAGTTTCATTAACCATTTCTGTGACATCGTCCATGGTCAACGGGTAATCAAAAATTTCCTTCCAAGGTATCACAAAAAAACGGGTTAATTAATGTGTTAATAAATTCACAAATATATCCTTTATAAAGAATTAGCCGGGTTTTGTAAATTTGAGATATCCAAAAAGGGGTCATGACCAATATCTCAAATTTCCGACAAAACAACAACCATTTTATGACCGATAGTTTTTGGCATCACTTAGATTTACGGCCTTACTACGGTCGACTAATCCAGTTAGTTTCAAATCTTCATTTTGGAATCGCTTGCGTCCTATACCACAGGTTCTTCCTCCATGAAGGCCCTCCACTTCCTGATCAAAGTGTCAGAAAAAATAAGACAAGTATATGAAGTTCTCAGGAATTATTTACAAATTCCAACTTCATAAAACAAAAACATACATTCTTTTGCCCCTTTTCTGATTTACGGGTTAATTCTCAAGCTTGGTAACGAAGAAGATCTTTGGTTTAGTCACTGTGTTGGGACATCATTGGCATTTGCTAACAATGATGCAACATTTCTTTGGCTTTCAAGATTTTCTCATATCTTTTCTTTGAAACTTCTCCTGAGCAAATTACGAATGATATGGACCCCTTGGAAACTCATGGTGTTTCCTGTTAAAAAGGGGGAGAGGTAGGAAGAAAAGAGAGTTATCAAGGAGAAGCATCTGTCAAAGATTCCAGGAGGAATCTGTTATAGATGACGAACCTGTTTTATAAATCAGAAACGATAGGATATTCAGATTATACAAAAATCCTTTATGGATTATAGTTGATATCAGGTTTGAAGATTTAAGGTGGGGAAAAACTAAAAAACACTCTTGTAGTAGAAAGGTGGATGATAACAAGTCCGATTGATTTGTGTCAGAACTATGGAATTCTATTGCAAGATCAAGGTTTGTTGAAACTTGTTCCTTGCGGGAAGTAGTCAACTTGATCTTAGTGTGGACTGAGATCCGTGGGTTGATGCAAGGGAATAAATTCTTGCTAGCAATATATTCTTTTTGAGTAAATCTCTGGTTGGGATTTTTGTTAGTGAAATAGCACTCTTTGAGGAATATTCTCTCTTAGAGGATAACCAAGTTACAGGATTCTCGGTTATGAAAGTGTTGTGTACAGATCAGGAGTTATTTGTAGAGATATGCTATGTAGTGAATCTTTGTGGAATCATTAAAATTTTGTACAAACTTCTAATCCTGTGGATCTACAAAGTATTCCATGAACTAAGTTTTTCGCATGCATAAACTAGCTGTTGATACATAGGCATATTGATGAGAATTGTATTTGAGACAATTTCTCGCTGGGTTATAGTAATTTCTCATTGAGAATTGCTTATTAACCTAGGATTGATTTAGAATAAGATTAAATGTGGTGTTTTGGTACCACACCTAGATATTTAAATATTTTCTAAATCTGATACAACTAACTGTGTCAGAAGCGCTACTTCTAAGTTAGTTGTTGGAAATCAACAATATAATCTTAATTATGGATATTATTGTTGAGATGTATTGCTTATAAGTCACAACGTCTATGAGTCATTTTGGATGTGTGCATAGAATACACAAGAACTTTTTGGCCTTATCTTTTCCCGTTTGGAATTGATGGAATGCTATCCCGGAAGACTCAGGAGAGTTGGATAGTTGTGGGTTGCCAAAAGTTAGAACTTCACGTAATGAGGTTCTGGTAAATCTTAAGTTATTCTAGATTAGAACTTAAGAGGAAAATCCGATGAATTATGATTGACGAATCATAGTTCAGATTCTAGTTATACTTGATCGGTTAAAAGAAGGATTCCCTGCATGATCAGAAAATCAGTTAAGATAAGGATTTGTATTCTGATAGCAATCTCCTCGGAGAGGATGTTATCCTTGATGGAGATTGAGTTATTATAAGCATTTGGCTACCAGTTATAGCCCGTTTATGCTTATGTACGAATTTGAGCCTAGATCACCCATTGCGGTTGAGACTCTGTTGATCAAGTTTTAGAAAGTAGCGGATTTCCTATATGATATGCATGAAATACTATGGATTGCACGTGAGAATGTCTTGTGTACCCAGGATGGGGACCGACATTATGCAAGTATGAAAAGATCACCGAGAGACTTCCAAATGAGGGATTGGGTATTTTTTGAAAATCTAGAAGGAATAAAGTGTAATGCATACTGGCAAGCATTATAAGTTGTCCCCTAGATATAGAGGACCGTTTAAGATCTTGAAAAAGGTCGGATCCTTAACTTACCAATTGGAACTCCCAGAAGGATCGCAAGTGCATCCCATATTTCACGTAAGCCATCTCTAGAAGAGTCTACGTGAAGGAGAGTATCTTGGATCTAGAGATCGATTGGACCTGTTGGATGAATCATCAGGTGTGTCTCCACTGGAACCCGGTAAGATCTTGGAAACAAGAACTAAACGATTGAGAAATCGTATAGTTATCGAGCATTTGGTTCGATGGAAGGGATATACGGACAATGTCGATTCCTGGGAACAAGAAGGAAGCTTAAGCAGGAACTTTCCTAGTTTTAAGTTCTGAGGACAGAACTTGAATAAGGGGGGAAGAATGTCATGTCCATGACTGGTCTCGGGTAGCATGTCCACGCTAGGGACCGGTAGACCAACAACCCGTAAGTTAATCGTGACTATAAGGGAATTGGGGCCCTTATAAGTACATGGTCATAATTAATGGTTGTAGGCCTAAAACACTTGATGGTGGATTTGTATGGGTCTATCAGTGAGTCATTGGGGAACTGTATGACGTGGCCCAGATAGGCGGCAGAGGTGTCCAGTGAGGTGTCATAGTGCACTACTAGTGGTGCATGGGCCTTGGAGGGTATAAGTATACCTATTGGGCTCTCACTAGTGGATGCTTGATAGCATGACCGATGGCAGGATGCTGTTGGTGTGATGCCATACTCCTCTTTGTGATTGATCCATAGCTTGGGGGCTAGATCCATATGATCTAGGTTTGGTTGGGTTGGTTTGTCCACCATCAGGTTCCCTTGTGTTGCTTGTGATTGGCATGCTTAGAATAGGATCCTTGGATTGAGGACTTTATACATAGTACTGTGCGTGCCAATATCCCTCCTAGTGAACCTGTGAGATCTTCCCTGGCTTGAACCAAACGACGATCTGCACCCTCCATCACTAGAATTTGCATCCTTGATGCAATACTGATACAGCAAATTGACTTGACTTATCCCAAACTGACAATTAAAGTGTATCTCACTGATGAAAAACCCAATAAACTACTCCATAGCTACAATGACTTGATTTGAATTAGCTTACCAACTGCAAAACTCGCAAATCATCAAACTCACCACTCGCCAAGAGTCTCCAAAGTGTGAGTACTGACCCGTTCTTCATTTCATGTATCCTGTACATAGTTCATCCCAATGCAAGTTCGCTATCCTGCTCAACTAGCTTCAGACTGGCACAATTATCACCTGTGACCACCAAATGTCTGTATCTTCAAGCTAGTGCCGATCTCTCCCTCAAACAAGAAATGCTCAAGTTGCATGTGTCATTGCCACTATCATTTGATTCGACAATGCCACTATCGATCTTGCTTGTAAGAGCCTTCCTCCAAAAAGTCACTTGACCTTGGTCGGTTTGCACTCTAAAAGTTGAACCTAGTTGCGAGAATTTCACTCACAACCGGCATACCATGCTTTCCTCTCACTGCACCCTGCCACTCTGATACCATGTGTGAATTCCTGAAGAATAATACAGGACCTAGTGTAGCATGCAGATCACACCAACAATCACCATAGCTCTCAAAGTGACACAACAAAAGTTACTGAATAACAAGTAAACATTGTACATATAGTAAGAGCCCCAAACTGCATGGCCTCAACAAGTGTCAGTTAACTAAATTGGCACTTGTACAATTGATTAGGCCTAGTAGGTGCTAAAACTATTGACAAACCTAGGACATGCCCATGAGCATAACAAAAGCCATCAATTGTAAATATCAATTGTGAATGGCAGTCACCCGCCTGTGGAGACAATTGTAAATTGCAATATAAATATCCATGTGTGGCTAGTTCTAAGATGGCTAAGGGATATTGGATCTCAAATAGTGTCTGTTGGACTGACCTCCTAAAAAGTAGGAGGATTGACTAGTCGACAAGACACATGTCATACGCTCACTAGGACACTTGGTAGAATGTATGAGTGGCACGTCATATGGTCCTCCTTGCTTGCCTATGTGTCAGGGTACTACAATGGTTAGTGTCGACTACTGCAGTTTCCAGTCGATTTGAATAGGCCAATTCAAATCAGGCTAATTGACTGGTTTGGAATCGAAAAACGGTTTGAATTGGTTTTTTTTTTTGGGTTTTTTTTAATTTCTAAGCCTTCTGTTCTTATAAAAATAGTTCTTGAATGCTATTTATACTACTACTAGTAACTATTGTGTGCATGACACGTGCATTGATCTGTCTACATGTTTGTGCATTCGCAATTTGAGCTGCGAACGAAATCTTATGCAATTGAACAAACGTGAATTTGAAGGAATAACTTTGAAAAATGTCAAAGTCCAAATTTCAAGAATCATTAGCGGACTAAAAGGAATAAAAGTTTAAACTCGTAATCAGCAATGAATCAAGCTTCTTTTTTTTTCATTCAATTCGAACCGACTTCGAACAATTCGTTCAATTTGAACTGTGGTTCGAGGTTTGAGTCACAATTCATGGAAAGCATGGAGCTTGCCAGTGTCATGGTTATGGGGTGCTTGAGGACATATAGTGTGAGCCTTGCCAGGCATTCCCTATCTTATTCCTATGTAGCTATGGTTGGGAGCAGACATGCAATAGAGCTCTTATGTTTGCTTGTTGATCTATATACTATTACCTGAGATTAAGACAGAGATAAACTTTCTGAGTAATTTTGGTGTATTTATGTAGGGTTTTATGCACTTGTGTGTAGCAATTGTTACAAGAGACCAAATGCATGGACATCAAGGGGTTGTGGCCACTTAAACGAGTGCATGGATAAGGGTCACTCATCTTGTGTGTATTGTGAGTCATACCAATTAACTAATACTCGAGTGAGACATCTCCACGAGTGAGGTCGGTTATGTGGGTTATGTAGTATGGGACGTTATAGCTATAGTTGAAGTGATTAATCTTTGATGTTAGTATAGTTCTCATTGCGCAAAAGTGAGTATGGATTTAATCTATGGATGGCCAGTTGGTTGGATGTCCAAATCATGAGCATATTTGCATCAGGTTAGATCCTTGAAAGTCCTAATTTCCAAGAAGATTGCATGGTCTCCAAAGATGAAGCGACAAGGAGTCTCTAACTTAGTGTCACATTCAATATCACTACAATTATTAACTTGAAATATCTTGGATGCAATTAACCAACCTAGTATTTAGAAGGGTTACTTGAACTAACCGAGGTTTTCTACCATCACTTGCATGGATGGATCTTACTCCTTGAACTGAATTATTTTTCTTCTCACTTGGAGAGAATATAAAAAATTATGAAAAATTTTTTGTCGGTCAAGCAGCTTCGCTCAATTGTGGCATGCTAAGAAATACAAAGTTTCTCAAAAGCTATGCCTTTTTCTTCATGTCAGCCCAACCCATTTTCAAGGAAGATAAAAATAAATTCTAAGTCTAATTTGTCGGAAATAGGTGAGAAATGGAATAGCGGAAACTTCCTACTTCCAATGCATGACTACGCCTATCAAAAATTGAACAAAGCAGTATTGATGGAATCACGTCCAATCTTTAGCAACTAACTTTCGCTAGATACTAAGTGATTACGTAGCCAAACATAAAGTATCGAATTCTCAGACAATTTCTACCAGTTACAAAAGCAATACAGAGATGCATGCATTCTGACACAAACTAAACGCAATAAGGAAATAGTATTGAGTCAGAAAAACAAGATTAGATGCTAATGAGCGCAAAACAATAGCGGATAGAAACCACGCACTCTAAAGCTATCTGTGAGTAACTGAGAATAAGTCCTAAATAAGCGACTCTGCTAATAAGCAGTAGCGCCTACACGTAATTCTTGACAGGCGAAAAAGGCGACATTGTTGGGTTTTGTAGAGAGAGAAAACCCGACACTGTTGTCAAACTCCGTGTATTTCTGCAGACTGTGTAAAAACACTTGTAATTCTGCAGACTGTATAAAAACACGGGAAAATCTGCAGAACTGGATAAACAGTTGGATGAAGATTAAAAACCGATTAGTCGATTAGTAGGAAGGAGAATAATCCAACACTCCCCCTTAATCTGAATCCATGAATGCCTTGACCTTTAAACTTAAATCTGCACAGAACTTTCTGTGTGCATCCAAGCTTAATGCTTTAGTGAAAATATCCGCTGTCATATCTTGCGTTCGACAGTAATGCAATATGACCTCTTTGTCGAGAACTTTGCTTCTAAAATAGTGATATATCAGTTCAATGTGCTTACTCCTAGAATGAAATCTAGGGTTGGCTGACAAGGCAATGGCACTTTGATTATCGCAAAATAATAATGTCGGAGCAGATTGATTCAGACTGACATCTGAAAGTAAGTTTCTCAACCAAATTGCTTCCTTTGTAGCTTGTGAGGCTGCGATATACTCTGATTCTGTAAAAGATAGAGCTACCAAAGATTGCTTGCAACTGTTCCAGGAAATTGGACCATTGTTGAGGAAGAATGTAAATCCGGAAGTGGATTTACAAGTGTCTACATCTCCTGCCCAACTTGCATCTGTAAAACCAATGAGTAAATTGAGTTTGTCGTTGTCGATTGCTCCATAACAAATGCAGAAGTCCATAGTAGCTCGAAGATATCTCCTAACATTTCAAAAAGAGCCTTCCAATGTGTTACACCAGGGTTGGTCATATATTGACTTAAAGAACTGACTGCAAAAGCTATGTCTGGCCTGGTACAGATCATTGCGCACATAAGAGATCCTATAACAGAATGATAAGGATACTCACGCATTTGCTGCTTCTCTTGAATCGTTTGAGGACACTGGTCCTTTGACAATTTGAGACCTGGTTCCATTGGTGAGAGAGCTAACTTGCAATTAACCAGATTATATCTGACTAACATATTGTAGATGTACCTCTGTTGAATAATGTAGATCAACTTCCATTTCTGTCTCTGTGGATTTGAGTACTGTAATAGATCCTAACACCACAGTAGGGCAAACACTAACTGATCCACCCAACCTTGCCTACTCCCTGATATGGAGCAAGCCCCTCATAGCCCAATGTGAGGCCTGGTAACATGCATACTGCTAAGTGTCGGCCACGTGGTACTGATGTGGCCGACTGCACGTCGGGACCCAATGTGGGGCCCTATCTTGCTGACAGGGTCCCTATGCTGTGTTAGGCCCGCCACACTACTCACATTGTCATGCCCTGTTGGTCGTGTACGCTGGACACGACCCTGACTGTGGTATCTGACCTCCTGTGTTCACTAGGGCTCGGCACTGGTTACGTGCTCGTAACACTCCCTCCCCCTTAAGAACCGTCTTGGTTCTCTAAGACAGTCTAAAAAAATCTTGCGAAGGACGCTACCTTTTTCCCAAGTGGCATTCTCAACAGGCTGATCATTCCACCTAACCAGGTATTCTTTGTATAGAGTATGATGAGTCTGCGTTTCTCTACTATCAAGAATCTCCTCTGGCTCATGTGGAGGTTGCTGAGAATCCAATGGGAGAACTAGAACACTGTCCCCTACCAGATTTTCTGATCTGGCTAAGGCTTTTCGTAACTGACTTACATGAAAAACTGGAAAAACCTTACTGTGTGTGGGAGTTCTAGTTCGTAGGTGACCTCGCCTAGTCTCCTACTGATGGTAAAGGGACCACAATACCTAGGAGACAACTTAGCACACTGTGTGTGGGAGTTCTAGTTCGTAGGTGACCTCGCCTAGTCTCCTACTGATGGTAAAGGGACCACAATACCTAGGAGACAACTTAGCACACACTCCTGATTTGAGGGTTTTAGAGTCAACTGGGACTCTCAAGTAGACTTTCTCACCAGCGGAGAACTGCACCTCCCGTCTATGTGGATCTGCATAATGCCTGGCTCGATCCTGGGACTGCCTAATACTACGCTTAGCATGTTCTACCATCTGGCTTAGGTCCTCTAAAAAGTTTCTGCTGCTTCAACTTTTTCTTGTTTAAACCCTACAGTTGTGGGTGAGCGTGGCTGGAAACCATACATTAGCATAAATGGGCTGTATCCCGCAGCCATTCAACTTACTGTCCCGGTCGCTGACTATGCCGGAAGGCAGACCGTACAATTTAAATAGCCCGTCTACAAACAACCTTGCTAACTCTGGAGCTCTAACGATTGTTTTGGTCGGAATAAAATGAGCCATTTTGGTCAGACGGTCAACTGTGACCCATATAGCGTCATTACCCTTGTGGGTTTTAGGCAGGCCTACTATAAAATCCATGGAGATACTCTCCCATTTACCAGCTGGTATATCTAAGGGCTGTAACAACCCTCCTGCCTTTAAACGCTCAGCTTTATTTACTTGACATTTCTGGCAACTGGTTACATATTGTTGGACGTCCTTTTTCATACTGGGCCAAAAAAATTGCCTACGAAGAAGCTCATAGGTCTCCTGTATGCCTGGGTGCCCCGCACTAGGATTGTCATGACACTCATATTGCTGCCTATAATCCTCTGAATTAGGGACACATACTCTATTTCTATAGAGCAAGTACTCATCCTGAATGGAATACTGTTTCCATTTGAATCCTTGAGTCAACTGACCCTCAACCACTGGAATTTGCTTGGGTAACACAGGCTCAGAATCCTCAACGTCATCTGACGTATACTCGGACTCATCATCATCCTCAACGGAAGCTGTCGTATTTTTGGATGAACTGGCACCAGCCTCGGGAACTGGTTCTGGAGTCTGTAACTGTCTGCTCTGGACTGAGTTCCAGATAGTAGAGACGAATGCATCATGCTGGCACTTCCCTCTCAAGGACTTGAGTAACTCATTACGAATCTAAGTAAAACTCAGCTCGTTTATCATAGGCATTCTACTAAGGAAAGAGTTCTTTTTCATAGCACTGTACCTAGTCTGAGCTGGCTTGAGTTTTTTACTCTCGAATGCAACTGGTCGTCCACCTTGAGTTAGTATAGCACCAACCGCAAAGTCGCTAGCATCTGTTTCGACCACAAATGGCTAATTGGGGTCGACGACTTTTAAAACTGGTGCTGTAGCTAAGGCTGTTTTGAGAGCATCAAAGCTCTCCTGCTATGCGGACTCCCAAATGAACTCCTTTCCCTTCCCCTTAAGAAGATTTTTCATAGGAACTGCTATCTGAGCATATTCCTTGACGAATCGTCTGTAATATCCCACCGAACCAAGAAAGATCTGAAGCTCTAAAATATTCTGAGGTCTCAGCCAACTGAGTATGGCTTTAACCTTACTGGAGTCCATCTTAATTCCATCTCCCAAGATAATGTGACCCAAATAAGCTACTTCTTCAACGAAGAATTCACACCTTTTAAGATGCTCCTTCCTCGTTTTGCTGTAGACGAGGATGTCATCCAAAAATACGACTACAAACTTACCCAAGTATGGTCTGAGGACACTGTCCATCAAGGTCATAAAGGTAGCTGGAGCATTTGTGAGCCCAAATGGCATCACCTTAAACTCATAATGACCATGACGAGTCCTAAAAAATCGGGACATCTTCCGACTTTATACGGACTTGATGATATCCCGATCTTAGGTCTATTTTACTGAAAAATTTAGCCCCGTCGAGTTGATCAAACAACTCGTCTGCCCGAGGCATAGGATACTTATTCTTAATTGTGACTTTATTGAGGGCTCTGTAATCTACGCAAAGACGCATAGACCCCTCTTTCTTTTTCACCAAAAGGACTAGTGAGGCCCATGGTGAACTACTGGTCTGAATTTGGCCTTTCCCAAGATAATCTGTTAACTGCCTAGTTATTTCTTCATCCTCTGTTCGGCTGACCTGATACGGAGGTCTAGAAACAGGTGCTGTACCTAGTACTAGGTTTATTACATGATCTACCTCTCTGCTAGGTGGTAAACCGTGGTAAATCTTCATGAAAAACTTTAAATTTAGACAATAAAGTTTCTAATTTACTGATTTTCTGCTGTAAAGAACTGGAAATAGAAACTTCAGGAATAAATTGAAAGTCACATAAGAATACCTGATGGTCGTCGTCTCTGATTAGCTGACAAAGCTCTGAACTGCAGACCATAGGGCTGTTTGGAACATCATGCTCCCCATGAAACTGGATCTCTCGGCCTTTATGCTGAAAGCTGAGGGTGTTCTCCTAATAATTTCTGTAGAGGGAAGGTCCTAAGTTCTAGAGCCAGTCTCTCCCGAGAACAATGTCTGTGCGATCCAGGTGCATTATCTGAAAGTTTATTTCATCTTGGTATTCCTGAATACCAAGATTTAGATTACTTACCATAGTTTCCCAGATTTTCTTATCTTCACCCTTAGCTAATGAAAAGGTACCTCTAGAAGTCTGAGTTTTTTAACTAGGGTGTAGTTGATGAGATTATGGGTCGCCCCATCATCAACCATAACTCTGACTGACTGGTCACCAACTTTACCATGCATACGTACTAGGTCATGCGACCCAAAGCTGAAGGGTCTCGCTAGCATTGCAGAGGTCAGCTGGCAACAGTGTTCATGGTCTTCATGATACACTTTGATCTCGGAAGTTGCCGAGTCATTGGGAAAACTTACGGTCTGAACAAGATGAACATGTTTTTTATCTTTTTTATCTTTCTTAGTGAAAGGCCCCTTGGGCCACTGTCTGACTGTATGTCCCTTGCCCATGCACACAAAGCACAAACGTTCTTGTTTGGCTTTCTCAAAATTTTCTGGTTTTAAGGGCTGTATGAGCGATGGGCGTTTCTGAGGAGCCTCACCTTTTACTTTATCTTCTTTCTTTCGTTTTAAAAATTTCTTTTTAAATTGAAAGTCTTTTTGAGAAAACTGCTCAGAAAGGGGCTGCTGTCTCGCCCTCTTCCTACCCACTGAATCATCATAGATTTGAGCATATCTGAGAGCTTGCTCTAGGGTAGTAGGCGACTTTCTCTGGACCTCTACTTTATATTCATCTTTGAGGCCACAGACAAATCCTCTGACTTTCTGAATGTCATCCATATTTTTAATTTTTAAAATTGCTTCTCGATACTACGAGATATAATGGATTAAGGCTTTGTCCATTATTGTTTTCTCCCAGGCTCTATCAAGTTAATTTTCAGGTAGAAATTCTCTTAGGAAGGCTTCTTCAAAGGCCTTCCATGACCAGGGAGTCTGCCCAGTCTCCTGGAGATTTAACCACCACTTATAGGCCATGGGTCCTAGGGAAAAACTGGCCTCAATAGCTTGCAAATGGTCAGGGGTCTATTTAAGAGCATGAATGTTCTGAGGTTTGTAGAATATCTGCATTGCTATCCTTCTCTTCCCCAGTAAAAGTAGGAGGCTTTAAGTCTTTAAAGACACTAGGGTGAGACCGCATAGCTCACCCGAAGTGGAGAAGGGGACAACTGAGAAGTGGAGGGAAGGCTTCCTTTCGCGGAACTCAAAATCAAGCCTTTGAGTTCAGCGAACGAGTCGTCCACAGTGGACTTGAATTGGCTAATGCCAACTTCAGTTCATCCACTTCTGTTACCAAATGGAAGAACTGCTCCTTGGTAACCAATTCGTCGAGTTCTTCGGCGAATTGTTCCTGTTCTTCAACTTCCATAGGTTCTTTCCCCTTACTGAAGCTCAAGGATTCCGTTTCTAATTCATCAATGCCTCTTGTCAGGGGTTGATCAGGTCCCGGAGAAGTGGTCATTTTCAGAGATAGAAAAGGAGTGCCTGACGTTTTCTTTCAAAAAAAAGTCGGAAAGACTAATTTAGAACTGTACAAAAAAGGGAAAGAAGACTTAGCTGTTTCTGAGGACTGTACTTCAAAAGAAAATACGAAGAGGAACCCTCGCAGCTCTTCCACACAAAATTTCAGACATGTTGTCCCGGAAAATCCCAGTTTGAGGCTCCAAAATGGTTCAAAAATTTCCGGATTCCTGAGAAGAACTGCTCGCTGATCTGATTGCAGACCTGGGACTCCAAAAAACTAGGCAAAGGACCCAAAAAAGTGCAATAAATTTCGAGGTTTGTAGCTCTTCTGATAGCTTTCTCTACTGCTGCTACTAAACTTCCAAAGAAAGAGATGGCTCTGATACCAGTGTAATAGATCCTAACACCACAATAGGGCAAACACAAACTGATCCACCCAACCTTGCCTACTCCCTGATATGGAGCAAGCCCCTCCTAGCCCAGTGTGAGGCCTGGTAGCATGCATATTACCAAGTGTCGACCACGTGGCACTGACGTGGTCAACTGCACGTCGGGACTCAACGTAGGGCCCTATC
Organism: Diphasiastrum complanatum; assembly: GCA_029204225.1. Lineage (NCBI taxonomy): Eukaryota > Viridiplantae > Streptophyta > Lycopodiopsida > Lycopodiales > Lycopodiaceae > Diphasiastrum > Diphasiastrum complanatum. Next base: position 29,574,643 of record CM055097.1, read on the forward strand.
CTGCTGACAGGGTCCCTATGCTGTGTTAGGCCCACCATGGCTATGGACCGTACCGGGGCACACTACTCACACTGTCATGCCCTGTTGGTCGTGTACGCTGGACACGACCCTGACTGTGGTATCTGACCTCTTGTGTTCTCTAGGGCTCGACACTGGTTACGTGCTTGTAACGAGTACCAAGGCAGAAATGAGCTTCGCCCAAATCGGTCATGTCGACTTCGGAAGATAGCATTGTCTTGGCCTCTTTTATCAAATCAGTACTGTTGCTGAAAAGCAATGTATCATCCATGTATAAAGTGATAATGATAAAAGATTGTTGCACTGTCTTGAAGTAAACATTTGAATCTGAAGAGCTAGGTGTGTAGCCGTGATCAATAAGGAAAGTATTGATCCTTTGAAACCATGCTCGAGCAGATTGCTTCAAGCCATTAAGCGCCTTATGGAGTTTACATACATGATTGTGTTTACCCTCAATAATATAACCTTCGGGTTGCACCATGTAAATGTTCTCTTCAATAACACCATTGAGATATGTTGTCTATACATCCAATTGATGTATTTCCAAATCAGCTGCAGCAGCAAACGATAACAAAAGTCGAATAGAAGAATGCTTGACTACTGGACTGAAAGTCTCAATGTAATCGACGTTGTATACCTGAGAAAATCCTCTGGCGACAAGTCGGGCTTTTCTTCTGTCGATGCTTCCATCTGCTTTGTACTTGACTTTGAAAATCCATTTGAAACCAACTACGTTTCTGAGCAGGTAATTTGACAATGGTCCATGTCTGGTTCTTGATAAGAGATGACTACTCTTTATCCATAGCTTCTTTCCAGAGATCAGAATCTGGCTGACTGAGTGCCTCTTCGACAATCGTCAGCTCGTGAACAAGATAGGCTGCAAACTCGTCGATATACCTGATAGGTGGTATGCTAGCTCTTGATGATCTTCTGGGAAATAGAGGAAGTTGATCATTTTCATCATACTATAGTTGTTGAACTGCAACATCATCATCTTATGATTCGTCGTTGATTTGTTGTTCATCAAAAGTAGATGAGCTTGGTCCTTCAAGGGGAATAGTCGATTGAGGAACTGGAAACTTCAATATGTCAGGAGAATCTGACAGGTCGGCTGGATGGGCTGTGCCTTTTCCCTTGAGGTCTTGAAACTGGTCTTCGATGAAGATGACATCCCGGCTAGTGAATATCTTCAAATCGATGGAATCGAACAACTTGTAGGCTTGATCTGAAGTAGTGTAGCTGATGAAAATACATTTGATACTCTGGAAGTCGAGCTTCTTCCTGAGATCGTGAGGAATCTCCTAAGCGATGATGCCAGACTAATGCTTTATTGACAAGAACAGAGGTTTTCAAGGCTTGACTAGAATCAGAATAACAATGTGCCAATCTATATAAGTATCCATGCCTCTTGCCGAGTGCAAGGATCTTATTACTCCTATCGATAATTCTGCATTGATCAGACTCAAACTCCACCTTATGACCTAAATCTGTAATTCTACTTACTAATAACAAATTTGTAGAGAGTTTAGGAACATACAAGACTTTTGACAGTAGTTTGAATTGATCATGCTGGAATCTCAATCTTACAGTACCTTCACCTTCGATAGTATGAGTACTATCGTCACCAAGATGAACATACTTCTTTGTGCTATAAGGCATATAGGATTGGAAAATCTCACGATGATTGGTCATATGTTGAGAAGCTCCGAAATTTAGAAACCATTAATCATCCGAATTTGCGTATTTGTCTTTGACCATAAAAGCGCCTTCGTCCATTTCGACTTCAGGAGATGTTGTAACTGTATTTGCTTATTGATCAGGTTGCTTGGTTGCATTCTTCGCTTTGAGAATTCGGCAATCCTGGATCTCATGGTTATTGCGTTTGCAATACCTGCAAAACATCTTCTTCGACGACGAATGTGAATTTAATGATTGTTCTTGACTTTGAGTCTGTTTCTGATTCTATGCAAACTACTTGGAGCTTTTCTGCTTCTTTCGTTTCGAGTCCTTGTTGACATACAGAGCATGAGACAAAGAGGTAGACAAAGTGTCTTGACTTCTTCGATTATCTTCTTGCAACAACATAGTGATAACTCTGGTAAGAGTTAAGTCCGAGTGTGTTGTGATGATCATCACCCAGTTCTCATATGTAGAGGGCAGACTTGAAAGCAATGTCATAATTGCGTCTTGATCGTCTATGACTAATCCGACAGCGGCCATCTGTTGCAAGAGATTCTTAAACTGGTTAATAAGAGAATCATTATTTGACATCTTGAGTGTGAAGAATTTCCTTCGAAGATGTAACTTAGTAGTTACGTCTCTCCCATCATATAGTGAGCTCAGGATGTCCCAAACTTCTTTCGAAGTTTTAGCTTCAGCTATGTGGCCAATTTGAGTATATGATATATTGAGGATAATAAGCGCGAAAGCTTTACCATCCTTCGATTTCCATTTTGAGTCTTTTGTGTCGTCTTCAGGTTTCACTTCGATAGCTGTAACTAACATCCCATAACTCGTTGGCGATTAGCAAGGTCTTCATCTTAAATTTCCACAAATGATAATTGTATCCATTCAGCTTGTCTGCAATAAGACCAGCTTTACTTTGAGAATCCATCTGGAACTTAGTCTGTTGTCGATTGTATCGATGACGCTAAGATGTAGTGATGCCAACAACAGGAAATCGATTCTCTGATACTGAAAGGATGAAAGGAATTGAAGAATATGATATCAATTTGATATCGTGAAAGATATCAAGTATTAGAGCTTTTCGCTCTGATATCGAAATAGTATTAGTCCCTGATAGAGATCACAAGTCTGATACCGTGACGGTTCAAATAAAGAAGTAGTGATCTAGCACTGATACTATGATAGTACGCTATGATACCATGTCGGAAATAGGTGAGTGATGGAATAGCGAAAACTTCCTACTTCCAATGCATTACTACACCTATCAAAAATTGAACAAAGCAGTAGTGATGGGAATCACGTCCAATCTTTAGCAACTAACTTTTGCTAGATACTAAGTGATTACGTAGCCAAACATAAAGTATTGAATTCTCAGACAATTTCTACTAGTTACAAAAGCAATACAGAGATGCATGCATTCTGACACAAACTGAACGCAATAAGGAAATAGTATTGATTCAGAAAAACAAGATCAGATGCTAATGAGCGCAAAACAATAGCGGGTAGAAACCGCGCACTCTAAAGCTATCTCTGAGTAACTGAGAATAAGTCCGAAATAAGCGACTCTGCTGATAAGCAGTAGCGCAATAGCAACTCTAAAATAAATCTCTAAAAGACTGAGTATAAATGCTCAAGAGAGTTCAAGCTTGAAAGCTTGATAGAGAGCTAACTACAATACTTTCTGGTTGTGAACGATTTGCTTGATAAGAGCGCAGGAAGCGTCGTGTAATAACACTCAACTCCTTCATAATTCACAATATTATTAATGAGATGGATGAACAACTAATTTATACTAATTAATTAGGTCGTCGAATGCGACTGCCAGTTGGCTGGAGTCTGCTGGCATTCATCCAGTTCTTCTCAAAAGTTGCTTGTTGATAAGCGGCGACAATTGGCCGTAAACAGTCTGTCTGCATAAATGAATGTAAACTGTCACTCTGCATAAATGAACGTAAACTGCCATAGGCGAAAAATGCGACACTGCATTTTTACTCGTAATTCCTGACAGGCGAAAAATGTGAAAAAGGTGAAACTGCATTTTTACACGTAATTCCTGACAGGCGAAAAATGCAAAAAAGGCGACACTGTCGGGTTTTGTAGAGAGAGAAAACCCGACATTGTTGTCAAACTCCGTGTATTTCTGCAGACTGTGTAAAAAAACATGTAATTCTACAGACTGTATAAAAACACGGGAAAATCCGCAGAACTGGATAAACAGTTGGATGAAGATTAAAAACCGATTAGTCGATTAGTAGAAAGGAGAATACTCCAACACAATTTAACTAGTAGATGAAGTTGTAGACCTCTTCCATGATAGAAACTTGGTGTATTGCAAAGAAAAAATATCAACATTGAAAATGCACGTAATAAGAATGAAAACTAACAATAGGTGCTTACATTACAAGCCTCAAGCAACAGGAACACACTTCATGCTATCTTGAAGTTATAAGTCTTCCATGCTATGACCTAGAGTTGGCCATTCCAAAATGTCATTTTGGAACACGTTCCGTTTTGAAACTGAAAAACTGAAAAGTACATATTTTTTTTTTAAAACTTTTCTTTTAAAAAAAATTAATTTCTTTAATCATGTTTTTAGGTTCATGCAGTTGGGGCACATTTTTAGGGTTCAAAACAATGTTGATCATCTTTAGATGATTGTTTTTGCTGATCGTTTCTAGCTACAATCCTAGCTAATCGTCTTTAGCTACGATCTCAACTAAAGATCTGCTTCAAATGTACATCAACCTAGCTATGGATGAATTTAGAGGGCTTAAAACATGCAATTGGGGGTGCATTTCTAGGGTTAAAAACACAATCGATCATTTGTTTCCTTCTTTGTGACCCTAAAATCTATGGAACTATGGAATAAGCTCGACACTAAGAAACTAGCGATGATAAGAGGTAAAATCAAAAGCAAGAGTAATCAAGGTTGTTTTTGATTTTTTAAACACATTATGCCCCGGTACTGAATCAATTTATTATTGTTGATGTACATAATTTTTGCAACAAGATCTTCCTAAGTATGTTGCTCATAGTTGTAGCTTATGCTTGAATTTTTTGTTTTTAGTATATACTAATTTTTAAGTACTTTTTGAAGAAAACAATTAACACATTTTGGGCCAGTAAGTTCCAACCCATTTTGGTTGAACGGGTTTTTGAGCTATGAACAAAGCAAAATCTTGCAAGACAAAAGTATGAACAATACTCACGTTCCCTCATCAATATCATCCTTCTTGTATAAACTGACCACCAGCATACCAACAAGGCGACCATAAGTTGCTCCAATCATAATTCCGGGTACAAATTGTCCAGAGGGTACTGCAATGCCGTAAGTGATAACAGCAAGCAAGTAGAACATCACCTGTAGGGTAGCACCAAAATTGTAAAGGTAATTACACCCACTGATAAGAATGAGAAAAAAAAATATCATGAATCTTATCATAACATATATCTATTTGCGAGATTAGAATATATCTAGATTTACAAATTTAGATTGAGAAGTCAATGATGTCATTACGTAAGCTAAGAAAAGCATACATACAACTAAAAAAGTCCAAGAACCCTTAGTAATATAGAATATCAAGCTCAAAAAACGAAAATTTTATCTAGCCAACATTACTTATATCTCACCACAATCCAAGCATAAGTTATTATCTAGGTTCTGATAGGATCCAAATTCTCTTGGTTCGACTCAGTGTTGAGTAGGAAACATACAACAATCAACAAGGAAAATAGACTTAACCAAATTTTAAAAAAATAAAAAAATAAGTAAATAGAAGCAATATTAAAGACCATAGTACTTAATCAAGAGCTACAAAGATATAAACAAAATTCAAAATACAAGAAATAGATTGGGCTCCATAACTCACTACTTTTCTAGATTCTGTGACTAACAGTCTAAAACATACCAAAAGTTGAAATACCAAAGATTAAAGATGATACTGAAAGTAAGTTTTTCTTGATTCTTGGTACATAAAGCACTTCCTTTATGTGTCCAATCTTCCCTAAAGGTAGTTGAACCTGTACTTTTCCAACTCCCTTTATATCATATCTTGTCTCCCAACTTCACATTTGATCCATCATCTAATTTTTGGAAATTAGATAGCCACTCCCGCCTAGGTGTCATATGCTTCGAAGTTCCTGAATCAATAAACTGAAAGTCTTCTTCCTTCGAGAAGCCACCACCAAAACATATCGATGCCGAAAATAACTCATAGTCTTCAAGATCCAAAGCACTTAATTCTGTATTAGATGCTTCTTCTTCTTCAGCAAAATTCACATCCTGCTTCTTGAAATTTTTGTGCCAGCACTCCTTTGCATAATGCCCTGATTTGCTGCAGATAAAACAATTTCCCTTTTAAACTACATTCTTTCTGTCTTCTGATCGAATTGATTGATTCTCCTCCGTATCTAGTTGCTTCTTCTTCTTCCTTTTGCCACCCTTCTTGGAACTTTGCTCTTGCTTCTTTGCCATGAATGCCTGTTCCTTGAAATCATCCCTGTTGACAATATTTTGTCATCTCATTTCTTCCTATAGTAAGATGGCATTCAGCTCATCGAAAGAAGGCCTTGTCTCTCTTAACGATAGCATCATTACAAAGTTCTGATAAGCCAAAGGTAAAGTCTTAAGTACAATGGATACTAAGGCTGAATCTTGAACACTTTCTCCAACCGCAATAAGTTGTCCTCGCAGATCTTTCACCTGAGTAAAGTAGTCCGTTATTGATTCACATGTACCCATCTTCAATGTGTGAAGCTTATTAGTCAAGAACAAGATTCGTGACTGATTTACCGTCTCATACAAGTTCTTCAGTATATCCCAAGCCTCCTTGGGTCCAACAGCATCTCCGATGTGAGGAATGATCATATCTCTAACTGACAAGTTGATGATATGATGAGCTTTCTTCTACGTCTCTGATACTCCCGCAACTCGCTGTCAGTGTCAGGAGGTATCTCGACACCTATGACGATCTCCCAATATTCTCGATCCTAGAGAATATTTTGCATCTTGAACTTCCATATTCGTTCCATCTAGCTTACTAGACTCCGGTAACACAACATCGTTCAACCCTGCCATTATAGTGATTTTTTTCAGCAATTATCTTTTCAAATTCAATCAAGATTTCACTTTAAAATCAATATTTAAAAACCCTGCAGTGATCTGACAAAGATCAGGTCCGTAAAAGCAGCAGCAGAGATCAGGTCCGGAACTGTAAAAATCAGGTCTGTAACAGCAGCAGCAGATATCAGTTCCGAAACAATAGCAATTTGCAGCAATCAGGTCTGAAACGCAAGGAGACAGCCCTTCAGACAGCAAACAATTTGCAGTTCCAGCAAATAGTCAGGCAACGATCAGCTTGTAGACAAAGATCTGAGACAGTAAACAATATATAAGCGGTCCAACAGATCTGATTCCAGTGAATTGATCAAACTCTCTCTCTCACCTTCAGACCTTGACAGCTCCACAGTCACAAAGCCTGCTCTGATACCATGTCAGAATTTGTCTTATAAATTCTAAATATGGAGTTGACTAACCCTATTAGCACTCAGATATACATCAAGATCTACATAAGAGATAAAGAGCTTAGATTATGAAGAGAGCAATAGCTCATTACATTGGAATAAACTTGTGGTGGGGAGCCAGCTTACCTATATACTTTCTCTAATCTATGTGAAAAGCTGAAAGCATAAAGCTAATAGCAACGGACAAAAAACTAATTAATAATATTATTAGCTATATTGGGTAAAGACCCAAGATCTGTTTCTAAGAAGTAGTGCGCCCACCTAAATGTATGAACAATAAAAAATGATTTACTATAAATAGTAATGGCCCCTATAATAGCACGCAGACATGGCCATACTATCATTAAGAGGTATCAAATAAACATTAATTCCTAACAATGCCCCCAAATGTACTCTCAAGGTCATGAATCCTATCTGGACTATCTTCTAGAGGAACTCATCAATGAAGCTTCTTGTTTTCCTTACAAAAGCTAGTAAATTATACTTGCGTGATGGCGACTTCCTGAGTTACAGCTGTTTCCCTTTGTTGTCGGCCTCAAAAGTAGTCTCACAACAGACCGACTGCTTCTGATGCAATATAAAACACCAAAGAGTTTTCTTGAGCTGTAAAAGCAGCTAAAACTGTCTCAAGGCAGTAAATAATGTTCATGATGTATCACGACACCCTGGGAAGATGGTCCACAACAGGCATCTGTTGGACATATGGGAAGTAATGCAACAATCCTAGAAGTGGTAGCAAAATCAGAAGCAAGAAACTACAGAATCCCAGAATATACTTCGCAAAAAGTAGCTGGAAAATTACAAGGTGAGACGCAGTGATAGAAGTCACTAATAGAGATGTACACGAAGACTATAACATTCCCTTTCAGTTACCACACTCCTACCACATTGGCTAATGCGTAATTGAACCACTAACATCTTCTGGATGTACAACTCTGTCCTGATCACTCACTTGCTCCATCCAATCTCGACTTAAAATGCCCCCTGTCCTCATATTTTCAATGCAAGAAACAGATCATAAAACCATCCAAAACATGTGTTCATGCTTTTGATTCCCATTCTCTTACCTCTAAACAAAGAACAAGCAGCACCTATAAATGTTTAGTGGACTTTTGAATCTTGCTCCAAGGGTACACCACTACTTATTCCGGGCTTTATAAGATTGTAAGAAGTACTAAGAACCATTCAACAAATGATACCAAGATGAGTATATTCAATACAGAAGCCAACAAGAACAGCATGAAATGGATATACCTTCTACGAAAAAGATCCATACAAATTCTAAATATCTTTGCCGATATAGAGGCATCAATTAATTGCAGAAAGCAGTAGGTTACCACCTTGCCAATTTGCCGGAGCACTCAAAGCCATGTTTTCGATTCAAGTGTATTACACTTGACCAAAACTCGTACAATAAACAAAGTCAGTTTACAACCCCAGAGGAGATAGCTGCTAAAATGGTATGCTACATTCACAAAGAGGTACAGGGCCCTAGTAAAACCTCCAATATCTTTATCTTGACAGACTCAATGAGAATTTTTACACACATCTTGAATAAGTTCCCAAGACAGATCAACATCCCTTTGTAACCTAGCAAAAGTGTATTTAGCCATGCAAGGATGGAACACCTACCATGAAAATAAACAAGCTTTGTGCACTGTACTCATGGACAGTCTTTGTACTGAACAGATTCCTAATTGCATCATCCTGCAAAGCATGACAGTAACCATAATATAGGACAAACAAAAACCTCTACAAAGCCTGTCTTTTATGAACCACTGCTTCCTTCTGCACAGAATAATGCAGGTAGCATTGACTGTATAGACTTGAAATTGGAGAATGAAATCAGGAACTCTGATCATATTTAGGAACAGTAAAGCGCCACTTACTGGTGTATTGAAGAAAATTGTGGCAAGATCATTGTATTGGTTCTCACTTGAGCAATGGAACTGCAATATTTCATAGAACAACAAAGTTTAAAGACCTGCACAAAATACCCATCTTATCTGCAACAAAACTACATAGAACTAAGAATGAATGTAATTCAGAAAGCACCGTAATGAAAATAATGAGCATATTTACTGTTTCAGAACACCAAAGCTCAGTGCATTAAAGACAAAATAGGGACCCGATTACACCAATAATAATCAAGTTCAAAAGTTTTTTTTTGAGTCTGTATTGAAGGCCTTCATAAATATCTCATAATATCATCTAAAGTAAGTCTCTATAAAGAAATCCATTGTGGCCCCTATTTTGGGTAACAGCACCATGCAGGATAAATGAGAACTTCCAAAGATCATTATCATACATAGATAGCATTGTATAGTGGCATTCACCACTCCTAGATTGCCTCATAACGTAGGAGTATGTCTATCGAAATCTACCAAGAAAATATTGAACAATTTACTCACCGTCACATAATTTCCATAGTGCTTCGAAGGACGGGGACACACAATATCAGGATAGCGTACAGGATCCGGACAGGGAGTGCATGTGGTTAATAAAGGGAGACCAAAGGAAAGGACAGAGGTTATCAGTGACACCAGGCATGCCTCTATGATCTGCAATTGTCAAAAATCAACATAAAAAGACCTTCATTAGTTCACAAACAATCTAGACTTTTGAAGGCTTGTCTCCATTAGAACACTAATTTCAAATGTAACCAGAGTTTGTAAACTCCTCAAAATGACATGCTACAATTGTCCCAAAAACAAAAATCGACCAGAATTTACCTTTACTCGATCACCCTTTTTGTGAAGCACATTCCTTCGGTATGAGGACAAATATAGAGTCAACTGGTTGAATAAAGCACCTAGTGACAAAAAATCAAGGCATTGACGTTAACCAATTGTGCAAAATTGTGATGATTTCAAACTGATTCGGCCCAAAAGGACTTCAGAATATATGAGGTGCACTTAGGAACAGCATCTACAACTGTCATGAGATCTCTGTCTTTATCAGGAAAACGATAGCTACCTACAATTTAAAAAACTCTTTGAGTTTCATAAAAGGAAGACATTTATAATGTCAACCAATATTGTAAATTGAAAGGCGAACCATAGAAGCAGAGATGGTAGAACAGGAGATGCTTTTAAAATTTGTCTTTGTTTAAGGGAGATATTCACTATGAGCACAAGCCAATCTGACCATCAACTACGTGCTCACGCCTGATTATACTTGTCTCAGATAAATAAAATTCATCTAAGTTACTGATCGCTCATCTTCAAAGACCAAAACTACTTAAAAAAGAGATAAACCCACAAAACTAAATCTCCATCATGCAAAACATGATTCATCTTCCCAATGCATGTCTGTGAATGTTACGGCACAAGCCAAGTTTTATCATGTAACTTTTAATTTGTTATCATGGACACTATAGACGCAAGAGTGGCAGAGTGGCATGGCCTCATTGGATGCTTGCTAAGAGAAACAACAAATAAAATGCATTGTCACCTTTTGCCACATGCATTCTAAAAGTTTACTACATGCACAAGAACAAACTAGGTCTATTGAAAAATTTGGCTTAAGTTGTGGTCTACAGAGTTTGTCTATCAAAGAGTTGGCAATCATTTTTTGACATAACGTTGTATCTCTACAGAACTAGATTAAACTTGTAGAAAAACTAAAATGAGCCACATGAAATTAATCCTGCCGATCTCTTTCTGGAGCTTAGGCTCGTACCAACAGATTTCCATGAAAAGTCGTGTACCCTTCATCACTGGACAAGTGTCTGCTGCTGATTAAGAGGCATGACCAACTGAAAGATAGTAAGGGCCTGTTGATGAGCTCATAGATTAGCATGTGCATAGTCTACCTTGTGCACCTTTCTAAAGCAAAGACTTTGTCATGTCTATCATAGCCTACCTGTTCCTATCTCCATCTTTTCTTGCGCTTGCTTACAGTTTCTGTTCAAAACAAACCTGGGTGGTCCATTCTATGTTCGTGATCAGACGATTCAATATGGTTCAAGCTTCTATAGCATGCATTCGACGTACTTTGGAGAATAATTATGCCTCTATTATGTCCTTATTAGCTACTTGTAGATGCCCAATAGTGGCACATCCTACTCTGAGTAGAGCGAGCTCCTTGCCTCCACAATCTCTCCACAGCCAGACTCCATAGTCCTCTTTTCAGTGCAGCTTGTTAAAATTGTCAGGCATCTTTTTGCTGTCAACTACCATATTCAATCTTCTACTTTTCGTTGTGACCTCCTCCTATTCACGGAGTTCGGCAGCATATAATCATCATCATCAAACCCAATGATTTATTTGATGGAACTGTTCTGATTTATGTCAGCATTTTCTTTCAATATTTTTAGTTTTCATTTATTTCCAGGTATATCTTGCATGCATGCAGATGATTAGAACCTCGGTTTTTCAAAAGCTCCAACAGAAATAGTTCCTAGTATCTATTGCTTGATAATTCTCAGGAGTTTGAAAAGGAGGGGCCTCTCAAGTTCTAAATAGCTCTATATTGAACCTCAAATTTTCGACTCAAAGAATTCAATTCAAGGCTTTTTTAAAAGAGATATTTCTTATGTTGGATATAAATTACAACCAACAAAAAGCTGTTGCTTTGTGCTTAGGGTGCAAACTCTTTGGGTTTCAAAGGTTGTTATGGGGCCTATTTTCTATAAATTGTTCTTCTTGATGCCTTTACGTATACTAGTCCGTTCGATTGCCATGGTATATTTCTTGGTCAACTTGTGTTGTGTGGCATGGTATATTCATAGCAACAATTTCCCCTATCAGAACAACATCTTTAATGCAAGATTGGTGCCCCGATGTTCATGGTGATGCTTTCATTAGGCACCCTTGGGCCAAACAACTTGCTTGATCTATACATGTTTCTACCAGCATTGTCGATGACACCCATTTTCATGTCTACTTTCGACATCCGGGGGGCCATCCCCATAGCTTGGCAGAGCTCACAATATCCTCTGGCATTCATTGCAACACTTAGTTTATAGATTCTTATTTTGTGATAGTTACATCAATGTATGCATAAACTCTTATTACCAATATTGAGACAATGTCTTATTTGTGGTGGAGAGTTAAGGATACCTACTCTACATTAACTAGTGATATTTGATAATGAACCCAATTTATCTATAAAGGCACCTCTATCATTTTAAATGCACATGCTTTTTGGAAGCTTCTAGGAACTCACAGTATTGGGCCAAGGATGCCTTAATCGTAGAGGACACTTCCTAGTATGTGTCCCCTGAGATGCTCATGAATTCAGATGAGATACATATACTTCTTGCCATTCATTCTATAGTTAATTGCTTTCAATTATTTAGGCTCATTGTAGGTAACTCATTTGTAGTGTTTGCAAGGTTCCACTATTGATTGCCACTAGTGTTCGTGCAGTATTCTTAGTTGGAAATTGTTATTTGCTCGTCAATTACAGACAATTGTTCTTATGTGATGCCAAATATGTGGCGTAAGTTCATAGCTAGGACTCAATAGATAATTGATTTCTTCTTTGTCATTGGTTGGCAATATCTATGTGAACATTATAGAGAGATCATTGTGTATTACTTTAAAAAGATATTTGCCTACAAAAAATAAGCAAATCCCTTGAATCTCAAACTTCAAACTATTGTGCAATGTGTCTACAAGTTTTTATATCTATTTGTGAAATTAGAATATATCCAATTTCACAATTTTATATAGAGAAGTCAATGATGTCATAAGGTACAGTGTTTCCTCGAAACTCATTTCGAACGCTGAAAAACACGTTCGAAACGGGCCGTACGAAATGACCTCGTTTCAAAACGTCGTTTCAGTGTCGAAACGATTGTAAAAAAATTAAAAAGACAAAAGAAAACCAAATTTTTTTCCGAAACCGCGCCATAAGCTTTGTAGTATGCACTGGCAATGGGCATGAACAAATTCTTGCAACCTAATAACCTATCCATGACAGTATCAATAATTGACCGAGGAAAGTCATGAAATTGGATGTATCTACTAGACTTTCTATGACATCTGTAAACCCTCAAAAACACATTTTCAAAAAAAAAAAAAACCTAAAAAAAATTCCCCGTTTCGAACCTGAACCAGATGTTTCATACGCGTTTCAAACACGTTTCGAAACGACGTACGAAACGAGCCCACGAAACATTGATAAGGTAAAGCTAAGAAACAATATAAGCAACTCAGAAAGTCAAAGGATCTTAGAAACAATATACGAGCAACTCAAAAAGTCAAAGGATCTAAGTCAAAACATTAATCTAAAATACAATAAACAAAAAATTTTAGCCAAACAACATTGCTTATGTCTCATCAATACCCAAGATAAGTTGCTAACTGGGTTTTGAAAGAATCCGGATTCTCTTGGGTAGACCCAGTGTTGACTAAGAAGCAAAAGACAACCAGTAAAAAGAAAGAAAAAATAATAATAATTCAACTAAAAAGAAATTCAAAATTTAAAATTTATAAATATATAAATCAAATTAAAATTAAAATTTACCAGTTGACTAGAACTAGCAACACAAGAGTTTTCAGTCCTTTGCTTGCAATCACACAAAAGAGTTCATGACACTTGTAGCAAGCCCAAAAAAAACTATGAAACATCCAAAGTTAATATAGCCAAACAGTGCTATCAAAGGAAGGTTCAAAATATAAACTGGGAATTGAATGCAGTTGAATAAGAATGATAGCTACTTGATATTCATAAATCTGATCTTAGATGTACCAAATGTCAAGTGAAAATACCAGAAGGCTGTACTTGGTCTACATCTTTTGAATATATTGACCAAACGAATTATAGGTCATGTAGTTGAAAAATATACCATGATAATTTCATACCCTTTCATGCTATAAAGGCCAACAGTCCACTTTTTTATTCTAGCAAAAGCATGTGCAAGTTTCCAACAAACAAAAAATTGCATGAGCCGTTATTAATCTTTTCAAATCAGTGAGATCAGGCATCCTTACTCACATAAGGTTCACATAGAAAGACGACTGATCCAAAAACATAGATTCTCACCTAAAAGTCCACCAATAATACCAAGCATTGCCATAGGCCATAATTCATAAAAAGAATAGTCATCCTGGCCACTGCATGATTAACCAAATCAGTCTTTATATTTGGCTACTTAATATATGCTTAAAAAGCTCTAATGTTTCAGTATAAACCATTTCCAAACCTCTTCAACAACCCAATATAAGATTAAATAGTCCTTAATTGTAGCCCTGTATGAAATTTACCCTGAAATATCCCAGATGATGAATCCACCAGAACCAAAATGGCCACAATTCCCATGGGCACACCAGCTCATCGCTGTTCGCACCACAACTGCTACTACAGCTGACGTGAAAAACACACGCCAAAGAAGCTGACTTCTCCACCTGCGCAAAACACAAAACTTCCATTATAACCAAAAAGGACAGGATTAAGAGAATCATGAAGACCTCTCCAAAAAGCAAAAGGTAGCTCAATTATATACCATGACGTGACTTCTTCAAGAGCAAAAAGCACACCACCTACAGGAGCTCTGAAGGCAGCAGCTACACCAGCCGCACATCCAATTGTCACCTGCATTCACACCACCAGCTAACCAGATTCTTTGAGTCAACAACCAAAGTAATCAGTAAACTATTCATAGTACTTCTGAGAAATATCAGTGCACATAAAAACCTTAAGGTAAAAAAAAGATAACGATTGCTGTAATCTGATAGAAATGACAACACAGCACATTAAAAAGACTAAGACAAATGAAACGATTCAACTAAAAAAACAGAAAGTTAACAATAAGAAACAAATGAAATTGCTGGGTTTTTGACTTACAAGATCACGTCGATCACGATCATTTTTGAACACTCTGAGCCACTGCCAATTAATAAAGTACTTCGTCGATCCACCCTTAAACATAGAAGCAGCAAAATTGAAAATCAAGTTACATGATTAAGGACCATTACACTAGCACGCACAAGGTAGAATCTAAAATTGATCTACATTCACCTGTCAGATATTCACTTGGGTTGCTTGACCAAAAAAACTACCAAAAACAGCAAAGAGTGTGTCGGAACAACCAACTTGACCTGTGCACAAAGCACAGTTGTACTAAGGGACTTCAACAGAGATCATTCTTCCAGTGCCTATGATTGTAATCAATCACATGGAACAGATTTAGAACTTTTTTTTTTGTGACCTGTTGACATCCATGTCACAGGCATTTTATCACTCACAATTCATCAGTACAACTTTATATTTTGTTATACCCATATTTACTTGGTTTATCATTGTCACTTTTGAATCAATCTTGGAATGTAAGTAAGATGGCTTGGTAGTAATGGCTGATTTATCTGCATGGCGGTGTTAGACAATGTGTGGGTCAGTTGATTGATTCAGTATCTTACGTTATAGTAAGCAATTCTAGTATTTCGAGTTCTAAAGACGGCATGTAGGGATACTTTTAGCCTAGTAAGGACCCAGATCATGGGTGCAGAATAGAGTAGGTTATAGTTAACTTCTAGCTTTCATGGAAATATGTGAGTACATAAGTAACTCAAAGGTAGTAGCATCTCTAGACACTTTTGCATTTCTGGGAAGCTTATTGATTAACTTTTTTATCTGAAACGCATGCAGGCTTCCTAGGAGCTAGCTGGCCATCAGTATGACAACGGGACAACCAAACCTATTATCTATATTGGTTTCACTGCCCCTAACTCTATAGTAGAGGGCCATGGAGGAGAGAAATGCAAACTTTTCCAAAAGAACCTAGAGAGGGTCTTAAAAAGGAAGGGAGAGCCTGTTCCTTCACTTGGTCTCCTTTATGGGGGAGTCTATTTTCCAACAAAGAAATTTCCTATAGTTTCCTTGAAGACCAAGACGGTGGGCGGCATGAGGCTATATATGTCTTCTTTGGGAGATTATGCAATAGTACCCCTTATTATTTCTCTTTTGAATCTCCTTGATTTCTAGTTGCATAGTGATCTTCCTCTCTTAGATTCTCTTATGTCTCTTTCTTCTAAAATTTCTTGCTTGGCATATTAATCATGTCCCTTGTCCTTCGTTTTACAGGATTAATCATGTGCATAAAGATTGGCATATTAATCATGTCCCTTGTCCTTTGTTTTACAGGATTGAGGAGCCAGAGAGGATCCTCCTAGGTGCTTTATGCACTCTCTTCATGTCCAGGATTGTGAGATGGGTTTTGCAAGGCTCTTTTTAAGATAAAAATTTGTCTTCTCTTTTGTTCTTTCAGTAGAACAATGCAAGCTGGTAGCCACCAAACCACTGAAAGGAAACAAAAACATGGAGGACGCTCAAGTTCAATAGTAAACAGGTGAGAAAGTAAGAAAAAAAGAACGACAAAAAGTTCTCCCAAAGAAGATGGCAAATGTGCTCCTTGGAAAGGAAAACCCCGGGAATTTAGAAAAAATTTAAGTAACTTCTTCTGTAAGTCCACCTTGATACCCAGTCTCTGGGTATGGACAAGGCCAGGCAATTTCAGATCCATCTTCACTGAAAGTTCCTTCCGTGTTCACAAAGATTTGATGCTTTAGAAAGTACGAGGATGAGGCATGGCTTATGGACCTGTCAAGAAGGAATTATAACCATGTATATGTAGAAAAACATCACTTCATATCCTAGGATGGTAAAGCAAAAGGTAAATTCTACTGAACTTTTATGTCCTTGTTTATACTCTCCAAACACTTACAAAATTTAGAGATAATTCATACTCCTAGGTTTTATATGCATGTAGGGAAGTATCGCTCACTTGAGCATTCAATGTTCTGTATTATGTCAGAAGAATAGCCTTAGCTTTTAACAAATCCCAAGGAAGCATTGAAATTTAAATGAACCAGCCTTGTAGAACATGGAGCTCACCTGGCCTACCAGTGAAGCTATACACGCTCCTGTATGTACGAGGGGACCCTCCTTACCAAGAGCCAATCCTCCACCTACAGATCCAATGCTACCCAAGATCTGACAGGTATTTAATTTCAGTCACATGTAAAAAGTAAATAAAATGATCCATAAAGTGTGAACCAGATCCCATAGTTACCCAGAAAACTCTTGAACAAGAATTTTAGCTCTTAAACCACAAAAAGATTACTGAATAGCAGTGCTTAAAACTTGCCTTTCCAATCAATGTCCGAAATAGAAGAATTCCTGGAGTATCAATACCTGTAACATGGAGGCCCTATTATACAACATGTAGGCTTTCCAAATAATGCAAACGGTAGTAATGTGAAACAGAACATCTCAAGAAGAAAACTGCAGTAACAGATGGCAACATCATTAAAAAACCTACTCTAAGGATTGCATTGCAAAAAATGTTATTGGAATTTACCATTTAAATAACCCTTGAGCTCTGGAATACCAGAGCCAGCAGCAGCAGGAGCAAAATTTGTCACTATAAAAACTGAAGAGAAGACTAGTGTTGCGTTAAACAAAACATAGACAACTAGTCCAGCAAAATAAGAATGTCTCATTATTGCAAATGTTGCTATGAATTTCCATCCAGAAAAGTTTTCAACTGCAACATTTATCACAAAGGCAGACAGTCCTGTCCCTGCATGAAAAACCAGCCAGCACCATCAAACTTTAATTCACATGTCAGAGAATCGATTCACCTAAACACAAATCAACTTTTGTCCAACAGAGTATGATGTACTGCTAATAGATTCACCTAGACACAAATCAACTTTTGTCCAACAGAGTATGATGTACTGCTAATACAGACACAGCAACAATGGCCTTTGTTGGTAACTTTTGATAAGGTGATACATTGTGAACAAGACCTTCAGAAGTCACACCACCAGAATAGTCAAATATTTATCTGGATTCTGGATACATCTTCCAACATTGTCGAATATCTATAGTTCTGATTACCAAATTGGGGTCACAGTTCAAAAGCCTGTTGTGAAGACCCTGTTTGGGATCTCGAGCACCGAATTGACAATATTCGCTGCTTACCAGCCTGAAATGGATGGTCCAACACAACGAGCCAACAGAACCATCGAGGATATGCTATGGGCATTCTCAACACTTGATCAACAAACTTGGGATGATTTATTACCATTATCCGAGTTTGCTTATAGCAACTCTCTGAATACAGCATGAAGCCATATTCCACTCTTTTTTATATATGGACAGCATCCAAAAATACCCAACATTTGGCATTTACCTTGCAAAATTATATCAAAGTGGAAGGCTGAAGCAGTTTGTAGGGACTTTCCTTATCCACCTTCAAACCCTAATTCCAAGCACATGCAAAGCGATCAAGATATGAAGAGGGTTCTTCTTTCATGTCACATGGTAGTTCACATGGTAGTTCGCTCCCATGAGAGCAAAGCTTAGAATCATAAATGCTATGATGACAATTGTAACTCTAACACCCATTAACCCTAATTCTCCACGATCAAGCTTACTTTCTCTCTCTCTCTTTTCTCTCACAAAGATAGCAACAACAATCAAATTCAACAATAAGCAAATCCGACAAATAGAAAGAAAGCAAAAACATGAGAGATCCAATCTCTACCTCCCTTGTTATTTGAATTTGAAATTTGGTGAGAAGTACTCCTTTATTCATTAATTTGAGTTTTAGGTCTCTAAAACATTTAACTCCAACAATTGGCCTAAAAGTCTCCTTCATTGCTATCGAATAATGAGATAACAATGCGATCACTAGGTTGGACTTAACCGCGCACAGGGTGCCAAATCCCTCACAGTTATTTCCTACTCTAGATCAATCTGATCTATTTACATGACAAGATGTCACGCCAAACCCCAACAGTATACCCCATCAAAACTAGTGACGGTCGCACGGCACCTGCGAACATCGTTTCCTTGTGGACTCTTGTTGGTTTCATGTCGCTGCTTGATCAAATATGAGGCAGACTTCTCCATGAACTCGAGGCGTTCAAGGTTTTGGTCCCTTGAATGTGGTAAGAAGCAACTGTGAGCCCCTTTGATCCATCGTGGGATCGTCCAAATGACGAACTTGCTTTCCCAAGATCCTCTGATCATCGACACGTGATAATACAGCCTTGCCAATGGTAATTGATCTTGCACATTCCAGGACGCTAACGGCAGTCGAATGCCAAATCAAGCACGAAGTCATCCCATCTGGTCTTTATTGCTGCCAAAAATGTCAGGTCATGTGCGTACATCACCGACTGCCTCACGGTAGGTCTGGTGACGTCAGATACTCTTGTGCATAATTTTTGCACAATGATCTGCTTCATTGGAGTGCCACACTCTGCCCACTTCCTTCGTCTTGGCATCCGAATGTAATACGGATCCACTCTGAGTTAATGTGGACTAGCCGCATAACTTAGGATCGCCTCAGGAGTCGGATGAGGAAGGGATGGTCTAGTGCAAATTGCCGTAGGGGTTGTAGCAGCTGCTAGCATTGGTTGCGAAGTTCAACGTCATACCACAAGAGTCGAGAGGGGCGAAACTATCTCGTTGTGGATACAACACCGAGTTTGTGATGTACTACCTTGTTGAGAGCTGGTCCCTAGTGCATACGTTGAAAGCGCTTCTTCCCACTTGAAACCCTTGACCTTGCTAATAATGTAACTGATAAGGCCGACAAGATAAGCCCTACCGCAAACTTCCTTTTGGTATTTGGCTTGATTGCGTTTTTTTGAGCTCCCCTACAATTGTGTGATGCCAATCGTACGGCTCCAATGTTCCAGCTGCAAACTTGGTATGAGAATCAATAATTCGATGCAGCAGGTAAGAAGCAATGTGTTCCTTCCTGACGTTCTCTGTTGCAATGAATTCATTGATCAAATGTGCAGCAGCTTGGACAACATGATCCTTGATGGCTTCAATGAGATAACCATCATTGGTCTACAATTGAGCCACTTTGGAATCCACAAAAGGTGCTATGACAGTATTAGCTACCCTATGGAATGGAAATGACGTTTGCCCGTGACTACACATGGGGCTGTAAGGGCAGCTTCAAAAACACGCACCTTGTCTGACACTATTTGGTTCTAGACATAAAACTTGCACTTGGCTTCGTTCTAGGTACCAAAAGCCATATACATAAATTTTGTGCTAATTTTATTTGAAAAAGACATGGCATGAAGGCCATGTCTTGAGTAGAGGCTCGACAAACTAGAGCCATTCAGCCACTTGTTCAATGCTAGCCAGAGCAAGGAGATCGTGTTCAGGAGGTACAAGCCTCTGAACCATCGATCGTGGGAAGACTGAGGCTTTAGAACCAAAAGAGGATTGGGTGAAAACTGCGTGTTTAGACATATTTGCAAGTAAGAGTGGAGTACAAGAGTGTACACTGTATGCAAAAGGCTAGTTGGAAATTTTGAGAAAAAATTCCGTGAAATGTTTTTGCAAGAGCTTCGCTAGCATTGGTGCAAAATGAGTCTTTTGGTGAAGGTCCAGACCAATCTGGAGGCTCGACAAGGTGCTGAAGGCACGGTGAGGATTGAATCTTTGTCCACTTTGAATCAGGTACTGCATTTAATAACTTTTCTTAGGGTTTCAACCCTTGCCCAGCCTGATTTTGATGTTCTAAATCCATCTTTCAGGTCGGAAAAAAATTCATAATGACTCCTTGATGCTTGGCGAAGGTTCCAAAGTGACATAGAGTTGAACTCTTGCCTAACAGCTTTTTGAGTACTTCCGATGCAAACTAACCTTCACCTGCTTTATTGTAGCTAGAAAACACTGTTTGGAATCAACTACGATCTTGACGAAGGTTGGTTTGACTGTTTGTATCAAAAATTAGCCATGCTATTGATTTTTTACCCCTTTCTTAGTTGAAAAAATAAAATTTTCTTCATACTTTTGTTCTGATAATCAACAAACATTTTTTTTTCAATGTCTTTTTCCAAGAAAATAGAAAATAATTAATGAAAAACAACGGAAAAGAAAATCAAAATAAAATAAAAACTACCATATTGGAGCTTAAGTAGGAAGATCAGGCTGATAAACCTTGCACAATCGGCTGCTGTATCAAAACAAAATCCATCGAGATGTTCCAGTACCACTGCTCCATAAGATAAAATGTCATTGACCCGATATGGTCCTTCACATGTGAATTTCAATTTTCCCTTGATAAGCTTGGTTTTATACCTCAACGCCAAATCACCCTCTTTCAGATCCTTTTTATGCAATCTTCTATCATGCCGAGCTTTCTGGAGAGCTTTCCCAATTGCTAACGCATGAACTGCCATTAATCTTGTTTTACATAACTTATGTAACATTCATGATGCAGCTGTCAACAGGACATCCAAATTTGACGATAACGTTCTCATACAAGAAATTTGTTGTAGGCTTTGCATCTGCAACCGGCACAGCTCTTGCTTCAACCCATTTAGTCATATAGTCAGTAGCTGGATGTATCGGTCCAACGTAATCCAATCCCCACTTTTCAAGCGGTGCTTGTGCTAAAACTAGATCAACGGCTCATTATGTACTTTAGTAGGTCATCGTACACGTTCACAAACATCAAGGGATTGAATATGCTTCTCCATATCCTTATGAATGGTTGGCCACCAACACCCTGATAGTAAAATTTTATGAACCATGATATCAACTGCAAAATGACCTCACCCATTCCATCAGGTGATAACATGATAAGATCTAGTACTTCATGTGACAAAATGCATCTTTTGATGCATCACTATGAACATGAAACTCAATCGTCCAATTTGGAGCTCGCAAGATTGGTGCAGACATAAAAGCAGTTTTTAATTTCTGGTATGATTCCAACGCTTCTAGTGTCCAGATCAGAATAATGGTAAAGATAGGACGTGCCAAATCTATGAAGAATAAGATAACAATGAGATAGTAATTCGCATGACCCATGAAGATATAAACTTCCTGAAATGTGCCTAGAGGAGAAAGATCCATAATCACTCTAAATAGAAAGTCGGTAGCAATGCCATGTCGTGAAATCACATGTCCCAACACTATGCCATGTGTTACCCATATTTGACACTTCTTTGGGTTCAGTGAAATTTGATATTTCCGACACTAAGCAAACACTTTTTCAAGTTGGGTTAAGTGATCTGTATCCATCCCATGGACACAAAGGTCATCCAAGTAAATTTCCAAGAATTTTTGCAAGTATTCTTTGGAAGCAAATTGCATAACGCGCTAGAAAGTACTTGGTGCATTGCATAATCCAAAAGGCATTACTTTGCATACGTAGGTTCCCCATTCAATGGCGAATGCAGTTTTATGTTGATCTTCATGTGCGATCTTGACTTGATTGTATCCACTGAATTCATCTAGAAAACTATATGTTTTAGCCCAGCAATACGATCCAACACACTCTCAGTAAAAGGCAAAGGAAAGTGATTCCACTGTATTCAAGGCCTTCAGATCAACACAAATTCGCATCTTGCCATTCTTCTTTGGTACGATCATGATTGGTGACGCCCATTTCGTATGCTCAATTTCATAGATGAAATCAACATCCATAATCTTTGTAACTCTTTCTTGATCAATTCCGTGTAATTTGGATTACATCGACAGAATTAGCTCACTTTTGGAACTGCATCTGGTACCAATGGAACTGTATGTTGTAATACTGAAGTGGGAATACACTTCAGGTCTTTGTAAGGCCAAGCAAAACAATCTTTGTATTCGACCATCAACTTCCACAACTCTAAAAATTGGGATGAAGATAAGTTTGTGCTCCCACCTAAATTACCTTTTCTTCTTCACTCGGTTCAGCTAGACTCATTGATTGAGTATGAGTTGGTGCATCATAAACCTCCAAGTTATCTAGCACATCTTCTTTAGGTTCACGATGAGCTTTTGGCTACATGATTACCACATCATCCAAGGTAAAACTTTTGAAATGCTCTCGCATATCATGTTGGACATCATCGTCATTTTCTTGTTCCAAAGGGTTGATCTTGGTTTTACTTTTCAAGTTTTTAGCCATTGGGGATTTTGATTTCAATGATTTATGACTCAAGGAATCAAGATCTAGATCCATTTTCTCCTTTGCTATGTCCAATGAACTTGATTCAGCAGCATGTTCACTGATACTAGATAGTAGGACCAACCTTAGTAACTACCTCATTCAAAGGATTAGTCCATCGAAGAACCTTACTATAATGTTTTTTAGCCTGCTTCTTTGTCATTGTTCCGGAAGGCTTTCCATCTTTCAGAATAACTACTTTCGGAGGTTTTAGTGGAGGTGGATCTGGAATTGGTTGCATCCAAAATCTAGGTGGATCCATACGCCGCAAGATCTGTTCATCCGTTAGCTCAACTTCCTCGTTATAAGATAGAGCATGGCTAACCACTATAAGATCATCTTCTATTGGATCTGGGATTGGTTCGTTTGAGATCCAAGCCACATTCATCATGTTTACTGCATATGTAATAGTCGTATCAAGATTTCGATCATTGGCAGGTGTAACACTTACTTCTAATATATCATCATGACAAAACATATACCCTACTATGCAATTGATCATTGCCAATGATTGATTCCAATTGTGAATCGTAACGAATTCCCAACTGTTTATCTTCATGATCTATTGTGTGATTTGTTGATGAGGAATCATCATCACCTTTGTGGAACTGGTTTAACTGTTCATGTAATTGAATCAACTTTGATTGCTTGTTCTCGATTTTCGAAAGTAATCTTGCTTGTTCCCCAGTTATGAATTGTGAAAAATTGTCAACTGGTTAAGTTGTCTAATTTGGCAATTTGGAGGCCAAAGTGAATTTTCAACTTAGAGATACATTTCTTTATGTCAATAAGGACTAAAAATAGTATTTTTAGTATTTTTAACAAGTATATAGGTGGATTAGGTCGAATTTGGACCTACCCTAATTGGTTCGAAGAGATTCGTTGAATCTAGTCGAGTCATCTAGCTTTTTGGAGAGGTTTCTAGAAACTTTCATAAGTCGATAAGCTTAGGCAAGATGATCCAAATAGGTCAAGAGGCTACTATAAATAGGCATACAAGTGTAGAAGAAATTGATCTCTCTCTTCTTCTCTCATTCATTCTTATGGAAGATATCTCTTTTGGTTTCTACATCAACTCTTGCATTTTGGTGGTGATATAGTGAGATCTTGCGTGTAGAATGTTATTTTTCTTAGGAGTTCACAGGTGTGAATATTGATATTGTACGGTTGATGTACGAACAGGGACAGTAGAATATCATATCTAAGTGTTTATCACAAGTTCTTATTGAGTTTTCATCTTCTATGTGTAGTTGATGCATGTTTTCTACATTTTGTAATGAAGCTAGATGTGCTCTCTAAATTTGCCAAAGATCAAGGAGCATAATTAGGTCATTTGGATCTGATTTTTTCACATGGTATTAGAGCTTTGTTGCAGGCTATATTTGGAGGAGAAGCCAATTCTAGTGAGTGATTTGGAGGCGCCATCAATTCTAGGTGTGCTAGATTGATTCCTTGTCAAAATCAAGCATTTTCAAGTGTAGAAAAGGGATCTTTGTGATCCAAAGCTCAATTTAGGTAGTAGGCCGATTTTCTTCCCTACTTGTTGGATTGTGGCAAGTTTTGATGCATAAAGAAGGATTTATATCATTCTTCAAGATTCTATATCAAGTTCCTAGCTTTTGCATGTAGAATTTGTGTGATTCAATATGTGTTTTTGTATAAACCCTAAAGTTTATAGGATTTCTTGATTTCGAAGTTGTTGAGCTTTTCAAGAGTGTGTTTCAATCTTCGGAGAGTGCAAAAGTTCATGATATTGTAGGTTGATCATGTGTTGATGAAGTGTCATCAATTCTATGTGTTGGTTTGGCTAGTTTTGTGCAAGAAAGAGATTTGAAAGGCATCCAACAAGTAATTTCCTTAATGCTTTCATCAATACATGCTAACTCATCATTGAATGCTTTAACCCTCAAAACAAAAGTATGAGCACTTTCATCCTTCTTTTGTAAACTTTGAAAGATTTGCCTCGTAAGGGTTAGAACCCTTGATGTGGACTTGGACTCATAGATTTTCATTAAAGTTTCTCAAGCCTCACTAGATGTAGTGCACTTACCAACTTCCTTGAAAAGTTCATTAGTCACATTCATCTTGATCATATGAAGAGCTTTCCTTGCCTTCCTATCATCCCTCAATTGTTTGCAAGTGGTCCAAAGGACAAGATCAAGGTGAGCCTTCTACTTTTGTTGGTAAGAAGAAAGATAGACCAAAAGTAAAATGCTTTTATTGTGGAGTAAAAGGACATTTTGCTAATGAATGTTTTACGAAGCAAAGTGATGAAGGTAACAAGCAAATCAACTTTACTACTAATGATGAGGATCTGGGTGTTTGTGATTCTCTTATGGTGTGTTCTTCAAGTTCAATATCAAGTGAAGGTGACAAAGATTCATGGTGAATTGATAGTGGAGCTAGTTCACACACGACTAGTCACAAGGAGTTCTTTACTTCCTTGGTCACTTATGATGGAGCCAAGAAAGTGACTCACATGGCCAATGGTGGTGAGTGTGTAATTGAAGGTATTGGTTCAATTCCTATTTGTCTTTCTATTAATAGGAAAGCAAGACTTGACGGTGTTCAATGCATTTCTTCACTTTCAAAGAATTTGTTAAGTGTTGGTCAAATGATAGAGAAAGGATACATGATAAAGTTTGATGGTGATGCTTGTTTCATTACAAAGGAAGAAATCTTGGTTGCTAGGGGGCAATAGACAAGGTAGACTTTTCAAGCTTGATGCTTTTGTTATGGCTAACAAAAAGGATGGAATGGAAAAGGAGATTGGTCTCAACTTTCCAAAGTTCTCTTTTAGCATCAATAAGATTGGTGGATCTTATGCAAAGTCTAACAAGCTTCCTTATGCTAGATCTAGGTCAAGATCTAATATGCTTCTTGGAGATGTTCATTTCTGTGCTAACTTGGCTAGCCATGGGGATAATGATGGTTCTTCAATGGTTTTTCATGGCAAGTGCAAGCTGCTAAGGGTAAGGAAAGAGCTAACTTCATCAATGGAGGTGATGAAGGTTCTTTCTTGGAAAAGGTTGTTGCTAATGATTTCTTTGATCATGTGGAAAAAAATAATGATGCTAGGTGCATGCATGAAAGAAGTGGTTTTTCTACATTTATTTGTGATGAGTCCAAGAAAGTCATTTGTGCGACAAGTGGTGTCACATGTCTTCATAATGAGAGTAGATCAAATGTTTCTATCATGAGACTTGGTGAGGGAGATAGTCACAAGTCAAGAGGAAGAGAAGTATGTGAAGTGTTCAAAGTAGGATGTACTTTGAATGATGTCATTATGAATGATAGTGAAGGAGAATCATTATCATATGAGTCATTACTTAAATCATCGAGTAAAAGTGCATGTTTGGAAAAAGAGAGTACTTCAATCATTCTTATGTTGAAGGTACTAATGATTTTTGTCATGGCTTCTAATGTTCAAATCATAAGAAGATGCCTTGTCAACAGCTCCAAAATATCAAAAGATGCCTTGTCAACAAACAGCTCCAAAAGTATCATAATTTCCATCTTCCCATTCTAACTCACTTTCCCCACATTGTGCATCCTCCCAATGTAGAATATTATTTTTCTTATAAGATGAGTTCACACGTATGAGTACTGATATTGTACGGACAGGGAGAGTAGAATATCATATCTAAGTGTTTATGACAAGTTCTTATTGAGTTTTCATCTTCTATATGTAGTTGATGCATGTTCTCTACATTTTGTAATGAAGCTAGACGTGCTCTCTAAAATTGCCAATGTCAAGGTCATTTGGAACTTATTTTTTCACATGAATCACTTGAGCAACTCGTAAACAAGGACGACCCAACAAGATTCGATAAACTAACGGTGCATCAAATAAATCCATTACCAAAAAGGTAATGGCAAATTAAACACCTACAATTTTTAACAATATGTCTTCTACTACACCTTTTGGTCTAGCACTTGACTAATCCGACAACTTTATTACAAAGTTTGTAGGTTTCAGCTTCGTGAGTCCCCATTTCACACACAACTTGGAAGAAATAAGATTAACTCCAGATCCACTATTAATCATTGCTGCCTCTTGGTCAAACTGCTTGTGCTTGATTGCAACGTGATATTGCGTTGCTCACTGTCCACGCTGCCCCTACATTAAGAATTTCATTTGACTCTTCAAATCCAGCACTATATAAAGGTTCACGTTGGACTTTTGGTTCTGATTTGGTTAATCGACAAGCTAATACTTCCCTTGCATGAGGCACTATCCGCAAAATTTCTCCAAGAGTTATAGCCATTTTGCAATTAGCTCCATTTGCAGAATCACTGGTTCAGTCATCTTGAAGGGCTCCTCTCGTTGATGTAACTGTTTGCTTACATCAATTTGTTGATGCGAGCCTTGTAATGGATTCGGCAGATCTTCAAGAACAATGGGTACAAGTGGATTAAGAGTACCTTCCATTGCTTCTTTTGCTTGAAGATATTTAATCCATTGCCTCATGTTATGATATTTCCTTTTTTTTATTGGAGATTTAAATAAAACCCAGATGTTGAAGGTTGATTGTTTATTGGTACTGATTATGTAGGTGGTGGATCAGGAACCACTTACTTCTGCTTCTAAACTCTTGTAACAACCATCACTGGTGCAGCTGGTTCACTTGCTTTCTTTTGAGTTGTGCATGAGCAATACCAATGTAGTGTTGCTCCCGTAAGTGCCATTGGAAATAGCTTAAGCTTGTCATTAGTGGTGGGTGAAAGTTATTAGCATCCGATGAAAATTTTGCACTCTTTTTCTTCCAAATTGCAAAAACTGAGTGATTTTTGGTATTTTTCTGATTTTTTGGTTTCCAAACGAATCCTAGTACTGATGTACTATGTCCCCTTCCCTACTCATCAATCACAAGTGATTACAAGCAGGAATTCTAATCAAGATCACTCAAATCATCTAAACCTAACCCTAAAACCACCAAAAATGCAAATCTAGCCCTATTATGCCAAAACCAAGATGCCTAAATGCAAGCTAATGTCCATCCAAGCATCATGATCATGCTAAAAAAATAAAAATAATGGTGTTACTCCTCAGCAACAGAACCGAAATTGTAGGGACTTTCCTTATCCACCTTCAAACCCTAATTCCAAGCACATGCAAAGCAATCAAGATATGAAGAGAATTCTTCTTTCATGTCACGAGGTAGTTCGATCCCATGAGAGCAAAGCTTAGAATCATAATGTTATGCATGCTATGATGACAATTCTAACTCTAACATCCATTAACCCTAATTCTCCACGATCAAGCTTACTTTTCTATCTCTCTTTTCTCTCACAAAGATAGCAACAACAACCAAATCCAACAATAAGCAAATCCAACAAATAGAAAGATAGCAAAGACATGAGAGATATGGAGAAAGAGGAGAAGCAAGGACATCTAATTGCCAAAATGGTAGAAGTTCCACCTTCTTTGATTGAACATAAAAAATGAAATACAATGTACCACTATTTAGTGTGGATTTTGGGCATTTGGCCTCAATGACAATTGGCCAATCTCTACCTCCCTTATTATTTGAATATGAAATTTGGTGAGAAGTACCCCTTTATTCATTAACTTGACTTTTAGGCCTCTCAAACATTTAACTCCCACAATTGGCCTAAAGGTCTCCTTCATTGCTATCTATTAATGAAATAACAATGTGATCACTGAGTTGGACTTACACACGCAAGGTGCCAAATCCCTCACACTTATTTCCTACTGTAGACAATATGATCTATTTACATGGTAAGATGTCAAGCCAAACCCCAACACAGTTCACAAAATTTTCCGATGCATTGAGCTTAACAAAGCAAGGTCATGTTCACAAATGACAGTGAATAGACAAAAACATTACACATGAACCTTGATGCGAGAAAACCTTCGAAGTTGGTTGGTGTCATGCCCTTGACTAACCGTGAATGATTATACTTGACCATGGAGTCAATCTCGTAGATGGCCCATCTTAGCCTGTGTACTAGTTATGATGATGTGAGAATTGAGGGACTCATAGTGTACTATCATAATTAATGGCTTGGTGAGGCCTAGAATCTATGATGGTGGATTTTGCATGGAACATACAGCGTCTCGTTGGGTAGTGCCGGAGGTGGCCCGGTTAGGCTACAAATGTGTCCAATGAAGTGTCTTGGTTCACTCCTAGTCAAGGAGGAGCTTGGGTGTGTATATACACACTCCTCTCACTTGGATCATTGGGTTATGAACTTGGTAGCTAGATGCTTTGGAGTGCGCTCTCAATCCTGCCGCCATTGAGATATTGCTACTCGTTTATAGCTCGGAGGCTAGATCCGATCGATCTCAGTTTGGTTGGGTTGGTTTTTTCCACCATCCAATCCTCATTGTCATCTTGTGGTTCAGTCTCCTAGTTAAGATCCTTGGTAGTCTATTATATTGGTATCAAAGCCTTGGCTACGAGCGTGTGCTAAATAGTGGCAACTTGCAAGCAATGGAGTCAAGGATTTGGAGAGGATCTTGCGGTTTATACGGTCCTGAATTCTTTGATGGGCTTGGAAGCTTGAAGACTTTCACATTCGTGAATTTTTTCATCAAGTAAGAAAGTCTCTTTGCAAGGTGCACTAACCCGTATTGCAATAGGGAACAAATTGCTTCTGAAATAGAATTTGAAACTTCTTGCTTAAGCTCTTGAGATTGCCACAAATTAGACTCATGACATAGATGTGTTTTTAGCATAGGTGGAATAATTGTTGTAGGTGATACCTTAACGATTCAAAGATTCCATCAATATAGATGCTGAAATTTCATCTTGTATAAATTTTGTGGTTACAAGAGGCAGAAAGTTTAGCCATGGAAGTTCTAAGTTTCTGCCATAAATTTCAGCATAAAAAAAATTTACGTATTGCTCGTAGAATATACTCAAACTAACTCAAAGTCCAACTAAACACAAATATTGAAAAACATACACAGGGATCATGCATAGACGAGGGTTCACCAAGCTGCCACATGGTTGAAAGAATTTCTATTATCAAAAAAAAATCATGAATGCAAAAGCATAGCTGATTCGCCCCAGCGAATAGCTAACGTAAATTTTTGTTTTTTTTTTTGCGATTTTAATGAAGCAGCGATTCGCAGCAAATTGCTGTTTTTTTGGACCACGATACTAGAATCAAGATTCGATAATCGCCAGTGCAACTATGGCGTATAGTCTATTGGACAGATGTCATATAAGTACCTCCACAACTGCATTATTTTTCAACTCCAAAACAAGAATGCATAGAACATTGAAAAAATAGGTTATTTATTGTCCCAAAGTTAGCTCAAAATGCGTCCCCACACACAGGCTCACATTGAAGGAGATGATGGCACAATCAGCTTTAGAAAGACAATCATTCTGATGTTTGGCTGATAGGTTTCTTGACGTATGGCTGTTTCTAAATTCTGAACTTGCGCATGGAAGATAGAGCCATATTTAGGAACTATAGGAAGTGTCAATGCACTTCTTCTGAAGAAGCATCCGTTCACTACTTGCTAACAACTTGCAAACTCCAAAGCACATGGATTTTTGACAGATAAATGATAGAAGTAACACATCAAAGGGACCAAGTATAGAGTTCTACCCACTCAATTAGAGTTTTTGAAAAATTAATCCACCAATGCCAAATACACAGAAATGGAGCTTTCAAAAAATTGACCCACCAATGCCAAACACAAACATATAGAGCAAAAAATTGACTTACCAATGCCGATGAGAAGTGCAAACAGCCATTTAATGGCTGCATAATGGATTCGATGCCATCTACCTCTTTGGGCCTGTGCAGGAGATAGATGGAGTTTAGTAACTCAAAAGCAACCCCAAAACAGTGCAAATGCTTAATCAAACAAAGAGATAATCTCAAGCGGATAGCAACCTTTCACTTCATCAGGGGATCTGACAGTTAGATTGTTCTATGAATCTTATCTAACTTGATTGACTGATAAATATGGGGCTGCCCTCCATGTGTCATCGAATACCTTCCAGTATAACCAGGTAAAATTTCCTCAATCTTGTTGGTTGGGCATAGTAGAATTCCAAAATCTTCCAGTAAAAGGGCTAAAAACAAGTAAACTTTTCTCAACCTTGTTGGTCGGAAAAGCATAATTCCAGCACCTTTCAGTACAAGTGCTAAAAACAGGTAAATTTTTCTCAATATTGTTGTTGGAGAGCACCTAACTACAAAATTACAACTCATCAAGATTGGAAAGCTTTCAGCATTGGCATCTTATTTTGGTACAGCCAACTGTTCAGAAACAATGGCTGGCCCAAGAAATAATGGCGATACAACTGCTCCAACCCATCTGCAAAATAAACAATTGTACGATGAAAGGGGTGCCCACTTGCCTGATCTTCGCGATAAGCCGAATTTTCGACCACCTCATAATCAAGGCTCTCGGTGCCTAGTGTGACGGGAGATTTCACCCAGGGATCTTCATGCATAGTGTCATGCTCTTCCACAGGAGCCTCAGAATTAAGCAAACGCGACCATCTAGGCCCGTCTACTGTCAGTCTCAGCTCACCCTGCATTATTCCCAACTCTGCTTGCTTCTTGTCAATCTAGATCATGTCAAGCTAATAGCACTCATGATCTTTGAAACAGAAGCTCAAGCAGATTGACAAAACTCATCCCATCAGGTCAAAATGGATTAACTGGCCCACTAGTTTAGAGCCCAAATGAGATTACAACATTGATTTTGTGCATACCCAAAACCTAATCTGGATCCAATCAAGCCTCAGCGGCTGTCAGATCTAACCAAAAACAAAACACAGGCAGTTGCAAGCACATTATTAGGATTCATCGCCCAATATAAGTGAGAAACAAGAGAATTTATCTAGAATTTGTGAAGCTGAAATAGTGCGCGTGAGCTGAGAAACAGAAAGCGAAGAAAAGAGAATTGGATCGGCCTTGCAATGAAGCCATGATATGATGATGCACCATCCCTCCTTGTGCAGTAAAAATGTCAGAGCTCAGAAGCCGTTTGATGGTGAGGGAAGGAAGCGTGGCAACATCTCAGCCGTTTGATGGTGAGTGAGGGAGGCGTGCCAATATCTCAGCGTTTGTATCAGAATCCAACGGTGGCTGGGTCAGTACCTTTTTGTTCCCACTAACATAATATGGGATGCAGTTGGGGTGGGGTGCCCCTCTTGGGAGGAGCATGTCCCCATGGCCCCGGCCACGAGTCGGGCCTTCTGCTGCGTAATGTCATGTGGAAAAAAAATTGAAATTCTCTTTCGAGTTTTTGCATTTTTTGTGAAATTTTTTTAGTTTCTTATGGAATATGCATGTAGACAATTAATGATGGGCCAGCTCTCTTTGTTGGCTATCCAGATGCACGTTTCATCAAAATTTTAATGTCTCATGTGTCAACTGTTTATTGGTTGGCCACATGATAAGAAGGATCATGAAAATTTTGGTTTTGAATTTACGTGAACATTTTGCTTTTAGACGGGCCTCCAAAATATGAAAAAGACTGAGCACTTGCATTACGGAGAACAAAAGCCAATCTCTTCTTTAACAAGGGCAAGGGCAAGGGAAGGGAAAGGAACCTAAGGTGGAATTAACGATGCAATTGTAGCCTCGAATTGAGATATTAATATGTGTGATCATTTTGAGTAAATCATGAATCTCGGGAATGACGACAACATATGCAAAATTGATTGCAATGAGAACGTAAGAGAAGTAACATAAAGCATAATGACTTCTATTGTGAACATGTATATACTTTGTAGCTTCCAGTGAGATTTTTACTTTGTAGATCTTAATGTTCTTGGAAATGGTAGATGTGATATATGTTTTGATAAAGCTTGAAGACAACTAGTTGTCCAATTTGAGGGGCCACCTAGAGAGAGAACATTATACCCAAAATTGGAGAGGGTAGCCAAAGTCAAATGAGACAGTAGGAATGATGATCGCAAGGAAGACCTGACGTTGTGGGAAATGGTATCTTTGCTTTAACTGAAGCTATTGCTTCATTTGCGTAAATGATGGTGTTTTCAATATTATTTGTGTTTTAATATTCTTTGAATCATAGTTGGGGTATGAGTACGTCTTCGACATAACAATCTAGTAGATGCGAAAATGACCATTAGAATTCAATCACCAAGAGTATCGAGATCTCGCCACATATACGAAAGACTTTCTGGCACATACACTAGAAAAGCAAAACAAAGTTGAAATAGCAAATATACTTGAAAGATATCTTCAACGGAAGAACAAACATATCATGCAGAGAATTATAAATTGTGTTTTTTCAAATACCAATATGCCTTTGAATTTATAGGATTAGATTTCAGTTTGTTGTAGCCATGCTTGCTAGCTGATTTGTAATGTGGGACATAAATTTTTTTTATTCTACTAGATACTTTCCTTTATATGTTTGCTTCGAGAATGAAATCTCGGATTTAGAGATAGTGCTATTGTGCTTTGATTGTCACAATAAATTGTCGTTGGATGTAGCTGAGCAAGGTCGACATCTACAAGTAGATTTCTCAGCCAACTTGCCTCCTTGGTAGCATTTGTGGCAGCTATGTATTCTGATTTGGTCGATAATAATGCTACTGAGGTCTGCTTTCGGCTGTTCCAAAAGATTGGGTCTTGATTGTATAAAAATACAAATCCTGAAGTCGATCTTCTAGTATCAATATCTCCTATCCAATCTGCATCTCTGTATCCTTCAAGAATATTGGCAGATTGGCTGCCTCCATAACAAATGCTAAGATTTTTGGTTGCTTGGACGTACTTCATGACCTTTATGAGTGCTTTCCAATGGGTTAGACCTGGATACGATAGGACTGCCTGAGTGCACTAATCGCTGCCTCGGTTTGAGGACATTGTTTCGTTGATAATTTGAGACCAGGGTCGAGTGGAAAGTAGCTTGATTTGTAATTGGTCATTCCATATCTTCCTAGTACGTTATCTTTGCTCACTGATAAAAATCAATCGACTGGGTCGAATTCGGAAAATTTTGATTTCGAGACAATAATGGGCTAGTCCCATATCAGTCATTTTGTACTCCTGGGTCAGCATGCATTTCATATCCTTCATTAGATTTGGATTGTTACTGAATAGTAACGTATCATCTACATAGAGAGTGATGATAATGAAGAAATATGACACATACTTGAAGTAAACATTCGAGTCTGTCAAGTTTGGAATAGAACCATTCTTGATTAGAAATGCATTGATTTTCTAAAAAAGGGCTCTTGTGACTGTTTCAGCCTATAGAAAACCTTGTGAATTTTGCATACAAGGTGATGCTTACCCTTCAATTCGTATATCTCTGGCTGCGACATGTATATTTATGGATGTGTTTTGTGAGAGTTATGTCCAAAAATGTTCAAAACATTGTGGGGACTATGTTTTTTGTTTTTTAGTTTTTATGCTCTGTTTCATTCATTTTTCGTCGACTTTCTGTTCTCTGTAATTCGATCTGAAAAGATAGGATAGAGCATTGAAAGGGCTTTCTGGAGAGTTTTTTTTTTTTTTTTTTTCATTTCGTTAAGTATTGAGCAAGTTACAAAAAGTTGGTAAAAAAATTCAGTAAACTTGTCAAAATAACAAAAAATTTCAAATTTTTTATTTTTCTGCCCTGTTTGGTTTATCTTTTGCCTGAATTTTGTTCTTTGAAATTCAATCTGAACAAGTAGAGTTGTAGAGCATTGAAATCGCTTTTTAGAGATAAAATGTTTTCTCATTTCGTTAAGCATTGAGCAAGTTACAAAATTTTGAACTTGTCAAAAAAAAAACTATAACCTTGTCATTAGCTTCAACAATGTCATTGCTAGTAGCTGCACCTATCTACGATGATCAAAATCAACAAGCATTATCTTGGGATCCTTTTCTGGATGGTGCCAACTACCCATTTGTCAATGAAGTTTTAAGATGTTGCTATTTATGTGTCCCAATCATATTCATTTTACATCTTCTATTTCTAAATTCAAATGTTTAGATGGTTCGGATTCCATAGGAAATTTTAAAATATAGTATGACCAATTTGTGTTAGAAATCATTTACAAGTTCATTTGTGCTTTCCAAAGAAAGAGTATAGTCTGGTGGTATGGTACTACATTCCTATCTTCATATCTAGTTCGATAATATATCCAATTTCTATTTCTAGGACTTAGTGGTGATGAAGTTGGTTCAAATGGAAATCCATATTTGCATGGATTTCATTAGTTTGCAATTTTTTTGACAATAATAGGTTTGTTTTTTTATGACCAAATTGGATAATTTTCTATTGAATTTATAAATAGCCTCTTAAAATTTGTGCAATTGTTCATTCCATTTTGTTGGAACACATGCAAGAATTTCATTTGAAATTGCTTCCCCATCTTCTTCTTGGATCCCATAATTAATATATGCATGAACAGATCCTCTATTTGAATTTCATAGTGAATCACATGGTGCTTGATTCTATCTAATGTTAAGTGCTTTGAGCATTAAGATGAAAGCTAAACTATAATCTGAAGTATTTCTCTCGTAGATGGTATAAAAGCATTAGAATATCATATTATGTTGTAAGTTTTGTTTTAGCAATCTATGAAGGGACGTCAAAGGCTAGATTTTGCAATAGAAAAGGCTCTAATCGCAATACACTTTGTATATATTCAGGTGATTGAGATACAATATAGCAACTTCTATGTTTATTTTTGACACAAGCATTACAAACATACCATGTTTGCTCTGATTGATTTCCATTGACATAGCATGAATCACTGAATTTGCAATAAATATAGTAATGCTTTAAAATAAACTTCATTCGTGAAACAAAATATGCTAACGGAATAGTTGCAAATGCCACAAGCAAAGATCCTATAGTGCAATTGACTACCAGGCAAATATGCTATGATCTTCTTTAAATCGTTTTGTAATATTCCAATTATTGTCGCTAAGAATGACGTCATAGCTTCTATAAAAGTAATAACAATCAAAGCATTAAGTGATAATTCAAATGAAGGGAGCACTTAAGCATAGCCTTGATAGCTACTTTTTTTTGCTAACATGTAATGGGACTACAAAATGAAAACCTCATATCCATATAGGCTGCACCACTTTCTTGCCATAGAAACATAGTAATATGGTTCTTCCAACACTCTATTATCAAGAAGTGATGAGAACCTCCAATATATATAGTTTAACAAAGTCTATACCTGACTTTGCCGAGTACATGACATGAAACATGGGGCATCATAAAAAATGAATTAGCACAAAATTTATGTGAGAAATCATCCTCTTTGTGCTATCCTCTTTTGCTCTAAACCGTAGGCCGAGTTCTAGTTTCTCAAATTGGTACTTTCCACCTTACTATTTGAATTAAAAAGTTCATAAAGGCAAGAATATCAAAGTGTCTTATTTCTTATTGATGGCAAATGAGGTGGAAGTTAGTAGACCCTTGAAACTAGCCAATATTGTCTACTTACCATTCACCTTGCAGATCAAGGGTGGGGTGCACATTGATTAGGTAAGATGAATAGATGGACCCGATCTGTTAGTCTACTAGGGAAATATGTGAGCTCTCTACATTATATAAGAGGCTCATTTATACATCTTTTATATCAAGAGAGTTGGAAGCTTGTTGAAACTTATTTGTGAGAGGTGAATCCATTAGCAAGGTGCTTTGTTGCCATAGCTAGGTAGTAGAAACTTTTCACATTGATGTAATGAGTTGATTTGATGCTCCCATGACCTAATAAAATTTTATGAGCTTCATATTCATTTCTTTACAAGTTTCACATTTATCCGATTCAATCTTCATTTCATTTCATTTGCTTTGCTAAATGAAAATGCTCTTGTCTAACATTGTCTAGATTTTGTTATGTACATTTTGGTGATAGATTTTGATAAAGATAGTCACCTAGAAACATTATTGACATAAATATCACTTTTAAGAAAGTATGAAAAACTCTTTATAATATGAAATATCTATTTTTAGAGGTTAGAGGCAAGTCATAAATTAGTCATACATGTCATTTTTTGAGTTTGCTTGAGGTACATCACTCAACCTTCTATTAGGCTTCATTCTATAAACTAATTTTGGCATTTTTGAGGAGATTTGATATCAAAGCATTACGAATAGAGTTTATCTCCTGTGTGCAAGTTTGGAAGTGTCTATAAAGAAATTTTAGAGAGATTTTTGCATTTATGTGATATTTTTATCATTATATCAAGCTTCTACCTTCATTTGATAAACATTGTCATGATTTCTATAACTATTTTTGGTATTTAACGACAGTCTGATATCATACCTTCAAGAACTATTTTGATCTCTTGTTGTATGATTTGTAAGTGTCCATTTAGTATTACAAGATTGTTTTTAATACTTTTTTAGGTTCTATATCATTCTATTGTGTTATGTTTAGGCTTGATCAAGACTAGGAGTGATTTTTGTAAAGATACAAGGCTTGGATCTTATTTCTCTTCATCAACTCGAAGGGGTCTATGGTTGTGAAGAAATCTTCAAGCATGACCAAGATCGAAACAAGTTGGTGGAAGAAGATTGCATGCAACAACTCGAGGTGCTTTTTCTTCAAACCAAAGAGGCCCTAGTTTGTGGGCCTATCGAAGATTTGAATGGACTCAAGATGTCATCAAGGAGTAGGTTTGATGCTCGTCTTCAACCCTTTTATCTCAATTTTGATGGAAATTGTCATGCCATGATTGGACTAACCTCGGATTTATGTCCCATAAGGAGGTTAGAAGGCCTACCTTGACCTATGAATCGATTATGATAATGAATAGTTAGGGCGCTCATGGTAGTAAATGATAATGAATAATTAGGGCGCTCATGGTAGTAAATCGTAATCAACAATTGAGAGGTCTAAAACCCATGATGGTGGATCTGTATGGAACTAGTAGTGACTCTCAGTCAATTACAAATGTGCCCCATTGAGGTATCCCAAATCACTCCTAATTGGGATAGAGCCTTAGAAAGTATAAGTATATCCATAGGCCTCTCTTAAAAGGGAGCTTGATTTGTGACTTGTAGCTACATGTTGCTATATTGGCATCTCTTCTACATTTGAGTGATCACTTGTGGTTAGTAGCTTGGGAGCTAGACCTTACCACTGCCCCATGGATTGCTTCAAACTGTAGATGCTCTTGTGCATTCGACAGGCGTAGGTGGCAAGTGATGTGCAAATGTAACTGGGAGCTTGGTCCATGTAGACTTATTTGTCTAATTCTCCATGTAAGGCTACAATTTTCTCATCCACTATGTGGATCCTAAGGGCATAAGCGGCTGCATATGCAAACAATAAATGTAGGGATGCATGCTTGACTACTGGAGAGAAGGTCTCAGTGTAATCGATAACATACTTTTTAGCGAAACCCTTCACTACAAGTCTGGCCTTGTATCTAGACACATTTCCATTTGGTCCGTACTTCAATTTGTATACCCATTTGCATTGCACGGTTTTTTGCTTATCTAGTACTGGTTGCAGCATCCATACTGTCATAAAAATGGTAGTCGTGAGCACAACGGAGGATTGCTCAGAGCATAGGCGTGTAGGGACGGAAACGCAACAATTAGCAGCAGAAATATTCAAGTAGAAGAATTCATACAGTTTGTGCAAAAGAACGACGCAGTAGTGAGACAAAAATTGCACTCTGATAAATATCAACAGTGAGTACAATGGCTTGAACTAATAACTTCAGCTTGTTGAGCGTGATAACACTGGCTACATATAACTCTAACTGAAAAAGAAATTCTAAAAATTAGCACTTACATAGCTTGATTCAGCTAATATAGAGATTTACAAGAGAGGAAATATCTTACAAGCCTTTAAGGCTATTTATGCCAGTCTTTAGCTTCCTACAGAAATCACGTCAAAGGGTCCGCAGATATCTGAATGTACTAGCTCCAGAAGCTTTGTTGTTCTGAAGGAGTCCCTAGTGAAGCGAGTACGGGACATCTTCCCCTTTATGCACACATCACAGGACGTCGAGTTGGTTGCACTCCTATAATGCTTACTTTTGTGATCGCTCCATGTTGGCTTGCCTGATGCAAGGCCATTGGGTTCATGTGGCATATTCTCTTGTGCCATAGAACGTTTGTAGCTTGGTGTGCTTGATATGTTGGCAGGCGCACCTTCAGATAATACAAGTTGCCTTTCCATCTTCCTTGTGTAATGAGTACTGGTGCCAATGTCAACGACGTTGCACATTTCATTGAAAAACGTCACGCACATTCTTGCTTCTGCTATTTTTGCAACTAAGAGCAAGTCCTGCTGCAACATGGGTATGAATAGCACATCATCCAATCTTTGGTCCTTGTCATTCGTGTTGAGCCATAGCAAACCAGTGCCATTCACTTGGTGTCTTGATCCATCTCCAAGAACTATGTATCTGGATGGATCTATGCTGCAAAAGTTAGCCATGATGTGTCTGGATGTAACGAAGTGAGAAGTTGCTCTTGAATCGAGGATGAAATGTGTGTCAGATGTTGAGGTTGCACACATATCCACACATAGGTAGGTTATCGCATTACCATGGTTCATCCTTTCTTCACCCATTTTGGAGATTTCGGGTTCTTCCATGTAAGACGAACTATTGTGGTTTTCCTGTTTGCCTTGAGGCTACTTGTTCCTCGGATTTTGGTAGTAGTCCGTAGCTGCATGACCTTTCTTGTGGCAATGGATACATTCGATCTTCGGGTTCAGCCAACACATATTGACTGTGTGGCCTTCTCGCTTACATCTCACGCATGTTTTTTTTTCGCCGTCTTGTTGTCTTGGCTTGGCTTTGCTCTTCCATTTTCTGGCTGCATGGTTTTGTCTGGAACCTGGTTAGTCATGTATCCCACATCTCTCTTTCGTTAGAGAGTGTCGCGAGGTCAAGCATTAGGCTATCTTCGATGGAGGAGGATAAGACGGCTATTGCCTTGTCGTTTTTTTCTCTCCACTCTCGTAGCTCTCTGTCGGTGGTTGTAAGCACTTCGGTGCTGTCCACCTAGGGCCATAAGCTTTCTCCCTCCAAGATGAGAGAGGCCTTTACCTTCCATGCTAGGAAGTTAGACCCTAATGAGTCGAGGATGGTGCAGATCTTCAACTGTATGTTGCTTATAGACACCATCATTGTGAGCTATGTTTTCTAGCTTGTTTCCGACTCATTGTTCTAAATGTATGATCTCTTGGATCTGATAGCCTTCAGGAGGGTACTATAAAATTATGGATGGCAAATATATTTTATGTTTTAGTTCATGTTTGATCAGTATCTCTTAGAGTTTGCATCTCATTTTGTATGTAGATGGTGATTTTTCTACATTGGCAAGATTGTTGGTTTGCTCTCTTTGTAACCAAAGATCAGGGACATGGATTTGGATCTTGAATGATCTGAAATCCTTCACATGGTATCTGAGCTCTTGTGTTTTAAATTATTTATGAGTCAACCACATTTATCAAAGATTTGGAGGAGTTACCAATGCTAGAGCATGTAGATTGATTTCTACTCAAAAGTCTCCATTTTTGCATATGTAGAATTAATTTTTTGTAGGTCAAAACTCAATGTAGGTTTATATACTTGACCAATTTTGATTTCACACTTGGTTTACTGGAATTGGCTGATTTTTGGTGCATTAGAAAGGTCTCATTGGAGGTACAAGATGATATATCAAGTTTTTAGAAACTGCATGTAGAATTTGAGATATTCAATTTTTTGTGACTGTGTCAAAACCCTAATTTTGATTGGATCTCTAGTTTGTGAGGTTACTGAGCTTCATTTTAGTGTGTATCAATCTTATGAAGTGTAAAGAATCATTAGATTGAGGATAGATCATAGGTTGATCAAGATTTTACTATTCTAAGTGTTGATTTTCTAGTTAGAAGTGCTAGAAGAGATTTGAGAGGTTCCATATCTTTGTGATTTCTTCTTGAGTTCATTTTTTGACATTCAAGAGAGTGCTTTGTGCATTGGAATGGGTTGTAAGAAGAATATCAGCTCATTGCAACATGGCTACAAGTGGTGGATTCATGTTAGAAGGCAATGATAGGCTTATCTCAAGTAACTATTTGTTGTGGAAAGTGAGGATGGAATCACTTCTTGAGATGCATGATGTTTTGGATATTGTTGTAGGTTTGGAGGAGAGACCAGAAACTCAACAAGATCAAACGAGGTGTGATAAGAGGGCCAAAAGTGCTCTACACATGATTAAGATGAATGTTACCAATGAGCTTCTCAAGGAGATTGGTAAGTGCACATCATCTTTGGAGGCTTGGGAAGCTTTATGAATCCAAATCTACATCAAGAGTGCTTACTCTTAGGAGGCAAATCTTTCAAAGTTTGCAAAAGAAGGAAGAGAGTACTCATGCTTTTGTTTTGAAGGTTAAAGCATTCAATGATAAGTTAGCATGTATTGATGAGAGCATTAAGGAGGTAGAACTTGTTCAAGTTATACTTAATGGCTTGTTGGATGATCATGCTATTCTTGTTCAAAGTTTTGCTATTCAAAAGACTTTGCCAAGTATTGTGGATTTGCAAGAGATTTTGGTGAATGAGTATAGGCTTCAATCAAGAGGAGGTGGATCTACATCAACATCTTATTATGAAGAGGAGGCTATGTTCATCAAAGGCAAGTTCAAGGGCAAAGGCAAAGGAAAGTGGTCAAAAGGACAAGATCAAGGTGAGACTTCCTCTTTTGGCAAAAAGAAAGATAAGTCTAGATTGAAATGCTTTTATTGTGGAATCAAAGGGCATTTTGCTAATGAATGTTTGAAGAAGCAAAGAGATGAAGGTAGCAAGCAAATCAACTTTACTACTAATGATGAGGATCTAGGTGGTTGTGATTCTCTTTTGATGTGTTCTTCAAGTCCAATATCAAGTGAAGGTGACAAATATTCATGGTCGATTGATAGTGGAGCTAGTTCACACATGACTAGTCACAAGGAGTTCTTTACTTCTTTGGTCACTAATGATGGAGCCAAGAAAGAAATTCACATGGCCAATGGTGGTAGGTATGTGATCGAAGGTATTGGTTCATTTTTTATTTGTCTTTCTACTAATAGGAAAGCAAGACTTGATGGTGTTCTTTACATTCCTTCACTTTTAAAGAATTTGCTAAGTGTTGGTCAAATGATAAAGAAAGAATACATGGTAAAGTTTGGTGGTGATGCTTGTTTCATTACAAAGGAAGAAATCTTGATTGCTAGGGGCAATAGACAAGGTAGACTTTTTGAGCTTGATGCTTTTGTTATGGCCAACAAAAAGGATGGAATGGAAAAGGAGATTGGTCTCAACTTTCCAAAGTTCCCTTTTAGTATCAATAAGATTGGTGGACCTTATGCAAAGTCTAACAAGCTTCCTTATGCTAGATCTAGGTCAAGATCTAATATGCTTCTTGGAGATGTTCATCTTTGTGCTAACTTGGCTAGTCTTGAGGATAATGATGTTTCAATGGTTCTTCATGGCAAGTTCAAGAATGAAAAAAGTAAGGGAAGAGCTAACTTCATCAATAGTGGTGAAGGATCTTTCTTGAAAAAGATTGTTGCTAATGATTTCTTTGATCATACGGAAAAAGATGTTGCTAGGTGCATGCATGAAGGAGGCGGTTCCTCTACATTCTTTTGTGATGAGTCCAAGAAAGTCATTTTTGCAGCAAGTGGAGTCACATGTCTTCATAAAGAGAGTAGATCAAATGGTTTTATCAAGAGGCTTTGTGAGGGAGATAGTCACAAGTCAAGAAGAAGAGAAGTATGTGAAGAGTTCAAAGTAGGATGTACTTTGAATGATGTCATTGTGAATGATAGTGAGGAATACTCATTATCATATGAGTAATTACCTAGAACATTGAGTAGAAGTTTTTGTTTGAAAAAAGAGAGTACTTCAATCATCCTTATGTTGAAGGTACTAATCATTTTTTTCATGTCTTCTAATGTTTTTGAGGTTTCTACTTCTTATGATGCAATCATTAAGAGGGAGTCTTATGAAGGAAAGAGCAATGGAAGATTGGTTCTAAGGAAGGTCCAAGGCATGGATCTCACATCTCTTCATCAACTCAAAGGATCCTATGATTATGAATTTATCACTAATGATCAAGATGGCAAAAATTTGGCTGGAGAAGACTACATGGAGCAAATTGAGAGGCAATTTCTTCAAGGCAAGGGAGATCTCATTGGTGAGCTTATTGAGGTTTTTTAGGACTCAAAAAGGCAAGTGGAAGCGACTCACTTTGCTTTACTCACATGTTTTGGAGAATCTTCTTGTGTAGATGATGCTATGCAAGTGGATTTTGGTTCTCATGATTTTCATGCTGGAAAATCAGGTAATGGATCTGGAAAAAAAAAGTTTGTTTAATGACTTTGATGGTCAAGAGGGAGATCAAGAGGTTGGTCTCAAAGGGCTTCAACAACACAAAAGGAAAGGTGGCAATTTGGAGCTAGTCAAGCGGATCAAAGGAGGGTCAATTGGCAAAGATGTTATGCATCTATTATTTCAGGAGTCTTTAGACTCAAGTAAGTTCAAAG
This sequence comes from Diphasiastrum complanatum, assembly GCA_029204225.1. NCBI lineage: Eukaryota > Viridiplantae > Streptophyta > Lycopodiopsida > Lycopodiales > Lycopodiaceae > Diphasiastrum > Diphasiastrum complanatum. The sequence goes on from CM055097.1 coordinate 29,618,254, forward strand.
TAGCAGCAAGGAAGTGTTGTTTAATTTTACTTTACTTGATCTATCTCATGTTTGAGCTATTTCATGTGAATGTGTGCAAATTGTCAAGATATGGACAAACTAGCTACATTGTCTTGCAATATCTTATTGTTGGAATTGTACTAGCATTCTTGGTTGGTTTTGCTGATGGAAATGAAGCTATTTGAGGTTCATTATGTCACTCATTCATGGCCAAGTCATCAAGTGTTGATGATATCTTGTGGCAAGATGGAGATGGAGGCTCATTCATGGAGTTTTATGGTGGAGACATATCAAGAAACAAAAGCGTTGGAGGAGAAAAACAAGAAAATGGCCATCACTCACATTTATTGTTTGGTTGATGTAATTTTCCAAAGAGTTCAAAGTTTGAAGCATGGAGGAATCATTTCATTCAACTTCTATTTGGTTCTTCATGTTCTAGTTATATCTTGATGTGTAAAATTGATGTAAGAAATAGTGAAGCATCCAATCTATTCTCTATATCAATTATGAAAGATACTTTAGAACCTTAGAAAGGAGATCTATACTTAGGATGGAGATCATTCTAAAGCTGGATCAAAGTAGTATGGTTAAAACTATGCCAAAACTAGTTGAAGAGGGAGTGTGAGAGATTTCAACAAGTTTAGTCATATTTTGGTAAATTGTCAATTGAGGCCAAAACTCATTTTAGACTTAGAGATAAAATTTTTGAAGTTATGTTAGTTTAAAATACATTCAATAAACACTTTTTGAAAGTGTAGGAAAGTCGAGTTTGAGAGAGATTCAAATTTGAGCTTTGGGTACATTGAATCTAGTCCCAAAATAGTAGGGTCCTTCATATGAAAGGAAAAGCCAAGTGGCAAAATAGGGTTTGGACCTACTATATATTGTTGTAACTCGTGGAGAAAGGGATCCTCTCTCTTCTCTCTCTCAGTTCTACTACTCATTGGTGCACTCTCATGATGTTATCTTGCAATTCTATGTGTAGAATGATCATTTATTGCTATTTTTGGTTCCAACGTGTGAAATATAGTAGGGTACTGTAATTGTATGGACAACAACTATATTTTATGGTTTAGTTCATGTTTGATTAGTATCTCTTAGAGTTTGCATCTCATTTTGCATGTAGATGCTGATTTTTCTACATTGGCAGGATTGTTGGTTTGCTTTGTTTGTAACCAAATATCAGGGACATGGATTTGGATCTTGAATGATCTAAAATCCTTCACACATTCCTTTGGTCTCTTTATGTGGTTTTCTCATTTTAATCTTAAGATATGTTTGTTTGAATCAACTTAGCTTAAATAGGTTTTGGTAGGATAGAATTGTAATATTTCTATATATTTATTACATCATATTATAAATATTTGCAACATATGTTTTTATTTGTAACTAGAGTAGAGATATTATGTATAATGTTTATGATGATAGGAATTCCATGGCTTTACTTGTGTTTTTCACATTTTTTTGAATCTTATTCATATATTTTCAAATCCTCATCTTTATCCTTATTATGTGTGTTGTTTTTTAATGATTGTGTGCATGGTACCAAGAGGGAGAGATGTGTTAGCTACATGAAGAGCATTATTGGTGGAAATGTAGTAGTAGTCGAGGGAAGAATATTATTTCATTAGATTTGACCCTTAATTTAGCTACTACACAATGTCCTGAATGCAAAATATCCATCTTAAAGTTGAAGCTACAGATCCTTCTTTAATGATTTTGTTGAATCATATTCTTTCATCTATGAGTTAATAATGGATCACACTCTTTAGTTAAAACGCCAAGCCTTTGATCTCTCATGCATTCTTCCTATCTTTTCGTCATTTGTGTATCATAGTCTCATATGACAATATCACAATTCATGTCACAATTGTAAATCACATGTGGTCATACTAAAAGACTTCACATATTGGAGAGTCCACCATAAAAATTTAGTATCTCTATTTTTTTAAATTTGAACATGGACAAATATATTTGTCTTGATGGAATTTTCTATCTATCATAAAATAGTTCAAGCATCACGGAAGAAGCATTGAGTTTTGTGCACTAATGTGCCTTTTCCTCTTTAGTTGAAATAATAGGTCCTGAAACTTTTGTAGTTTTATTCTCATAGATGAGCACAACTAATGATTAAATATCTTCCAAACATTGTGATTGTACTTTTAATTGTTTGTCAAAATTTTTATTAACCAAATATTTCCTTTAGCCCTCCTTTCATGGGATCTCTAATTCGTACCTAAACTTTTTTCCGATGGAGGATTGTGTATTGGGTTCTAGCTTATGCATTGTTGATTTTACAGCAAATTACTTACATTACTTATGCAATGTTTCTAGTTTAACCACAAAGGCATTGTGGCTTTTTGCTCGGATCTAACTAGAATGACTATTGTGGTAGTGTAGAATTTAATCTGTAAGTCATCCACCAGTCATTATCCCGCCTCACCTGTGTCACTAAGGTGGCCAATACTTATGTAATCGGCTACTGGTGATGGGTGTATCAAGCTGTTGAAGTGTCATGGCTCCATGGTTAAGGATTTCTTTGATGCGGTATGGACCTTCACCTATGAACTTCATTTTTTTCTTGATCATCTTGGTTTTGTACATGAGGACCATATCTCCTGCTCGGAGATCCTTCTTGTGCAACCGATGATCATGCCATGCCTTGCAACATGTTTTTTCAGAGGCAAGTGCATGCACAACTAATAGGCACATCTCGCAAAATTTATGTAGAGCTTCATGGCATAATTGTAGAGATTTGGAATCATCCAGGCGCTATGTGGTGGCAACTCACAATGATGGTACCAAAAACTCTATTGGCATTACAACGTCTTGACCATAAACCAGCTAGAGCCTGGAATGGCATTTGATCAGTGCTACCCTTGTATGTTGTTTCGAATGCCCACAAAGCAGCATGTACCTTGTGCTCTCAATCAGATCTGCTAGCTTCGATTGTTTTCACGATGACGCTACATATAATCTTATTGGATGATTGTGCTTGCCCATTACCGCAAGGATAATAGGGTGTTCTGAACCGATGGATCACGAAAAACTCTTCCACTAATACCTTGATAGTCTCATTGACAAAGTGTCTCCCATGATCACTAACTATCTCCACCAGGCATCCAAAGAGCACAACAATATTTTCATACAAAAATTTGGCAGTATTTCTGGCATCATCCACTCGTACGACCTTGGATTCCGCCCATTTGGTAAGATAATTTGTAGCCACAATGATGTATCGGGCTTGGGTACTCGTGGCTGCTAGGTGGATATGACCGATATAGTCCAATCCCCAATTCTCGAATGGTGCCTGGGCCATGATCGGATGTAACAAGTCAAAGTTGGTCATGGTGGGTCTCCTAGCTCATTGACACACATTGCATTTTTTCAAGTATTCTTTTGTATCCTTGTGACTGTAGGATCTTGTGAATTGTAATGTCCATTGCGAAATGACTACCATCCATGCCTTCATGCGAGAGTGAAACAATCTGGGTGGTTTCATGGGGAAAAACACACCTTCGGAGGACGTCATCAAGTCCTCTTCGATAAACCTGGCCGGTAATCAATTGATAAGGTCGAGATTTCAACACTAATTTTTGATGTTCTACCTTAGGTAAGGAGTTATTTGGTTGGCCCCACATTAAGTATTCAACAATATCTACAGACTAATCTAGTATCGTGTCAAAGTAGAATAAGGCAATATCTGGTAACTCATCATCGGGTTGGGTTACAATCTCCTTCCCTTTAATTCGTGACACATGATCCACCATGTAATGTTGTTTTCCCTTGCGTACCACGATCCTAAAATCAAACTTTAACTACAGGATTAACCACCTAGTGATTGTCCTGGTGTTGCAAGTCTTGTTCACTATATACATCAAGGGTTGATGGTTCATATAAAATGCAAAGTGGGTGGCCATCAAATAATGTCTAAATCTCTTGACCAAAAAAATCATTTTTAGTGCCTCTCATTCTGTTGTTGAGTAGTTCATCTCTGCTTCGTTGAGCTATCAGCTAGCAAAACGGATTGGAACATCTTTTTTGTGTTCTCTTGGCTGGGTCAAGATGGCTCCAATAGCATACTTCGATGCATCCGTATGCACATGAAATTTAATAGTCCAATTGGGCGGCTGTAAGATCGGTGCTGAGATCAACGCTTCCTTGAGCTTTTGGAAAGCCTGTAGGGTTTCTTGGTCCAATGTGGAACTGTGGTGAGTTTATAAATCGGCCTGGTTAACTCTGCAAAGTCTAAAATGAGGATCCGATAATAGTTAGCGTGCCCCATGAATATATGCACTTCACAAATCGTGCCTAGTGGTGGTAGATCTACGATGACTCATATCTTGGAGAGATCAGTGGCGATTTTGTGTCTTGATACAATGTGGCCCAGAATTAGGACGTGCATTCCCAAAACTAACACTTTTTTGGGTTCAAGGAGATTTGGTACTTGTGCCATTGAATTAGAACTTTCTCTAGTTGAGATAGGTGCTCATTGTTAGGTTCATGCACACACAGATCGTCCAAGAAAATTTCCAAAATTTTTTGTAAGTAATCTTTGAATGTCATTTGCCTAACTCTCTAGAAAGTCCTCGAGGCATTGCAAAGTTTGGAAGACATCACCTTATAGGCATATGTTCCCCATTCAGTGGCAAATGCGATCTTATGTTGATCTTCAAGCGCGATCTTGACGTGATTGTAGCCGTTGAAATTGTCCAGAGAAAACTATAGGCTTCTATCATCATCAGCTTTAGAAGCGATATCTTTCACCGCCGATGTGGTTGGATCCACCTTCACTACTTGCTCTATGTTCTCGAAGGTGAGTTTTCCAGTATCCTAGTTAGCTTGAAGCACAAAAGCTTTGAGATGTTTCTTTTCCACATAGGTGAGGATTGAAGCTTGGTTCTTTGTGGACACACTAATCACCCTTATCCAACTTTGCTACTTCGGGGGTGGGGGCGACACTAGTCCAAAATTTCATCCTATGATTATTTGGTAGATGAGTAAAAAGTAAAGAATTATCTTATTATATATCAGTTACTTTGTTTACAAGTGGATGTAGCTAGATGCACATGACCCCTTTGGTTGTAAGTGGATTGTTGATTGATAGGCCTACTTTTTATTTTTCTAAAAGTGCTTATGTATGCACTAGTCAAAATGCCCTTTTTTTCCCTATTAAAATACATCAAATAGTACGCACTAGTTAAAAGTGCTTATGTATGCACTAGTTAAAATGCCTTTCTTTTCCCTATTGAAATACATCAAATGGTCATGAAGGTTACCATAGGAGCATATAATAAGTAGACAAAGAAATTTCTTATGATCAAAGTTAGTTCGACCTTATTTTGATGTGATTGATGGCTTTCATCCTTGACATGGATATAAGTAATTCACATATAAATGTAAAATAAGAACTACGATTTTTACAACTAAAATAATTAAATAAGGAACTCATTTGATGTCGACAAAAATAATTGGGCCTTGTTTTCTTTTCTTTTTCAAATTAGAAGCTTTGAGTTCCATATGTTGCTAAAAATGTATTGAACAAATAATTTCATTTCTATCAATAGACGATTAGTTGGAAAAATAATTGTCCTACTTGGCATGCTATGCCAAAAGCAAAAGGTTCCCATGTATTGCACTTGAACATGTATGTTGTCATAATATTGATTTCTTAGCGTACATACTAAGAGATATTTGAATTATCAATTAATAGTATGTACTTTGTGTAAGATCTCAACATGCTAATAAAAGACTTGATGAGTGCTTGATGTGCAACTTTATGAGTGCTTTGCATGGTTTATGTGCAACCTATCTTGGTGGTAGCCTCAAGAGTCCAAACATTGTTTTCAAGTAGTCGTGGATGTTGATAGTTGATATTGTATTGTAGAGCACTTGCACTTTATCGTTATGAGGCATTTATGTCACATGTAGCACAATTTGTGGGTGCAACTAATCACTTCATTTTCCAATCACATCCATTTACACTTGTTATAAAGTTTGCACTATTGTGAAATAGATACTTATTGTGTCAAGTGTTGTTGCTACCATAATTAACCATCGGAGAGCTTCCTAGATTATACATATATTTGAAAATTAGGGTAGATTCTCTATAGAGTTTGATTATATTAAGGCTCCCAAGAAATTTCTATAATAACGGGTTCTCATATGTAAATTTTGATGAATATAATATTAAGTGCAAGTTAGGTAGGATGTCCAAACTAAGCATAAGTAGTCATGCTTATTGTCCAAACTAAGCACAAGTAGTCATGCATTTTGTCCAAACTAAGCAGAAGTATTCATGCATATTGGTCAAGATGAGCATAGACATATATTAGGTTTTATGATTGGTCTTGCCTTGAAAGGGCAAGAGTGTGTGCTTACTTATTATATTAAGTTGTTGAGTTTGGCCCATGAAATTGAGATAGAATACTTAAAGTACTTACTTCAATACCTTGAACTTTTCACCTTTGAAAGGCCATAATAGTGTACCCAAACTTCCCAAGATGGTTCTTTTTGGACCTACCTTATAGATGGCAATGGTATCTTAATTGATGCCTCAAAAGTTCAAGTGGCATGTTTTGGGCTAACGTAAGTTTATTATAATTCACAAATGGACTTTCTTGTGTATTTGGAGAATCTCTCTCTCTCTCTCTCTCTCTCTCTCTCTCTCTCTCTCTCTCTCTCTCTCTCTCTCTCTCTCTCTCTCTCTCTCTCTCTCTCTCTCTCTCTCTCTCTCTCTCTCTCTCTCTCTCTCTCTCTCTCTCTCTCTCTGCTGCGACCAAATGCAACTAGGAATTTGCATCTATTGAACATACGAAGGATTGTGGAAGAGTGACAGATTGGCAAGGAAACTTGGAGCCATTACAAGTATTGGCATGACTATTTGACAACATGCTAATGTGGTTTGTTCTCTCATAGCACACATTTGCAAACAATATATGTTTTCGTATGTTGTTTGGATTGGTATGCTAACATATGTAATGATGAAATTTGATAGACAGTCATTCAAAGCTTCTTAGGAAGCAAATCTAGTGGTTGCTATAGGGTGTTGTCCAGCAAAGTGTTAGACTCATTTTGAAGATATGTTCGACATTATAAACCAATGCTATATGGAAAATAGGCTAGCGCTGGTGTTCCTTGAGGAAATTCGTTGTAGTACATTGCTCTTTCAAGCAAGATTGATGATATGCGAGTGTATGTGGCCCTACCATTTGTGGTTTTTTGTGATGATTATGAACATGAGCATGAATGCATTGATGGCACACTAGAAACACAGGTGGTTGCCCTTCCTTCCACAATTTCTCACTCTAAATTGGCTTATTTACACACATATGAGGGCACGCTATTGAAAAAATTGCTGGTCGCCCTTCCATCTCTTTGTTCTCATCACATTTTGGCTCTTTAACATTTGTAGATGGGTGCACTGCCTAAAAGATAGTAGGTCGCCCCTTCCTATGTTGTTTCCAGATAGATGAATGCATTAGCATGTTGCATATGTTGTCCGAAATTTTCTTGAATCATATGTCATTTCAGAAACGAAGATGATTCGTATGTAAACTTACCATTAGGGTTTGCTGGAAAGTTTCACGTACATGATATATGTGATAACTAAAGATGTGCTTTAAGAAATAGCCAATGCTATAAAACTCAAGACGAATGGAGTACTTGTGTAGGAATGCTATCTTAATACAAAAGCAGAGTACAACATAGCTCTTGATAAAATGATTCTTAATAATGAGAAACATCCAATATTAACTTATCATTGTTGTATTGAATATTTAGCATATAAGGAGGTGTGCTACCTACTTGTTGGAGGATAGATAGTTCTCAAGAGATATCTTCACCACTTACACAGGTTAAGGAACTCAAGGCTTTCTCTGTTCTCCTGAAAACTCAGTAATTACATTGAAACGTCTATGGAGTACATATAGGGGGTCGAGAGCGAACATACGCATCTCTTGACAACTGATGTGTCGGTTCTTATTTAAATTTACTTAACTAATTCTAACCAATTAGAAAATTGAAAATGTTCAAAGTCTATGTGGCATCTTTGTCACACGGCTTTGTTCCAATGAGAAACGAGCACGTGGAAGGTTGCAACGTTTGCATGGGGCGTGAACAATCTGAATCATCAGGAATATTCTTCTCTTAGGTTTAGCCTTCTTTTTAAGGTGGGTGTCGTTTCATAAATGCCCTTCGTTTAATAGTCCTTCCTTTAGATGCATTTATTTGCATATCTTTTTCTTCAATATATCGTTGAATAATTTTATTGTTGCTGCGCCCATTAGATATTTCTTTATATTCGATATTGTCTTCATCATTTGAATGGAGTTGATTAGGCTTTTACATCACAAAAATAATAATTCACGAAAAAGTGCATGTAATAGTGTATTACATATCCTCCTCCTCAAACGTGAAGCGTCCTCGCGAACAATTGAAATCAACAACAACTTCAGAAACTTCGAAAGATATTTCTTTATGCATTTCATAATGGATCTCGAACATTTATAAAATATAACATATTCTTTAAATTGAATATATACAAAATCTGTACATTCACTCTGGAGCATTTTGCAATCTCTGTGAGAACCTCTCATCAACTTCGATTTGTCTTTGGATCTTTCGTTGCTTGGCCTCATGGTATTGCCCAATAATTCGGTTGTCAAACTCAGCTATCTTGATCCCTAAAAATGTTTCTTTGTAAAGAACTGCTGCAATTATGTTGTCTTCAATCGTAGCCCTTCTTGGTACTATGTCCTTCAGCAGCTCACCATCAAGGTAGAGGCTCTACATCGCTTCAAGTACGTTGGCAATAAGATTGACGAGTCCATTCACTGAATAACTGACGAAATTCTTGTGATCTTTGTGAGCTCTTCTATCCTTGAGGCAGCAGACTACATTCTCATAATGAATGTGGTAGTTCTCCTCCCAGTCGACGTATATGGTCCAAAGCTTTGGGTAGGAAACATCCACATCCTACAGTAGGTTCTCTCTATCGTGAGTGACGGCCTCACAAGGGGCATGACATAGGCGCGTTATCGACATGTTTTGGTGCCATGCATCACCATCCTAGGTGGTCCACATGTCGCCGACAGGACGGTGCTTGATGGGACCCACTATGCTATGCCTATATAGTGGTGGGGCTTCCCTTTTGCCATTCACTCAGTCTTCCAAGGAAGTATGAGATACTTTAAGCACTCTCTATGATGTTCGAGATATCGCACTCTCTAGGAAGTTGAGAATGAATCGATGACTAATCATTTAGATAACTTCAAAAATCTGCTTGAACAAATGACTACAATAGGATTTGAGGTCCAAGATTAAAATGTAGTAATGACGCTAATATCTAGTTTACCTATTTCATATGAAAGCTGGGTATAATGATAGTGTCTACACAAGGTAGATATAGCTTTTTCAAGAGTGATCACTTCGAAATAAGCGAGGAGAGAATCAACAACCAGTATTAACTCAAAGAATCAAGCCCCATTTTCTAAGAAGGGCTTCAAGAAGTAGAAGAAGACGAAGAAGAGAAGAATCAACACAAAAATCATCAAAACCCACAAATGAAGGAGCAGCTCTCATCTTCAAAGGCCAAGATATCCTACAAGTACTACAAGAGGATCAACCATAATATTCAAAATTACAAAATCCTGAAATTTAAGAAGTTGCAGCAACAAAAGATTGGATTCAACAAGAAGTGAATATTGTGGAGACAACACAAGCACAAAAAAATTGCAGATGGCCATTCTACCTTTATGACAAACTCGTATGAAAACTTTTGGTATTTGGACTCTGGAGCCACACATCTAGAGCCACACAACCAAGGAGTGGTTCCAACAATATCAAACAAATGCCACCAAGTATGTCCATCTAGGTGATAAGTGCACTCACCAAATTATTGGTCGAGGTACAATTAAGTTCCATTTCCATAATAGAGAAGTAAAGTCCATCCCTAATGTACTATACATTCTTGGTCCACAAAATAATCTATTGCCTATTAGTAGAATAATAGACTTTGAGCATAAAATAGAGTTCAATTATGATTGCTAGCAAATACTTGATATTTTTATGAAGGTCCTTGCACACAGAAAGAGTCAAGGTTACCTATACAAGTTGAGTCAAATTTATTCTTCCAATGTTCAAGCTTTAAACACTACCACCTCAATAAGTAAAGACTTACTACTTTGGCATTATAGACTAGGTCACATTAATTACAAATCTTCTTTTATGATGTAAAGCTAAAAGCTGATTGCTCCTCTTCAAATATATATAAGGTTGAAGCTTGTCATGACTTGCTAACAAACTAGGAGGCAAAGGAATGTTGTGTGATTTTGTGCCTACAATCTTGGTATTTGTGAAGATTTTCATAGCAGTTTCCCAGGACCCGTCTAATCCTATGAGGAGTGTTTGCCAATCTTCCTTCTTGATCTTGAATTGTAAATATTTTCCTTCATATGCTTACATGAAATGAATAGTCCCTACTAATATCTGTTTTCCCATGAGAGTTAAGGGCAATGTGCTTAGTTAATGAAGTTTTTCCACACATTTTTTATCCTTCATCAAGAGAGACATTCAACTAAAAAATATAGGAACCTTTAGATAGACACAGCTGCCAATATCTGAAAAGAATGAGATAGGAAAATAATTTGCCAGAACATATGTACTTGAGTTTTGTAGACTGATGAGCTTAGTGGAGCAGGAATGGGATGCTTTTCAAACAGCCCATCCTCTGGACGAGGGCAAATGATGTCCTGCACATGTAGCTGAACATCTGCAACATTATTGCATGTATAACTTCATGTGTCAATGTTTAGATAATCATCTCCAAGAGGCTCATCCACGATGATCGCCTACCACAAAAAATGTCACCAACCGTAATGCATTTCTATCAATCCTACTAACTAGATAGTAATGCATGACATCTCTCTCACGGTATATAAGTGGTCAAATATTTTGTTAAAACCCTTCCTCTAGATACCACTAAAAGGTGAATCCTTTTATTTTCACCATTTTATCTGAGGAGAAGAAATCTAAGAGGTAATAAATAAAAACTCTAATAATACCCTTTCTATCTTTCTATAAGGTAATTACTGATCAATATCGTCTCCAGAGCAACTATACAGTACCTGCAGCAGCAAATCAGAGAAGTGGGAGGCTATAAGACCACATCTCTAGGAATCTTAGTAAACCAAACAGTGAATTTAAAGATTTAAGACTAGAAAAGTGGATAATTGAAGATGGAAGCATCAGCTAACTAGCTGAGAAACCATGAGGAATCAATCTTTCCAACGACAGTGATGATCCTAGCACAGAAAGTCAATTTGCAGCCAAATGCTAACTTGCAGGAAAGGTATAATTTTGATAGTCTGATGTGCTTGGCTCACTTGCTGGCAGAAGCACTCTCCTCTTTGATGCAACATTTTGCACTGCATCAGTAAGCTTGCCCTTCTCCACCCAAATCCTGGTGAGGCTTTGGCATCCAGTGAGTAAACTCATTAAGCCTGTGGAAGTGATATTATCACAGCATAGAATAACGAGGCTACGCAAAAGCTGACAGTTTCTACCAATATACTCCATTGCTTTATCAGTTAGCTTTCTACACCTCCTCAATTTGAGATGGAGCAACCTTTGGCAGCTAGATGCAAGCATTGCCACCAGTTCCTTATCAACCAGAAGATCGTTGTCAGATAGATTAAGACTCCTGAGACTCTTGAGGTGCTGGCCTAGGCATGTCAAGGTCCCTGGATCCTGTACAATGGCCCTGCACCTTATCAACGCCAGATCTTCAAGGTTTGATCTTAACTGCGTGCCAAGTAGCTTAATTCCTGCCCCTGTAGCCATCCAGCAGCTGTGCAATCTCAAGCTCCTCAGAGAAACACCATTCTGGGCTATGATGGCCAGATCTTCATTGAAAAGATCCAGAGGAAGCCTCAATTCAAGAACCTCTAGACTAGTGCAACTTCTGATGACATGGTGGAGACCATTGGTATCTCCACCATCCTGAAAAATCAGCACCTTCAAAGCTCTGCAACTTGTGGCAACCATCCTGAGAATCAAATTGGCAATCACTCTGCACCTTCTGAGCTGAAGCTCTTGCACCGATGCCAAACACTGCATCAGGGCCACAGTGTCGGTATCACCAATTCCCTCACAATTGAACAGTTCCAGCCTGTGCAGCTTTCTGCAGTTTAGCCATAGCCATCCCAACCCTGAATTGCTTGGACTGATTCCCTCCAAACAAAGCTTCTCCAGTGCTAGTTCCCCTGCAGGAACATCCCCCCAATTTGTTTTCTCACTTGCAAGGCATCCTACCAATGAAAGCTCCCTTAATGCTCTGAAATTGCTCAGAAATGGCATATGATTGGGATCTAGGCACATCAGGTGGAGAGAAGAAATATCTGGGCAACCCCTTGCAAGTGCTTGAAGACCACCCAGAGTAGCTTTTGCTGCCAGAAACCGAAAATGCCTGAGAAAATGGGAGCATGATCCAACGGCTACCAAGACCTGCTCCAAAAGCTCTGGATTTTGATCCTCACCCTCCATCATGAGAGAAAGAGATGTGATCTGAGAATATCTTCTTACCAGGTTTTGGATGGATGAACAGAAGGAGAGAAATGAGCCACCTCCAGGAACACACAGCCCCAGGTTTTGCTTGGCTTTTCCCTCCACCATAAGCCATCTTTTGCAGACAAAGGATATATTTTTGTGATCTATGGTGTCCTTTACGTGACTGAAAATCTCTGCTAAAAGCTCATCACAAAGCACTGTGTTGACTAGATCTAAATTTTTGTGATCCTCCATGGGTATTAGCAACTGCCTATGGTAGGGACGCTTACGGATTTGGATATACCTTGGCAAAGCTGCAAATCTAGTTCAAGTAGATCGCAGCTCTGTGCTGGAGTGCCTGCAGCACATATTTCTCAGAAGATAGAAAAACAGACGATCTTGCATTCATTTCACCAGGCAAGAGGAACCCACATCTGCAGATCTCACATAGAACTTTCGTACAAGTATGCGAAAAATAATCACCTCTTTCTTCTCTTTCTCTAAGCAATTTGGAAGAAAAAGAGAAGATCTTGTATCAAATCATCAGGCAAGAGGTGCCCACAGCTGCAAATCTCACCTAGAAATTTTGCCGAAATGGGCAGAATATAACCTTATCCTTCCTCTGTTTTTCTAAGCGATTTGGAAATAATCAACACACCACAGCGCATTAAAAGTAAAGCTAATTGTAGCAGATGAAAGCATAACCATGGCGATCCCGAATTCCCAACAAGCTCTAAAAAATGCAACGCCACTGGAAGGACCGAGCCTTGTCTTTTGAAATCAAAACCAAAGGCTTTTACACAATTACCTTAAAACAAACGTATAATCAAGAAAACCCATACCCAAATGCGTCAATTTTCAGATCCTATGGTGATTCCTCACCGATTCTTCATCTTCTTCTTTGCTGCTGCATGTTCTCTTATGTCTGTCTGTCTGTCTGTCTAATTCTCATCATAGTAGGAGCTTTATGTAAGCGCTAACAATAATCCATTCCAAGGGGGGAAGATGAACAATCATCCATCTGTTACATTCCATCACACTAGACCAAACCTGTCAATTTCTTTGTCAGGCGACAGGACTCGGCATCTCTCTCTCTCTCTCTCTCTCTCTCTCTCTCTCTCTCTCTCCGACCTGACCGTGACCTCTTAAGATAACGTCACCAGGGGTGGATGAGGGGTTAAACAAAACTCTTTAACATTTACTTGCGACCCTTGGAAAATTCATGTTTCAACCCATTGAGGGGAGAGAGAGAGAGAATGCATGGCCAACATGCATCGTATATGTTTCAAACTTTGGGGATGGGATGTTAAAAGACTTCGACAGGCACCTCACTGATGCTTTCTTTCTCTTGGCTATTGAGACTTATGACACCTTGCATCGACGCTTTGAGGATTTTCTTCGCATGTGTTCTCAGCAGGCGGCAGAGTGTCAAGATATTCCTGGTTCTATCCTCATGGCTTCTTTCAAACAACGTGTTTCCATTGCCCTGCAACGTGCTCAGGCCCTATCTATTTTGCAACGGGCGACCGTGGCTGGGTCTGCTACATCTCATCTCCCTTCATTAGCCGACTCACCACCTCTTCACCTTTCTGATCTACTGCAGTCAGTTGGCAGACTCTCACGGACATCATCATAGTTTATGCACTTTTATTTTTAATGCCAAGATTTGGAAGAATCTTAACTTTACTGCAAGCTTTGCTCTTGTTTGAGCCTACTTTTGTTATATATCTTTTTCATCAATGTACCTACTAATTTTTCCTATGAATAAATGCACCAGGGGTTTAAGGACATGCACAACATCCATCACTAGAACATCCCTGAAGTGGAGCCTTTCAGAAATGTATGTGTTTGATAAGCTTGTACTTTCCAAACTGGAGGCCTATCCTGGGGGTGCATCCCGGATGCAGCAGAACAATATCCATGTGGCCACCAACGTCTCTCGCTATTGAGCTCTACTACCCATTTCGACAAGCATTAGTGACCTAATATAGCAAGTCATCAAAAACTTGGAATTCTCAAAATTTGTAAATTGACATGTGGAGTCACCTTATATTTCATCATCAAATGTGTTCATATTTTATCACTTAATATACGTGTTGACTATTTTTACCTTGTAAAGCATGCAAAGCAATGGATATCATGTATAAGGTTCGCACTTATGACGTATGCCTTGAGAGTGTGTTTGTACTACTTATTGGCTAATTTTGCCGATAAGGTTGAACATGCAAAATTTGAGTTGCTAAACATTGCCACTTGGCAAATCTTGCTAGGCTAATTCGAATCTCTTGCATGTGTAATTAAACAATGCCTACATTTCTGATCACAATACCTACAAACTAATCACATTCCCAAATCACATGAATTTATTCTCTCTCTCTCTCTCATCATTTGAGAGAGAGTAAGGCTCGTTGGGTTGAGTTGATGCAAGAGTATAAATTTGAATCTTGTTCTATCGAAGGAGCTAAAAATCAAGGAGATGCTCTGATACCACCACCTGGATAGGAGATAAGCACACAAGAGAACGAGTTGTGGCAAGGACCACCCAACCAATAGTCTAACGAACACTTAGACACCCCCAAGCTAGTCCCTATAGAAGGTACTACGATAGCAAGAGCATAGAGATAATGCTTGATTGTTGATAATAAAAATGTGTCATATGGAGCTTAGGGTTTGGGTTTGGGTATATGTTCTTGAATATTGACGATCAATCATTCTCTTTATGCTCTTGCTATTGTAGTATCTTCCATAGGGATAAACTTGGGAGTGTCTAACCATTCATTAGACCTGTTGGATTGATCTTGCCACAAACCGTTCCCTTGCGTGCTTATTTCCTATCCAAGTGATTGTGGTGGGTATTACATTAAATCTAGACAGAGAGAATACATTCGTGTAGTTTTGGAATGTGATTAATCTGTAGGTTATGGATGCATGCATTTTTCTCTCTAGAGAGAGAATACATTCATCTATACTTAACCACAAAAGCTGTACAATTGTAGGCCCATCCATGCAAGGCAAGTGTCACACATGCTACATAGATGCATGTTCCATAGCTTACTGAAAGGTGCATAATAGTTCACACAATTGTCCTCCACCTTTAAGTACCCACAAAGCAATGGGAAATGCATCTCAGTTGCATGTGTAACACTCGTCTCTATATATAATTCCTAGGTATTTTTTGACGAGGGATCAATCCAAGTAAAAAGAGTCTAAATAACAAGTGACATTGTCTTTGTGGAGCACCAAGATACAATTTAACTTGTTGAATCATTGGCTCTTTCTTTGCTAAGCCATACTCCCCTATCAACAAATAGTTTCTATGTTGGAAAATGATAAATGCACAATCTCTCAGACACCACATCTACCTATTTTAAAATTGTTATGAAATCATATTCTAAAATTGCAGAATTGAAGGCTAATTCAGGCATTAGAAAATTCATACATCTACTCAAAAAAATGGATCATTCATAAAATATAAAACAATATTGGAATTGGACAACACACATCATTTTCTGCAAATAATATCAAAGATGAATAGTCCAAAATAGTTCAGTTACTACTGTTGCAATTTTGCTTATTTCAATCTGTAATAGATCGTAATCCTAAGTCACTGAATAATTTGCTACAACATTATTAACTTCTTTTCAACCAACTAAAACACAGATGAATTACATCTATTTATAGTGTGCATAATTTTCCTAACGGTCTTAGGGCTCTGATCCCTAGAAAATAACGTTGCATTATGCTGCTATAGTGTCCCATAGTGACCTTAAAGATTAAAATCTATTTTGACCTTGTATTTCAGTCCTCTGCTATAATGGTTCGCATTTTGCATTTTGAGCTTGTGGATTGAAATTACATTTTAACCCAGAGAAATCAAAATTTTATTTCAACCATTATATCGATCCGATCCTAGACTGTCAAATTTCTATCATACTTTATCTCAATGTGCTTGGACTTGGAATGAAACCTAGAATTAAGAGAGAAAGCTATAGTACTTTGATTATCACAAGAAACCAAAAGCAGTATGCAGATCACAACCACAATCACCATTGCTCAAGCAGCTCAAGCTCTCAAAGATGGCACAACAAAAGTTAATGTATTACACAGGAAAACTATACATATATGGAACACTCAAACTGCATGTCCTTGACAAGTGTCAATAAACTGGCCTACCACCTGCCAAACTACAATTAGGCCCACTATTGGCCTCATCTACTGACAAACTCGAGACATGTCCTAGAGTATAGCAAAAGTTGTCAAAAATATATTGTACAGGCTAGTTTCCCTACATGTGGCTTGTGAGAAATATCAACTAGTTTAGTCATATTTTGGTTAATTGGCATTTTAGGCCAATATGCCATTTTAGACTTAGAGATAGATATTTCAAAGTTATATTAGTCTAAATGTTTTTGAATTACCACTTTTGGAAAGTGAAGGAAAGCAAGTAGGCGAGTTTGGACCCATTCAAATTTGAATGATTGGTACATTGAATCTAGTCCATATTATGAGTAGGGTTTTGGATCTCGAAGTTTCTATGGAGGGAAACCACATTCAAAATAGGGCCTAGACCTATTATAAATAGTGTACAAGCATGGGAGAACATGATTCTCTCTCTCTCTCTCTCTCTCTCTCTCTCTCTCTCTCTCTCTCTCTCTCTCTCTCTCTCTCTCTCTCATCTCATTTCATGCTTATACATGAGTTCTCTTGGGTTCATCTATCCATTCGTGATTAACAAAATCTTCACATGGTATCAGAGCTATTGTTGCAGGTTATTGAAGGATCAGCCATATTTAGCAAGGATTTGGAAAAATTACCAATTCTAGAGTGTGCTAGATTGATTTCTACTTAAAAATCAAGCATTTTGCATATGTAGAATTGATCTTTTGTAGGTCAAAACTCAATATAGGGTTAGGATCTTGAAGTAGGCCATTTTTCACTCTTCACTTACTAGATTTGGGTGACTTTAATTGCATTAGAAAGGTCTACAAGATTCTATATCAAATTTTTGGCAATTGCATGTAGAATTTGGAAGATTCAATTTTTTGTGATTTTGTCAAAATCCTATTTTTGATTGGATCTCTATTTTTTTGAGGTTGCTGGACTTCAAAATAGTGTGTTTCAGTCTTAGGAAGTGGCAAGATTCATTAGATTGTGGGTGGATCATAGTTTGATCAAGATTTCTTATTATATGTGTTGATTTGCTAGTTATAGTGCTAGAAGAGAATTGAGAGGTTCCATATCTTTGTGATTTCTTTTTGGAAACATTTGTTGTTATTCAAACAAGTACTTTGTGCATTGGAACAGGTTGAAAGAGAGGATTAGGTCACTTCAACATGGCTACAAATGGAGGCTTTATGTTGGAGAGCAATGATAGGCTTACCTCATCAAACTACTCTACATGGAAGGTGAGAATGGAATCACTTCTTGAGATGCATGAGTTGTTGGAAATTGTTGTAGGAGTGGAGGAAAGACCCTTGGTACAACAAGATCAAATGAGATATGACAAGAGAGCTAAAGAGCTCTACACATGATCAAGATGAATATTACCAATGAGCTACTCAAGGAGATTGGTACGTCTTTGGAGGCTTGGAAAGTTTTGAGGTGTGAAAGCATAGCAAAAAAGACCAAGAATGGATCTAAATCAGATCCACAAGAGTGACTGGGTGTTATATTAGATTGATCTACCAATCTACACAAGATTAGATAGCATTAGATCAAATCTACATCAAGAAATCTAGCAAGAACAATCAATAATGATCAAAACTTTGCTTTGCTGGTTTCACACATGTGAAATGATGAGAATGAAAGAATGAATGCACTCAAAAAATTTAAATTCTAGCCAAGACTCTGGTGACAAACTGATAAAATTAAATCATGAACGATTCGCGAAACTCTTCCTAACACTCGAATTATTTTTGTTCGAGTTGGATCAATCAGGCTCTCTAACACAACCAAATAAAACGAGACAAATTCTAAACAAAAATGAAACAAAAGTGAAGCGAAACTTGCACTGACATTGATTCATGTTGGAAGCATAGATCGCGAAACGAAACGAAACGAAACGAAAGAATTTGCGACACAATCACTCTAACGAGACGAGACAAGACGAAACAGGACGAAATGAAATGAAACAAAACGAAACCTAGGTGAGCTCTGTAATTGATTTACCCTTGTAGCCAAGTGATCGCGAAACAAAACGGACCATGAAGCGAAAGGATTCGCGAACGAGATCAGTTTGTTAGAAATTCAGATGTGATCGTTGGTCACTGCCGGCTGTATCACTCCTACAATCCTTCAGAGAGTAGTTAGACACTGTTGATCTACGTTAACAAATTAATGCAGCATTCAACGAGATCAAACCAAAGTGCGGAATAGAATGAACAAACGAATCAGACACACGAATAGTAACAGACAAATTTACATTCAAGATCATACAATCATCTAGAATAATAATGTGCACAACAGCTACAAAATTATCTATTGATTTTTCTGATTCTTCAAGCACTGCATGCAGATCCACGTAGTGCATTGGCATGAGATAAATACAGTTCTCATGAATTCGAGTCTCGCTTACTAGCGAACTTCTGGATCTACAGATCCTATTACAGAAATTGTCTCGCACACAGGCGGACTTGTTTTCTGAAAAATTCGTCTTCTGATTTCTTGTCTTGCTTACTAGCATTAGACTTACTGTATTATGCATCAACCAGAAGGTATATAGTTTGCGAACAATTTTGTGTTGCGTCTTGTAACTTACAGATTAGAAAGATCAAACATCTAGAATTAATTACGAATTACAAGAGTGGCAGATTAGCCACGATCTAGAACACTTATGATGATGTCATGATATCAATCAGATATTCTGTTTGTGGGGCACGACTGATTTCGTGTCGTGTTGTGTCGCCTTTTGCCAAAGGTTCAAAATTGAAAGCTAGAAAAGCTTTGGCATTAGAAACAAAATGTTTCTTCAGCTCCCTCTCAAAGCATGATAGCTTGATGACTCCAAGGCTGCTCCTCTGTCTCTCGAATAGACCTTTGTCTAGGGCCTTTGTGAAAATGTCAGCAACCATGTCTTTCGTTCCAATGAAGGTGATCTGTAGCATTTTCTTCCCAATTAGTTCCCTGATCCATAATCAAGAAGTCTTCATCAAAATGGCATCTCAGGGAGGATATCTTCCAGAAGCCAGTGAAAGACTAAACACTTCTAGTTACTCAATTTGGAAGTTCAGAATGGAGTCTATTTTAATACTCTAGGATGTTATGGATATTGTGCTTGGTGAGGCTATGCAAAATCCTACTATCTATCATTGGAAAATGGCCAAGAGAGTGCTTAGATATAAATCTTCAACTTTTGATTTTGGTTTTTGTATAAAAGTGTAGATATTTCTATTATTGGTTATTCTGACTCGGATTTTGCAAGTGATAGAGCAGATCAAAAATCTACAAGTGCTTATGTCATATATCTTGGAGGAAACTTGATATCTTGGCTTTCCAAAAAGCAAGATACTATATCACTCTTATCATGTGAATCTGAGTACAAGGCACTCACTACAACAACAAAGGAAGTGCTTTGGATCAAGAGGTTACTAGTGGAACTAAAGATAATCTTGGAAGAGGATCTACCTATGATCATGTGTGACAACATTTCAGCCCAAGCCCTTGCCAACAACCCGATATTCCATGCAAGGAGCAAGCATATCAAAGTTGCACATCACTTCGTGAGAGAGAAGCTCATTGGAGGGGAAATCAATTTGGAAACACATCATCTTGTATTGCTGATATGCTCACCAAACCTTTGAGCAAAAGTTCCTTCATCAAGCATAGAGCCAATCTTGGAGTTATACCAAGATCCATGTTCAAATCGATATAGATTATTTTTAGGAGGAGTGCTAAAATTGAAAAAACAATCCATATTGATTTCTTGGCTTGCTACAAATGTTGTACCATGCAAGTATGTAGCTCGTAAATGCAAAATGCCAAGTTTGCCATACATAGAACTCGAGCTATATGATTATGTAATATCTAGATTGAAGAATACAACTTGCATATAGTTTGTAGACATATAATTAGCAAAGTCATGCTTGTAGAAACTCGTGGCAATTCACATGCATTAATTGTAAGTGATCCATAGTGACATGCAAGGCATGCAAAAAGTGTAATGGACACATGCATGATAATTTGTACTTTCTTAGTTAGAACTAGCAAACTTTTTAAAAAGTTGGTAGAATTTCATGCATGGCAAGTGACAAATGTCACATAGACTCTAGATGTCACTTTCGATGTCATTTTGTAATGAATGGATGTGGTTCTACCTCGAGCTACCTCAAACTCCATAAATATGTGTAGCTCTCCTCACAATCAATGATGAAGAACCAAAGTTTTGTAGCTACCTCATGCCATTTTGGATCTAAACTATTTTGCTTGTTATCTCTCTATCTTTTTCTCTCTAACTCATGTTGAAGCTAATCCTTATACACTAATATCTTGTACTTTTGCTAATTATTGATTCATTGCTATCATATTTAGTTGCTTAGCATGTTAGATTGTGGTTAAGCCATTTTTTCTGAACTAGATCTTGCTAATCAATCTAGAATCAGGATACTATGCTAATCACAAAGCTTAATTAGATCCATCATACTTGTGGACATTCCTCACACATGTGAAATCTGGAAATTTTGTCACCTTTGTCGCTGGTGACAGATCATAGTACTGTGTTTCAAGAACTTCATAGCTGACAGGATCATCATTGGCCATTGTCCAGCTCTCATCAAATCTGACATCTCTCACTATCTTCACAGTGTTCGTGTCTGGCATGTAGACTCTGTAGTATGACGAATTATTGTCATATCCTACCAGATATCCCTGTTCAGCTTTCTCATCAAGCTTCTTTCGAAGTTTATCAGGGATATGTGCATAAGCTGCACAACCAAAGATTCTGATGTGAGACAGGTTGGGCTTTCTACCCCACTATAATTCATGTGGTGTCGTGTGAGCCTACACCAGACTTTCATGTCCTGTTCTGGATGTATGCAGTTGTAGCTATTGCTTCAGCCCACAGTACTCTTGGAGCTTTCGAGTAGGCCATCGTGCATCTGGAAGCTTCCATCAGGGTCCTATTCCTCCTTTCTGCAAAACCGTTGTGCTGCGGTGTGTGAGCAAAAATCCTTCTGTGACTGATGCCACGATCATTGTAGAAGTCAGTGAAGCGATTCGAGATGTATTCGCCACCTCGATATGTCCTGATCTGCTTCACTTTGTTGTCAGTGCATCTCTGTCCAATTCACATACTCTGTGAATTTGTCAAGTGCTTCTAATTTATTCTGAATAAAATACACTCTGACAAATTTACTATAATCATCAATGAAGGTTATGTAATATTTTGAGCCTCCTATTGAGATCACATTGAAAGGCCCACAGATGTCAGAATGCACTAACTCCATAATATTAGTCGTTCTGTAGGAGTCTTTGACAAATGGAATGCGAGAAATCTTACCCTTCAGCAGGGTATGGGTACTGGCATCAATAATGTTGCATGCTTCATCAGAAAATGTCACACCATCCCTGCATCAGCTATTTTTGCCACAAAAAGCAAGTCCTGCTGCAGTGTAGGCACAAACAGAACATCTTTGAGTCATTTGTCTCGGCCATTCGTGTTGAGCCATAGTGAACCAATACCGTTCACTTGATGTTTGGATCCATCTCCAAGAACAATGAATCTTGATGGATCTACACTTCGGGAATCAGACATAATTCGTCTTGATGTCACGAAGTGTGAGGTAGCTCCTAAGTCTAGGATCACCTCCTGTGTGTCAGGTGTTGACGCTGCACACACATCTGCACAAATGTAGGTGGTCGAACAATTTTTGTTCAATCTCTCTTCGTCCATTTTTGAGCTCTCAGGCTCCTTGACATAGGACAAACTGTTACTGTTCTCCTGTCTATTCTATGCTAATTTGTTCCTTGGGTTCAGACGACAATCCATGGCTGCATGGCCCTCTTGTGAAAGTGGATACACTCAATTTTTGGATTGAGCCAGCACGTATCGACTATGTGCCCATCTCGTCTGCATCTCACACAAGTCTTCTTTTCTCCACCTTGCTGTTTCGACCTCCCTTTGTTCTTCCACTTTTCTTTGCTTGTCCCCTCTGCTTGCTGATCACGATCCTGCCTTTGATTCGACTCCCTCTTAGGCTTGAATTGTTTCTTTGTCTTTTCTTTGTTGCTATAGAGGGCTTGGTCAGAAGCATCCTTGTGATCAAGATGCTCTCTCACCTCGACTTCCTCTAGAATCTCAACAATTGCCTTTTTGAGGTTCATTGTAGGATCTTTTGCAAGCAGGGTTCTGGTTGTCTGGAAAGATCTAGGTAAGGCTCTCAAGAGGTAAGTGAGCTGCTTCTCAGTTGACACTGCATTTTCTGCTCCAGAATTGTCTAGTAATAGGAATAGATCCTTTATCTTCTTTACAAAAGAAGTGAGGTCTTTCCCATCCCACTGTAGATTTGTCAGTTGATCTTCCAGCATCACTATTTGACTTCGTGATTTCGTTTGAAATTTCGTGAGCAGTGTATCCCACATCTCCTTTGCTTTGGAAAGTGTAGCCAGGTCAAGCATGAGACTATCCTCGATTGATGATGATATCAAGGCTACTGCCTTGTCATTTTTCTCCCTCCACTCGCATAGCTCTTTGTCTGATGTTGTAGGCATCTCCTCTGTGCCATCCACCCAGGGGAATAAACCTTCACCCTTTAGTATCAACAAGGTCTTCACTTTCCATGCTAGAAAGTTAGATCCTGAAGAATCCAGCATTGTACAGATCTTGGATTGTATGCTGTTGATTGAAGCCATTGATTTTGAATTTGTCTTTTCACTTGTTGATGGTTGTTTGGTTGAATGCTTAGCCCCTTTGGATTTGATAGCCTTTTGTCTATGTCAGACTTTGACAAGGTGGGCTCTGATACCACTGATGAGATTGAAAGAATGAATGCACTCAGAAAATGCAGATTTTAGCCAAGACTCTGGTGAAAAACTGACAAAATCAAATCACGAACGATTCGCGAAACTTTTCACGACACTCGAATTATTTCTGTACGAGTTGGATGAATCAGGCTCTATAACACAACCAAACGAAACGAAACAAATTCTAAACGAAAACAAAATGAAATGAAGCGCAGCGAAACTTGCACTGACATTGATTCATGTTGGAAGTATAGATCGTGAAATGAATGAAACGAAGTGAAAGAATTTGTGACAAGATCAATCACTCTATAACAAGATGCGACGAGACGAGACAAAACAAAATGAAACCTAGGTGAGCTCTGTAATTGATTTACCCTTGTAGCCAAGTGATCGTGAAGGGAAACGAAGTGAAGAGAAGCGTAGCAAATCACGAAGCGAAAGGATTTGCGAATGAGATCAATTCGTCAAAAATTCAGATGTAATCCCTGGTCATTGCCGGTTGTATCACTCCTACAATCCTTGAAAGAGTAGTCAGATACTGTTGATCTACGTTAACAAATTAATGCAACATTCAACGAGATCAAACCAAAGTGCGAAATAGAATGAACAAGCAAATCAGACACACAAATAGTAACAGACAAATTTACAATCAAGATCATACAATCATCTAGAATAATAATATTCACAACAGCTACAAAATTATCTATTGATTTTTTTGATTCTTCAAGCACTGCATGCAGATTCACGCAGTGCGTTGGCGTGAGAGAAATACAGTTCTCATGAATTCGAGTCTCGTTTACTAGCAGACTTATGGATCTATAGATCCTATTACAAAAATTGTCTCGCACGCAGGCTGACTTGTTTTCTGAATAATTTGTCTTCTGATTTCTTGTCTTGCTTACTAGCATTAGACTTACTGTATTATATGCATTAACTAGAAGGCATATAGTTTGCAAACAATTTCGTGTCGCGTCTTGTAACTTACAAATTAGAAAGATTAAACATCTAGAATTAATCACGTATTACAAGAGTGGCAGATTAGCCACGATCTAGAACACTTTTGATGATGTCATGATATCAGATCAAATATATGTACCCCATGGTACTTAGTTGATTTTGTTGGTTGTTCATGGGGCACGATTGATTTCGTGTCGTGTCGCCTTTTGTCAAAGGTTCAAAATTGAAAGCTAGCAAAGCTTTGGCCTTAGAAACAAAATGTTTCTTCATGAAAATCTGTCAGAGTAAAGACAACCAGTAGAGAATGAAGTACACTAAGCTTAGAAACCAATAGATGCATAAAAGCACAAGACAAATAGAGAGATAACTCAAGAAATGCTCCAAAATCAAGATTTAGCTTGCGTGTTGATTATGGCCAGATGAGGCTCTATATATACACAAGAGCTGCTGCTGACTCAGCTAATTTGGCATGTGTGAGAGTGCCTAGTCATCATAGGATCCAACAATAATCTGATGGGGCAAGGGAGATAGAAGAACGCAAACGGAGAAGAGAGTAGAAATATTGCGGAACAGCTCTCTCGTTACAATCAGTTGCTAGATGCAAAAACAGTCTAATAGAAAGTTTATGTTGAATATAATCACAGCTTTAAGTGCTCTAATTTCCCAACATGATCTTAAAAATTAATTCATACTCTCAAAAACAAGAGTATGGTCCACCGAAGAGATTAGAGATGGTGTGTGTGGTATTATTGAAAAATGGATTCAATGAGAAGTATAGTTCTGAAATAGATAGCAATAGCAGTATGATATCGCGAGTCCCTTAGGTGTCAAAGATAGCCATCGACTGATCAGAGTGAGTAAACAAGCGTGATCAAACAACGATAAAGTGCATTCAATCACAACAAGCATTCATCTACGTTATACACAGATAGAAAAGCTACTGCTGCTATATTACATTGAAGCACAATACAAATAACAATTACAACCAAAAATTGACGGCGTAACTGGGAGACACAAATAATACGTCTCATGGACGGAGCAACCAACAATATGTGCTTGGATGATCTATTTATAGATTTTATTCATGTATTAACTACATTGAATGTTTGTCACCTAATCAGAAAAATCGTTGTACTTGGAAGTATATGGCTTTTGTGACAACTATACATAGTATATATACGGTCAACAAATCTAGGAAAATTGTTGTACTTGGAAGTATATGGCTTTTGTGACAACTATACATAGTATATATACGGTCAACAAATCAGGATCGTTGACGCGGACGAGGACGTCGCAAAATCTCTCACCTTGTATTTTACGTGAAGTGGTTTTCTCTCACTTCGCAAATTTCGAGAAGTGGTTGGGAACGTTCCTCGTTCAAAACAAACAACCTTCGGCATTTTCTCTTCTTTCAGGTTTTTTGCAAAAAAGTCGAAGGTGTCTTTAAACGGGTTTTAGGGTGCCCTTAGAAAGTTGAAGGTGCCCTCAAAAAGGCGAAGATGCCTTTAGTAGTTCAACTTTTTCGCACTTTTCGAAAAAAGCGATAGAACCGAAAGTGCTCTTGAAACAAGTTTAAGCTGCCCTTAAAAGTTGGCGAAGGTGTCTTTAATAGTTTAACCCTTAAAAATAGAGGATCTTTTGGAATTTTCTCTCTCTTTGCATTTTTTGGGAAAATGCGAAAAAGGTGAAGGTGTTGAAAAAGTTAAGCTGTTGAACTATGAACAAGTTGACTTCTTAAAAAATAATTGAATGGAAGAAGTCGAAGGTAAGTGTTTCAGTTTTCAGAAATTGCAAAAAATGCGAACTGTGACACTTAGTGTATTTCTGCAGACTGTTCAAAAAGTAATGTAAATATGTAGATTGTTCCAAAATTTGCAAAGTTTTGTGGAAGTCCTTGAAGATGGCCAAGTATTCAATGACTTCAAGTTATTAAACTTAACATTTGAACTTGAAATTGTGATGGGATTGGTAACCCTTTGCTGGAGATCAACCGGAAGTCCGTTGTAGACGTCCTTCAAATAAATTGGCTGTCTAAGTTATGATTCCAAGGAGGCAACTGTGGGCTTAATCTCTAATAGCATGTTGAAGAACTTCTAGTGCTTGATCTTGGGAAGCGGTTTGGTGAAGATGTCTGCGGCCATTTCTGTTGTGGAGCAGTATTGAAGGATCAGTTGCCCTGAGAAAAATTTCTCCTGAATGAAATGATATTGGACTTCTATGTGCGTAGATTTGCCATGAAATTTGGGATTTAGTGACAGTGAAATACAGCTCAAGTTGTCACACAAAATGGTGGTAGCATTGAACTGAGTGTGATGTAAGTCGTGAAGTAATAACCTGATCCATACAACTTCTTTTAAAGCTTGGCATGCTGCGATGTACTTTGCCTCTGTCGAAGAAAGTGCAACTGATTTTTGCTTCCTTTAATTCCATGAAATCGGTCCCCCTGCCAGATAGAAACAGAACCCGTAGGTAGATTTTCTGGTAGAGACTGTTCCTCCCCAATCTGAGTTGGAATAGCCTCGCAAGACAAGTGGGTTGATAGCATTTCCATCATAAAATAAGATGTGATCTAAACTTCTCTGAATATATCTCATCACTCTCTTTAACACTTTCCAATGAGAGATCCTAGGATTAGACATGAATCGACTTAACGTGCTAACAATGTATGCTAAATCTAGTCTAGTACACAACATTGCATACATTAAAGATCCTATTAGTGAATGATAAGGTAACTTCGCTATGTTAAGTACTTCACTATCAGAATCAGCACAAGTAGGTTTAGTCAATACTATACTTGGATCCATTGGAGTATCAATGACGTTGGAAGGATCCATGCTACATAAAATAGAATGAAATGACATAGCATCGTTTATCGATGGTTGTTTGAAATCATAGTATGTATGTTCTTGAAATATTACATCCCTAGAGACAGATATTATATTGGTGGATGGATCATAAACTTGATAAGCTTTATTTTCATTAGGATAGCCAATGAAAATACTTATTTGTCCTATGATCTAGCTTCTTCCTAAGCTGTTTAAGAATGTGAACAAAACATATACAACCAAATATTTTTTAATGGTTGACACTAGGCTTGTGACCATGCCAAACTTCATAAGGAGTTTTGTTGTTGACGGCTTTGGTGCTAAATCTGTTCTGCACGTAACAGGCTGTGGCAGTAGCTTTTGCCCAGAACTTCGTAGGTAGGTGTGCTTGATGTAGCATAGATCTGGCTGAGTTGAGACGAGTTTGATTATTCCTTTCTGCAATCCCGTTCTGTTGAGGTGAATAGGAAGTGGTGAACTATCATCTAATACCATGTTCAGCCATGTAGTCGGACATCTCGTTAGAGATGTATTTGCCGCCACCATCAGTTCGGAGTGCCTTCACTTTTGTAGACATTTGTGTCGCAGCCATGGCCTTGAATCTCTTGAAGGATGCAAAGGCTTCATATTTGTGCTTAATGAACATGAATGTAGACCATCTAGAATAATCATCTATGAAAGTGATAATATAGATTGTATCTCCTTAGGACGGAGTTGGCGTTGGACCACAAAGATCGCTATGTACAAGATCCAATACATGCTTTGTTTTGATGGAATGTGATTTTGGAAACTTGCTTCTAGAGTGCTTCCCATAGATGCATCATTTGCAAAAGAAAGATTTCCTATCTAATGAAGAAGGGAAATTCAGTCCATTAACTAAATTATCACAACACATATAAAAAAGTGATCTTGTATTCACGTGTCCAAATCGACTACAACACAACACTGTCATTTACATTTTCATTGGAGATACTAGCTAATGCAACTGAATTAGAGAGTACGTACAGATTTCTGACTCTAGTGCACGTACTCAGAGTGGTATCTTCCTCGAGTATTGTACACTGCTCAGATGAGAAAGTAACAGTGTAGCCCTCATCAGTTATCTTAGATACTGATAACATGTTATTTGATAATTGAGAAACATGAAGGATGTTAGGAACACAAATAGATAGATCATTGTTGAAGGTGATCTTAACTATTCCTTTGCCTTCCACGCGTATGGTGCTTGAATCTTCGAGGTAGAGGAATTGATCTCTGCTGTAAGCTGCATACTCCGTAAACCATTTCTTGCGAGAGGTCATGTGCTGGCAACAAGCATTCATCTACGTTATACACAGATAGAAAAGCTGTTGCTGCTATATTACACTGAAGCACAATACAAATAGCAATTACAACCAAAAATTGAAGGTGTAACTGGGAGGATCAAATAATACGTCTCATGGACGGAGCAACCAACAATCTGTGCTTGGATGATCTATTTATAGATTTCATCCGTGTATTAAATACATTGAATGTTTGTCACCTAATCAAAAAAGCCGTTGTACTTGGAAGTATATGGCTTTTGTGACAACTACACATAGTATATATATGGTCAACAAATCAAGATCATTGACGCGGATGAGGACGTCATAAAATCTCTCACTTCACATTTTACGTGAAATGGTTTTCTCTCACTTTGAAAATTTCAAGAAATGGCTGAGAACATTCCTCGTTCAAAACAGACAACCTTCAACATTTTCTCTCCTTTTGGATTTTTTGCGAAAAAGCCGAAAGTGCCTTCAAACAAGTTTTAAGGTGCCCTCAAAAAGGCGAAGATGTCTTTAGTAGTTCAACTTTGTCGCACTTTTTGGAAAAAGCGAAAGAACCGAAGGTGCTCTTAAAACCAGTTTAAGCTGTCCTTAAAAGTTGGCGAAGGTGTCTTTAACAGTTTAACCCTTAAAAATAGAGGACCTTCTGGAATTTTCTCTCTCTTCGCATTTTTTGAGAAAATGCGAAAAAGGTGAAGGTGCTGAAAAAGTTAAACTGTTGAACTATAATTGAACAGAAGAAATCGAAGGTAAGTGTTGCAGTTTTCAGAAAGTGCTGCGACACTTAGTGTATGTCTGCAGACTGTTTAAAAAATAATGTAAATCTGCAGACTTGTTCCAAATGCAAGTTTTGTGGAAGTCCTTGAAGATGGCCAAGTCTTCAATGACTTCAAGTTATTAAACTTAACATTTGAACTTGAAATTATGATGGGATTGGTTACCCTTTGTTGGAGATCAACCGGAAGTCCATTGTAGACGTCCTTCAAATAAATTGGCTGTCTAAGTTATGATTCAAAGGAGGCAACTGTGGGCTAAATTTCCAACACAATCATCAACAATGCACATGGTCCAAGATTCCTAACTTATAGCCACCTCCCTTGATTTGAGACAATTTTCTTAATTTATAGGGACTTGCACAAATATCTACTACAGGTGGGATCTCCCCTACTACTGATGTTTTCACACGTTTGAGCAATCCTACACACATGTGAGATCACTCCTACCCATGTGAAATAGCTCTTCCTACCAATAAAATGATGTCAAGTGGCATATAGCTAGAAAACTAGATTTTGTCAATTTTGGCCACTAGATCTCAAATAAAATGATATTTACAACCTATATGACTATTCTGAATGACAAGTGAATCTATTTCACATGTGAGAACATTCTCCACACATGTATAATGATGATAGGTACTAGTCATTATGGTATTTACAAGATTTGATCAAGTTAGCTTTTGCTAATTTTAACACTCCTCCTCAAAACTAACTTGATAAAAGCATGATGATCTTGAGCTTGACTCCATGGGCTGAATTGGTCTTCAAATATGGATCCTTGTTGGTTCAAAGGTGTGAAGATCAGCCAATGAGCTTGATGTCGATCCAAAATCACCATGTCCATGATAGTGCCTCTTTGATATTGACTTCTTTGATGAACTTGAGAGCTTTGCACCACTTGAGCACTTTTTTCTTTGATTTGTTCCATCCTTGAAGCATATGGTTGATCTAGAAGCTCCTCCTCCTTGAAAATAGATGCAACTCCATGAGAAAATAAAGAGTCCTTCTTGACTCATAAGGCACAGAAACATCCAACATCATGTTACCAAGATCTCGAGAATTAGGCCCATCAAAATTGGCAAGACTATGCATGCTATAGTAACAAAGAGCTTGCATCATATCTCCATGCTTGGTTTCCATGCTAATCTCAGATCTAATGAGGCTAAATACTTCATTATGGAGATAAGTGTCCTTAGAGGATGATTCACTTACTCTCAAAAGGAGTTTACAATTTGCTTCAATACATGAAGAAAGACAAACTTTTACACTATGAGTGAACAAATCACGCTTGCTCTTGCAAGACTCAAGAGCACACATTTTGTGAAATAACCATTTGCTTTCTAATTGATCTAAAATCAATTTCAAACCATTAAGAACATCAACTATGTTCTCAAGAGAGACATCATACTCAACTAGTATGGCTTTACTCCAACTTTGAGATGCAAAAGTCTCACTAAAGCAAATTGATTCATCAAATGACATAAGAGAAGCAAGCATGAGATGTATAACACTTGAAAAGTGCTCCTCTTTCCCTTGAAATGCGAGCCACATGGACTCAACCATGTTCTTGGAACCATAACTTGAGAAGGACTCTCCTCCTCAATCCTTGGCACACTTGAACCTTGAGATGACTCCTCAAGATCATCTTCTTGGTGCTCCTCCTTGATGGAAATCCGAGACCTCCATGTCTCATAATGATCACAACAACCATGACCATACAATGTGCACTTCCTATGATCATCAAGATTACTTATGCTAGAAACATAAGTCCAAAAATCACCACAACTTGGCATGATTTTTTTAATATTGAAATCAAAAAGTATTTCCATCTCAATAAGGCTAACTACTTGCTTATGGATTCCTCTATTTCTCGCACTTAATACGCTTCCATTTGGTATGAGCTTTGCAACACTCCATTCTAAATTAAGTCTAACAGTACCTTCACCTTTGATTCTGTGTGAGTTGTTGTCTCCAAGGTGAACGAACTTCTTGGCATTGTAGGCTGAATAATCGATAAACCATTATTCATGGCTTGTCATGTGTTGTTTTCGTCTAGAATCGAGGAACCACTCCCCCGATTGTTCGACATGGTGATGGTTCACCATGATGGCCTCCTGCTTGTCATCATCGTCTTCTTGGACCTTCTGCTTCATGTTGGCTACATGAGCTTGTTAATCTGGCCGCTTCTTGTTGTTGTTGTTGAATTTTAGGATCTGGCAATCCTGGATTTCGTGATTCGTCCTCTTGTAGTAGTGAGAAAGTTGCTGATTCTGGACCTTCTGTGATTGTTTTTAATTGCCATCAATTTGTCTGACAACTTTCTTCTTCTGTTGCTTCCTGGTGTCCACGAGTCGTTGATGGAGGACAATATTCCTTGAAGAACTGGAAGGTTTCATATTTGTGCTTCAGGAAATATACAACAGTTGTTTTAAAATAGTCATCTATGAATGTAAAAAATACTCTAGCACCAAGCAGTGATGGTGTCTGCATTGGGCTGCATATATCAGTATGTATAATGTCTAGCAAATCTTTAGATACATTTGAATTTTGTTCATCAACACCATCTTCATCAAGAGTTAGATTGGTTTGCTTGTCATCTTGATCTATTTTCTTCTTGAAGCAATCACTAGCAAATGTCCTTTGACTCCACATAGAAACATTTTAGCTTGGATCTATCTTCCTTTTTGGCAAAAAAAGTAGAAGACTCACCTTGATCTTGTCCTTTTGACCATTTGCTTTTGCCTTTGCCCTTGAACTTGCCTTTTGAGAACATAGCTTCCTCCTCTCCAACTTGAGATGTAGAAGATGATCCTCATCTTGCTTGGAGTCTAAACTCTTCAGCCACCAAGACCTCTTGCAAGTCCTCCATACTTGGCAATGTCTTTTGAATAGCAAAATTCTGCACCAAATTAGCATGATCATCGAACAAGCCATTAAGAACAACTTGAATGAGCTCTACATCCTTAATGCTTTCATTAATACATGCTAGTTCATCAGATGTAGACTTGGACTCGTAAACCTTCTTCAAGGTTTTCCAAGCTTCACTAGGTGTGGTGCACTTACCAACTTCTTTGAGAAGTTCATTAGTCAATGTAGAGCTTTCTTTCCCCTCTTGTCATACCTCAATTGCTCTTGAGGTGCCAAAGGTCTCTCCTCCACACCTACAACAATATCCATCAAATCATTCATCTCTAGCAAACACTCCATCGTCACCTTCCAAGTTGAATAATTTGTTGAGGTAAGCCTATGATTGCCTTCCAACATGAAGCCACTATGAGAAATATCAACTAGTTTAGTCATGTTATTTATTTGGCAATTTAGGCCAATATGCATTTTAAACTTAGAGATAAACATTTTAAAGTTATTTTAGTCTAAGTTCATCTGAATTACCACTTTTGGAAACTGTGCAAAATGTAGTAGATCAAGTTTGGACCAATTCAAGATGGTTACTTTTGGTACATTGAATCTAGTCTATATTTGTGAGTAGGGTTTTAGATCTAGAAGTTTCCTATTGTTGATAAGCTTGGAGAAGGACATCCAAATAGGGAATGGACCTGTTATAAATAGTGTACAAGTATGAGAAGAGATACATTCTCTCTCTCTCATCTCATTCATCTTTATACATGAGTTCTCTTTGGGTTCATATATCCATTTTTGCATTATAGTGAATTTTGTGTGTAAAATGCAATTGTATGTTGATTATTGCATTTTTGCATTATAGTGAATTTTTGGTGTAGAATGCAATTGTACGTTGATTATTGGATCCACACGTGTGAAATATAGTACCTTATGTAAAGTTTCTCCAAATAGCACTTCATAATTAGATGATTGAGGTCCACTAGAAATACAAAATAAAACCGAAGGAAAAAGAATACATTTGCAACATTTGCTTTCTAATGAGCCATTGTGTGCAAGGGTGTGACTCCTTGATCTTGAGCCAAGTTTCACATAAGGTAGACCTTTAAAAAAATCAAGCACTAGAACGCTCAATACACTAGTCTCAACCTCTATGAGCTAGGACAAAAAGGAGAAAATCCAACAAAAGAAAAAGAAGCAAATATATTCAATAGCTTTTGAACATTGGTGGCAACCCCATGCCACACAACAAAATCTTTTTTGCAATTGCCTTAGAAGTTGAGTATATAATGTAGCATAGAATAAGGTGATCCAAAAGATCATAAATACTTGTGTCATGTACTACATTGGAAAATGAAGAGCATAAATTGTAGCCCAAAAAAATCTTGAAAAGAGATATTTTTCAACTCAAACTAACACATTTAGAGAATGGCCACAATAATAGCTTACCATTATTGGGACAAATTGAACAACACATTTTAAAAGATTAGGACAAGCTTTTGCATTTGCGATAAAAAGTGAGTGTGTACTAGAACCAAGGCGATATGAAAGATCACACTGGTCTTTGTCATACATGTACCCTCAAAGATAAAGAAGCAGACAAACTCTCATTCGTAAGCCTTCTCCTCTTTTACCTTGTACTTTGTATAAAGTCTTAAATTTACGGTAACATTTTCAAGAAAAAAAAAAGATAAAGAAGCACCGAAATGTTAAAAAGTTATAAAATTGTCGCATATGTACGCTCAAAATTTGAAAAGCATTGGAATATTAAGAAATTTATAATAAAAAAATGCCATTGCAATATTGCAACAATTTAAAAAACATATATTTATGCTCAAGCTCCCCAATGATAAATACGATAGTTTTTTGCACATCAATAGAGTAGGTTACCCCCTCACACCCCATATCTAAGGCAATCCAAAAGATAAGAACGTATTCAAATATAGATACTAGTCAAATCTACAAAAATTTAAAAAAACATTATAATTTAGTTTAATAACCTACGTTTTTTCCTCACTAGAAAGGATTAACCATAGATTAATAAATTTATGCAAAAGTATAGTAGAAGGAGACAACATAACTTCCCTTTACAAAAATCTCTATTTATAAAACAAAATAAAATTGCTAAAATTGCAAAATTACTTTCATCATTATGGGTTTACTCAATTTTGATTTATTTGGTATGGTGGAAGGCCCTCACAGAGGACCTTCCTTGCCCGAGGGTGGGAGCCCGAGGGCAGGGTTGCAAGGAAGGCCTGAGGTCCTCAGGCCTTCCACGACATAATGTCAGGTGAGAAGGTAGAGAGAAAACGCACATTTTGGAGAGAGAGAGAGAGAGAGAGAGAGAGAGAGAGAGAGAGAGAGAGAGAACTCACATTCTGTAGAAAGAGAATGATAGATTCCAGAGGAGAGATGAATGGATATTCTGCTCATGGAGTTGATTTCAAAATACAAAGCAAACCTGACCACCTGGCATTACGTAAAGGTGAAAATAGTTTGTTAAGGTGAAATAATAAACTATTTTCAACATATACTTAATTTTGAAGTGAAATAATGAAAAAAAAAAACTCAAAGGCAATAATTATTATTCACCTTTCTCGAAATTCACTTTTCCTGAGTAAATGCCTAAATGAAAATGCATTCATCTGAAGTGGCATTGCCCTTTTCAAAATGCAGGGCAGGCCTGAGTGGGGCCCTTTTCCAGTACAACAACAAACGACGAACTTAACAATACACCTAGGATTAAAATAATGACGTGGCATTTTCTAAAATATATTTTTAAAAGCTCGTACCGATAGGCTCGGATCCAAGCCTTCTACCGAGCGACTTAGCTTCGGAACAGAGGCACGCGGCTCTCTGGCAGGTTTTAGTCCGGGACACGCAACTTTGAGCTCCACCATCCAAACCGTTTCCAAAAGGGTGGGCCTGAGAGATCCGGTCCGTCCAATTGTCCAGATCCACGGTAGAGATTGTATCGGGGGTTAGGGTGGCCCCGAGCCGAAGATTGTTTGAAGAAAAAACTGAAGGGTGCATGTGGACCACCCGATGCCGACGAAGGACTTGTCCAACTGGTTGACAGAAAAAAGCCGAGGGACTCGTGCGGGCGATCGGAACCGTCCAAGGGTTGTAATCGGACGGTCAATGGTGCTCCTATTATTCAACGTGCGATATATCCGGACTTGCTCGTGACCAAGAGGTGACGTGCGGTAGACACGTGGGCAAAGCCAGTGTTGGAGCCACCCCTTTTTGAGTTATCCTCAAAAAAAATCTCTGCATTTTGCATTTTCTTTTTGAGATTCTCTATTTTTTTTCTATGGACTATTATTCAAAAAAAGGGTTTATATGCTCAAATTAAAAATCTAAAAAAACAAGAAATTTATCTTATCATTTTTTGAGAAATAATGCAGATTTCATTCCTATACTTTTCCGATTTTCGTGCATTTTTTAAAGCTTTAAAAAAAAGGGGGAATAAACTATATGCCTCTATAAAAAATCGTGACTTAATATATGATGATATTGATTTTTGAGAAATAATGTCAATTCCATTCCCTGTACTTTGCTGATTTTCCTCTAATTTTTGAAGCTTCTAGATTTTTTAGGGAATATTATTCGTGGTGACATAGAAGGGTTTATTCACCGTATAGAAAAATTGCATAAAACATTTATGATATTGATTTTTGAGAAATAATGCCGATTTCATTCGCATACTTTGCTGACTTTCCCAAACATTGGCTAGAGCCCTTCACACTTTGGTAATTTGACGTGCAAACCATCATCGCACAAATTGTTTTAAACTTACAACTCTAGTATGAAGAGTACTTCTCGGGGTTGTCTTTCAAACAAAATACTAAAAAGAATTCAACCTTTCTATTGTGTAAGATGTGGTTTGCCTTGGAAAAATTTGAAGTTTTGACTCATTCATAAAATTTCATTTCAAAACTCAGTTAATTTTTCAATTTGCATTTGAAGTAACAGTTTGCCAAAAATGTGACTTTAAAAATGAAAGGCAAACATACATTTGACATGCATTGCAAATTTAAAAGTAAGTGCATATTTTCTTGCCATTGTTATCACACTATTTTCTTATTTTTATTGAATTCCATCACATGCATTGGTGGAAGATTATTTCATCCACCTATTGTGACAATTTTGGCTTCTAATGAAGGTGTAGTCGTGAGAATTCTCCAATGCATAAGATATGGTGACAATTCTTCAATAGCAGTAACCTATGGTGACAATTCTCCCAAAGTATCTTCTTTTAGGTGAAGAACATTTTTTATAACTATGCTGCAAGATTTTTTTTTTTTTTTAATATGAATGACAGAGATGCTAGAGATCCTTTAGATCACCTTGTTTCTTGTTTATATTTTAGTTTGAAAAATCTCAAAAACCTGCTAATTTATGATTCAACAGTTTTGTATCTACCTACTAGAGTTTCTTGTGTGTTTGTCAATTAAGGTCTTATCCAAATGAACTTGAGATTGCCTACATCATATGTGAGACTAAACCTCATTTTAGTAGGAAAAACATATTTTCAAAGGCCCCTTTTAACCTTCCACAAAGGTGGAAACTCAATGCATGTTCGAGAGTCAATGCGTGGTGGGTTGCTTCCATCCATAGGGCCACCACCCCACATTGTTGAATGAGGGCAAAACCAAAATCGAAAACTCCACATAGCCAAGCCCAAAAAGAGTGTTTCTTGTTGTAGCTATGACCCACGCTTGAATCTCGGTCTTCTTGTGGAGATGACATATGCTATGTTGGCTTCATTCCTTGTAAACATCGTGAATGCTTCTAGTTGGTAATAAGCCTTGTTCTTTCAAGTTCCAAAAAAATCATGTGGCTCCATTCTAGCTAATGTAGAAACGTATACATACAATATATATATGCACATTAACATGAAATAAAGCAAAAATATAGCTCAAAAAGAATAAACCAAATTGGTGTATACCTTATAAGGATATGTAGATATGTATTAAGGCTTGGGCCTACTCAAACTACAACCAATAAGCTTTCCACTCATGAACTTTAGATTAGCCTATTGAGAATAAGCCTAATAAGGTTTTGTCTTTTTATCACAAAAAGCTTTCGACACACATTGGTTGAGATACTATAAATTGAGATCATTTCCTAAAAGCAACTAATGTGGAGCTAATATATTGTGTGGGTTCCACACAAGCCATCACATATGTCAAAACTGACAAGACTAGCCTATTCCACATTATCGTGAAAATTTATGGTTTAGACCAAAAAAAAAAAAAACACTAGCAATGAAAAGGGTTACAACATAGGCTCCCTCTTGTTGTTGTCTCTAGGAGGAAGTTACTTCCATAACCTTTTTGTTGCCCAAAGATTAAAAAACATAAAAAAATAAAAGACAAATTCTCACCACACTATGAAACTAGCTAGTGTTGTTAGTTTTGCATGGAATCCACCAAGCCACATATAAAAGGTTAGGGGTAGTCTCCTTGTTGTTGATGTTGGCAAGAGGACATTGGAAGCTCCTTTGGCTAACATCATCACTTTTGGAGCCTAGTTATGTTGGGTCATCAAGCTCCAATGATCACAAAAGGACATTAGAACCTCTTTTGGCTAACATGATCACTTTTGGAGCCTAGTTATGTTGGGTCATCAAGCTCCAATGATCACAAAAGAAGCGAATTTCTACTACATAAGGGAGATTTAGGCACAAATCTCAATCTGAGAGACATCTAAGTGTTACGTCCATGTCTTGTAAATAGGATTCGGCATAATCCTAGACTTGGATATCTGGTACTCCAACGTACAAGATTATTAGTTATGCCACATCATTACGGACTAGTCCAGAAATGTAATTAATAACCTTGTGAGGGCCTTGGTGCTCTAATTGGACCTACGGAGCTTTTGCATGGTGAATGACAGCTTTCGTGCAAGAATAGGAAGTCAAATGCTTTTGATAAGAATAGGGGGATCATAGAGAGAATATTCTCTAGCTTTTGGAGAATATTTATCTTGTAGGAACTTGCCCATCTCCTCATTCTAATTTTTTGTTTCCAAGAGCCAGGATCGTCTCCTCTTGCATTCGGTCACCATGGCTCGAGGGTAAAGCGGTTAGGGATATGACTATCTGTTATCAGAAGGTGGAGTTCATTTTTTCTAGCTTTTTGGTACTTCATCCTTGCATTTTACTTCGTGGTGGTGGAATTGACCTCCAAGTAAGTGGCTCTTTGATTTTGGTTTGCTTTCAGCCTTATTATAGAAATTTATAGATTTTTGATGGTTTTTGAGCTAGTATTCAGTGTTTTGGCTTGAAATTTGTCAAAGTGACTGTTCATGTGATTGAATGCTAGTAGAAAAGTCAAAAGGGAGCTTAGAGTGATTTTTAGCCAAAAATTGGGGTTTTTCGGCTAGAAATGGGCTATATGAATCATGATTGACTAAAATAAAAAATTTAAGTGCTTGCATGTATTAATTATAGTAGATATGATCTGATTGCACTTGCATGTGGGTTCGATCCACAAAACATTGCAAAATAAAGTTGAAACATGGTAAAGAAAACATGGTTTTTTCAATGTTTTTGGTGTTATTCATAAAATCCATAGTCCTTTTCCTACCCAAATCTAGGGCTTTCAGCCTAAACCACATTTGGGAAGGGAGGAAGGAGTTGATGGCTAAGGTGTAGAGGATTGGTTGACCGAGCCGACCAGTTATGTTAATCTACTTTGAATTCCAAAAGTATAAGTGATTGTGAGAGCGAGTGCAATTGGAAATTAGGCTATGGAATTTTTTTTAAACTGTCTCTAGAAATTTGGGTTCCTTTCCCCAATTTTCATTTAGAATTTCGAGGAATCGAAAGAAGAGATAATGGCAGTCGGATAATAATCCAATTATGGAACCATCTTTGTGTTGCAATTGGATTTGACTTAAATCCCTAGAATTTGCAGTCGAAATGTATTTCATTTAGTAATTTTATCATATAAATTCTTCTCTATTATAGAGTCTTTATTTATAACAACTGAGAAAACCAAGAGTACTTCTAACTTATAAAAAAATGAAATTCTTCTTACCGATTTTGAAATGATAGGGAATATCTATTACAGTTTTTTTTTTGGTTGTATTGAGATTCTTAATGTTCCTTTTGTTTTAGTGAATATACTTGTCGCATTTCAACAATATTTGAACTATATATTGCATCCATAACTGGGTCAATGTGGAGTGGTATTCTTAGATGATGAGTTCATCTATAGAGAAATGCTCAAGGAGCATGAGAGAATTCAATGGCTAGAAGTATCTCCTGGAATTTGTTGTGAATTTGCTCCTATTTTTGGGTATAGAATAGTCAGTTAATCTTTTTGACTTTCTGGTAAGAAGATCTAGAAACAGAGGATTTCTTGGAGGGAAAGCTGGTGGTATGGGACATTAGTGATTCCAAAGAGATTTTCTTGTGCGAGAGTGATCTATAACTTAGAATTTGCTTCAAACAGGAACACAAATCATGCTACATAGTAACACAGACAGAAAACACTCTCCACTCTAAGCTCACGTAGCAACTGTATTTCTCAAAATGAAAATACATTGTACATATAGTTCTTCACTCAGGCAACCCATGCATGACCCATGTTGTCATTGACGGGACGCGTGTCTCGTCGACTCACCTTGTGGCGAGGCCAACTAATCCTTATCTATTGATAGGACCCACAATACAATAACACAGTGATTCTACTATAATTATAACTCTCTCCCTTAAAGTAGAGTCTACTTTTTATATAGTCATATACATAGCTTTAAAGTCAACAAACTTTAAGTACAAAAAGCTTTGATCTAAACTTATCAAACTTTTCTCTAACAAGTGGCTTAGTGAAAATATTAACTAGTTGTTCTTCCGTACTACAATAAACAACATGAATCACCACAACTCAGTAGCCTCTCACATATAAAGTGTGTTTGGTTCTCGCATGGAACACTGGATTCTTTGCTAGGTGAATGCCACTCTGACTGTTGCTATGTATAGTTGTGGGATTTTCCTGTTTCATGCCAACTTCATCCAAGATTCTTTTCAACCATATAGCTTCCTATGCTGCACTACACATTGTCTTATACCCTGCTTCTATGATGGATAAAGCAACTGTACTTTGCTTTTTACTAGACCAAGAAAAGCAACTGCCACAAAGCTGGAATACATGCCCTGTGGTGGATCTACGATCGTCATAGTCACCTCCCCAATCCACATCCACATAGCCACATAACTCAGGTAAACCCTCATGCTTCCTGTAAACCAAGCCATAATCTAAAGTGTCTTTGACATAACACAAAATGCGCTTAGCTGCCTTCCAATGTGTTTCCGTAGGTGCTGCCATAAACTGACTTACAATACCAACAACATAGCATATATCTGGTCTAGTCATGGTAAGGTAAATCAAGCTCCCTACTAGTTGCCTATACAGCGTATCATCAAATGGCTGTGACTCATCAAGCTTAGAAAGCTTTTTACCTGGTTCAATAGGAGTGTTCACTGGCTTGCAATCCTACAACCTGAACCTGTGCAACAATTCTCTGACATATTAGAATTCCATGCATCGCAAGTGACAAATGTCACATAGACTCTAGATGTCACTTTAGTTGTCACTTTGGAATGGATAGATGTAGTTCTACCTCGAGCTACCTCAAACTCCATAAATATGTGTAGCTCTCCTCACAATCAATGATGAAGAACCAAAGTTTTGTAGCTACCTCATGCCATTTTGGATCTAAACTATTTTGCTTGTTATCTTTCTAGCTTTCTCTCTCTAACTCGTGTTGAAGCTAATGCTAGTACACTAAAATCTTGTACTTTTGTTCATTCTTTGATTCATTGCTATCATAATCTAATGCTTAGCATGCTAGATTGTGGTTAAGCCATTTCTTCTGAACTAGATCTTGCTAAACAATCTAGAATCAGGTTACTGTGCTAATCACAAAGCTTAATTAAGATCAATCATACTTGTGGACATTCCCCACATGTGTGAATTCTGGAAATTTTGTCATGGTATCAAAGCCAAATTAAGCTTTGCATGCTAACATCTCTGATTGTACAGGAAACTGAGAGCTAAATCAAGCAACAAAGTAGTTTAGCACTTTTTCTCACCTTTCTCTGAAGTGTATGTGGATCAAATCGGATTGGAACTGAATTTTCAGACCTTAAAAAAAGTAGTACGGAATTTTGGAATTTTGCACGTGTGAAAATTAGAGATTTTCAGTCCCTTTGTTCCCCTTGCTTATAGATCCAAAGATAGTAGTGTTATAGCTTATTGGAAAGCTTATGATCTGCACTTTCCATAGAAATTGAAACCAAATCAATTTGATGTGTCTAGCAAGAGTTATAAGCTCTTAAAGAGGATAGGGATAGGTCCAAAATCCGAGTGACCGCATTTTGATTTGATTCAATCTTGCTTTGTTTTGAATCCATTGTTTTGAGCATCCTACACAAAAAACTGAAGATCAAGACTGAGTTTGAAGTAATGAACACTTTTTGAGCCTTCTGAGAGTCAATTGTGTTTTCTTTTGAAGCATTTCACACGTGCCAAAAAGTAGGATTCAAACTAGCCAAAGTGTCTCAATCCACTTTGTGTGTCTGATCTAGATAGCTTGTTTTGTGGAATATTTGAGAGTCATCTCAAATATAGTTGCAAGTATTTCACATAAGAAGGTAGTACATCCTTGAAAATACCTATAGTGAAAGAGAGCAGCAATTTTAAGTCTAATTGGAACAAGCTCAAACATATCTCAGTCCAATAACTAAGAAGTTTTCATTAAAATGGCATCTCAGGGTGGATATCTTCTAGAAGCCAGTGAAAGACTAAACACTTCTAATTACTCAATTTGGAGGTTCAAAATGGAGTCTATCTTGATACTCCAGGA
The DNA here is from genome assembly GCA_029204225.1 of Diphasiastrum complanatum. Lineage (NCBI taxonomy): Eukaryota > Viridiplantae > Streptophyta > Lycopodiopsida > Lycopodiales > Lycopodiaceae > Diphasiastrum > Diphasiastrum complanatum. The sequence continues at coordinate 29,660,353 of CM055097.1, forward strand.
TGTTATGGATATTGTGCTTGGTGTTGAGGAGGAGCCTCAAACATAGGCTAAAATTTTTAACTACAAGAAAAGAGCTAGAATGGCTTTACATTTCATTAAGATGAATGTATCTAATGAAATTTTGAGAGAGATAGGATCTTGCACTACAGCCAAAGAAGCTTGGGATGCACTAAAGACCATCTATGAAACAAAGAATACTTCTAAAATTCTCACTCTTAGGAATCAGATTTTTCAAAGTGAAGAGAGCGCATCTAACTATGTTCTGAGAATTAAAGATTTACATAGAGAGCTTTCTTGTGTTGGTGTTACCATTAACCAAGATGAGCTAGTTCAAGTCATACTGAATGGCTTGAGAGATGATTATGATAATCTTGTTCAGTCTTTTGCTATTAAAGAGGAGTTGCCTAATCTAGAAACTCTCCAAGGAATTCTTATTTCTGAAGAAGGTAGACAAAGCTATAAACTCTCTAGGATGAACAAACTCGAGCATGGTGGAAGTGACAAAGCCCTCTTTGTCAAAGGCAAGCAGAAAGGAAGCAGTAAGAATCAGTTCTCTCAAGCATCCAACAAAGACAAGGCCAAAGATCGAGACAAAGATGGTGAAGAGGATGATACATCTCATCCTTCTAACTCAAAGACCAAGAAGAAGAAAGTGAAGTGTTTCTTCTGTGGCAAGAAGGGGCACTATGCCTCTAATTGCTTCAAGAAGAAAAACCAACTCAAGCAAGCTAATCTCTCCAAAGATATTGAAGAAGATTCTGTTGCAAGTGATGGAGAAGGATCACTTATGGTGTCCAGTTTTTCTTCATCACTTTTCAAGAATGATGGAGCTTGGTACATAGACAATGGAGCCTCTTCACATATGTGCTGTTCAAAGGAGTAATTTGACTCAATCTTACCTTTCAAAGGACTCAAGAGATCTATTTACACAACGCTGATCATGAGTGCCCAATAGAAGGAATTGGCAACATTCCATTAGAACTTGCTTCTTCAAAATTTCTTGCACTTTCTAATGTTCTTTTCATTCCAAAACTCACAAAGAACTTAATTAGTGTGGGAAAGTTGCTTGATAATGGTTGTGATGTAAAGTTCAACTCCAATACTTGTTTTATCAAGAGAAAAGATGAGATCCTTGTTGATGGAACTAGATGTGGTGGAATTTTTAAGTTGAATTCTTATGAGAATGCAAACCTTTGTGAAGTTGCTTTGTTATCTAAGGAGGAGTTTTGGCATAGAAGGTTGGGTCATCCTAAATTTAAATCTATGTCTTCTATGGTTAAGAAGGTGAAGGCTATTGGTTTTCCAAAATCTCTTTCTAAAGATTTCAAGCCTTGTGAGGCTTGTGCCATTGCAAAGTCACATAGAAAGCCATATCAGAAGTCTTTTATAAAGACTACTCATCCTTTGGAGCTTATACACTTAGATGTAAATTTTTCCTCTTCTAAAAGTACTGGTGGTGCAACATGTTTTGTCACCTTTATTGATGACTTTACTAGATATACCTGGATGTATCTACTTTCTTCAAAGGCAATGGTTTCTGATCACTTCCTAATCTTCAAAGCTTATGTTGAGAAACAGTTTTCTTTTAAAGTTAAAGCTTTAAGATGTGATGGAGGAGGTGAATACATCTCCAACAAGTTTCATGAGTACTGTGAAGGCGAAGGAATAAAAAGAGAGTTTTCTTGTGCTTATTCTCCATCTCAAAATGGAGTAGCTAAGAGGAAAAACAGATCTTTATGTGAATGTGCTAAAGCAATTCGAATAGCAGCTTCTTTGCCTATTGATTATTGGGGTGAAGCTATAAATTGTGCAAACTATTTGTGCAATAGATTACCTCACAATGCACTTGCTGGAAAATCACCTTTTGAAGTCTTGTTTAAGAAGAAACCTAAGGTAGATCGCCTTAGAGTTTTTGGTTGTGCTTGCTTTGTTAATGTGCCCTTGGAAACAAGGAAAAGAGATGATCCTAATTCTATTAAAGGGATCATGGTTGGATATGCATCCAACAAGAAAGCTTACAGAATATATGTTCCCTCTACCTCAACTACAATTGAGAGTAGAGATGTTATATTCCATGAAGATCAAAAATACATTCTTGAGGAGGCCGAGTTCAAAGATTCTCACAAAGATACTCCAATCATCACCCTTGAAGATTATCATGGAGAGATGGGGCCGAGAATTGAGAAGGAGTCACCTCGAATCTTTTCACCAAGGAGATCTCAAAGAGAAAGATCCGAGTCTAGAAGGCTTACCTATGAAGATAGAGGCAAGCAAGTGGAAATCAACTCCACTAATTATGCCTATTTTATTTCTCATGAGGAGCCGAAGGATGTATATGATGCACTCAACTCAAAGGAATGGTATCTTGCCATGAAGGAGGAATATGAAGCTTTGATGGCCAATAAGACATGGGAGCTTGTGGATCTTCCATCCAACAAGCACATCATTGGTTGCAAGTGGGTTTTTCGAGTGAAGTATAATCAAGATGGCACAATCAACAAGTACAAGGCTAGGCTTTGTGCTCAAGGTTGTGCTCAAGTTTATGGACTTGATTATGAGGAGACCTTTGCCCCAGTTGCAAAGATGATATCAATTAGAATCATAATTTCTCTTGCTTGTTTTTTCAATTGGCAAGTTCTTCAACTAGATGTCTCTAATGCATTTCTAAATGGGTATCTAGAAGAAGAGATTTATATGGATCAGCCTATTGGGTTCATCCATGATAAAGAAAAATTTTGCTTGCTCTTCAAAAGTTTATATGGATTGAAGCAAGCTCCAAGGTCATGGTATTCTCGACTTAACACCTTTCTTGAGTCACTAGGATTTAATCTTAGTAACTATGATCCTTCCTTATATGTCACATTTTTTGATAAAGATATTACCATTCTTCTTATTTATGTTGATGATATCATTTTGATAGGAAGTTGTATCAAGTTAGTTGAGGAAACCAAGATTGCACTTGGAAAAGAGTTCAAGATGCAAGATTTTGGAAAAATTCACTATATTCTAGGATTAGAGATTGACTTTCTTAAAGATAAAGCTTTTGTATGTCAATCCAGGTATGCTCTTTCAATGATAACGAAGTTCAATATGTTGAATTGTAAGAGTATAGAAACACCTATGGAGCAAAATGTAAAGGATTCTAACAAAGGTGATGAAAGATCCTTTGTGGACATCACACTTTTTAGAAGTCTTATAGGCTCCTTAATTTGGCTCACAATAACTAGACCTGACATAAGCTTTAGTGTTCATAAGTTGAGCCAGGCTATGCAAAATCCTACTATCTATCATTGGAAAATGGCCAAGAGAGTGCTTAGATATATATCTTCAACTTTTGATTTTAGTTTATTGTATAAAAGTGAAGATCTTTCTATTATTGGTTATTCTGACTCGGATTTTGCAAGTGATAGAGCAGATCAAAAATCTACAAGTGCTTATGTCATATATCTTGGAGGAAACTTGATATCTTGGCTTTCCAAAAAGCAAGATACTGTATCACTCTCATCATGCAAAGCTGAGTACAAGGCACTCACTACAATAACAAAGGAAGTGCTTTGGATCAAGAGGCTACTAGTGGAACTAAAGATAATCTTGAAAGAGGATCTACCTATGATCATGTGTGACAACATTTCAGCCCAAGCCCTTGCCAACAACCCGATATTCCATGCAAGGAGCAAGCATATCGAAGTTGCACATCACTTCGTGAGAGAGAAGCTCATTGGAGGGGAAATCAATTTGGAAACACATCATCTTGTATTGCTGATATGCTCACCAAACCTTTGAGCAAAAGTTCCTTCATCAAGCATAGAGCCAATCTTGGAGTTATACCAAGATCCATGTTCAAATCTATATAGATTATTTTTAGGAGGAGTGTTAAAATCGGAAAAACAAATCATATTGATTTCTTGGCTTGCTACAAATGTTGTACCATGCAAGTATGTAGCTCATAAATGCAAAATGCCAAGTTTGGCCTACATAAAACTCGAGCTACATGGTTATGTAATGTCTAGTTTGAAGAATACAACTTGCATATAGTTTGTAGACATAGAATTGGCAAATTCATGCTTGTAGAAACTCGTGGCAATTCACATGCATTAATTGTAAGTGATCCATAGTGACATGCAAGACATGCACAAAGTGTAATGGACACATGCATGATGATTTGTACTTTGTTAGTTAGAACTAGTACACTTGTAAAGAGTTGGCAGAATTCCATGCATGGCAAGTGACAAATGTCACATAGACTCTAGATGTCACTTTAGTTGTCATTTTGGAATGGATAGATGTGGTTCTACCTCGAGCTACCTCAAACTCCATAAATATATGTAGCTCTCCTCATAGTCAATGATGAAGAACCAAAGTTTTGTAGCTACCTCATGCCATTTTGGATCTAAACTATTTTGCTTGTTATCTTTCTAGCTTTCTCTCTCTAACTCGTGTTGAAGCTAATGCTAATACACTAAAATCTTGTACTTTTGTTCATTCTTTGATTCATTGCGATCATAATCTGATGCTTAGCATGCTAGATTGTGGTTAAGCCATTTCTTCTAAACTAGATCTTGCTAAACAATCTGGAATCAGGTTACTGTGCTAATCAAAAAGCTTAATTAGGATCAATCATACTTGTGGACATTCCCCACACATGTGAATTATGGAAATTTTTTCAATCAAAACATCTATAGCCCTTCACACGATCATCATATCCTAGGAATATACACTTGATAGCTTTCACATCAAGCTTACGTCTCTCTTCCTCAGGAATGTGTACAAAGGCCTTACATCCAAAGATTGGCAAGTGCTTAACCTTTGGATTCTTCTTTGTGAATGCCTCCTCAATTGTTATCTTTGGTATGGCAATGGTGGGACTTCTATTTTGAAGATAGGTTGCCGTACTGCGTGCTTCTGACCAAAAATCTTCTGGTAGTTTCATCTCAGCTAGCATAGATCTGGCACATTCCACAATCGTACGATTCTTGCACTCATCTACACCATTTAGAGCAGGAGTATGAGCTTGCGTAAATTGTCTTTTGATCCCACATTGATCACATAGATCATTGAAGTCGTTAGACTTGAACTCACCTCCACTATCTGATCTTAGAACTTTGATCTTCTTACTTGTCTGAATTTTGACCAATGCTTTACCTAAGGACATAGTCCTCATAGGCCCGCATAAATATGTGTGGATCAAATCCAGGATGTTCTTTGCCCTTGCAACAACACTTTATTGAATTTCTCTCGATGTTGCTTCCCATACACACATGATTTGCACATCGACTTCAAAGGTTGGCAATCTTTCTCTTGATGTTATTCCACTCACAAACATCTGATAAGGTTCTACAATGCAGCACAATGCATTGTGCACCAGCTCCACATCACGTATGCGCTCACCAATAGAGTGCAATTCATCCCTCATTGTCTTGATTCTGGTCATGTACGTCTGAATGTGCTCTCCTTGTTCCATGTGAACCCTATTCAGTTTTGACTTCATGATCCTTGATGGATTTGACATCTCAAACTGCTCCTTTAGCATCCCATGCCTATCTGGGTGTAACAGCATCACAAATGTGGGTAATGATGTGATCCTTCACTGACAAGTTAATAAAGGTCAAAGCTTTTCTCACTTTCTTATCGAACACTTGGATGTCCGCTTCATTTGACGGTCTTCTCTCATCACCTGTGACGACATCCCACACGTCTTTTTCCATTAGTAGGTTTTTCATTTTGAACTTCCACTCTGTATAGTTGGAAATCCCGTCAAATTTGTTACTTTCACTCAAAATGGACTCTCCCATGTTTACCATCCCAAAACTGCTTAAGTACAATCGTAGGCTATAAACTGTATGTCGAGGCCAACTGTGATTTCAGGAGTAAAAAATAATGAACTGCACTTTTTTCCTTACCAGGCCACCCGCCGTTTTTCTGCCAAATTGGAAGCCAAATCGGCATCGCCTTCTGAAATGCACTCTGTCACCAACTCCCAACTAAGTGCCCAATGGAATGGTGAAATCACTTTTGACGCACTCCGAACACTTTCTCCACTACAATCACTCTGTTTTGCGGTACCGTACTTGCAGGTACAGTCCGGGTGCCCTTCGTTTGGAGTCCGTAGCCCTTCGTTTGGGTCAAAACGAATAAAGGAGATAAAAATTAGGGCTTTTTAAGTTTTTGAACTATTTCTTCAAAGTGAAGAAACTTCAAACCTCACTAGTGAAGGGACCCAGCTCCCACTTCAGAATGAAATCTCTTTAATGAAGTTGAAGGCTAGTTTACCCTTCAACTCCCTTTAGCTTTCTTCAAGGCCCCCTTCAAAGTTCATCTAATGGCTAATAGCAATCCAACAACACTAGTTCATCCTCCAACTCACGATCTGATCCGTTGATCCTTTTGGAGTCTGATCTTGTGTTTATGCACCCATATGCACGTTGATTCGGATCCTTCCAGCCACTACACACCTCAAGACACCACCTGTCCACTCGCGATGGCCGCGCACGAGCCTCCCGTGGCCTACTTTCTCTTCTCTTCTGATCTTTCAACTATGGTAGCCTGCTAAGATCCTCTCCATCTCTTTATACAATTTGCAGCCTTCTATGGCCTCTTGAGAATCCAGCTAACTGATCAACGTGCCCTCCAACAAGCTTTTACAACTCCAAAAACCGTTCAGAACAAAGAGATAACTACGATTGTATGCTTCCAAATCCAAAACCAGGGTTTTTCTCACAAATATGATCTAGGCTTCTTGTTCACAGCTTTCTGATAGATCAATCCTCTTCCTCTAAGGTTGCCCTACTGCTAGGAGTCTGATGCCTCAAACCGTTCTCAAAATGGTGTCCGTTTGAATGCACACCGACTACAAACGCCAAGTAGCCTCCCTTTGAAATTTCAAAATTCCGTTTGGCTAAGGTTTTGATTCAGCCGACAACTCGTCTCCGAATCCTCACACAATCTCAAGCTTAGCAAGCTTCTGTGTACTAGAATCTATGCACCAGTGCCTCACTTTCCGTCTACAATCCGCCGTAAACCCCGAACTCTTAGAAGACTGCTCTTCTCCCAAAGCTCTCTTCAATGACGACACTGTACTGTGTACACTCCTTGTACGGCTCTGATACCAACTTAGAACTTTTTTTTAACAGGAACACAGATCATGCTACACAGTAACACAGACAGAAAACACTCTCCACTCCAAGCTCACGTAGCAACTGTATTCTCAAAATGAAAATACACTATACATATAGTTCTTCACTCAGACAACCCATGCAGGACCCAGGTTGCCGTTGATGGGACACGTGTTGACGCACCTCGTGGCGAGGCCAACTGATCTTTATCTACTGATAGGACCCACAATACAATAACACAGCGATTCTACTTTAATTCTAACTTTGTAGACCGATGGTTAGTGATTAATGTACTGGTAATACTAACTGAGGAATCCATTGGTTTTTGGTTCAGGGTATTTTGGAAAATTATGGATCCTGAATGTTTTTTCATTATGGATCTTGAATGGTATCTCATTATTTACAAAATCTGGAGGCCCTTAAGTCTATTTCTCTTTTATTTGAACTCATATTTCTTAGGAGTTTCTTAAATACCAGCAACTGGATTGAGATTCATATAACTCCTTCCAATGTGGAACTATGTTCTGAAGGACTAATTATAATTATATGAAATTATACTTCCACGTGGTTGTGAATATGGCTCAAATTTGTTGACGTTTCAATTGATTTAGATTTAGTGGAGGAGTGATCAAATATATGGAATTTAGACTTTCTAGACCCAAATGATTATCTCTATCTGGTAGTTGATTATTGATGTTGAAATTGTCACTTCCAACTTGATGAAATTGATCAATCATGAGATCTATGTTCATGATAGGATCTCACACACGTGGAGCCTGTTTCCACGTGTGAAAGGATGTTCAAAATGTACTTGTAAATAGTTAGATTCATTTTGGTTCAATCTACACAAGTGTGAATCTGATTTGTGGCTAGAATCTAAGAAAAAGTCACTTTGACCAATTTCCATGTAATTAGCTTGCACTTCCATGTGAATGAGTAAATGCTCCCACATGTCAGGTTGTTTTTCACACGTGTGGATCAGGTTGTAGAGGATAAGATTTAGATATTCCACTAGATCCTATTTTACTGAGAATATCCCTACTTTTGTGGAAGACTAGCTTTTTGGTTTCTAGCTAATGAGATAAGTCAACGTTGAATAATGAGCATATTTGGCTCCTATTGGTGGATCTAGATGACTAGGCACTCTTCACACGTGTGAAGGCATGCTAGACAATACATAGCTCGTGGATGTACTTGATCTATAAAGAGATCAATGATTTCAATAGAAAGTTGATGAGAGATTTACAATCTAGCATTTTGCTTGTGATTTACACATTTGTCTTGTGTATTTATGCTTGGAATGCTATCAAGTGATATAGTACTTTGCTCTCTGGTCACAGTCCCTACAGTGGCTGTTTTCCACACGTGTGAGGCCGCCCTTGATGATTATTGAGGTTTACACTAGTTGATCTTGCTAAATAGTTGATGATCTATGTGTAGATCTTGATCTAATCAATAGAATTTGTTAGATCTTTTGATTTGGCAATCAACACCTCTTGTAGATTGATTTGTACAATCAATCATTGTCCTTTTTTTTTTTTGAAATTCAACAATTGAGATGTAATATTTATATCACTCGAGATAAGTTATTTTGTGATTTTGGAGAAAGTCCAATTTGTAATAGTATTGGATACTCATTATTGATTTTTTTTAATCTTTGATATCATATACATTGTCTCTTGAGGCCTTTTTAAAGGGAATTTGAAAATTTCTCTTAAAAGGGGGAGATAAAGAGATAGAAATAAGACTTTCAATGGAAAAATTGGTTGCATAGATTTCTTTTGAGGAACCAAGATCACTTTTCATTAATTAGTTTTGGATTTGATTCATGATAACTAATTAATTTAGGCTGATTTTAGACCTTAAAGTGGAAACCAGGTCTAGAAAGTACATGAAAGTGAAAGAGAGAGATAGAGTCATTCTATTGTCCAAAAATAGCCAAGATTGGCAAGATTTGCTTGAGAGTAGTTTTCACTTCATCTTATCTTCATTCCAGCTTTGTGAGGAAGTGATAGAACTGTGATTGCAAGTCCATCTGTTGGATTAGAAGTCAACATTTGAGTGAAACACTACAAGTTAGAAACCTTTGTGAGTTTCAAGTTCAACAAAATCTATATCTTGTGTGTAGAATTTCACTAGTAAGATGGGATCAATGGGAGCCTACCTTCTAGAAGCTAGTGAGAATTAAATTCTACCAATTATGCTATTTGGAAAGTGAGGATGGAGTCACTCATGGTGCTCCAGGATCTTTATGAGTTTCTAATAGATGATGAAGATGAACCTCTAGGTGCACATGAATTAGTGAGATACAAGAAGAGGTCTAGGCTTGCACTTCACTGTATTAGGATGAATGTAAGCAATGATCTTTTGAGGGAAGTATCATCATGTAAAAGTGCTAAAGATGCTTGGGAATCTTTAAAATCTATCTATGAGTCTAGTAACACTTCGAGGGTTCTCATGCTTAGGAATAAGATTCTACAAAGCATGAAGAGGAGTGATGAGAGTGCACATGATTATGTGCTCAGAATCAAGTCTCTCAATAGGGAGTTAGCTTCCATTGGAGAGAAGATTCAAAATGGTGAGCTTGTTCAGATTGTCCTTAATGGTCTAGGGAGTGACTTTTTAAATTTGGTCCAAAGCTTTGCAATCCAAGACACTTTGCCCACTATAGAAAAGCTTCACTGTGTATTAGTGGTTGAAGAGTGTAGGATGATGCATACCAATGCAAGAATGAATGCTATTTCTCTGCAGGATGGTGATGAGAAAGCTTATTCTTATTCAAAAGCAAGAAGAAGACAAATGGCAAGAAGAAGCACTTCAAGGAGACCAAGGAGGAGGATGAGGCTTCAAGCTCAAAGGGCAAGATCAAAGACAAGTCCAAGTACAAATGTTTCTTTTGTGCAAAGAAAGGACATTTTGCATCAGAATGTCTCAAGAAGAAGAAGGCACAAGAGAGCAAACAAAGCAACATTGCACATCAGGAGGAGGAGGAGGATGAAGAGTCATCCTTAATGGTTTCCAAAAAACCACCATCATCCAAGAGCAACACCAATGATTCTTGGTGCATTGATAGTGGGGCTAGTTCCCACATGACATATCAAAAGGACATTCTCTCCACTTTACTTTCTTACAATGATTTACATAGATCAATCTATACTGCAAGTAGTCAAGAATGTAAGATAAGTGGAATAGGAACTATTCCATTGTATGTTGGATCATCCAAAAGGATGAATCTTGAGAATGTTCTTTATGTTCCTAAGTTAACCAAGAATTTGCTTAGTGTTGGCCAATTAATGGATAATGGCCTTGATGTACAATTTAAGCATGGAGTTTGTTCCATCCTTAGAAATGATGAATGTATAGCCAAAGGCTTTAAGCAAGGTAGATTGTTTAAGCTTGATGCTAATATTGCAGTGGAGAGTATTCACTTGGCAAAGGTGGAGTTATCAAAGGTGGAACTATGGCACAAGAGGTTGGGCCACCCCAACTTCAAAGCCATGGAATCTATGGTTGCAAAGGAGCTTGCAGTTGGAATCCCCAAGCATTTGTCAAAGTGTTGGAAGAGATGTGAAGCATGCAGCCTCTCAAAGGCTCACAAACTACCCTTCTCAAGATATACATCAAGATCAAGCTCTCCTCTTGAACTCATCCATTCGGATGTTCATAGCTTTTCACATGAGTCTAATGGTAGTGCCAAATATTATGTAATCTTCATTGATGACTATTCTAAATATTGTTGGATGTACCTCTTGTCTAGCAAATCAATGGTGTTTGACTTTGGTAGAAAATCAACTTAGTACCAAGATTAAGGTATTAAGGAGTGATAATGGAGGTGAATATATCTCCAATAAGTTGACTGACTTTTGTAGTTCTAATGGCATAAAGAGGGAGTTGTCATGTCCATACACCCCTCAACAAAATGGAGTGAGTGAGAAAAGAAATAGATCTCTTTGTGAGTGTGCTAAGGCCTTAAGGCTAGATGCTTCTCTATCCAAACCATTTTGGGGTGAAGCAATAACTTGTGCTAATTATTTGTGCAATAGATTGCCAAACCAAGCCATTGGAGGAATCACAGCTAATTATTTGTGCAATAGATTGCCAAACCAAGCCATTGGAGGAATCACACCATTTGAAGCTCTATTTGGAGAGAAGCCCATTCTCAAGGATCTCAAAGTTTATGGATCCACTTGCTATATACACCAATCCTTGGATAAGAGGAAGAAGGATGATGCAACATCCATCAAAGTCATCTTTGTGGGATATGGTGAGAATAGCAAAGGATATAGAGTCTTCAATTCCATCACTAGCAAGGTGATAGTGAGTAGGGATGTTATTTTTTATGAAGGACATGCTTGTGATTTGGATGATAATGCCAAGGATCATGGTAAGATGGAGGAGGAGCTTCCAAGTGAAGAAGAACTTGAGGATCCACCTCAAGATGCAAGAACTCCAAGAACTCCAAGAAGATCTACAAGGGCAAGGACCGAGCCATTGAGGCTCACCTATGATGTTCAAGGTGATCAAAGGAAAGGCTCATCATCTTTCACATCTTACACCTTTCTTACTTCAATGTTAGATGAGCCAACATGCTATGAAGATGCTTATAAATCTAAAAGTTGGATGGATGTTGTGCAAGTAGAGTATGATGCTCTCATTGAGAATCATACTTGGGATCTTCCTCAAGGAAAGAAACCTCTTGATTGCAAGTGGGTATTTAGATTGAAGTATAATCAAGATGGATCAATAAGTAAGCATAAAGCTAGGCTTGTAGCCAAAGGTTTTTTTACAAACCAAAGGCATTGATTATGATGAGACTTTTGCTCCTGTGGCTAAGCTTGTTACTATCTAGTTGATCATTAGTCTTGCTACAACCTTCAATTGGGAGCTATTCTAACTTGATTTCACAAATGCATTCCTCAATGGTTATTTGGAGGAAGAGATCTACATGAGGCAACTTGAGGGCTTCATCAAGGCAAAGCATGAAGGAAAGGTGTGTTTCTTGAAGAAGAGCCTTTATGGGCTTAAGCAATCACCTAGAGCATGGTACTCTAGGCTAAACTCTTTTCTCATTTCCATCAATTTTGTAATGAGTGCCTATGATCCCTATCGTCGAATCACTCACGTCAGTTTGCACGAAGTAAGATATATCAGAATTCGCAATTTGTAACACAGGAGTTGAAGCAACCATTTGCTTGAGTTTCTCAAAGCATTGATTCATTCATCATTCCACTCAATAGGCGGACTAGGTTGACCTCTCTTTTTCTTTTTATTAACTCTGTCTTTGGTCAAATTACTTAAAGGTGCCGCAATTTTTGCATACTGTTTCTAGGCTGAGTTTCTGCAGAAGACTAGAGTTAATGAAATTATGAGTAGATCTACTATCCACTAAAATACTAACTTCATGTGCTTTTCCAAATCGGAAACCCTTAAAAGCTATTTCTCTTTTACTTTAAATCTCTACTTTTTAGAAATTTCTTAAATACAAGACATTGGATTGAGAGTCATATAATTCATTCCAGTGAAGAACTAGGTTCTGAAGGACTGTTAAAGTTATATGAATTTATGCTTCCATTTCAGTTTTGTGAATATAACTCAAAATCAATTGATGTTTTCAACTATTTAAGTGGAATTTAGATTTCATGAGCCCAAAAAAAGTCCAGTTTGTAATAGTATTTGGATACTCATTACTGATTTTTTCGAATCTTTGATATCTTATACGTTGTCTCCTGAGAACTTTTTTTTATCGAAATTATGGAATTTCTTTTATGAGGGGGAGAAGAAAATGATAGGAATAAGACTTTCATGGGATCAACCAGTTGCATAGAATTCTTTTGTGGAATCCAGTACAGTGTGCAATGGTGGAACTATCCACCAGTGGGAATAGAGAAAATCTTTAGTGATTGTTTGAATAATCTGGAACTAGAGGAGGACTGTTAGATATTCATGATTATGGATAGTGGTGTTAAATATCAATTCAAGATTCCGTTGATTGGATCAGATGGAAAAAAGTTTTAATGTTAAACTTATGTTCAAATATCTGGTTTGTATACTAAGATTTGAAATAGGTTGATTGGATGAAAAAATTATGTTTGTAAAAGTATGATGGTTGGAAAACTTGTGGTGTGGAATTATTCACTTCAGAGATTTCCCAGATATGTTATTTACTCAAGAGAAATAGAATCTTCTATAGCTGAGTCACAAGATTCTCAATGTGATATGTGAGTAACATATGTGGATTTTGGAGGAAGCTACCAGATAAAGACATATGTGTGTATGTACTGGGTCATAGTAATATTATTCTCGTATCTTGTTTGGATCTACTATTTATTCCTAGTTACTAAGGTTATCTGGTGCACTTAACCTAGTCGTTGAACATAGACATATGATCAAGTATTGTTGAAACAGATACTTGCATAGTTAACAAATTTGTTCTGATAGATCTATTCGTTAACTTAAAAGTGATTTGGATGTGGATCTAAATGTGGTGTTATACTAGTATAATTGAATTCTTCACCTAGACATATTTCTAAATCATGGACAATTAACTTGAGTTGTTGATTTACTCCTACGGAAGTTAATTGGTAAAAAGGGATAGTGTAAAGAGAATTCAATGGAAACTATTTTTTTTGTGTGTATTACTTGTAAGACGCATAATTTTTTAGTCACTTGGATTTGCCAGGAAATTGTGTGCATAGGATATACGGAATTCTTGGGTGAGTATTTCACAGTTGAGAAATAGACTTGATTCATTAGTGATAGTATCTCTACATACCGGATCCTAATGGTTTCAAGAATGGTAAGTTGAATTTAGTTGGAATTCAACAAAACTTTGTAAACTCTAGATATTGTTCTAGATGATTATATAAAGTTGTCGTTAAGACGGATGTTAAAATGATTTTGATTACTTGGTTGATCGTAGAATTTGGAACTCATAATCTGGTTAAGAATATGGTTGGAAGAATATTTCATTCCAATGCTCCAATTGCCAAACCCATTTTGAGTCTGAGAACAGAAATCAGGGAGTACAAAGACCCTCCTGGAGTAGATCTGTATCTTTTGTTTTCCATTTTGATTATTTATGTTCAAAATTTTAATTATCCAAGGATCAAGACTTAGGTTTACCCTAATTAAAAAAGTTCAATCATTGATATTGCGAGGGCTTTGCACTGATTGAACCCTTCAAATCTACGGTTAACTTGAGATCTTGATTTAGAACCTATTCTAATGTGACTAAAATAGATAAGACCAGACCACTGACCATGCGGGGTTATGCGATGATTTTCTCTTTTTAGTTTCTTGGAATACAACATTGTTTAGTACCCATTGTTACTTGTTTCTGTAGAATAGTGAATGTAGTATAGTAAAAGTAGGTTATTCAAATTGTAAGTGTGGTATTCGCATTTCATTGCATTGAGGTTTTTTTTTTCCTAATATGGCATATTCATAAATTCTAAATTGAAGATGATGGATGACATACCATGGATGACTACTCTCTAAAGAAGAATATGATGTTTCATATAAAGATTTGAATGATGCATTAGTGGATAAGAATACTAGTGAAGGCAAACATCCACAAGAAGTCATTTTGCATATTGAGAGTAGGATCTTGTGCATGAACCCATGCAATCCCCATGCAAGTCAACTATAAATAGGTCACAGTTCTTCATGCATTCCTCCTGCCTATATCTGTCACACGTACATACACTACCCCATATGTCTCAATTAGAGTGTTTGGGTCCTCACAAGATCATTAGTCACCAACAGGCCTCGATGTGGAATTAAATCTAGGCGTGACCAATAACCTCGAATACTGGAGGGCCGGTCTACCATATTAGGACTATTCCATATCCATAACTGAATATGGCTGTAACATTCTTCCTCCCGTAAACAAGTTCTGTCCTCGAAATTGAAAAAAGAAAATATGAAATTGTCCCTTAAGCTTTCAAGTCTTATCCATGAATTATTAGTCTTAGTCTAATCTCTAAATAAGTACTCAGAGATGCAACAATTTTTAAATTGCTTGTCTCTACTCATGAACTACTAACTCAAATCTCCAAAGATACACTAAGATATAAATCTTCCAAATCGGTTGACCTACTCCAAAACAGAAGTTCATTACCTTCATGTAATCCTAATTACATGAACCTTTGGGTCAATCAACATCTTTATTTCAAAGATCAAATCCAAAAGCTAAAGAAATTCCAGTTTAATGATAGTCTAAAATTTGTCCACAATTTTTTGCAGATAGCACCATTGCCAAAAATCAGCAACTATCTTAATAGAGTCATTTGTCTCTTATAAATCTAAAGATATAGACTAAAGTTTGTACACAAGCACTTATAGACTACAATCTGTAGTAGAATACCATCTACTAAAGTAAGCGAATTCCTCATAAATAAACAATCACCTAATGAAAATACATGTAAAATCCATACAATCTCAAGTATGCACTGGAGTAAAGAAATTTAGAGTTCAACTAACAAATCTAAATCCTTGACTCACCGATCAAGAATTTCTCAACATCTTAAGAATCATCATATTCCCATATAATCTTCTAATGATCTCTAAGTATCAATTTATGATCCGTCAATCATAAACCTTTAGAATCTTATGATTCGTCAATCATAATTTACAGGATTCCAAAAGCATACTTAATGTTTAAAAGATACTGGAGTATATGTACAACATACCACTCAGGAAATATAAGAAACATTTTGAAATCTTTTCCCCAAGGAAATTACTGGATTCCATAAACTAACATTTTGCGTAGTTTAGCAATAATTACACATTCATTGTTTGTTAAGATGATCCAACACCTCAATGAGGCATTGCCCCTTGTCAAGGTACCTTACCTCTCAAAGCACCCTCAATTTGGTTCTCACTTCCACATTGAACATTGGCCCCTCTCTTAAGCTTATTTAGCCCATGATTTTGCATATTTTGGAGTGTCCTTCCACCCCAACAATACTATAGCTTGACTACTCTTGCAAAAAAATATATTCAAATATTGCATTTATAGCTAAGGTATAGCAAAACATTTTTCAACTTCATATGTATTATCAGTAAAATAGCATATGAAAAGTAGTAATTGGTGTCTATGTAATGGATGAAAAGTTTACGAGCTTATTATGTTTATTCAATCCAAGTATGCATTAAAAGAAGCAAACATGCTTCTAAAACCTCACATTGGCATACATATATGACAAGTTTCAACAACATAATGAACTTTCACACATATCTTTGTTAGTGAGAAATATGTGTCAATTATAGAGAGCTTACCACAATAACATTAGATAATTATCATTTTTTTTATAATGATAATGTATTTAAAGTTGTAAAAAGCTTGGAATTAGCCATCTTCAAATTGAGAAATCTTTAAAATGGTGCATCACCTTGTAGGTCATTTGACTACACATGATGATTGATTTATCAATCAATGTGGTATTTTGATGTGTTATGATTGAAAGAGTGAAATTTTACATGTTAGAAAGTATAAACATTGGTTTATCATCAAGCATTCACGATATGAGATGAATAGAATACTTTCCAAGATGTTTTATCTTGGCTCATTGCCATTTGTTTTCTTTTATAAAACTTTGATTAGCTTCATGCAAATAGCACATTTTGTAAGCAAGTCTTTGGCTTCAGTGTGAGACGCTCAACTTAGATGCTTCATTTTGTTTAGTTTTATTTGAAGAATGTAATAAGATAACATCTTGGCATGGTTTAAGTGGGATCATAACTATGTAAACTATTGGCATGTCTTGACAAGATTCCTTTCATTTGATACTTATGTAAATTGTAAGTGTGATTAAATTCAAAAGGATCTTCTTAAGTCACACGAGTTTGATAACTTGGATTAAATAGTTGTTGTAGCTTATAGATAAAATGTCACATCAAATTTGCCTAAACTATACACATAAACAATGAGTCATGGCATAAAATATGTCATGACGTAAAAGGGTACACATTACTAATGTGTTGAAAGTTTGTATTTATGTTGAAAGCAACTGTAAGTTCATTAATGTTGTACTATTATTACATAGAAAAGCTTCCATTATTACTACAATAGTCATTTCAATGACCATTTTATGAAAATTTCATCACTTTAAATTTGATCAAGATGGGTTGTTCAAATTTTTAATTTGTTTACGCTTGGTTGACTCAAGAAAACTTTTCCATTAGATAGCATAAATTCATGGTGTTCCTTTTAAGTTTATTAATAGCCTCCAGGAAAAATGTGTGTAACTAATTATGTAAAATTTGTATTGATAGCTCACCTACAAGCTACTCCTATGCAATACTCTTCTCTAGTTGTCTTAAGCTAGTTTCAAGTGCATCTTGTGGAGAGCCAAAACTAATTCTAGAATGTTGTATAGTGCAAGTTTGAAATCATTTCCATTTTTAAATGAGATATCAACAAGTTTTACTTTTAGAAGTAAATCTTCTCTTCATTTTGAAATTATATCTTGCTTACAAAATTTATTTGAATCCGCATATTACTTTTTGTTTCTCCCATCATTTAAATCAATTATTATAAGTATAGTTGAAAATATAGAACTCTTTACATGAATAAACTCAAAATAATGCACAACTTTTTTTAAATTTTGGCAAGAAACAACAAGGTAGTAGTATAATAAGCACAAATTTGCAATGTACATTATTGTACAACAATCAAATATGCTAATGTGAGAGGATTGATTCATGGGGCCACTCCTAGTTTACTAAGACCAAGTAGCTAAACAAATTGCAAAAGAGAGTGAATAGTTTATAATAATGTGTAAGATCCTAAAAATTGAATTGCACACCTCACAACTTGGCATTGAGTAGTCATAGTTTTGACTAAAAAATAATATGATCCTGCATTAGTGTAATTGATGCTACCAAAGATGAATACTGTAGTGTTCTTGCCAATGAAGGTCATGTCCAAAAAAAATCATCATAAAAATATTCTATAAGAAAATAGTCTTCAATGCTATTCCAAATTATTTCAGTGAAAGTTGCCACATATTATGTGATGTGTGCAAAAATGTATGAGAATCCAACTTTGAGCTTCGTCCCCCATCTTTATTAAACAATCAATTGGTCAAGGGCCATCTCTCCATGTATCACTTGCCATGTGTCAAATTAAAGAGGTGCCTTCAAGCAAGAAGAATGGCTTTAAGTAGACTATTACACATGCTTTCTCGTCTATGAAGTACCTTGAGTCCCTTCATACATTAGAGAAATTCCAAAACAAAAAATGACCCTTTGTAAAGATACTTTTATTTTTTTCCTTTAGTTTCGACCACCACCTGGCCCAATCAAAATGGACAAATTTCAAATCTACATAGCTTAGCTCAAATAAACTGAAAAATAAAAATATATTACAACAAACTTTGAAATTTTCGTCAGGCAGCATGGACGTATCCCATTGGTTCGCTATTCCTGCCCGACGTCAATACCTCAAGTTAAATTTGTTTAACTATGTTGGTTAGTATGATGAAATTTGTTAACTAGACTAGTTATAGTTATAGAATATGCATCTGCAACACCAGACAAATCAGGGGGTGGCTAAAGCTTGCCCTTGCGAGTATGCTCAAGATAATTTCCTATCTGAATCTGTACTTCTGGGCTGCTGTTTATTCACAAATAGTAAACTACAAGATAGAATATTCACATATTAGTTACAATAAGAAAATTTACGAAATAAAAAAATTAATCACAATTCCAAAATCAAGATTAAACAGAATATATTATCTTTGAAATATCAACATCATGTTGAAGGTTGTACCACTCAAAAAATAACTTTGCAGTATTCAAAGTATACCACCCAGAGCTGAACGAGTCATTTTGTAGGGTGACTGCAAAATGTTCAGCACACAAGACATCAATGAAGAAAACCAAACAATGAATAAAATACATTAGAATGTTGATCAATATCCTTATGAGTATTACTAGCTGAATTCATCTTTACACAAAAAGTTTAATTACATTATCTACAGATCTCTTGAAAGAGATAATGTTTAAGCTCCAGTGGTCACTACAAAATAAAATAGGCAGTCCACTAGATGCAATTATGAGAAATAATTTCAAATTGAAATGCCAATGATAAAGCTATTAACAACAAGAAGCAAATAAATTGTTTTACTTGGTATGATATGGCACAAACATGTATTTGGTGAGTGGTGTGCATCCACTAAATAGACATTGTGCCTAAGTTCAGCCCAGTTGGGGAGATGCTCATAATGGCTATTAAAGCTTTATCTTATTATTTAGGAGGACATAAATTTGTTAAGACAAATAAGATCATTTTTATCAAGAGATCTTATGATTTGAACATTCTAGGTTTTACTGATGAGAATGTTCCTTTAAGGAGCTCTTATTATTCATTGTACTCTACATATATTGAACTTAGTGGAAACAAGGATAATGCAACCATTGAACGAGATACAAAAATCGATGATGAAGAGTGAAAACTTTGTATTATGTATTTATACGGTCAATTCTTATACAATCAGTACATATCATTTGACTAGGATGCTCTTCTCTCTTGCTCCATAAATATGCAAGCTTTTCTGAACATGTCATAATCTGACGATTTGGTGATCTGCCTAATTTGAACTCTTCTGTAAAACCATTGAAACAATTGAATAATGTAGCTTCTTATTTCATTGGTTCCAGTATGCTGAGTGTTTTGCTGAAATGCTGCCCATGCTTGCCAATGTGATTTCTCCATTCTTTGTGATGACCAGATACTCATGCTCCTGTAGGTATTGGCAAAGAATGTGTGATCCTTGAGTATGTGCTGCATCATAGTGAAATATAGAATTAGCAAAAGCAAAATTGAAATGAGTAATGATAGAAAATTAAGGAACATTCAAAGTAACTGACCATGTAATGCGTGATGTGATCTGGCCCAAATGCTTTTGATATGGCTCCACAAACATTTGTTGGATGATAAGATTCTCTATATTTGTAATTTTATATTTTCTTAGGATTTTTATCATCATATTGTCTAATTTTTTCCACACATCAACTTTCTGTAGTCTAGTTTTACCTCTCACCTCGAAATCCTGAGTTACAACAATGATCTCCTTCCAAATAGAGTGTGTAATACTTGATGCTTTACATGTGTGGTTTGACAAAAAATTCATGCTTGAGTCCTGCTTTTGATCAAACATCTTCTAATATAGAGATGGCTTGTTTTGATGATGATTCTAGCTTGGTATTCCAAGCAAATAATATGTGAAGATAAAAACGTTTCTCTATTATCCTCACCTCTACATGAAGAGTACAAATATGTACATTTTTCAGTGGAATAGGCAATATAGATTTCCAGTTTGGATCCAAATTTTCTCTTGTTATACTTGTACTTCTTGTAGCATATTTCGCCAGTTTCATGCAGTCTATACATGGATTCTTAGATGTGGCTCCATGAGAAACATTAGACATGCATTTCAAAGTTTTCAAATCACCTGCCAAATGCCAGTCCACATTGAAATCTCCTTTTCCAGGTACATCGAACTGTACACCATCCATATGCTCTTTGATAATCCAAGGATAAGATGTTCTGCAAAATATCCATGATAAAATATCATGATCCTCTTTCAAAAACTATCAACAGAAATGTACCATTAGATTCAGAAATCAACATATGATTTAAAACTTCAATCATATTTCATTATTGAATGAGCAAATATACCTACCACTAGATATCATTTTCTGACTAGACGTTGAAGTTAAAATCTCTCTGATTGATTGATTGTCCAAGTGCCCCGTTCATGAGAGTTATACTAACCCTCTCCATCTTTTGCCCTGAACTACTTCTGAATCATCTTACTATAATTATTTTATCACTTATCTTTTCCATTGTGATTTCATTAAAAAGCAATCATATATCTTAGTAACTTATTCACATTCGCAAATATGTTACTTGATGCATTGTAGAGAATTGATCTTCCTTCGGTTTGATATGTCTCTTCAATATGAAATGGAGTGCCTATAATCTTATGCATTCTTATATTGAAGCTACTTCTCTCATGCTTCCAATGATATGACCTTGGAAGAGGAATCTTTAGTATAAACTTGCTTAAATGCTTCTCTGATAAGTTTAAAAATTGTATCATATGCTTCCCTGCTTATCCCGGCAAAATCACAAGCACCTTGCATTATAGTTTTATCTAAAAACATTTGTATGTCCATCATCAAGACCTCTGCAATTTTAGACTTTATACGTGGACTTTTATTATTCATCAACATAGATTTAGTTGATTTACATGTTAATATACAACCCAATGTCTTTTTGATTGAATCATTATCTCTGATATTTTGATTTACAACCAATGCAAATTTGCATTGAGAGAAAACAAGATTAGAAAACAAACTGCATAAGCATATTCAATTAAGCATTAATGATAAATTACAAAATACCTACTTAAATGCACGAATCCTTCTATTTCGATAACCTCCTCTTGAGAAATTCTGAATATCCTTGCAAGATTGTCGCTTTCTGAAGCAATCTCTCTGAGGCCGCTTTAGCTACACCGCTCTGATACTATTGTCGGAATCTGATGTGGTGCTCTAGTTCCTATGAATACACTTAGATAGAGTCGAACTCTTAGCACAACTATTGCTACGAAATAAGATCTATCCTCTTCGAACACTACCAATCTAATTATGATTTTATTAGCATTCAACAAATGATCATTTATGCGGAATAGAAATTAACAGTGAACATATAACGACAATTAGCAAGCATCAAACAATCAAGACTGTACACTTAGGCATGAGGTGCAAAGAATTCATATTACTAGAAGATTTTGAGCATTGTCTAGCATACCACACAATGCGTTACTACAGGAGAACCTATCTCTTATGAACTATATGTGTAGCTTACTAGCATACACATCTCTCTCTCTCTCTCTCTCTCTCTCTCTCTCTCTCTCTCTCTCTCTCTCTCTCTCTCTCTCTCTCTCTCTCTCTCTCTCTCTCTCTCTCTCTCTCTCTCTCTCTCTCTCTCTCTCTCTCTCTCTCTCTCTCTCTCTCTCTCATTCTTGCTCTACAAGTGCTCTACCATATGATGATCGTGATTGAAGAGAAAGCTCATGAATGCTACTGGAAGAGCAATTGTGTGAACGATACTGCAAACTAAGGTGAGAGTGATTTGAGGAATGTTAGCTCACTAATAATGAAGGATGTATGTTGTGCTTTATGATTAGGAATGGATGCCTACTACTTGCTGTAATTACCGTTGTGTAGTACCAAGTATTGGCTTACAAAACTGTGATTGGATACTCTTGCAATCAAGCACTGCCTCAAGGAGTAGTAGTGGGCATTCTTACAGGTATTTTCTCAAGCTCTGTTGATCTATGGTTGGTGCTGGACAACAATCCAGATGTTGGCAATAAGTATCATATTTTATGAATGGAGTATAGTCGCTGGCCAGTGCTCTTTCTGTAGCGGATTTGGCCGCTGGCCAACGCTAGTTTTTGGCAAGAATATTCATTTTGCTACTGCAATTTAGCAGTGCTGCAAGCAAAACTCCACGCATTTCTCAGCATGGAATGATAGTAATAATGCAATGGACTGCTGTCCTTCCATATAGGTTCCGATGATACCAATGGTTATAGCTTATATGTGGTTGATAAGAGTACTCTTTCTATACTCCATTGGCTGTAACTTGCTATGATTGATTACTCCGAATGATTGCTTTGGTAGGATGATAAAAACTATGATGATAGATGCCTCTGATAACAAATATAATGGCTTCTAAAGAATGTAACATGGAGAAAGCTTGGCTTGATAGTATCTTCTTGAGAAGACGTGTGCACAAAAAAATGATAATCTGTATATTGTGGATATGGTGAGGAATGAAATGCTCTTGAAAAGTTGAATGTTAAGTTAATAATCTTTGGGAAGACGATGGATTAGCTATTGATAAAGACTATGAGGTTGGTAGAAGTACTCTATGCTTAACACAATACTTTCGGTTTGAATCTTCTAGCACGTAGGTGATTTGTTTAAATAGATGAAGATGGATAGTTCGCAAGAGATGACTTCGCCTATCATTCAGGTACGATGCTATACGGAACTTCACCAATACGGTGGGTAGCCTTACTCGTTACTACAAGAAATCTTATACATGCATGACAATACTGCAAATGCTTCCTATAATGGTATTAATTAATAATCTAGAAAAGTCCGATCTTATGTGCGTTAAAGTGGACATGAGCTTGTGGTTTTGTAAAATAAATTTCTCCTGCATCCTAAGTCCGGTTAATATATGTAAAGTCACGTACTCATATAGGGCTCGACCATGGTACACTTGAATGCCATGGATTTGCCCAAGTTGTTAGGTGCTTGGACTCCCGAAAAATGGTTACGGGATATCCATGGGGGCTAGTATAGCATGAAGGTGCTCTAGTACTTAGCGTTGTGGCCATAGTCATGTCTCTGTCCATCAGTGTATGAAAGCTAGTTGCTTACATGTAAAATGTAGATGTGAACCTAATACATTTCTTTTCCTCTTGTACTGATCAGTATGGCTTGTGCCTAATACGGCTGCGTTAAAGGGCACAATGTATTGCTAAGTGATGAAGTAAATGATTGGAAAGATTGGACGTACTTGTTATAAATGCAATTTAGCTTATAAAGTAGTGAATCTTGTTTCGGACATGGATAACAACTGATGCTCAGCTATGACACCTATCTTCACACAACTAACTTGTGCAGTTTTGTTGTGTGGGATGGTGGCAGGTAACAGCTGGGTGTCTTAAAACTTGCTTCGCTTTATGGTACTCTGTACTGTTAAACTTTATACAGCTATATTTTTACCTGTTACACTATAAATTGAAGGGTTCAAAGGGTTTGGTCTTGACTTGTCAAGAGGGACTATGTGAAATCTTGTTACTCTCTCTCTCTCTCTCTCTCTCTCTCTCTCTCTCTCTCTCTCTCTCTCTCTCTCTCTCTCTCTCTCTCTCTCTCTCTCTCTCTCTCTCTCTCTCTCTCTCTCTCTCTCTCTCTCTCTCTCTCTCTCTCTCTCTCTCTCTCTCTCTCTCTCTCTTGTATACGTGAGTCAAGAACCACTTCTTGTGTATCAACATGAGATGTGGCACATAGATAAGCAGATGGATTTTTGTTTAGTCTCTCCTCAACCATCTTCGAGGACTCTGGCTCCTCTACATACGATGAGCTGCTTGAGGTCTCCTTCCTGCTTTGTGCCTTTTTGTTTCTTGGATTTTGATAGCAATCCATGGCTGCATGGCCTTTCTTATGACAATGTATGCACTCAATCTTTGGAATATTCAACCAACATGTATCGGCGGTATGACCGTCATGCTTGCATCTAACGCATGATTTCTTGTCTCCACCTTGTGGTTTATGCTTGGTGGTTGATTTCCATCTTCCTTCTTTGTCTCCTTTCTTCTGCTGATTACAATCTGATCTTCAAGAGGGCTCTCTCTTAGGCGGAGGCTTCTTCTTAGGTTGCTCCTTTCTGTGATAGAGAGCTTGATTAAATTCATGATTGTCGTCGTAGTTCTCTCTTGTTTCAATGTCTTCTTTGATGTTGGAGATGGCTCTGATACCAACTGATGTTGGGGAGGGCTCTGATGAATTATCAACTCTGATACCTACACTTTGTGGGAAAAACTTCTTAAATGAAGTTCCAACCAACATGAGAAAGACAATGAATACTATGAATAACAGTGATAACTGTGTTAAGGAGGATCGTGGATCACTTAGAGAATGGAAATTAGAGAACTGTTCAATTTGCGTTGATACAATTATCAGTGTAGGAGTCTTACACTACCATGAAGAGAGATTGCAGAAACAATCAGGCATTTGTGATAGCCATGCAATTCTCTAATACTGATATTCTGATACAAAAAAAAGTAAGTACAATTAGGTGTCAAAGACGGCCATACATTTCTCTGTTATGATACTATTTCAAGGGAAGAGTGAGAGTTTATGAACATTTAATAAGAATGCAAAGAGATGGAACAATAACAATTCTGTATATTAAAGTTGTAGTAACAATGATCAGATCACAATACAATTGCATTGATAAGCGCATGATCCTACTTACAGAAAAAAAACAATAGCTATCGCTCTGAATATTTTTTTCTCTCTCTCTATAATCACCAACTTTAAGAAGTCAGCTGTTGTGAAGACCTGTTTTGGTCGTTTTATCTCTGATGGAGTATTTTTATGCATCCTCTCTTACTTCTCCAGTCGCTCATTTACTTATAGCAGCTGGTAGATCTTGTGTTATTCTAGCTTTACAATTACAAGATAGTTTGCAGCTGTTTAACTGACTAATTAGGACAGTTGTTATTGGAGCGTGAAGATGTAGACAGTCTGTACTTGGGATCCTATATAAATCTACAGAATGTCACATTTTTTGCATTTTTTGAGAGAAGTGTCATATATATGAAAGTGCGTGAAATGAACTAAAACATTTAGGGAACACTTGGTCGTCTTTTTTGCAAAACCTTTAGTGCTTAGAAAAGCCTAAAAGTGAAGTGGAAATCTTTGTTGGGTTTTTTGCCTGTTGCAACATTTAGTTCAAAAATGCAGACTGTTGAAAAATAGTTCATTTTCTGCAGACATCTTTGAGAGAGTAGTTTTGAGAGAAGGAAGGAGAGCAGTTGGGATGAGTAGGAGTTAGATTAAATTTTAGCACTCCCCCTTAAGCTTACTGCTACAAATCTAAACTGCAATTGAGATTTATTATATCTACTAAGGTAGAAAGTTTATCTCTTAGACAATGGCTTTGTCAAAATATAAACCAACATATTGTCTGTGTGACAATAACTTAGTAAAACATCTTTATTCTGAACTTTCTCTCTAAGAAAATGGAACTGAACTTTTATGTGTTTAGTTCAAGCATGAGTACGTGGATTCAGAGATAGACCTATGCAGCTCTGATTGTCACAGTGGAGTATTGTTGGACCAATCTATGAGAATTGCAGATCGTGTAACAACCTTCTGAGCCAGATTATCTTTTTCACTGGTGATGAACATATTCGGATTCTGTGGAGGACAATGAAATGCATTTCTGCTTTATGTTCTTCCATGAAATGGGTCCTCCTACAAGGAAACAAATATAACCTGATGTGGATTTTCTGGTCTCCACATCTCCTGCCCAATCTAAATTTGAATAAGTGATTAGCGAAAGTGTAGCTTCTGTATTACCATTATAGCTCAAAGCATAGTGCTTCGTAGCTTGAATGTACTTTAATACTCTCTGTAGAGCATTCCAATGTTGTAGGCCTGGATTGGACATGTATTGAGACAGTGTGCTTACCGCATACGCTAGATTAGGTCAAATCATAGAATACATTATAGATCCTATGACAGACTGATAATGATGCATGCACATTTCTGATCTGCTTAAGTTCTGGGGCACATGTCTTTGGACAACTTCAATCTTGGATCCATAGGTGTGTCTATGGGCTTGTGTATATATCCATGAAGGAATGCTATCTGGACATCCATCTGGGAATGTCTAGATCTTCTGTAGGTGCTATAACCGACACAGTGTGAATAGATTGATGTTTTACTACTGGATTGAAGGTGTCAGTGTAATCTATTTCATATACTTGCTCAAATCCTTTAACCACTAAGCAAGCTTTCCATTTGGATATTGATCCATCTGGCTTAAGCTTTAGCTTGAAGATCCATTTAGAGTCGATAGGTTTTATACCTATAGGAGGATCAACAAGACTCCAGGTCTTGTTCTCCATCAAGGAACTGTACTGAGCATCCATTATAGCCTTCCAGTTGTCTGCATCTGATGATGACAGTGCTTCTACAATAGTGGCAGTTTCATCATGACTGATGAACGCCTGATGGATGAAACGATCGGGTTCCTATCTTTGACGTGTAGATCTTCAGACTGCAAGTGCTTGAGTTAATGTTTCTCCTGGGTGAATGACTGAAATAGCTTCATCTTGTGGTTGAACAGTCGTGGGTCTAAGCCCATCGATGGTGAATGGAGCTGTTGGGACAAACTCCTGCATTTGA
Source organism: Diphasiastrum complanatum (assembly GCA_029204225.1). Taxonomy (NCBI): domain Eukaryota; kingdom Viridiplantae; phylum Streptophyta; class Lycopodiopsida; order Lycopodiales; family Lycopodiaceae; genus Diphasiastrum; species Diphasiastrum complanatum. The sequence goes on from CM055097.1 coordinate 29,687,472, forward strand.
ATGTTCATAGGTTGGGGCCTATCGATGGAGAATGGAGCTATTATGATAGACTCCTACATTTGCTGCTTTTGCTTGAAATAATGAAACTTGTCCTCAAGGAAGACAACATCACGGCTGACCTGTGTCAACATCATAGATACGATATGCCTTGTGTGACGTTGAATAGTTGATAAAGATATACTTACAACTTACTAGGTCTAACTTCTTTCTCAGATCAGATCGAATTTGAGCATAGCAGAGACATCCGAATATAGGTAAATGTTTCAGACTTGGTTTGTAACCGTAGTAGGCTTCAAAGAGTGTCTTGGAGTCGACTGCCTTCATGCTGGAATAATTTTGTAGATAGCAAGCTGTAGAGATTGCTTCAGCCCAAAAGTTCTGGGGTAATTGAGCATTGACAGTCATGGATCGTGCGGCTTTCAACAATGTACAATTCTTTCGCTTAGCTACGCCATTTTGTTTTGTGTAGTTGGCTGTGAACTAATGGTGCACGCCACATGATGATAGATAGTCCACCATTTCATTTGATAAATACTCTCTCCTTGAGCCAGACCGAATGGTCTTGATTCTCTGACCAGTTTGGTTCTCAATGGAGTGCATGAACTCTTTGAAGCAATTGAATGCTTCTGACTTGTTCTTTATGAACATAATTCTGGTTAACGGGAGTAGTCATCGATGAATGTGATAAAATATAGAGCTTGACCCAAAGAGGGTACACTCATGGGATGACATAAGTCACTGCGAATTAGTGACAAAATGGACATCGCTCTCTTGGATTGTCCTCTTGGAAATTTTGTTCTAGGTTGTTTCCCTAGTAAACAATTTTCACAGATAGTCTGATTAGCTATAGAAATAGCATTGATATTCATATCCTTGAACAATTTGTTATGATGCATGTACAAGATTGAATGCATGTTTAAATGGCCTAGTCTTTGATGCCAAACATGAGTATCAGAGTTACTCACAGAAAGTGCATAATTGTGACTCAGGATATACAAATTTTCTTCTCTGTGTGCAAAGAGGATTTCATTAGAATTTCCATCAATAAAAGTACATATACTAGTAGTAAACAAAGCTCTATAGCCTTCATTAGTAATCTTGCTTATAGACAATAGATTCTTTGCTAACTTGGGTACATAAAGTACACCATCTAACTGTCTAGTGATGCCATCAGGGAATTATAGTCGAATAGTACCTTGGCCTTTGACTTTGTGGGAGCTTGAGTCGCCAAAGAAAATGTACTTTGAGTCCATTATTGTGAGTACAGAAAAGGATTTTACATTGCATCATGTGTCGTGAAGCACTTGAATCAAGATACCATTGGCAGACATCTCTACTTGAATGTTCTTGTACCATCAGTGCCTTATTGTCCTCTTGGGAAGTCCTGACAGAGTTAGAAGCTCCTTCTTGGTGTTGTTGCATCTTCTTCCTCGTTTCGTTGTGTTTGAGGATGCGACAATCCTTTATGTCGTGATTGGATCTTTTGCAATACCTGCAAAAGATTTTGGTCTTTGGTGGTTGTTGTTGACAACTGTGCTGCCACTGTGATTGGTGCGTTGAATTTGGCTATTCTGCATTCATCTTTTTGTCCTTGAAGTTCTTCTTCTTGGACTGCTGCTTATTAGAATACAATGCCATTGACTTGGTACTCATTGTGGATAAGCTCTTTCTCCTGACCTCTTCCTGCAATAGACTTGCTGTCAGCTTCTGGAGAGACAATGTAGGAGTATTGCTCAAAAGTAATACTAGGTTGTTATAGGAGGATGGAAGACTGGCAAGAAGAGACATTGTTGAGTCTTCTTCTAAAATAGGAAAACCTATGGCAGCAAGTTGATTCAGTAACTGTTTGAATTCGTTTAGCTGATTGCTGAAAAATCTATGAGAATTCAAATGTATTGACTCGTCTCTTTTTGAGGAAGAAGGTACTCACACTCAAGATACTTGTAAGAATATCCCATGCTTCTTTGGAGGTGGTGCTATTTGATACATGAGCAATATGAGTGTTCTTCATATTTAAGGATACAAGTGCTTTGCCATCCTTTGCTTCCCATGCTGGAAGCAGTTCTGGTTCTGCTGGTTTGACAATAGAACCATTGAAGTATCCCCATAGCTCCTTCTCAATTGAGATCATCCTCATTTTGAACTTCCACATGTGGAAATCATCTTCGTTGAACTTGTTGATCAAATGGATCTTTGAAATTAAACCTTCCATTGTAATCAAATATCAGAGATTGAACACAAACAAAATATGAACTACCTCTGAAAAACAAGAACATATAAGTTCCTTTGTATGTCCTAGACTCTAGTAATCCAAAACGACCCGTGCGCTAAAACCAACTAATACCAACTGGTGCTGGGGAGGGCTCTGATAAATTATCAACTCTGATACCACTATGTGGGAAAAATTGTTGGAATTTAATCTAACTCCTACTCATCCCAACAGCCCTTCTTCCTACTCTGATTTTTACTCTCTCAAATGCAACCTGCAGAAAATGAATTGTTTTTAAACAGTCTGCATTTGAACTGATTGTCGCTACAATCTGCATTTTTACTCAGGTTTCTCCACAGGCGAAAAACCCGACACCCGAAACTGTCGTTAATTCTTTGGCTTTCTAAGAAACTAAGTATTTAGCGACACTTATGCAAGTTGTTTTTGGGCCATTTAGGCACTTCCAGAAAAGTGACACTTTTTGCGAAAAATGCGATATTGCATTTTTACATGCAATTTCTGACAGACGACAATTAGGGCAAAAAGCGACACTACAGTTTTTGACAGGCGAAAAAGGCAAAAAATGCGACGCTGCATTTTTTCTCACAGTTTCTGACAGGCGACAAAAGGCGAAAAACCCAACATTGTAGTTTTACACGGGATATTACACAGACTACACTCTACAGAAATACACAGTATTTCAAGTGGCAAAAATTCCGATACTGCAGTTTTACACGGGATATTACACAGGCCGACACTCTACAGAAATACACAATATATCAAGTATAGACTGTCTACGACATGGAGGATTGCAAATCCATAGACACACCTACGGATCCAGAATGCAAGCTATCCAAATACATGTGTCCCAAAACGAAGGCAGATAAGCAAGAAATGTGCAAGTACCCCTATCAGTCAGTCATAGGTTCTATCATGTACTCTATGATCTGCACATGACCTGATCTTGCATATGCTATAAGCACATTGTCACAATTCAAGTCCAATCCAGGCCTACAACACTAGAAAGACCTGCAAAGATTTTTGAAGTACATTCAAGCCTCAAAGCACTATGCCTTGAGTTACAACGGAAATACATAAGCTGCACTCTCGTTGATTACCTATTTTGATCAGACTAGGCAGAAGACGTGGATACCAGAAAATCCACATCTGGATACATTTGTTTTGTTGCAGGAGGACCCATTTCATGGAATAGCAGAAAGCAAAAATGCATTTCGTTGTCCTCCACATAATCAAATTATGTTGCAGCTACATCAGCAATAAAAGAGATCATTCGGCTAAGGAGGCTGCTGCAGGATCTACAATTCCCACAGATCGGTCCAACAATACTCTAGTGCGACAATCAGAGCTGCATAGCTCTATCTTTGAACCCACGTACTCATGCTAGAACTAAACATAGAGAAGTTCAATTCCATTTTCTTAGAGAGAAAGTTCAGAACCTAGATGTTGTACTAAGTTACTATCATACAGACAGTATGTTGGATGATATTTGAACAAGGCCATTGTCTAGAGATAAACATTTTACTCTAGTAGATATGATAAATCTCAATTGCAGTTCAGATTCATAGCAGTTAGCTTAAGGGGGAGTGTTGGAATTTGATCTAACTCCTACTCATCCGAACAAACCTTCTTCCTTTTCTTATTTTTACTCTCTCAAATGCAACCTGCAGAAAATGAACTATTTTTAAACAGTTCGCATATTTGAACTAATTGTCGCTACAGTCTGACTATTTACTCAGGTTTTTCCACAGGTTAAAAACCTGACACCCAACACTGTCGCTAATTTTTTGGCTTCCTAAGCAAATAATTGTTTAGCGACACTTATGCAAGTTGTTTTTGGGTTATTTAGGCACTTCCAGAAAAGTGACACTGCATTTTTACATGCAGTTTTTGACAGGTGACAATTAGTGCAAAAAGCGACACTACATTTTTAAATGCAGTTTCTGATAGGCGAAAAAGGCAAAAAATGCGACACTGCATTTTTCATCATAGTTTCAGATAGGTGACAAAAGGCTAAAAACTCGACATTGTAGTTTTACACGGGATATTATACAGATGACACTTTGTAAAAATACACAGTATTTCAATTGGCGAAAATCTTGACACTACAGTTTTACACGAGATATTACACAGACGAATAGAAATACATAGTATTTCAAGTACAGACCGTCTATGTCTTCATGCTCCAACAATAAACCGAATAATTGATCAGTTAGCAGCTGTTAACTATCTTATAAATGTAAAGCTTGAATAATGCAAGATCTTCTAGCTGTTATAAACGTAAATGAGCGATTGAAGATATAGAGAAGTCATTGTAAGTGTCATCATAAGTCATTTGACAGAGATCAAACGACCAGAACAGGTCTTACAGTAGCTGACTCCTTAGAGTTAGTGACTATAGAGAGAGAGAGAGAGAGAGAGAGAGAGAGAGAGAGAGAGAGAGAGAGAGAGAGAGAGAGAGAGAGAGAGAGAGAGAGAGAGAGAGAGAGAGAGAGAGAGAGAGAGAGAGAGAGAGAGAGAGAGAGAGAGAGAGAGAGAGAAACAAGATTTCACATAGTCCCTCTTGATAAGTCAAGACCAAACCCTTTGAATCCTTCAATTTATAGCATAACAGGTAAAAATACAGCTGAATAAAGTATAACAGTACATAGTACCATAAAGTGAAGCAAGTTCTAAAACACCCTGTTGTTACCTGCCACCATCCCACACAACAAAACCGCACAAGTTAGTCACATGAGGAACACAGGTGTCATAGCTGAGCATCAGTTGTTATCCATTTACGAAACAAGATTCACTACTTTATCAGCTAAATTGCATTTATAAAAATTACGTCCAATCTTCCCAATCATTTACTTCATTACTAAGCAATACATTCTCCTCTTTAACGAAGCTGTATCAGGGCACAAGCCATACCGATCAGTACAAGAGCAAAAGAAATGTATTAGGTTCACATTTACATTTTACATGTAAGAAACTATGATTCACTATACTGATGGCCAGAGATATGACTATGGTCACAGCGTTAGGTACTAGAGCACGTCCATGCTATGCTAGTCCTCATGGATATCCCGTAACTGTTTTTCGGGAGTCCAAACTCCGAACAACTTGGGCAAATCCATGCCATTCAAGTGTACCATTGTCAAGCTCTATATGAGTACGCAACCTTACAAACAACACTGGGACACAAGATGCAAGCAAACTTAGTTAAAAAAATACATACAAGCTCATGTCTATTTTAACGTACATAAGATTAGAATTCTGTAACTTCATTAGTTACTACCTTTAAAGGAAGAAATTTTTTGAATTATCATGCATGGATAAACTTCTTGTAGTAACGAGTAAGGCTACCCACCATATTGGTGTAGTTTCGTATAGCATCGTACCTGAATGATAGACGAAGTCATCTCTTGCGAATTATCTATCTTCAGCTGTTTTAACAAATCACCTACGTGCCTTATATTCCAACCGAAAGTATTGTGTTAAGCGTATAGTGCTTCTATCACCCTCATATTCTTTAGCAATAGTTAATCCATCATTTAGCCGCAGATTACTAACTTATCATTCAACTTAATTCGAGAGCAATCCATTCCCCACAATACCCACATCATACAGATATTCATGTTCTGTGCATACGTCTTCTCAGGAAGAAACAATCACACCAAGCTTCCTTCATGTTTACACTTCTTAGAAGCCATTCTACTCTTTATCAAAGGCATCAATCATCATAGTTCCTATCATACAACCACAACAATCATCCAAAGCAACCAATTATAGCAAGTTACAGCCAATGGAGTAGCAGGAATGCCTTATCAATAACATGCAAGCATTCATCATTGTTATCACTGGAAACCATAAGTAAGGACAACGGTCCATCGCACTTTTTCAATCTTTACATACTGTAAAATGCATGGAAATATGCATGCATGCAAAGCCATGCTTCATCACTATAGCAACATGGAGTTCATACACAAAAAGGAGCGCTAGCCAGCAGCCCATTCTGCTATACAGATAGCGCTGGCCAGCGACTACTTATTAGCCAAAATCAGTGCTATTTTTAGTATACACCTGGATCGCTGTCCACCGCCAACCATAACTCAATTATTGGTAGAAAAAATACCTGTAAAGGTGCCCACTACTGCTCCTTGAGACAACGCTTGATTGTAAAAATGTCGAATCACAGTTTTGCAAGCCAAAACTTGCTACTACACAATGATAATCACAACAAGTTGTAAGCATCCATTCCTAATCATAAAGCACAACACACAACCTTTATTATCAGCGAGCTAGCATTCTTCATACTGTTCTCACCTTAGGTTGCAGTATCGTTCACACGATTGCACATCCAGTAGCATTCACGAGTGTTCCTCTTCGATTGCAATCACTGTAAAGAAAAGCACCAGTAGAGCAGGGCCAAAGGAGTGAGAGAGAGAGAGAGAGAAAGCAAGAAAGTATGAGGAAAAGTGAATAGGATTTTGTGACTTCCTTGTTTATAAAACCAGAGGACACTTAGGTGTACTAAGTGCAAATTGCTGCTCACCGTTAGATTGACCATTCAAAATGTGCACTGATCTTGGCCCTTGGAAAGATTACCAATTTTCCCACCACTTTTTTTAAAAAAAAACATTTTTTCATAAGTGGGGTCTTCTATCATAGCAAGGCATTTTTCTTCCACCCCAACTAGTAAATAGGGTTAGTATGCGAATTTGCATTCTATAGAGGTTTGCGAAGCAAATAGAGTGATATATGTACGTAACAGAGAGAGAGAGAGAGAGAGAGAGAGAGAGAGAGAGAGAGAGAGAGAGAGAGAGAGAGAGAGAGAGAGAGAGAGAGAGAGAGAGAGAGAGAGAGAGAGAGAGAGAGAGAGAGAGAGAGAGAGAGAACCCACCAACCATACCCATAACTAGCAAAGTTTCTTAGGGGGCAGTTAGCACCCCTGAGATGGAGTGCTAATTGCCCACCAAAAGAAATTTAGCATTTTTTGGTAAAGTAAACTTGATCCCATGGAACAAATCGTGTAGAAACAAGTTGTTTAAAATCTCATACAATCTTCCTCTCATGAAGCCATTATTTTGAAAAGCAAGAACAATGTTTTTGACCTCATCTATAAAGGTATCCTGGTCACTACAACAGTACATGGCAGTGATAATTTGAGCGACAATCACTTTATACGAGTTAATGATCGGCCTATTGGTAGTTAAGCGTATATACTGAAAAAATGAAAACGGTAGTTCCCGTCTTTTGTCAAATTTTTTCATATGAAACTTTTCTGATAAAGAATCAAAGGTAGTGGTAATATTCAAAAAATTAATCGTGTTATCCAAAGCATCTTCTTTTTCAATAGTGAGGTACTCCAAGGGTTAGATCCATAAGGCATTATCATCGATACGAGGTTGCTCCTTGTCTAGAAATACAAGAGCATCTGTGTTGCTTATGAAACAAATATCATCAATATAACGGAAAGTATGCTTGAAGGCACGTAGGTATTCCACTTTTCCAAGACTGGCCAGTCTTTTCATAAAATGTATTTCATAGAATGACAAATACCAATTACACCAAGTAGGGGAATAGGCAAAACCCATAGGAATACCACAGACCTGTTTCCAAGTCCTATTTTCTAATCTTACTATGCAATTGTCAATCAGTTTATCATTATACTGGCAAAGAGGTTCTATGTCAATCACAATCCAATTATCAGTCTGATTGGTCACCCATTTCCAGTCAAATTGCTTAAGGCTCGATTTCCACTAATAGGCAAGTTTTTTGTTTTTACAAGACTTGAATGCATACCTTATCATTTTTCGTATTATTATTTTTAGCCCATCTGGACCATTAAGAGAAATATTTTCATAGCATTTTGCAATGTCAGTGGACCACATGGAAGTGATTTTGTTAGGCACATTAAGATAAAATTCAGTGGATGAGTCACACTGCCAGAATAGGTTAGTATCCACATTTAGGATACTCCGGTATGAAGGCACCTTAAGGCCTGCTCTCTCCATAAGGAGAGGAGTCAGTATACCAAGAGCTCCAGAAATAAACGTGGCCACCTTTGAAAAATAACAGTCATGTGCATTTGTAATCCATCTAAACACATTTTTGTGTGCTTTGAAAGTACAAAGTAAGAAATGTAATTCTTCTTTCCCTATTAAAAATCAGGTATTTTAGTAGCAAAAATATCTTGAATTTTAACCATAGCCACGTCTAGTGTATTATCATTTTCATTTGGAAACGGGGCAAAATCTGGACTAGACAGTCTAACCAAAGCCAAATTTCTTACAAAGTAGATGCACATAAAACAGGGGTTATGTTGTGCCTTATCCACACCATTAACATATAGATTGGTAGTAATCCAATTACGTTCATCAATGGCATTTGTAAGTTTGTTACTCATAACCCTTTTTCCATGTAGCCACTTGGTATCTTTCAAAACGTTTGTAACATCATTTTTGCAAATCAAGGCATGTTCCATAACAATCTCATGATGAATATTTTGATAAGTAGGTAAAAAACTTGCCAATTCAAACCATCCACGATAAAGTTCTAAAGACACCTCACTTATATTAGACTGGCGCAATGGGATATGATTAAGACCTTTGTTCAAGTCATTCTTTAAAACTTTGCTTCTAATAATTTTAGTATCCATCGAGACAACATGCCCAAAAATTTCAGAAATGAACTCTTTAAAATGTTTATTGTAAGCGCAAGTACAAGGTGGAATGTTGTCAACATTGAAATCACAAAAAACTTGAAAGGGTTTATACCATTCATGCTTCAAATGTGGAAAATAAGACCAACCAAATACGATAAGCTCAAAAGTCTCATCAATGTGACCAAAAATCTGAAGTAAGGTTTCAGCATATAATTGTTCAGAATCAATCCTCTCAAGGCATATGTTATAATAACGTAAATGCAGAAAAAACTTCCCTCTGTCTCTTCTAACCACTAGTCATCGTCTACCAGTATTGTTGACCTCCAATGTCCTTGTTTCTTCTATGTCTTCTTGCACATGATCAATCACGGTAAAAGTTCAGCTTTCTGATAGGAAGATCCCCCTTTCCACCACTGCTTTGCCCTTCTTTGCCTTTGTTTGGAAAGTACTTCCTCTTCCTGTTATTTCCACTGCCTGATATGACTGAGCTTGGATTGTTCAAATTGAAGGAACCCATTTTTTGCTAGTATTTTGGAAGTATTTGTCTTGCAAGGTAGAGAAGCTAGGTTTTTTCAAAAGGCGTTCAATTTCTCGAACGTTTTCAGCATCGCCAAGGTGTGCAAGGAGCTTAGCAGTAGGGCTTATGGAAAGTTCAATGGTAGCATCAATTATGTATTGTTGGATAAACAAAAAGACAAGGTGAGACTTGACAACCTCTCTAGCAGGTTTATGCAACCAAAGGAAGAAGGCATTAAGCTGGTTTTGCAGAGATGCGCCAGGAAAGAAAATAGAAAGATTATTCATTATATACCAGATAGAGTGATCAAACCATATGATAGAAGAATTGTTTTTGTATTTATCACTGCATCTGCACTTAAAGAAGGGTCTTTTCCAGTTCCAGATTCTAGCTTGATGAAGGGCCATTTTATTAAAGCCAGTGTCAAAATGGCCTCAAGTTCTAGCCCAGGTCTGCTCAGGAGGACATCTTGATGGTATCAAAGGCAATAGGAGTATCAAAAGAAGGATTATTATGCAAAGCAGCAAGCTTGCAAGCTTGGACCTCTTCATCGGTGAGATGAGCAAGAGCGATCCAAAGTTCAATAGAGATAGGTGCAAGGAAGTTGACAAAGGAAAGGCTCCAAAGTTTATAAGCACTTTTTGCAGATTTAAACTCAATGATACGACTAGGTACCAATGGTACTTGGCAGCTATTGGCTTGACAAAATTCAAAGGCAGATTGATTTCCCACATCACAGACTTCTTGTGAGAAAGACTCTAACTGAGAAGCACTATCTTCATCAGGTCCTCGGTAAAAATCAGAGGGTGCGGTGAAGTAGGAGCAGTAGAAGGGACATGCATATCAATAGAGGAGTCACCATTTTCTTTTTCCAGGCAAGCAAATACTTTCCGAATATGCGTATTACAAAATTTTTCCTCAGCAGCAATTCGTTTAGCATAATTAGAGAGCTCCATATAAATTTTTTCAATCATGCTAAGGGATTCCTTCTTTTTAATATTGTATAAATATTGATCCAATCCATGATGTACATCAAATCCATAAGGCAAAGAATTTTATCATCCGGGCCAACAACATTACAAGTAGTCATATCATAAGCAGTAATCAAATTGTGAACTTCAACAACTTTCTTCATGCAACATATAATGGTCTGAACAAAAGGACTAGGAGGAGAAAGGGTCTCCCCATAGCCAAGAGTCACCACATCATGAAACCATCCCGTGGACTACATCATACAACAGACCTTGTTAGCCATAAAATACAAGTAAAGGTAAAGGTTTGGTGCTACCCCGACCAAAGGGTAGCCGGTGTGGCGTCAGAGATGCTAGAGAGAGAGTAACAAGATTTCACATAGTCCCTCTTGACAAGTCAAGACCAAACCCTTTGAACCTTTCAATTTATAGCATAACAGGTAAAAATACAACTGTATAAAGTATAATAGTACAGAGTACCGTAAAGCGAAGCAAGTTCTAAGACACCCAGTTGTTACCTGCCACCATCCCACACAACAAAACCGCACAAGTTAATCGCGTGAGGAAGACAGGTGTCATAGCTAAGCATAAGTTGTTATCCATATACGAAACAAGATTCACTACTTTATCAGCTAAATTGCATTTATAAAAAATACGTCCAATCTTCCCAATCATTTACTTCATTACTAAGCAGTACATTCTGCTCTTTAACGAAGCCATATCAGGGCACAAGCCATACCGATCAGTACAAGAGCAAAATAAATGTGTCAGGTTCACATTTACATTTTACATGTAAGAAACTATCCTTTACTATACCGATGGCCAGAGATATGACTATGGTCACAACGTTAGGTACTAGAGCACTTTCGTGCTATGCTAGCCCTCATGGATATCCCGTAACTATTTTTCAGGAGTCCAAACACTGAACAACTTGGGAAAATCCATGCCATTCAAGTGTACCATTGTCAAGCTCTATATGAGTACGTGACATTACAAACAACACTGGGACACAGGATGCAAGCGAACTTAGTTAAAAATATATATACAAGCTCATGTCTATTTTAACGTACATAAGATTAGACTTCTGTAACTTCATTAGTTACTACTTTTAAAGGACAAATTTTTAGAATTATCATGCATGGATAAGACTTCCTGTGGTAACGAGTAAGGCTACCCACCGTATTGGTGTAGTTTCATATAGCATTGTACTTGAATGATAGACGAAGTCATCTCTTGCAAATTATCCATCTTCAGTTGTTTTAACAAATCACCTACGTGCTGGAAGATTTCAACTGAAAGTATTGTGTTAAACGTATAGTACTTCTATCACCCTCATATTCTTTAGCAATAGTTAATCCATCATTTAGCAACAGATTACTAGCTTATCATTCAACTTAACTCGAGAGCAATACCTTCCCCACAATACCCACATCATATAGATATTCAGGTTCTGTGCATACGTCTTCTTAGGAAGAAACAATCACACCAAGTTTCCTTCATGTTTACACTTCTTAGAAGCCATTCTACTCTTTATCAGAGGTAGCAATCATCATAGTTTCTATAATACAACCATAGCAATCATCCAGAGCAACCAATCATAGCAATTTACAGCCAATGGAGTAGCAGGAATGCTCTTATCAATAAAATATAAGCATTCATCATTGTTATCACTGGAAACCATAAGTAAGGACAGCGGTCCATCATACTGTAAAATGCATGGAAATATGCATGCATGCAAGGCCATGCTTCATCGCTATAGCAACATGGAGTTCATACACAAAAAGGAGCGCTGGCCAGCGGCCCATTCCGCTATACAGATAGCGCTGGCCAGTGACTACTTATCATCCAAAATCAGTGCTATTTTTAGTATACACCTGGATCGCTGTCTAGCGCCAACCATAACTCAATTATTGGTAGAAAAAATACCTGTAAAGGTGCCCACTATTTCTCCTTGAGGCAACGCTTGATTGTAAGAATGCCGAATCACAGTTTTGCAAGCCAAAACTTGCTACTACACAACGGTAATCACAGCAAGTTGTAAACATCCATTCCTAATCATAAAGCACAGCACACAACCTTTATTATCAACGAGCTAGCATTCCTCATACCGTTCTCACCTTAGGTTGCAGTATCGTTCACATGATTGCACATCCAGTAGCATTCACGAGTGTTCCTCTTCGATTGCAATCACCGTAAAGAAAAGCACCAGCAGAGCAGGGCTGAAGGAGAGAGAGAGAGAGAAAGCAAGAAAATATGAGGGAAAGTGAATAGGGTTTTGTGACTTCCCTCTTTATAGAACCAGAGGACACTTAGGTGCACTAAGTTGAAATTGCTTCTCACCATTAGATTGACCATTCAAAATGTGCACAGATCTTGGCCCTTGGAAAGACTACCAATTTTCCTACCACTTTGTTTTAAAAAGCCTTTTTTTCATAAGTGGGGTCTTCTATCATAGCAAGGCATTTTTCTTCCGCCCCGACTAGTACATAGGGTTAGTACGTGACATTTGCATTTTACAGAGGTTTGCAAAGCAAATAGAGTGATATATGTATATAACAGAGCCCATGAGAGAGAGAGAGAGAGAGAGAGAGAGAGAGAGAGAGAGAGAGAGAGAGAGAGAGAGAGAGAGAGAGAGAGAGAGAGAGAGAGAGAGAGAGAGAGAGAGAGAGAGAGATTTAGAACGTTAACAATTGTTTTGAATCTATAAGTAGGATCATGCACTTATCAGTGCGATTGTATTGTGATCTGATCTTTGTTACCACAACCTTTTTTAACAGATTCGCTATTGTTCTACATCCCTTTGCATTCTTGTTGAATGATAACTCTCACTCCTCTTACACAAACACTATTATCAGAGAATTGTATGGCTATCTCTGACGCCTAAATTGATTCTACATTCTCTTCATACCATGTTATCAGTATTAGAGGATTGCATGGCTGTCTCAGACGCCTAATCATTTTTCTCGCAATCTCTCTTTCACGGCAGTTTTAAACTCCTACACTGATAATCTAATTCAACAGAAAAGAACAGCTCGTAAAGTCCATTCTCTAAGTAATCCACGATCCTGCTGTTATCAAGAATTTTTGTTTCATCAGTTGACATCAATCCTAATCGTCAACAGATGTGGTATCAGAGCTGATAGTTCTAGATTCATTGCATCCCACACAGTGGTATTAGGCTCCAACAAAAACTTCTTAAACAAAGTTCCAACCAACATGAGAAAGATAATGAATGCTATGAAGAATAGTGATAAATGTGTTAAGGAGGATCATGGATTACTTAGAGAACAAAGATTAGAGAACTGTTCAGTTTGCGTTGATATGATTGTCAATGTAGGAGTCTTAGACTAACATGAAGAGAGATTGCTGAAACAATTAGGCGTCTGTGACAGCCATGCAATTCTCTGATACTGATATTCTGATACAAAGAAATGTAAGTACAATTAGACATCAAAGACAACCATACATTTCTGTGTTATGATACTATTTCAAGGGAAGAGTGAGATTTAATGAACATTCAACAAGAATGCAAAGAGATGGAACAATAGCAATTTTGTATATTAAAGTTGTAGTAACAACAATCAGATCACAATACAATTGCATTGATAAGCGATCCTACTTACAAAAACAAAACAATAGCTATCGCTCTGAATATTCTATTGCTTTGAATATTTTTTTTCTCTCTCTATAATCACCAACTCTGAGGGGTCAACTGCTGTGAAGACCCGTTTTGGTCGTTTTATCTTTGATGGAGTATTTTCATGCATCCTCTCTTACTTCTTCAGTCGCTCATTTACTTATAGCAGCTGGTAGATCTTGTGTTATTCTAGCTTTACAATTACAAAATAGTTTAGTAGGTGTTTATTAGTTGACTAATTAGGACAGTCGTTATTGGAGCGTGAAGACGTAGACAGTTTGTACTTGGGATCCTGTATAAATTTGTAGAGTGTCGCATTTTTCACAGTTTTTGGGAGAACTGTCACATATCTAAAACCTTCATGAACACTTTGTTGTCTTTTTTGCAAAATCTTTAGTGCTTAGAAAAGCCCGAAAGTGAAGTGGAAGTCTTTGTCGGGTTTTTCGCCTGTTGCGACATTCAGTTCAAAAATATAGACTGTCGAAGAACAATTCATTTTCTACAGACATCTTTGAGAGAGGAGAGAAGGAAGGAGGGCTGTTGGGATGAGTAGGAGTTAGATTAAATTCGAACATTCTTTGATTTCAGCTATTGCCTTCTCAAGAGTCATTGCAGGATCTTTAGCTAGTAGAGTACGAGTCGTTTGGAATGACCTTGGATGTGCACGCAAAAGGTACGTGAGTTGCTTCTCTTGTGAGACAACGTGTTCGGTTCCAGCATATTGCAAAGAGAGGAATAACTTCTTCATCTTCCTGATGAAGCTCGTGAGATCTTTACCATCATGCCATCAAAGAAGAGCTACCAAGTTTGGAGGCCTTGCAAGGTGTACTTATTGCTGAAGAGTCATGACAAGAGAACAAGCTCATGAGGATGGACAAACTCTCACTTAATGATAATGGATATGTCAAAGCTTTATTTGTAAAAGACAAGCACAAAGGTAGGAGCAAAGGTCAACACCAACAATCATTCAAAGACAAAGCCAAAGACAAGGCCAAAGATGGAGAGGAGGATTCCTCTCAAGCTTCTACATCAAAATTGAAGAAAAAAAAGATCAAGTGCTTCTTTTGTGGCAAGAAAGGCCATTATGCCACTAAATGTTTCAAGACGAAGAACCACTTCAAGCAAGCCAACATCTCTAATGAGAAAGAAAGTAATGCAATTGCAAGTGATGGAGAAGGCTCTCTTATGGTATCAAGCTTCTCTTCTTCTCCTTTCAAAAAGGATGGCATATGGTATATTAATAGTGGAGCTTCATCTCATATGTGTAGCTCCAAGGACTCTTTCTCTTCTCTTATGCCTTATGAAAGAGTCAAGAAATCTATATACATTGCAAATGATTGTGAATGCCAAATTGAAGGAGTAGGGAGTGTTCCCTTGAAGGTTGCATCTTCAAAAGTTCTATCCCTTAATAATGTGCTCTTTGTTCCAAAGCTCACAAAGAACCTTATGAGTGTTAGCCAATTTCTTGATAATGGCCTTGATGTCAAATTTCATATTGACACTTTTGTAATCAACAAAGATGATGAGATTCTTGCTTGTGGATCTCGATTTGGAGGCATCTACAAATTGGATCCAAGAGAGAGTGCAAACCCTTGTGATATTGCACATGTGACCAAGCTTTCCAAAGAAGATTCATGGCATAGAAGATTGGACCATCACAACTACAAATCTATGCATTCTATGGTCAAAGAAGTCAAAGGTATTGGATTGCCAGAGGCACTATTCAAGGAGATCACAAGCCACGATGAAGCACGTGCTATTGCCAAGTCACATAAGAAGCCATATCCAAGATCTTGTATTAAGGCTTCACATCCCTTGGAGTTGTTGTACTCGAATGTGCATTTTTCATCATCCAAGGAGGAGCCACTTGTTTTGTCACCTTTATTGATGACTATAGAAGATTTACATGGTTGTATCTTCTATCTTCAAAATCCAAGGTGTTTATTTATTTCCTCAAGCTCAAAGTTTATGTTGAGAACCAATTCTCTTTGAAGATCAAAGCTTTGAGATGTGATGGTGGTGGAGAGTACATTTTGTGAAAATTCACACATGTGAAAATGTCTTAATGTGTGAAATTGATCTCCTAAGCTTGGCTCATGCACTATAGATCACCTACTGATTGAAATCCAAGATCAATGACAAGATCTAAGGCAAAAAGACCATTCTACATGCATTCATTCATTACCAAAAGGTGTTTCACACGTGTGGAAGACTTCATGAAATAAACTAAGTCCCAACAAGCTTCTCTCCTCGGGTAGAGAGAGAAAATACCACTTTTGGGCTCATCTAGAGAGAGTTCGACCATCTATCTTTACGTCTCCGTGATTTTCATAGATTCTCCAAAAGAACAAATTCTTTCCAATAGCACTTGCTAACAACACGTAGTAGTGCCTTAATGCAAATTATAAATCTATCAATTAAACATTCTTGTAATTGTACTACTACCATGTATAAATATTCAATAGCACATTAATGTAAAGGTTAATCTATGAATTAAATGGTGTGAATCGATCAGGCATTCAATCAGAGCTCAACCATTCAATCTTTCTCTCTATTTTCAGAATATTGTTCATTTGAAAAAGATCCCTATTCAAATGTAGTTATATTGTTTTCAAGATATGTGACCTTTGCTCGTATTTTGCAGGCTAATGTGGAGGTAGATGCCTTTGCAACAAGGCATAGATATGTGAGGGAAAGCCAGGGATCACAACAAAGGGATTCATCGCTATCCCATTATTTGAAGTGCTTTGTAGATAAAGAGATTTGCATTTGTCAAAGCAAATTTTCTTCGGAAGCTACGGCAATAATAATGGCAATTAAAGCGTTGTCATATTTCTCGAACGGGCATAAATACCCTCAGAATACATATCGAATCATTTCTACAAAGAGAGACATTGTTATAAAAGTATTTGGCTATATAGTTGAGGAAGTTCCTAAAAGGTCATCCTCCTTGGTTGTTTTCTCCGGATCTATAGACTTGAGCAAAAGAAAATCTCATTGATTTTCTAGATCCATATGATAGAATTTTTTTTTTATGCAAAGTTGATTATTAAAGATAAAGAGAAGAAATGATTTTGTTGTGCATTGTACTTGAAATGATGCCGTATAATACATATATTCTTTTTGTCTGATATCATGAAAATTACTATGAGTTAAGTCTTGCATCAATATTATTTTCGTGTATAAATTTGCATGCCTTTCTGCATTTTTGATAGTTTGTTGATCTAGTTTTGTATCGAATTTAAACACGTCTGTAGAACCATTGAAATAGCTGGATGATGTAACTATTTTTTGAGATGTTCCACCGTGTTGTGTATTTCAATGAAATGTTGCTCTGGCTTGCCAATGTGATTTCTCATTCCTTGTGTTGACCAAATACTTAGACTGTCGTAAGCTTTTGCAAAAAATGATGCATGATGTTGTAAAATGTGCTGCAATATCAGAGATACAAGCATTGTCATATTAATCACTTCAAATTCAGTATATGTGCAATGAAATTATAATTTTAAGAGTTACATTGAAAAGAGATTTATCATATAATATGTAATATGACCTTTACCCCAGGCGCCTTTAACTGCATCCACAAACTCAATTGTTGATTTCTCAATTAGTAGGACATCAATATCAGACAATTTATCATTTCTGAGCAATTTGACCATGTTGTCAAGCTTTGTCCAGACTTCAACTTTTTTAATCCTTGTTGTTCCTTTTTCTTCAAAATCCTTTGTGGCATTGAGTACATCTTTTCAAATTGAGTACTGGATTTTAGTCGGTTTTCCGGAATGATTTGATAAGAAACGATGAGCTTTGGATCCTCCTATGCTTGGTTTGCATGGGATGTTTCCCAGTTTCTCCAAAAGCTTCTCATCCTTTTGTATTTAGCATGTCCTTTATGAAGACCCACTTTTGATAGAACTTCCTCCAATCGAGCTATTGGTTTTTGGGTAATGACTCTGGCTTAGTATTCTAGGAAAACCAAATATGAAGGTATATCAATTTTTTGATAATTCTTACCTCTCCATGTAGTGTACAAATGTGGACATTTTTAAGCGAAATCGGCAGTATTGGTTTCCAGTTTGGATCTTCTATATCCCTTGAAACTCTTGTGTTCTTTGACATGTTTCTTGTGTAGTTTTCATGCAATAGAGCCATGGATGTTTTGAATTTGCTCCATGTGAGACGTTGAACATGCACTTCAACAGCTTCAAGTCTCCAACCAAATGTCATTCCACCTCAAAATCACCTATTCCAGGAAGATTGAGTGGTGTGTCGCTCATATGATTCTTAATTATCTCTGGATAATCTGTTTTACTAAAAATCCAAAATACAATGTCATGATCTTCTTTTAAAACCTGTTTGAAACACAAAATCATGGACTATCTTAAGAGAATTGAATAGTATTACTCGATCAAGTATATTAAAACACAAAACCATAAATTCTCGAAATGAATTAGTTGCTAGTACTCAATAAAATAGATTTAAACTTGGAAAGCTACTAACCACCAAATGTTATTTTCAGACTGCACACTTAAATTAAGACTCTTCGAGTCTATCGTATTGCTTAATGCTCCATTCATAAGCCCTTTCCAGCTTTTGTCCCTTTTTTACTTCTGATTCATCTAACTTGAGAACTAATATCAATTTCTCAACACTTTCATTTGTATTCCATAAAACCTTACAATAAATCTCAGTAAATGATTCAAATCTACAAACATATTGATGGTGGCATCATATGACAAAGCGCCATGTTTTGAGTTATAAATTTCATTGATATGGTAAAGAATACCAATGATATTTTGCAAACCCTTGTTTAACACATCCCTCTCTAATTTGATTTGAAATGGTCGGGGAATAGGAAATTTTTTTATATGTAGTTGTCCAAATGCCTCTTTGATAATTTTAAACATTATGTCATATGCATCTCTACTAATACCAGAATAATTACATGCTCCTTATATCAATTTTCGGTCAATAATCTTGCTGACTTCGCCCATAAGGGCCTCTGCAATCTTTCAAAATTTTGAAGCCCATTCCAGTCCGTGTCAGACTGCGTGTCAGTCCGTGTCAGATTATGCACGTCAAACTGCCACGTGGCAGTTTCTCATTGGTCCAAAAAATCCCAAACTGCTGATTATGCTTTGTAAATGGCATGTGGAAAAGTCAAAGACTCCATTACGCAATGGAATGAGCCGGGCACATGCCATTCTATCCGGTTCGACTTTCCAAAAAAAATTAGGCTTGGCCCCTCCGGGCCTCGCCCAAATTTTTTTGAAAATCCTTACCAGGTAGAATGGCCTGTGCCCGGCTCATTCCATAATACATATTTAATAAGTAGCCCAGCCACTAAGGCTTCAAAATGTGCATCCACATTAAAGTCCACCTCAAAAGTGGACCCGTCTTCTCTACTTCGTCAAGCAGCGCTCTCTGTGTGTTGTGTGTGTGTGTGTGTGTCTCTCTCTCTCTCTCTCTCTCACTCACACACACACACACACACACACATACACTCAAAGTCTCTTGTATCTACATAGTTAGTTCCAGCAGGCAACACATCCTCCTGAAAAGCTACGCGCTGGGTTCTATTGTCTGTAGCCCTTGCTATGCACTTAAAGTGTAACCAAACTTTGGAAGAGAATATTCTGCACTATGATGCACTTCATATAAGTCATGGTGCAGGTGGTTGATATCACCATCTCAAAGATAATGTTGTATCTTCCAACTCTTATATGTGTGGGAGCCCACCACTTTCAGTGCAGCGGTGGTGCTGAATATGCTATGCTAATCATTAAGCTTCTTGCTTCACGTTGGTACTACTGGAACTTCTTCAAATCTGTCTACAGCCTTACATTCAATTGTGCTTTCACAAAGCAAATTGGTCTGCTACAATGGGCTACCGAGAGATTAATCAGAGATTCCAAGACCCATCGATTGACGCTCAAGATATCAATGATTTTCCTTCACGGCTGATAGAGTTGTATTTGGTTTGGCCACCATTTGCACCTGAACGTTGCACGTTGCTCAGGGAAGAATCCTTGTCCTGCCCCACATAGAGATTTGCTACGAATGAAAGACCGAGCTCCTTCATCTTTCAGAATCATTTGTTTCAGGTTGCAACTCATTGCCATTTCATCAATGGACAACGATTAGAGAAAGTCCCGGGTGCAACAGGCCATTTCGTTGACAGCATCGGCTCCAGCCTCCATGCTCACTTCCACAGGCCGTCTCCAAGAATTCAAACTAAATCAACGCTTCGTAAGGATAGCCTACGTGTTCATCCTTGGTTTTCAGCCTGCTCCATGCCAAGGTTGTGCAGAGTGTTATCCATCCCTGCTATAATACCATGAGAAACAGAAGAAAGAGATCAAAGCACACAACATTCACTCACCATAGGAGATACAGAAAGAAAGGAGAGAGAACACTGAGCTCATTACTCAATAGAGTACATAAGAAGATAAGGTGAGAGGACCCCTCCAAAGGTGACCCAGCCCACTAAGTTTTAGGTATCCATCATAGAGAGGTGGGCTGCTTGTTGTAACAGCCTGAGCCGCCGGAGCAGCGAGGGTGGCTATAATAAATAGTCCACTGTTGGATGACAGATATCATACATAGCATTTGTAGATCTACAGTGGAGATTAACAATATTTTAAAAGCCTTGCTATAGGCTGTTTATTATCAACCCGATGATGCCACGTGTCCGCTATCACTCCTCACAAATGCTAGTGCACTTTTACACATTCTTAAGGATCAAATCCAATGCCAACTACATTATGAGCACAAGCCAATTAGCCATTTACACTTAATATATGAGCACAAGCCAATTAGCCATTTACACCTTATTAGGTACATTAAAAGCAGCTAACTGAAATGTAACAATGGAAATACATGATAATAAATGTATGATAAATGTTAAAAAGTGTTATTGTGGCATATTCCTAGCATATGCGCAAGACTTTTATGTTGTTAAATGTGGATGTGTAGATCTGAATTTGAACAAAATCTACTTAAGAAGATATGGATAAGAGAGAATAAATATTTTAATCTTTTTACTTTAGGTCACAATTTTTTTGAAAAAAAAAAAAAGAGCTTAGATATGTCCCTTTTCTAGTTGGGAGAAGATAGTGCCATCATAAACAAACTAAACATATTGTGATGAGTGGTAGGTCCTATTGAGAGAGAAATTGTGCTCTTCAAGAGCATCTCTCATTATAGCAACAAAGAGAGATTGTGTAGCTATGATAAACAAGAGGCGAGATAAGAAATTTCTATTTAATACAAAAGGCATCTTAGAAGGTAGGCCTCTTTTATTTTTTTCTAGTAAAATCAAGTTTAATGATTACAATTATCAACTCAATAATCAACCATGGGTAACGTAGATTGTACATGGGACCTGATATTAGAAAGCTAGGGATAAAATTATAGGTGTGGCTATTAATGCTTCCACCATGTCCAACTTCAAGTCATTAAAATTCCCTTCAGTATAATATTCAATAAAAAACATTGGAACTTTTACCTCTCAAATTTTATTTGAAAGGTAAGTCAAAATGGCCAAAAAACTTCCGACACTAAATGGGGAGAGGGAAAGATAAAACCCTATGTATGTGGGTTTATGCAAGACAATGTGTAGGACCACCAACCACCACACCCCAAAGATAGGTTGCACATGGTGGCAAACAAAAATAAAAATGAAATAAGTACATAATATTCTACTATCAATTTATCATGAAAAATTTGGGATATACTAAGCTATGTTTGTCTATTCTTTTGTAAGAAAAAGTCCTTGTTTTGTTGTGTAATTGTCAAATCTTTTGTTGGATATCTACTTATTAGAAAATGTT
Organism: Diphasiastrum complanatum; assembly: GCA_029204225.1. Taxonomy (NCBI): domain Eukaryota; kingdom Viridiplantae; phylum Streptophyta; class Lycopodiopsida; order Lycopodiales; family Lycopodiaceae; genus Diphasiastrum; species Diphasiastrum complanatum. The sequence goes on from CM055097.1 coordinate 29,709,305, forward strand.
GACATAACCTACCACTACTTACATGCAATATATCTTTCTATTGATTATCAACTTTTTGTTTGCCTAAACCTATGCACAAATGCTTAGATGTCACAAGACAATATGCATGTCCACTTCTACATAGGCATAGATTGTACATCACTCCCCCAAAAAACAAAAAAAAACAATTATAAAATACTTATATTATCTACAATGTAATTTTTTTGGTGAAAAACATAAGCTATGGTTTTATCAATCTATAATTTAAAGTCATTGTTTTGCTCTATAATTCTCAAATGTTTTTTGTGGATATTTCTTGGCCACTTGTTAAAAAATGCAAGCATAACCTACCAATACCTACTTCTAGGATTTTGTGTTGCTAATGATCAATTCTTTATGCCCATATAATGCCAACACAAAATTTATCATTAAATCTATATTAGGTTTCCCAATCAAGTCATCCTATAACTTAGTACCATTGAGTTTTTTTTTTCATATAAAATTTTCGACTTGTATGACTCAATAAATTTTTGTTCAAATGATGATTCAAATGTGGTCTTTATACCAATCTACATCTACTTGACTCATGCTCACACATGTTATTTTTTTTGTATCATTTAAAGAATAGAGTCTTGATGTCTTTTACATATGCATATTTATTAATTTTCTAATATTTTTCAAACTAGCCAATAATGAATGCATTCAAATATATGTTATCTTCATGTTAAGAAAAGTGAGATTATTTGGATACAATTTTGCACATACCCTTTAAAAATGAAACCTATCTTTCATAAAAATATTCCATTCAATTATCACACATTAAACTTTTCCATAAGGTGGAACATGGATTACATTCGGGAATGCAATCATGACTTTCCTAAAGTTAACATGGTTTTGTATTGATCTAAGAACAAAAAAGCATTTATTACATCTAGAAGTGAATTGTTTATAGCTCACTAATTTGTCTGATCTAGCCATCGAGAGAAAGAAAGTGTGCTACAACTACATGATTAAAAAAAGATGCAACACCTAAGCTTGTCGTCCATTTTAGAAGTTCTATTGTTTCATTTGATAAGATTTCTTTTGGAGGTTACTTACATACTAGAAAAGCATTTGCTAGTTAATAATTGGATGTGCATATACCTTCTGAACACACACACACACACACACACACACACACACACACACACACACACACACACACACACACACACATACATACATATATATATATATATATATATATATATATATATATATGTTGAAGGTAGACATATAGACCAAAGAAACAGAAAAGCATCATAACATGCATTTTTTGTCCTATGACAATTGAGGTTTTTTTTAGAATAATTTGTGGGGACCCTATCATACTTAAATGTTTGAACTAGTACATCATTTTGCTCAATTTTATGATTTTTTTTGGTGTGTTTATGTTGATAAGTTCACAACCTTTCATTCACATTGCAATAGCACTTAATATGATAAATGTTCCACACTCAACACAAGCTTTACTAACTACTATTATTTTTTCTATATCTTAGTTTGAATAAGTACTAGCTAGAAGAGCTCCATGATATTTAGTAAAAGTACTAATAATAGAAGTATTATTAAAAGACAAGGATTGATAAAAGTCAATCTAGTAAAGACAAAACTGAAAATTTCAAGAAAGCTAAGTTCTTGATGAGATTGGGTATCTTACATTGATTGCAAGATGCAAGTCATGATGCAAAATCAACACTTCAAACATGTTTGGCATGATGCAAAAGCAATTTTGTATAAGTGTGTTTTTGAAAGTTGAAGCTTGAATGTCACATTCAGCATGACGTTGTGTAGTAATATGCATGTGCATGAGATATAGAGCCCTTGTTTGATAGTGAACTTACAAAGCTATTGTAAACCCTACAACTTTCAATACTCAACAAGATATCCCCCATAGTAGCCTAGTTGAATAAGAGTTGTGCATCTTCCTTAATGCACACTCTAAAGTGGGTTGCTACAGATTTGGAATATCTTTGAGTCTTATGTTCCAAACTGGGATTGGCCTTTCCATGGATGTACAATTATTCAAGTGACTCCAAAAAAGCACATATGGAGATCAAGAGAAAACAAACATTAGAGAAGGAAAAGGTAGAAGGGAGCAGGGCAACGGCCTACAAGATCTAATAGTTTAGAGCATCACTAATTTCTTGCCTTTCACCATGTGGATATCTTGAATGGACAACACTTATCTCATTATTTTTTTATAAGTTCAAATAATGGCCCAATGTATGATCTCTTTGAAATTCACAAATAGAAGATTCAATCCTCCTCAATAGATTGCAAACTCATCAAGATAGAGAGTTTCATGTGATAAAAAAAAATATGAAAATTTAAAATAATATAATATGGAACATAGACCTCACACATTCCAATTTTTCTTCTGTGAATATATATATATATATATATATATATATATATATATATATATATATATATATATATATATATATATATATATATATATATATATATATTCCTTCTCTCAAGCTTCTGCTATTGTCCAACAAAACGTGTCCTCAAGGAAGGAGAGAAGGAAAAAGTAAGGAGGAGGAGAAAAGGAAGGGGGCTTTTTTTAAACTTTTAAGTCTTGTTCACATATATATATTTATCATTATATTAATATATGTCCTATAAGGCATAAGGCATATTGGCTTTCATTTTTTTTAAATGCAATTATGAAGATAATAATGATAATTGGTTATTAATAGTTGTTTTTATCTTTTTGCCAAACTTTCAAGTTTGTAGTTCGAGCACCTGCATTCATGAAAAACATAAATTTTTATATGAATATTGCTTGGATGATTCACACCTTGTTTCTAGAAAGAGAAACAAATTTCAATGATCCTCTTGTTTCTGGAAGGTAAGGCTGCGAAAAATGCAAAAAATAGGTTTGGTCTAGGCCAAATAATGTCGTATATATGTGATCCCACACATGTGGAGCCTTTTCCCATGTGTGAAGAGCCTAGGCATAGAGAGGCTCATGCATAATATCAAAAGCCATGTGTTAGAATTTCAGATCCAAAACACACTTACTGGATCAATTAGATCTTGGCTAAAGTATGCACATCTAGAATCAATCACAAGCTAGAAATCATTCATCCACCATGCTAGAATTGAAAAATTCATGTAGATCTTATCATAATCACTAAGATCTGATAAAGTACTGTACCTATCTATACAACAGCAGTAGCACACAGTCCTTCACACGTGTGGATCTTATTACAACAAGAAAATTCATATTCTATATAGTAGAACTCAAGATATCATGAGAAATATGATAGAGATGGACATAGAATTGCTGGAAATTAAGTCCACAGTTGTTGAAAATTAAGCCTACAATTGTTAAAAATTAAGTCCAAAGTTCTTTCCTTGGTGAATGACTAATTTCTATTTCAAGATTCTTCCTGCACGTTTATTGATCATTGATCTAAGGTCAGGTGAGATCAACTTTGGTTCTACGTTTGCTCATCTGATACCTGCAGGAATCATAACTTAGATAGTCAAATTATTTGAAGAACATCTACAACGGACTTCTGGCTGATTTCTATTTGAAGATTCGTCCTGCACGTTTATTGATCATTGATCTAGGGTCAGGTGAAACCAACTTTGGTTGTACGTCTACTCATCTGATACCTGCAGGAATCATAACTTAGACAACCAAATGATTTGAAGAACGTCTACAATGGACTTCCGGCTGATCTCTAGCAAAGGGTAACCAATCCTATCATATTTCAAGTTCAGATGTTAAATTCAATAATTTGAAGATCATTGAAGACTTGGCCATCTTCAAGAACTTCCACAGATTAGCATTCAGAAAAACTCTATAGAAATACACTAAGTGTCGCAACAGTCTGTAAAAATACACTAGTGAACTATGTTTTTAACAGTGTCGACTTTTTTCGAAATGCGAAGTGTCAGCTTTTTTCGAAATGTGACAATGTCGGCTTTTTCCAAAACGGGACACTTCAACATAGTTCAACAATTTAACTATTTTGCGATAATGTCAGCTTTTTAAGGGCCCCTTCGTCTTTTTAAGAGCAACGTCGACTTTTTTGCAAAATCCTGAAGAGAGAGAAAAATCTCAATAGTCGTCTATTTTCAACGAGAAACGTTCCCAGCCACTTCCCAAAAATAGAAGTGAGAGAAAGCCACTTCAAGTAAAATGTGAAGTGAGAGAATTTGCGACGTCCTCATCCGCGTCAACATTCCCTGATTCGTTGACCGTATAGACCATGTATAGTTGTCACACAAGCCAAATACTTCCAAGTACAACGACTTACTGAATTAGGTGACAAATATTTACTGTAATTAATACGTGGATGAATTCTATAAATGACTCTGTCCATGAGACGAATGATTTTGAGCCTCTCAGTTACGCCGTCATTTTGGTTGTAACTGCTATTTTGTTGTGCTTCAGTGTAATATAGCAGCGACATGCTTTTCTATATGTGTATGACGTAGATGAATGCTTCTTGTGATTTGAATACACTTCATTGTTGTTTGATCACACTTGTTCACTAACTCAAATCAGAACACGGACGTCTACGACTCAGTTTCTGGTCAAATGATGGCTGTCTTTGATGCCTAAGGAACTTGCGCTATCACACTGCTATTTCAATCTATTTCAGAACTAAACTTTTGACTAAATCCATTTTCAGTAATACCACACACAAACCATTTCTAATCTCTTCGGTGGACTGTACTCATTTTTGTTTTTGTGAGTATGAACTAATTTATAAGATCATGTTGGGCAACAAAACATAAGCTGTGATTATACTTAGCATAAACATTCTATTGGACTGTTTTTGCATCTAGCAGCCCATTGCAACAGGAGAGCTGTTCCACAAATATTCCATCTCTCTTCTCCGTTCGTGTTCTCCATACTCCCTTGCCCCATCAAGAATCGAAAGAGAAAAGTTCTTCACATAAAATAAGAACATCAAGATCATTTCTCCATGCTGGTACAACTATTTATAACAGATGTCACTTGGCCACTTGTCCTAATCTTGCCCTAAAATGGCAACTTCTAGGTACTTCGCCAAAAACCTAGTTTTAAGTGACTAAATGTAATGTATCTATATTAGCCAATTAGAGTTTCAAACTAGAAAAAGACCCTATAAGAAATGCCACATAGGATGAGAAAAAAATTCTAAATAAATAAAACAATATTGTTTATTTGTTTGCCCACACCCCTCCCAAAGCCTATACCACTCCCAATGTTTTAACCAGCTCATCGTCTACAGTTATGGTTAAGAAAAACAACTGTTGTTATGGTTGCGTATTGTTTAACCAAAGTTTAACAAATATGATTTTGAATGTATAATCAAAATATGAGCGCCATCTTGATGTGAAAATAAAAATATGAGTGCCATCGCCATATTTGAATAAGGAGGGAAACATTATTACAGGAGCTCTCATCCGAAATTGGCTATCTTCCATTTTGTTTAACAAATTTTTTATAAATATGATTTTGAATGTGTATTCCCTCATAAAATCAAAATATGAGCGCCATCTTGTGGTGGAAATTAAAATATTAGCACCATATCCATATTTGAATATGGAAGGGGTCACCATTATCGAAGCTTTCATCAGAAATGGATTATCTTGCATCAAGTAAGAATATATATGCATTTAAATATCTCATAGTATTTATATTCTGAGTACTTTGAAGCTTGCCACTGGTTTTGTACTTTTTATAATGACAACTTTTTATCTTCTTCATTTGGACATTCCTATTGATTTGGCACCTATAGAGAAAAGAGGAGTCAAAGGATCATCAATATTTGTTGAGGACCATCTATGTTATAGGATTGAAGGAAAGAAGAATTTGGAGATGTGCCTTTGTATCCTGAAGATCCTAGTACCTTAAAACATCATGTCTTCTCCTCAATAACTCAGCTAGTTATTTGGATCTGCAATGGGCATAATGGTTTATTGGGATATTGTGAAAGATTGAAAAATTATGGAAATACATTTTAAATGCAGAGGATTCAATTTTTGGAGAGTCACATCAAATCTATGTCCTCCTACAAGAGAGAGAGAGAGAGAGAGAGAGAGAGAGAGAGAGAGAGAGAGAGAGAGAGAGAGAGAGAGAGAGAGAGAGAGAGAGAGAGAGAGAGAGAGAGAGAGAGAGAGAGAGAGAGAGAGAGAGACAGAGAGACAGAGAGACAGAGAGACAAATGTAGGTAATATTGCATTCTATTTGTTTTGAGAATTTACAGTTATTGAAAGATGTGAAAATATTATATAAGAATGCTAAAAAGTATAACAAGAGAAAATTTGGATCCAAACTGGAAACCTGTATTGCCTATTCCATTGAAAAATGTACATATTTGTACTCTTCATGCAAAGGTGAGGATAATAGATAAATTTGTTTATCTTTACATATTATTTGCTTGGAATACCAAGCCAGCATCATCATCAAACAAGCCATCTCCAGATTAGAAGATATTCTATCAAAAGTAGGACTCCACGGGTCATGTGAAAATACAAAAAAATGAAAAGCTTTCAAGAAAGACTGGAAATTTGCCATGTAAGCCAAGCATAGGAGGAGCAAAAGCACAAAGATTTTTGTCAAACCACATAGGTAAAGCATCAAGTATTGCACGCTTTGTTTGGAAGGAGATCATTGTTGCAACTCAGGATTCGAGGTGAGAGATACAACTAAACTACAGAAAGTTGACGTGTGAAAAAAATTAGATAGTATGATTAAAATTCTTATTTTTTAATTCACCTGTATCTAATTTAGTAAGGGGAAGACCTATATTGGTCTTCAGCATCTAAAAACTGTATTTAGGACCTAGAGCTTTAAGATATGTATTTAGCAATTGGTCATACTATACATATATAGATAAACTACTGAATGAATTGTCATTCAAAATTGAGTCGACCTTTAAATTTACAAAATGGTCTAACTCTTCTCCTGATGTTGGAGAGAGGGATGTAGGATGAGATTGAGAAGGAGAGGAAACTTTAGGAAGGAAAGAAGGAGACTGAGATTTAGGAGACTGAGATGCTAGAGGAGGAGATTTACGTGGAGAGGAATCTTTAGGAGAAGAAGAAGGAGACTGAGATTTAGGAGGAGAGGAATCTTTAGAAGGAGATTTTGGAGGAGAAGAAAGAGACCGCGAAGGAGATATAGGTGAAGATTGTCTAGCAGTTAGAATATCCTACAGAGGAGACGGCTTTGAAAAATCTCTAGCTTTTTGAGGACTGTCAAGAGACCTTCTCTTTTTTGAGACACACCCACTCTGTACCCGAAATACAAGTCGGGTTGGTTGAGATTGCTTCTGCTTTTTCTTTTTTGTAGCTAGTTTTGGAGGAGAGAGCTGGTCTGAAATACTCAACAAATTTGTCAAATGTGTCCCGTAGCCTGAATACAATGCTGAAATCCTTTGGCATTATAGTCACTCTCTTGGCATGAACAACTACAACAACACAATCTGAAAAGACTTTCACCTGGAAATCCTCATAGGTTGTGTGCAGCTGTGACTGTCCATCTCACATATGTAGAGAGACTTCTTGTTACCTGTCTGATTAATCTCTGTATGTAAGCTTTTGGAATCAAAAGATTGTTTGTCTTTTGTAGCCTCCGAATGTCCTTCAGCCATGGAGGGTCACGTGGTCTGCCCCTTGGCTTTGGAGGCAGTGCTGGAGGACGAGACAATGGTGGATTTTCTTGTTGGCCTCCTTGCATTGGGACACCTCACAGACCCAATATCATATCAGCGTGTGCGTAGAAAGCTCCTCAACATGTATGTGGCACGCATTGATATTGGGCAAGAACGTAGGGAATGTGCAATAGCGGATGGGCGTGCGGCAATGTGGATCAGAAATATCATAAGTGAGTTGTGCACGTGGAACCGATATCTCCTCTGAGTTGTGCAAGTCAAATGCTTAAAGTAAAAAAAATTTACAGTCATGTTGTGCTCCTATATATAGTGACAGTGTCCGAAATGATTGCCCTCGTGAACGTCGTGAATCTCGAGGCATGGAAGTCGGCTATCATAAAATTGAAATCTCTTGGAATCTCAAAAATCAATTCAATAATAAATGTTCGTGGGTCTAGTCTAATAATGAATCGGAAAGGCTAATGATAGACCAGTAATTACATTCCAGCACCATAAACCATAAAGGCCATAAACCATAAACCATAAAGGCCATAAAGACAATTAGATCATAAAGGCCATAAACTATAAAGGCCATAAACGCAAAGGGCCGCAAATGATCGCAAAATGACCGCAAATGATTGCAAAGGACTGTAAATGACCGCAAAATGACGCAAATGACCCCAAAATGGACCATAATGACCGCAAATGGATGAATACACATCAGTTTCTTCTACTGCAATAGTGAATCGACGCACGCCCTCAGTATGAGAAATAAATGTTCCCCTATGGGGTGCGCTAAACCGATATCAGAAACCTTCCCGATATTGATTCAATGCATGGCCTAGTTGAAGTGTCCCCCACTATAGTCACCCATGCATGCTGAACCGATATCAGGCAAGTTTTCTTCGATACTTCCTTTGTAGATTTGCAAAACCACGATTCGGTTCAGTGCACGCCCTTGTTGACGTGCCTCATAGTGCATTCAGCCTCGTGCACGCTGAACCGATATCGGTTGTCTATATTGTCTTTACCTTGGCATATTTGGATTTGTTTGAAGATGATCTAAGTGAACCTTTGACGCAACAAATCCAAACATGCCAAGCTAAAGGCAATACAAACCAAGGCTATGAAGAATATAGAAGCATTTTTTTCATCATCTTGTTTGTGCTTAAATAGGGCGGGCATCCTTAATCATTACCCTCGTGAACGTTCGGAATCCCGAGGCGTGGATTACAACGACCATTAATGTTTCAATATTTTAATAAATATTGGTGGGTCTAGGCTAATGATGATTCGAAAAGGCTAATGATAGACCATTTATGGTATTTCGGCGATTAACAGGGACTATAAATATGGGCACCACCCGACTCACTAAGATTCTATGATCCTTTTTTCATAACTCCTTTGTGATTTTGTTCTGTGACTTTCTCTTGCAATATCAAATTGACGCGCACCTTCATCTGACGACCATTAGTTTCTCACTGTTGTGCGCTGAACTGATATTAGCCTCTTCATAATGAGATATCGAATCAACGTGCACCTTGTTCAAGCGTCCCTGACTTGAATCATTCACGCACACTGAACCGATATTAGGTTCAATATAGCTAGTTCATCAAGGTCCTCAGATGACAATCTTCTAGATTTTTTGAATGCCAGTGACATTCCATTTGAGAAATTGGAATATTTTTCCACTAATTTTTTTGCATGAGTGAAACCTTTAGCCGCCAGTTGTGCTTTCCATTTTGCAATGGAACCATCAGAGTTGATCTTTTTCTTGAAGATCCACTTGTTGTCGATAACTCTCTTGTGAGTGGGGAAGTCGACCAGTGTCCATGTCTGGTTCGTCAAAAGTGAGTTGTACTCACTTTCCATAGCTTCTTGCCACTCCACAGCATCCTTTGGAGTTAATTGCTTCAGATAGGGTCTCTGGTTCTCCTGTTGAAGTCTAGAAAGATTGAGGTGTATACCTCTCAGGAACTGTTCGAGTCCGTGAGGATTTGCGAATATTTGGTTGACTAGAATGCAATGGTGCTTCTTCTTGAAGTTGTCCAGATCTGCTCGAGCTAGCTTGGTCTGGTCTGGCAACAGGTTCTATCGGCTGCTCGGCTTCTAGTTGTAGGTTCTAGAGAAGAAACATCATTGTTGAAAGATTCTATGCTGCGTAAAATAGGATGAAATGACACGGCATCATTTATCGATGGTTGTTTGAAATCAGAGTATGTGTGTTCTTGGAAGATTACATCCGTAGAAAAAATGCTACATTGGTGGATGGATCATAGACTTTATAAGATTTATGTTCATCAGGATAGCCAATAAAAATACATCTATTTGTCCTATGATCTAGCTTCTTCCTAAGTTGCTTAAGAACATGAACAAAACATATACAACCAAAGATTTTTAAATGGCTAACACTAGGCTTGTGTCCATGCCATACTTCATAAGGAGTTTTGTTGTTGACAACTTTAGTGCTGGATCTGTTCTGTACATAACAGGCTGTGGTGGTAGCTTCTGTCCAAAACTTTGCAAGTAGGCATGATTGGTGCAGCATCGATCTGGTTGAGTTTAGAACCGTTCAATTCTTCCTTTTTGCAATCCAATTTTGCTGGGGTGAATAGGAAGTTGTAAATTGTCTTCGAATGCCATGTTCAGCCAGGTAGTCGGACATCTCGTTAGAGAGGTATTTGCTGCCACCATCAGTTCAGAGAGCTTTCACCTTTGTAGATGTTTGAGTCTCAGGCATGGCCTTAAATTTCTTGAAGCATTCAAAGGCTTCTAATTTGCGCTTAATGAACATGGCTGTAGACCATCTAGAATAATCATCTATGAAAGTGATATAAAAAATTGCATCTTCTAAGGATGGAGTTGGCATTGGACCACAAAGATCGCTATGTACAAGGCCTAATACATGCTTTGTCTTGACGAAATGTTATCTGGAAAATTTGCTCCTAGAGTGTTTGCCATAGATGCAAGATTCATAAAAAAATAATTTTCTATCTAATGAAAGAGAGAAATACAATCCATCAATTAAATTATTACAACGCATGTAGGAAAGTGATCTGATATTCACATGTCCAAATCGACTATGCCACAAAATAGCATGATTGTTTACATTTTCATGAGAAGTACTAGCTAATGCTACTGAGTCAGATAGTACATATAGATTTTCGACTCTAATACACGTAATCAGAGTAATATCTTCATCAAAGATTGTACACTATTCAGAAGGAACAGTGTAGCCCTCATCAGTTATCTTAGAAACTAATAACACGTTCTTAAATAGTTGAGGCACGTGAAGACCATTCGGAATACAAATAGAGAGATTGTTTTTGAATATGATCTTGACTGTCCCTTTGCCTTCCACGTGGATGGTGCTTGAATCTCTGAGGTAGATGAATTGATCTCTGTTGTAAGCTACGTACTTAGTAAACCATTCCTTGCGAGACATGTGATGGGTAGCACCACTGTCCAGGTACTAGCTATCGTAGTCTTCGTTGTTACTGTTGTATGCCATTAACAGGTTTGATGGTTTGTCTCCATCAAAATCTTGCTCCTTGACTTCCACCGCATTGGAGTCTGGCTGCTGTTGTTGTTGCTTCTTTGCCTCATTGTAGATGCTTCTTTGCCTCATTGTAGATGCGGATGCGACACTAATTGATGTTGTGATTAGCTCTCTTACAATATTTGCAAAAGAGCTTCTTTCACGATCCACTGTCCTCGGCTTGAGTAGAAGGCTTCTGCTGCTGCAACTACACTTGATTCTTGCCCTTGGAATAGTCTTTCTTCTTCGTGTATAGAGCCAAGGACTTTTCTCTGATGGACTACTGGTCTTTCTCCACATTTCTTCTTGAATAAGATGACTGATCACCTTTTGAAGAGTGAGATCAGGCTGTGGAGATCATTACAACAAAGTGTTCATAAGACTTTGGTAAAGAAGAAAGCAAGGTCATAACAACATCATCATCTTGAATAGCACATCCTACCACTGACAACTGATCCATTAAAGATTCAAAGTTGTTGATGTGAGAAGTGATGGCTGTAGGAATCATACATACTAAGTGTGAAGAACTTCCTTCTAAGATGCAATCGTGTGGTTACATCTTGAGTCTCATTGAGATTTGACAACAAATCTAATGCGTCCTTAGAGGACTTGCATGTGGTAACGTGGAAAATCTAGGAGTCGGCCAGATTCAACGTGATACATGCTAGGGCTTTCTGATCCTTGATCTTCCACGCCTTAGCTGATTGATGATCACCATCTTCTGGTTTTAGGTCAGAACTTTCTACAACATTCCAAAGATCTCTATCTATCAACATCATTCGGAGTTTTAACTTCCAGATATGGAAGTTAGAATTGTTGAGCTTGTCAATGATTCTAACTTTGTTGGATGACGAAGGTGAAGGGTTACCAGTAAGAGACATATCGACAATAATACAAATAGAAATTTCTCAGTTTATTGAGCAAAGCTCTGATACCAATCTGTAGGAGGTAGGACGCGAATGGAGAAGAGAGAAGGAAATAGTCGTGGAACAACTCTCTCGTTATTATGGGCTGCTAGAAGCAAGAACAGTCTAAAAGAATGTAAATGCAAAAATACAATCACAGCTCAAGCATTCTTACCAATAGGATCTTAAAAATTAATTCATCCTCTGATTAGAAACTGAGGAGTCGTGGACGTCCGTGTTCTGATCAGAGCGAGTGAACAAGCGTGAACAAGTAATAAGAGTGTAATTAAATGACAACATCATACATCTATGTTAAACACAGATGATAGAATGTGTTGTTTCTATATTACAATAAAAGCTTGAACAACACTGAATGTGTTACAACCAGAAGTGGAGGCGTAACTTAGATGTTAGATATTATTCTCTCTATTGGCGAAGCATCATGTAGAGTGTGTGATGAAGATGTATTTATACACTACATCCATGTATTTAATTACAATAAATGCTTGTCATCTAATTATGTAAGTCGTTGTACATGAGAAGTATTTGACTTATAATGACAGCTATACAATGTGTACATAAGTCTGATAGGGCAGTGCTCATTGCAACCGTATGTGAACCGCAATCGCTAGAATGCGGTTTCTTACGGTGCCTGGTCTTCGCATAATCACCATAGAGTTAACTCTTGCGGTTTATGGCGGTGCCTGGTAGTTCCTTGCAGTAGCTTGTGGTGACTCGTATTAGACCGCAACTTTTGCCTTGTCGGTAGCTTGCGGTGACTTGTGTTAGACCGCAGCCTTTGCCTTGGCGGTTCCTTGGAAATAGACATCCTTCGTATTTTTCTCTCACTTGCATTTTAGCAAACAATCTGAATGTGTTGGAAAAACAGTTCGTTTGTTGAAGTGATTGTTTTGTCGCATTTTTGGGAAAATGCAAAAAAGTCGACAAAGAGTTTACTTCTTCAAAATATTTGAGAAGAAGTTGTTGTCGAAAATTAGTTCATTTATGCAGGCTGCTGGAAATATAGTGTATTTTTGCAGACTTGTTCAAAGTGCCAATTCGTGGAAGTCATTGAAGATGGCCAAGTCTTCAATGATCTTCATTTGAAAGTGGAAAGACAATAGGATTGGTTACCTTTTAGTTCTGACCATTGATGGATGAAGATCAGGCAGAAGCCCAATGTAGTCGTTCTTCGAATAATTTAGTTGTCTGAGTTCTGTGATTCCTGCAGGTATCAGATTAGCAGAGATAGAACCAAAGTAGGTTTCATCTGACCCTAACCCTAGATCAACGATCAATAAACGTGTAGGAAGAATCTTGAAATAGAAAATAGTATTCACCAAGGAGACAACTGTGGACTTAATTTCCAACAAGATGCCCCACCTAGCCTAGTGTAAGACTAATGGCATACATCATGGTGACATATGTACTAACACCACTTCCAGTGTCGTAGGATACCTAACTACTATATGCATGCCAGTACCTAGCTTAGGACCTTCTTCACTATTGGGTCCTATACTGAAGTTAGGCCTTAATGTTAAGATTTGGAGCAATATTGAGCACATTGCCTACGCATGCCATTTACATTGTCTCGCCCAGTTGGGTGTGTTATTTGAACACACCACTAATTGTGGTCTCTGACACCTGTTGATCCTCTAGGGTTTGGCTTCAATTATAGAGTCGTACCAGTAGCCCACAAATAGAAGGGTCTAAAAGTAGGGTTGAAATATAAAATAAAGAAATGTCATTTGGACCAACTCACGAGCCCCTTCCATGAAGATTTCACACATGTTAGCCCACGCTTTGACTTTTGGTCAAATTGTTTCAAAAGCCTCCAACTTGGCCTCTAAGTTGGTGTTTGGATATTTTTCGCATGCAACGACTAGAAGGCCATGAAATTGAAGACAAAGAATATCATGGTTGTAAGCTGCACAAGGCATTATGTGGTTTGAAGGCATCTTCTAGGGCTTGGTTTGATCGAATAAATGCATTCCTCATTCATAGTGCTTTTATTCCATGCATACCACAAGGTAGTCGGAAACTAAGCAACAACGGAGATGTCTATTTGCTATGATGATTTGGACCCTACAAAATCAATTATTTTACAGCTTTCATATATGAAGACTAGACAAGGGACATGGATACAAGAAAATACACATCTGGCTATATTTTCATGTTCAACAAAAGACCCATTTTGTGCAACGTCAAAAAACAGTCAATAATGGCATGATCTTCAACAAAGGCATAATATGTTGCAGCCTCTCATGTAGCCAACATACACGTGAAATTGAGGACAAATTCTAAACCTACAAAAATAAATTAATATAGATGTAGGTACTACGTCGACCTCAACCTCAATCTTTGTTGGTTTCGATCAACCTAGACCTTGACCTCGACCTCGACCTCTATTGATTTCAATCATCTTCAACCTCGATTGATTCTCAACTTTGATTATTTTAATGTCAACTAATATCAACTATATCAACGCTAATCGATGTCAACTTTCATGATCGAAAGTCAAGCCGCTTTCATGACTGTTAATGATCAAATCCAATATGAATTCTGATAGCAACGGATTGAGTAATTAGTTAGAAATATTTAGAAGAGAGATTTAGACTCGCCACTCCTAGTTATGACCTAGCACCATAAACTTAAAAATGTTATCTCTTTTTTAAATAATACAATCTTCGTATCATTAGCTAATAGTATGTTTTTCTCAAAGTTGACAACATAGTTATGATGTGACTCACATGCACTACATCACTACAACTATAAACAAGTATGCATCAACAAAGTTAACCAAAATGACTCATAAACGATCTAAGCACATCGTGCATTGACATCATAAATGTTGTCCGTCCATAAGTCAATTCAAGGGGCATATAACTACAAGTTCATTGTCCAAAATGAATTGAGAAGGCAGTTTTATGTACATCCTCAAATTGTTACTTGAGTTTAACATCTTGTAATCAACTACATAGATCATGATTATCTTGTAAATAAGCAAATGTAGAATTGCACATAAATGAACAGTGCAACATAGGAAGAAAAGAGGGGGTGCAAAATAGCGGAGTGCGCACTTGTAGTGGCTGGCAAGTTTTCAAATGATCAACTAACTTATGTTTTTACAACATGTCTTTAGGTAACCATCTAATTTTGATGAGTGTGTGCATATTTTAAACATTTATTAAAGTGACTAGTAGTATATCAATCTTGAATCTATTTTTTGTTTTCAATCAATTCTCATGAATATTGAATGTGATTCTGTTGTTGTCTCTTTTAGTAACATTAATATCAACAATAGTAAGCAATATGTTTGATTCATGTTTTGTTGGCGAGTTAATCCGCAACACAATAATTAATCCCTTAATATCTGGATAAAATTCTAGACAAAATTGTCAGAGAAATAAACAAAGATTCATCCTATTAGCTTCTGCTTTTTGTTATAGAAAGTGAAGTAGAAGGAATGAAAGAGAGAGATATTATGTTCGCAATTCCGTGTTGTTTGCACAATGATGATAGACATCTTTTGTATTGTTGAATTGTTGAATGAATTCTACGTGCAAAATGCGCAGTGTTGAATACACGATGATGAGAGGTGAAGAAAGCCATAGAAGAGTTTCTTCATGATTTGCGTCTTGAATGAAAGGTGTTTCAAACTTGAAGCAAGTTCCTTTTTTTTTAAATGGATTTCAATACGTCTGTTGCTCCTGAAAGACAGTCTTGTTTTCTGCCTTGAAGCGTGAATGCTTGCTGAAAAATCCATGTCTACATTGAACAAAAATTCTGACCTTGAAAAGTAATGTGAATGGTGTGTGGAGTGCACCAATCGCTACACTGATGGCACGGCCAGCTTGCCATGAAGACCAAGAAGAAAAATACAAGCAAGTAGTTGTCTGATCATCGCTTGAAGTGGGTTTTTGAGGAAAGGTGCAAATCTGCCCCTGCCCTTACTCACGTGCATTCAGACATGGTGGTGTGCACTGTGAAGTCTGTGAAGGAGGATCACAGAAATCAATGTCTGTTGCACGGCGGATACAGCCGTGGTCTAATCACATCTGCAGATTCTCCCGTGCAAAGGCATTTGTGTACCTCATTGAAATCAACCCATTTTGTGAACCGACCCTGGGTGTAGATAACCGAGAGGATTCATGGAGGAGTACGGCTTCTATTCCACTTTGCAAAAGATTTTGTGAAGCCATGTTGATCGTGCTGTGAAGAAAGAAGAGGCGCCTGGTCAATTCTTTTCTTTCAGGCACCATGCAGGTTTGGGCTCACCCAAGAATACAAGATAATGTTTTGTGCAAAAAGGGGTGTCTAGAGAGAGAGAGAGAGAGAGAGAGGACAAGAAAATATTAGTGCCGAGTTTTTGTAAAATTTTGAGAGGTATTCAAAAATTGCATAAATCTATTATTTTGGGGGTGGGTTTCACCCTGTAAGGTCATAGGGCCTTCGATCAAGAGCGCTAGCTCTTCTCACATCAGAAAGGCCGGGAGGTGACCTTCCACCGCATGAAAACTATTTTTACTTTTTTTTTTGAGTAATTTTTTTTACATGCACCTTCGGCGTAGAAGCCACCGCATGAAAACTATTGTTACCTTTTTTTTTGAGTAATTCTTTTTACATGCACCTTCGGCGCAGAAGGTCATATAAATATGTTTTACATGCACCTTCCATATCCCGAAGGTGCATGTAAAAAATTTTGGAAAAAAAGGAGGCACTGGAATTACGTTCTGTGAGGCACCTCCTTTGTCTTCATGAAAAAGCAAAAAATGATTTTACATGAAAAGGAGCAAGTTTGAAAGCAAGTGAAGGGGCCAGTTCTCACTAAAAATCGACAAATACAAACAGCCGATTTGCTGAAATTCATTTTTTACCGTTTCATTTTAGATTTATAGGTTTTTTATATGGCTCAAAATCAGTTGATTTTTGTTATAAATGTTAGGTATTACGATTTTATAATAACATTTTATCGATTCCATAGTAGTTTTGTTGGTTTTTTATAAGGTTAGTTTGAAACCTTTTCACGAGCAATGGAAGAGACCACCTCTAATTCTTTAACATTTTAGTAAAAGATTGCTTTAAAAGGTCCTACATCGTGTTATGGAATGGTACTTTCAAGCCTTGACTCTTTTGTCTTTGACTTCCTAAAAGTGATTAAGGTTTTTCAAAACAAACGTCAAAGTGTAGCATTCAAAGTTGTGATAGCCTATAGGCCATGTCGGTTTCAAACCAACTATTGCTCGACTTTATGAAACTCACTCTTAAAGAGAGATGGAATTTAAAACTTGAAAAAATGGCAATTGTCCAAGTTTATAAGCTTTTTGCAAATGGAACAGAACGAGAAGTTTGATGCTTCAAGCTATAAAACAAGTGTTACTATCTTTCGAGCTAAAATGAAGTATTGTGAACTACTTCCTTGAAGTTCATTGTTGCAGATCTACAACTTGTCAAATGCTTGTGATGTTCATGCACGTCATGAGTCTCCCCATTTTAAAACGACTTGAGGTATGCATCCAAAGTTTGCTAATAATATGACTATTTGTCCATGTGGCCAACATACTCAACATTAGCATTTATTTATCCAAGATGATATGGTATATACTTTTATCATGCTCTTCAAGAGGCTGGCAACTCTATTAAAGAACATTCCTACTTAATGTACATTTTATAGCATATTAGGTGTGTCTTAGTGCAAGATAGATCTACATGGTAGTAAATTTGATTGTAGTCATTGTATGTAAGCATGTAAATGCATAAATCATGAGACACACAAGTTGAGTAGATAGGATTTATTGATTAAAAGTGTGAAGAGAAAATGTGGTCCAATAATCTTTTCTTAAAGGCATAATACCAATTCTTCACTAACTAAAGTTGTTATCAAAGGATAGTATTATGGTGGTTTCAAACTACATTGCTCAGCAAGTCCCAAATTTGAGATGGAGTTCCACTATTGGTCCAGGGAAGAAAAATGGGTCTCCCCCTCTTTCAGACTTACCTTAAGCTGCCACCATGTGGCAAATGAGGTGGCATGGGACCCTTGCCACATAGGAGAAACTCAAGCACATTTTTTCAGCCTGGGAACATTGCCTGACATGTTCATCTGCCAGGGGCAACTTTACAAAAATGGACCAATGGGATGGTAGACATTCTCTCTCTCTCTCTCTCTCTCTCTCTCTCTCTCTCTCTCTCTCTCTCTCTCTCTCTCTCTCTCTCTCTCTCTCTCTCTCTCTCTCTCTCTCTCTCTCTCTCTCTCTCTCTCATTTTCCAGATGGAGATGTCTTTAGAACATTGCAAATGGCCAAAATATTCTAGATTCTTCCTAATCCCAAAAGTTCCAACCGTCATTTCAAAAAGTTAGGGCACATGTGGCCCAATCAAGATTCTCCATCGTCTCTCTTATGGCATGAATCTTTGTTGCATGCTTTGATTGTGATTAGCTTGTGACATTCCAAATGAGAGGCTACAAGACTACAATGCAAAGTTCAAAGCAGTTGACAAGGCCCGACAAAAATGCATGAGGTTGGTAATGATTTCATGTAGTCCAATTTTTGTTCTCTTTATTATTGTGTTTCTTGATATATCAATACATATGTTATCTCTGCCATTGCCATTGTAGATCCAACAAACTAGGGTACCAAGATACTAGTACCAAGACATTGTGATAGGAAACTTGGAGATTAAAAATAATATGCCTTTCCCATCGACAACATCTAATCGAAAATTCACAAAGAAATTTGGGAAAATTAAAAATGAATGAGAACTCAGTTGACAATTTTGTAAATGCAAAGAAGATTAACTCACCGATAGAGTGACGCATTTTTTTAACTTGTACAAAAACACTAATAGAGATATTAAAATAGAAAATTACATTTTATACTAGCGTGCCTTGAATAGCATGTACAACATTTTACAAAAACAAAATTTACGAGTGGTAATGTAGATGTTGGTTTTTTTACATTGGCAAGATTGGTGATTTGCTAGCTTTCTAACCCAAGATCCTTTTATGATTTTAGATCATCAACAGAAGAGCAGAATCATTGCTGGTTGCTACGAAAATCAAACGTTGTTGCAAGGATCCTACGCCTGTTGGGAGAGTAGAATCATTGTTGGCTGGGTGTTGGAAAACACCTCCTACAAAACTTTCAAAATCTTACAGAAATCAATTGGCTCATTTGTCTTTAGACTTCGCAAATAAGATTCGATCTTTTCCATTCTGCTCAGGTTACCTTCCTTATAATTTGTGACTTCTGAATTTTTGATGTATGTCGTTTTGAAACTACAAACATTCTGATTGAAGTTGAAGTCGCGATATCAACACACACTCTAGGACCTGTTGTAGCTAATATGTTTGCAACGACTTAGAGAGTGTCTGCATTTTGGGCATTGAAGTATCATAGGAGTCGTTATTAAATCATAGTTCTGCCTGCACTATCAGAACATTTTTTGAGTAAATATTCAGAATGTCTGCCTTGGGGATTGAAGTATCATAGGAAAAATTACCAGATCATAGTTCTGCCTGTACTATCAGAAAGTTTTTTGAGTAAATATTCACGGGTGCAAATGACGAGCTCAATTCCATCACTAATTCATGATCAGGCAGGCTTGGTTTGACGCACAATTTATCAAATGTCATGGCAACAGAACCATGAGTGGCTAAAAAATCTCGACGGACAGCTCGAATAATGTCTTTCACCCCGTATCTCAATACCTTAATAGGCAATCCACATATGTTATAATATTGTGTGAGGCATGGAAATTTCAGAAATTTGCAAGCAACAATTGATTGGATCAGTGGTTCATAGAGTATCAACTCTTGGTCCATAGATTAATAATCCGAATACTGCATATAGCAATAGGCTATTATAAGCAGCCAAAAATCTTGCGGTTGGACTGAGCTTAGTGGGCCAAAAGTTCATGCAAGTCTTATTTCCTCCAACCGACTTCCCCGAATCCACAGCATCACCTCACAACAACAATTGTAGAAAGTGTGAATTGGTCGAGAGACAAAAATATATGATTGTCGATGAGAAGATAAGAGAATTGAGGGTGACGAACAGCGGACTTATTACTGACTATTGGAGTCCCAGGCATGACATTTGCTACTGATTTAGAATTAAATTGATATCTATAGTATACAGAGAGCAAAACATTTGAACTTTGGTAATGGTTGGAATTCAGTTTCAATTAGTTTCTGTTGTAGCAGCGTTGTGTGGGCGTTGTCATCAGCCGATTAAACTCTTTGTTTTCTTTTATTGAATCAACCCATAACTTAATAATAGTTACGGCAAAATCGTCCAAGAAGCTGTGCAAATGCTACTTGTTGTTGAGACGATCTAGGAGCCGCATTTTCTAGAACATTGGTTCCGACCTGGCAAAGGATGCCACACGGCGCTCTGCTTGTGTGTGTGTGTGTGTGTGTGTGTGTGTGTGTGTGTGTGTGTGTGTGTGTGTGAGAGAGAGAGAGAGAGAGAGAGAGAGAGAGAGAGAGAGAGAGAGAGAGAGAGAGAGAGAGAGATTTTTTTGTCTTCATGCTTTTGCTTGTTTCATTATGTTTGGCAACCCAAGGGAGTTGGCTCAATTGGTTAACGCTTGACATCCAAAGTTTCTTTGGTCTCAAGTTCGAGCCTTCCATTGGAAACCAAGAAGCATTATGTTTGGCAAGGAGATCAGAAAGTAGAAGCGGCACAATCCTCTCTTTCTTGAGAATGGCAAAAATGGTAGAGCGTTGTGTAAGAAAGTATTCATAAGGTGTTTCATGTTTTGCCATCTTATCTTTGTGCTTTCATGCATGCAACATTATGCTTTGTCTTATTCTTGCAAATATGGGACCCTCTATTCTTACCATTTGAATGCTATTTGTGCTTTCATGCATGCGACATTATGCTTCTTCTTCATTCCTCCCGTTTGTAGCAAGGGCAAGGGATTGAGTTGAAGCTTGAGGATTTTGATCTATGTGCCTCTTCGTCATCTCTCTCGTACAGTGCATATCTTACACAAGTCATATTACTAGATGCTTCTTTCAGTGTGAGGATTAAGCTCCAATAGCCAACATAAAAGCCAAACAAAGAGCCAATGTGCTTTCAAAAAGAAGAAAGAGAATAACAAAAGTGTTTCCTTATTAGTTTGAGCCCATACTACGCCCTATTGTACTCACCTCGTGAATCCACCAAACATTTCCCTATTCTAGATCCAGAATATATCCAGAATTGCCACCAAAACCTAGGTGGAAGGAATTGGATAACATCGATCTGAGAAAAACTACCGCCCAACACAAGAGGCTCCTCACTGCAGCTTTATATCATCATTTGCAGCAAAGATCTGGTTCTCAAGCCAATCCATGTACCAAAAACTCTCTCACTAAGGGTTCATTCCAAAAAGTTGCCTAGTGTACAGAAAATTAATTTCTGGAACATGGTTAGCCAAAAAGTTTTCATTTTAAAAAAACAATCAGATATAATGTGTCCCATACGTTTACAGTTGAAGAATTATAAAGCACCTGTAACTCTTGATATTGGAACAAAGTCCATACATACTTTCCATAACACACTTGCAGGAGTATGAGGTAATAGCTCAAAAATCTTCATCCACAAACAGTATTACAACCCTCATGACGAATTATTTATTCACATAATTAAACAGACGTATCCAAATCAAAACCTCCACATCTTTTTACTCAATGTCAAACCACTCGATGTATATTGAAATTTTGTTCAAGTCATCTTTTGAAACAAAGAAAACCAACTAAGAGCACAGAACAACCCTATATTCTTTTGGCATGGACGAGTGTAAAATAGTCGGTCTTTTGTTTTGAAGTGTCTAAATGCTAGTGCTTCACAAATTAAGATGTCAATGGGCTAGCTAGATTATCAGAGCAGAAATGACAAAACTTAAAGCCTCATGGACCACTATATTTGATTCCAATAATTCACCAAGTAAAACAAGGACATTAACGAGAGGTAGCTGAAAAGATGATGTTATTGCATAAGAGGTTATTCTACAACATCTACAAACACTCAAATTCTAATTCAATGCCAACATGTGCACACAAGAATATGCAATTGACATTTATAGACTTTCACGAACCACTGCCATGAAAACGGAGCTCCAAGATAAAGATACCCAGGAAGATGTCATTGAACAGAGATAAAACCTCACATCAACAAGAAAGTATTTCATAAATCAGAAATCCATATTATACAGATAGATGTTCGCCAAACATACTGGCTTAACTCTCAATTAATCTTGTGCCTCTATAGAATAGAACTTTGAAGATGTCTCCAAACATTTGATACTTTATTTGGATAAAGCATCCAAAAAAACACTCTTAGCAGGTAGGCAAAGAGAATAATATCTCAATATTGCTGCCTGCCAAGTCTGCTAGAAAATGCAACGTAGCATTTACAGATAGTTGCCATCCTAGAAAAAGTGCAGCTGTTGATATCAACATGCTGTATACCTAGAATGGAACTGCTTGCCTGGCCGCAATCCCACACAAAAAAGCTTGCATTCAGGGGATTGTCAAACTATGAAGCACATCAGGTTTGATTCACTAACATTAGCAGAAGGTTCTGGCTGGAAAATCCATGCACTTTGGATAAATCCATCTTCAGCAAAATAAAACTTCATAAGAATTCAGCCTGGAATGCATGAATAATGATGTAGCTGGGCAAACTGGGTGACAACTCGCGCACACAAGCAGAGCTGCATAGACAGTCACAGAACTTCAAAGCTAGTTGTCCGTGCAATTCCGTCGTCTCGCAAAGTACAGGCACCATACGACCAACGACACTGGTCTCCCACCCGCTGAACAGTCATCTCATTTTGATGGTTGAAGCCTCTGCTATGAAGGGAATCTGGATACAAACTTCCTTCCGACGCCATGCTCACCCTACTTTTCCCGAATATGAGTCTGCAGCTTGCTGTTTTTCATCATGAACATGAAGGGCTCCAGCAGGATTTTGAGGTGGTTTGACTGCTGATGCAACTGGCGTTTGAAGAGCATTCATCGGTTCCAAGCCAGAGCCTTCCATAGAGTCACAGCCACGTTTTAGTGAGATTTAGTATAACGACAAGTTTCGTAAGAAAACCTCGGACTAGATTTTGAGTTGGGTCTAGACACTTCTTTAAAAAGCATAGAAGTGAAAGAAAAAAGAAAGGTACAGAACTTTACAAGCAGAAAAATGAAAAGAATTGTAATTCATAAATTATGAAGTTTGGACTGTTACCAGACGAATTCTTCTGGCCAGAAGATTTTGCAGTCCCGGGGGTTGAAGTTGCTTGCATGTATAGTCCAGCTACTGAGTGGAATAGAGGGCTCATTGCTTGTGACTGGCCCAAGCTTGTGCCATTTGATGAGGCATATTGAGAGTGGATGGAAGTGGGGCCAGTGCTGATGTTTCTATGAGAGGCAGAGTTACCCTGAGTAGAACTTGTTGATGACTTTGACGTAGATCGCGGACTGCCTCTTGCTGTTGCAACTTGGTTCAAGGAAGAACCATCAGAAGCTACTCTGGCATAATTTGTGCCATGTCCAGCAGCAGGTGCTCCCATCACTAGAGCTTGTGAACCACCATCCGAATTGGATACAGTTGGAGCTGGCAGAGACTGCAGATGTGAGACATTGGTTTGATGCGAATTTTGCGGCTGTTGTTGCAAAAGCAAATGATGAAATTCGTGTAAATGTAGGCTAGATGGTTGCTGTTGAGGCTGAGAAGATGAATCTGATTGTTGTTGCTGTACAGATGACTGCTGCTGCTGAGCGTGGGAATGCAACAACTGCTGCTGCTGTTGCTGCTGAATAGAAGGGTGGTGCCTCATTTGAAATTGCTGATGATGTTGCAAAGGACTTTTAGCTGTCTGTTGCTGCTGCATTTGATTTGAGGAAGATTGTTGCACCATCGCATAGGAGTGTTGTTGCTGTGCAGATACTGGAAAGGATGAAAAGTGCTGCAATGGCTGTGACAGCTGTTGGTGCTGCTGATGTGATGACTTTGAAGGCAAACTTTGAACAGTTTGGCTCGTGCCTATCTGTGCTGGCATAGCATTTGATCGCTTTCCAGAATGTCCTCCAGACGACTTTTGAGGTAGAGAACCTGAGCCTTTGCCATTTGATGCAATCTTGCCAGTTGAAAGACCACTAGACTTAGAGGCACCCGGTGATTGATGTGATAAAATGGGTGGGGAGGAAGAAGGTGCTGATATGGAGGACGGAATGCGTAACCCTGCACTTGGGCTCGTGAGAGCTGGCTGATTACGAAGCTGCTGCCCCTGGGTCTTGGTCATAGCTGCAGCAAGGAGAGCTTGAGGCCCTGCAGCAGTGGATCCTAAGGAAGCTCTTTGAGAAGGTTTCACTTGAGCATTTGCAAAGGCTTGTATTTGCCTTGCACTTTGTGAGTTTGGAATGGTTTGTCCTAGGTTAGAACCTTGCCCTTGTACCTTAGCTGATGAAACACCTGGACGATCAGAGTAGGTGGGAAATGACTGAGATGACATTGAAACAGCTGCATTACCTGAGGCAGCTACTTTGGCTCTTAGCCCAGCATGCTTTGATTGATGGTTGACAGGCGAAGCTCCAATTGGAGCACCAACTGATGTAGGCGTATTTGGACGGGATGACAAAGCTCCAGAAGCATGGCCCAATGGTGCAGAGATGCCTGATATCTGAGAGTGTGTTGAACCACCACCATTAGCGCTTTGTGAAGAGCCTTGGGGATTTGAAAGCGTGTCGACATCTGCTCTAGAAGGAACAGAAGCAGTCCTCTTCACCAATATTCGATCTTCCAAACTCTCTCGACCTGCGCTGGAATCCCCAAAGTTATTACCATCTAAAAGCATGCGCACTTCTTCTGCTCTAGCAACTGCCCTTTGGGACTGCAAAGAGCGATGCTGCTGCTGAGTTTGTGGCATAGAGTGTGAAGATGATTGGACATTAAGGTTATCCCTTGCCTGCGGCTGCTGGGTATAATTTCTAGCAAGATCCATCATATTCTGAAAGACTGCATGGCCTTGAGGAGCCATTACAGCAGCAACAGGAGCAAGTCCCAAAGGTCCTGCCCCAGCAGAGGTTTTGGAAAGAGAACCAGTGTCATAAATTTTAGAACCTTGCACATCTGACGCTTTGCTATTCAATTGCAGGGTTGAACTGCCTCTTCCAATACTGCTCATTGCAAGAGCTTCCAATCCTTGAGTTGTAGCAGGAAGTCTATAAGGCATATTCCCATACATTTGAGAAGCCTGGGCTTCAATTTCCTTCAAGCTCATTTGCAGAGCTGAACCAGCTCCATGTTGCCGTGCAACAGCTGTCTGTTGATGCTGTTTTGGAGACTGCACAGATTGCTGCTGAATCTGAGAGCGTACCGAAGCTTTGTGTTGAGGTGTTTTTGCAACCTGTTTCCCGCTTACTGGAGTCATAAAGTCGTAGTCTTGGACATGTCCTGGCAAGACCTGAAATGATGTTCCCAAAAGAGAGTTCGGGAAAGCGGTTTGGTTTGAGGTCAAATTGTTCGATTGCTGCCCATGTGAATTTCTGTGTAGGGAAAAACTTCTTCTTGCTGACCCATCATCAGATTCCAGGTTGCCGTCCTTTTCCAACCCCTGATGCAACCCTTGTGATGACTTGGTCGGTGATTGTGGCTGTGGTGGTTGTTGCTGCTGCTGACTGCTCCCCGTAGTTAAGAAGCTTCCAACACCCTGTGCTTGTGACTGTTTTTGAGTAAGACCTGCTACTACATCTGGGAGAGATTGGCCCTGCTGAGGTGGAGGATGCACCAAATGCATACTATAGTAAGGGTTATTGAAATACTGAGGTGCCTGCATAACACACCAAAATTAGAGAAAAGGAAAGCCAAAAAGACAGATCATAGGCTGTGATCCATTGGTGTTAAATGATAAACATTCTAACCTGCTGTCCAAGATATGGACCGCCACCAAAAGCAAGAGGTGTAAAGTGAGGTGGAGGAAACGAGAATGAGAGGTTATTCTGTTGAATGACTGCATCACGATTTATTGCATTCAAATAGTTGCCACTAGCCATCACGTTCGCGCTGCTCCCTGTCCCATTTGCTGCTCCTGTTACCCCATTCCCTGTGCCTGTTGTAGCAACATTGGGAGGGAACAAAATGGGGAGGCCAGCCTGCACTCGAGGAGGAGAGAAAGTTCAACGCAAGAGTCTATATGTAGATAACTGATCTACTCACCATGAAACCCAAAAAACATTTATCAAATACGTAACGGACTGCCTGGAGTAGACATATTGGCAACAGACACTATACAAGCATCAGAAAACTATATAGATAACTGATCTACTCACCATTAAACCCAAAAATATTTATCAAATACGTAACGGACTGTCTGGATTAAACATATTAGCAACAGCCACTATACAAGCACCAGAAAACCATCATAACCTCCACTAACTAGCACTCTTTGAGCAACAAACCTGAGGACTTGTTGAAGGCAGCTGCGCTGAAAATAGCTGCTGTGCTGTAATTTGCCTTTTAGAAACAGAATCAGCAAGTGATGGGGGTTGCCTTTCCTTTTCACCAGGCTCAAGTGAGGAAGGTAAAGCAGTAGCCTCAGGCACTTGATCACTTGCTGCTCTCACCGAAAACCCGGCTGAAGCTACTGCGTTCCCTGAAGATGCCCCAGGCACACTGGATCCTGGAAACATCTCTGCGTTGTGACTGAGGATAGCCTCAAATGGTGGAAATGCTGGATTGAATGCATGTGAGCTGGCTCTATGGGAATTTGATGAGCTCCCAAAAGGATTTGTGTAGAAAGATTGGCGAGCCATACACTGCTGCATCGCAATTAGATGAGCAATGTACACATGAGTAGAACAGCGTTTCCTTGATTGTGGAGGCTTCATAAGGTAAGGTGGTAACTGCAGACAATGAAGCCACTCATCACTGATTTGAAATGCTCATTAGGACTATAGAGCAGCAGTGACAGGTGCATCCAACCATATGTTGTTCATCCTATGACCTAAAAGAATGAGAAAGTGATTAATACCTGTACAGTCTTCTCATCTGACATCGAAGCACCGGCCAAGGCAGATACACCTGGCCAAGCTCCCACGGCTGCTGCTGCCATTGCTGCTGCAGCCGATCCATAGTATCTGACCAAAAAAGCAGGAAATATGTCAGCGTTGACTAAATTTTCGATGACCATGATTGCAAAAGAAGATCAAACAAAACTGCTAATGCATTTCTTTAGTTTGCATTCTCTTACTATACACGTGACATATCATATGTGATTCTTACTGTAAGTCCAGCCAAGATAGTAATTTTGCAAGGATACATACCCCAGAGGTGATAGACTTTGCGTCCACCCAGCCAAACTATGCGTCGAAGGTACAGTTGCAGCATCGCTTGGAGTACTGAGTGTTAGTTTGTTTGCACTTTCAGATGCCAAAGACAATGATGAAGGCATTTCTGAAACAGCTACCAGACAAATGGTGACAAAACATCAGCACAGCCAACAAACAGAGAAGCCTTAAAAAAGGATTCACAAATCTCAGACCATCTGTGCTACAATAATTGATTGAAAAGATCTGTTTGAATCCTCTACAACATGAGAGAGAGAGAGAGAGATGCTAAGTAATCTCGAACCTACAAATAGCGTAGTATGTCCCTACCCGGTTTGTCTGCTGTCTTCTCTGTGTTTGCCAACTCCCATGGTAGTTTAGGAGCACTTTCCAATTTAAATTGGCGAGATTGGTTGTTCATCTTTTCCTCATTGTTAGATGCTTCTTCAGCTTCTTGCTTTTTAGGCAAAGAACCAGAAAAAGTTCCGTCATCAAGAGTCAGCTTTTGCTCCTGCACCTCTCTTGCTTTCTCTTTCGACTTTTCCATATTATTCTCCTTTAATCTCTGTTGCTCCTTCTCAAGCCATGGTATTCTGACAGGTACAGCCATATCAACCTGGAACGACAGCACCAAAGCTGGAGTTATCGGGCGGCAAAAGACAGCATACATTATTCATAACAAAGGTCTTAAGAGACAAGGATCAGAATTCTCTCCGTGAACTCAAATCGGAAGAGAAAGCTAACCACGTAGAACTCACATTTCCATTTTCTTGTGCTTCAGAAATTTCCGGGGCTGAAACAACTGGTATTTGCTCCTTTGTGACAGCTGATAGTGCCTTTGGAGATTTCTACAAATTGCAGGACGAATACTTATCAATAATTGCCCAAGTTGTTGCTCAAATACCCAAAAAAAGAGACCAGCATTTGTTACTGCAACCTGTAGCTGATGACGATGGTTCAAAGTAGCAGTAATTCATAGACTGAAAGTTCTCATGAACACAAAGAACAGAGAGGAAGTTTACCATCAAGTTGATCTCAACATTGACAGGGGGGTTCGAGTCACTTGAAGGTAGCGATTTTGGTTCCCTGCAAAAAGATAACAAAAAAGTAACGTTACTCGGAGGGTTGGGCGCTGAACAATTGTACCTCAGAGTTATTAAAGACCTAATTATGAAAAGACCAATTGGCAGTAACACAGGTACCTCATTTCAGCAGACACGTTTATGGACTCGTCCAAGACGCAAGGGCTGTTTTCAATGGTTTCCACCTCTCCAGCTGGAAGAAGAGCAACTGAGGAATTTTCAAGGACAGCATTTTCCTTGGAGGAATCCAAAGGTTGTGCCTTCTGATTAGCCTTGGGAGATGATGTTTCCAATTTGGTTGCAATGTCCTCAGCCACAATTGGCTTTGCAGCCACATGCTGGTGTTCATCAGATGACCCCTCATTATCTCTTGAAGAATGACCAGTATCGGTAACAAGAGGGGTTTCAGTCACAAGGGGCAACAAATTAACGCTGCTTGTTTTGGTTTCTGAAACCACAGCAGTTTCTGCCCCCGACACATTATGATCAGGCTCTCTTGGAGCTGGAAGTGATCCACCATTGGCTGCTTGCGTTGTACGAGCATTTGCGAAAGACCTTATTTGGGGAGTATAGCCTGCATCTTCCTGTCGAGGTCGAACTCGCGGGCGTTTCCTTTTGGGTGCTGTGACTGCAAGCAGAAGGTGATAGTTAGCAACTCTTCCAATGCAATCTTCTACTAGAAAACGAATGTCACTGAATTAAGAATAATACCTTCTCCAGAAGGTAAAGCTGGTTGTGGTGGACAAACAACTGGAGGACTAGACTGCACGACTGGAGCAGAAGGTTGCAGAGGAGAGGAGGCATTGATGACAGGTTCACTTTTGACAATTTCCACAAGAGCAGAAGTTGTTACGACCGATCCAGGCAAGGAAATTGCCGTCCCAGAAGAGTGTTCAATCTTAGTGCGGTTGGGTTTTATCTCCGCACTAGATTCAGGAGCAGGCGGGTGTGCTTGATTTACCATCATCCTTGCGAAATCAGATAGTGCTTCTGCCACTTCAACTTCATTCTCTGAAAGCGAATTCGCTGTCTGCATGGACATAGAACAAAATCAAATCGGTAATCACATCAGTTCAGCTTTAAATGCAGATCCATACGGAGGTCATCGCTGGGGCATCAATTTGATGATAGCAACACTAAGTGGCTGGCTGCTTCGTGAAAATGCAAACTCTGAGCTCACCTTAGGCATCTTCGAAGTTCGTGACTTTGAACCGCTTGGCTTCTGTAAGATCCAATAGGCAGCACACATTTCAAGAGGCTACTTACTCTAAGCCAAAAAAATTTCATCCTAGAAAAATTATCTGGAAGAAGCTGAAAATCGTACCGTCCGCTTTGTGGCAATATTGGAGGAAGAGGAAAGCACATTGGAAGGTGAAGCTTGGCGAGGGGATGCTGGAGCTGGAGAAGGATTAGAAGCCCCAACTTCTACATTCTGTGTTGGAAGCTCCGGGGTTCTCTTCACCATCGCTGCCACAGCATCCAAAACTAGTAAGCTATCAAACAAACAGCACCTTTCACCCATCCAGGAAGAAGCAAACCTCCTAGAAAGCATTCATTATCACGCTACTGCAGAAACTTTCCACAGGTGATTGTCTTCTGGCCAGTTGAGGGAAAAAAAACAGAACAAAGACCAACCGCTTCTGGCCTTTCTTGGAACTGCTAGCAGGTCCACTGCAATGCTTTCCACATCAAGCTGCTGCATGAAGAAGGCCACAGTTAGATCTTCAGAGAAATAGACGTCTGCTGCACGAAGGAAGCCACAGTTAGATCCTCATCCAAAAAGATGCCGCAAAGCTATTAAAGGAGTCAGTTTTGATGGTAGCCTTTACCCTGGTCTGAAGCTTGGGCTTTCCAGGCCATCTGGGAATGGCTGGAGGGGGTGGATCGTCATCATCCTCAGATAATCCAATGTCTGTGTCATCCGTGGCATCGTCGCCTTCATCCATGTGACTGTTGCGCGCCTGGATCTGCAACTCCTGGCGCTTCCTCTTAGTGCGTGAGTGGGAAACACCGGTTGCAGAGATCACTCTCTTCACCGAATACAGGCTACTGGTCTCTTTTTTCAGCCTTTCTCGTAATCTTGAGCTGTGGACCTCATCCATGGGGTCATCCTCCTCGCCTCCTGCACATCCATTCACCAGAATCAACCATCTGCTTATGGCACAAGCTCAAATGAGGACATAAAAGACAAAACAGAATGAAAATCAGGTGTACTTCTAATCCACAGAAAAGAGATAAATTTGTTAAGGCGATATTTTACTTCGCGATCCAGATTGCCACAATTGAGAAAATTGAAACAGAGGTTATGCTCAAGATCTGCGATCTGGTCTACAGAAACTGCTTTGATGCAATCAGACCTGTTAAGTCCTTGAAGCCTCCGCTGGTACGTGCACGGCGAGGGGCAGAAACAGGGCCATTTCCTCCTGCTCCTCCTCGCCTGCCTTCACGAACTCTTTCCATGAGGATCTAGAATATCATGGTAAATACAGCTACCCAGAAAGCATACAAAAACGTCGACATTTTCTCATCAGAAAAAAGTGGGAAATCTTCAGAAATAACAAAAAACCATGGAAACGCATCTATCGATGACTCAAGAAAGATAAAGACTTCTGCAGATGATTTGTAATTGGACGATTGATTTCTAGCGCAACGAAAAAAGGAAGGCAAATCTAGCAAAACAGGCCATAATGCTACGGTAAGAGATCGAAACTGGTGTTCTCAACACAAGGTTAGCAATAAAGTTGACCAAGACAGATTCCTCTTATAAACCAAAGCCGTTGCAAAGGCTTATATGAGAGCTTTAAAGAAGATGCCAGGGCTTCCAAAAAAGCTCCGTAGATCCGAAAAGCATAAGCAAACCTCTCAACATTCCAGGTAATGCACAGGCATAGAATATAGCGACTGAACCGTAAGCAGAAAACAAGAACTTTCAGCCCCAAAAACTAAAGGAAGAAAAGAAGCAAGCCGAAGAAATCAGATGCATCAAATTCTAAGAAGAATTCCAACAAGCGAATAGAGATGTTCTGGAGTCAATCCAGCCATGCGCTCTTGCTACAAGGATGGAAACATGAAAACGCTGACAAAGAATGTTCAGCACCCAAATCTGCTACACCTTGAAGCTTCCTTTCGGAAGAACGCAAGCCTCCAAGCCAAAAAGCCAAACAAAAGCAGGAAACCACGCACTCTAGCAAAGCCTACAAACTAAAATCCTCTCTCTTCTCATAGCATACCACATCCGCCCTTCCCTCACTCTCTCAATTCTCTCCTCATCCATCTCCGCCCGCCGCTCGAGCGTCTTCGTCTCTTCTCTCCCTCGCCCTCTCGCCCTCTCCTGTCTCCCCCTCTCTCTCTCTCTCTCTCTCTCTTCTTTCTGCTTTCGCTCTCACTGATCAGGGTATGTTTTTGCTTCGGTAAGCCAGGCCCGGTACCCGAGGCAGGGGGCAGTCCAGGGTTGGTAGCCTGGGGCAGCTTGGCAGGCCAAGGCTCGGTAGACCCATTGGGCCCAGGACACATTTTGACCTGAATCCAGATAAAATTCAATAATCAAAAATTAAAACTTAATTCTCCGGCCATCACTAACTAATTTAGTTTAATTTTTAATTAAACATTTTTTAATCCGATAATAGAGCGGCCGTGGCTTTACAAAGACGCCTTTTCTTATTACCTTTTCTCGTGATGCGTTTTCTTCAAACTTCAGGCTTCAATTTTCAAACTTCACACGTCAGATTCTCAGGGTCCATTCGCCACTTACCAACCATTCTGAAGGCCCACCTCGGCTGACGTGTCTCTTGGTTATTGGCTGCAACCCTTTATTTCAAATCCTAAGCCGACAGGTGAGTGGAAGGTTACAGCCCAAGTTGCAATGTCCTTCAATTTTAAACTCATGAAAAATTCAAATTTCACACGCACCCCACAACAATAATTCACAATGTCTTTTTGCAAGTGCATTGGCATGTAATGTATTTAGAAATGATTTTTGTAGTAGTCATCTTGTACATGTGGAAAGGGTCATTTGATCAATTTTCATGATCCCATAAAGTTGAGAAAATATCATGAAAGACAAACCCTCCAAAGAAACACACACTAAAAAAAATAAACAAATTTAATGGAATCACCCAAGAAGATGAATAGTAGAAATAGCATTCCCCTTACACACTTTACACAAATGTTGATTGAAATTTATACTTCAAAAGGACATGTGTTGTAAATGAATCATTTTACGTAATCTAATGAATCTCTTAGAATAAATATCAGCTTCTGAAAGTCTTTAGTAACATGTAAATTATAGCTTTTTGTATTAACCAAGAAAGCGATTCTAGTAGTAGAAGAGACTTGGCCTCCGTATAACGGATTTCCACCTTAGTTCAAAACATTTGAGGCGAACTTTTTTATACTTTATATTTCGATTGAACCGCATAAAAGTATTACCATGTTTGGAGAGCATAGGTTCCAAGATGTCCCATTTTCACATCTATTTGGACTCAAGCCTAGATTGTAGTGGAAACAATAATACCTCTTATCAACCTCAACTATTGTAGAAGTTTTTGCAAAAACTAAACACAGTGTTATACTATAAACAACTTGTAGAAAACATCTCAATAGTGGGCCTCAAGAACTCTGAGTCGAATTGGTTAGAACCTACTTGATATAGATGTGGTCTACATAAGTTCTAACAATTTCCATGATGGTGTCAAAAATAGTTTGTTGAATGCAAGGAGCCGAGAAGCAAAGATACACCACTTAAGAAGAACTTTAGAAAAACCAGAATGTTAATGGCCATTGGGAAAGAATAATTAAGCTAAAAAGCTTAGTAAAACACAAAATCTTAAAATATTACTCAAAACCTTCTACGGTGCAGAATGAAACAAATGATGATCCACAGTCTGGGAAATAAAACGTTCCTACGGTGGAGAATCAAACAGTTGATGATCCACAGTCTGGGAAATTTACCTTGGCCAATAGAAAACTTTTCAAAAGTAAACTTGCGAAAATATTATTCAGGGACTTTTTGTGGTGGGCGGATATAGTTGGCGCATTTTAGTGTTTCCAAAGGGGAACAATGTGGACAGTTTGTCATTGTATCTGGATGTGGCCAACTCTGCTTCACTTCCGTATGACTGGAGCAAATATGCTCACTTCAATCTCGCAGTGATCAATCAATTTGATACAAAGTTGTCAATCAAAAAAGATACACAACACCAATTCAATACGAGAGAGAGTGACTGGGGCTTCACATCATTTATGCCATTGCAAGATCTCTACGATCCAACGCAAACAAGAGGCAAGATCCTTTGCTTCGGTTATCGTTGCTAATTGTTGATCACAAGCTTGTTGTAGGCAATGGCAACAATCTCAACAAATTCACCTATTGTCAAATCTGAAGCATGACACTCCTATACATCTCTCTCTCTAAGCGTCGAATACCTCCTCTCTCTCTCTAACCATCGGCTACCTCTTCTCTCTCTACCTTCACGTCGGCTACCTCCTCTCTCTCTCTAAATGCGTCGGTTGAGATTTTCTCTCTGAATTGCGTCGGTTGATATTTTCTCTCTCTTTCCTCTCTCTAGCTCGATCCCTTGTATTTGCATACAATTTTTTAAAAAATTAGGGTTGTCACAGATTTTTTTTTTTTTGACGAGCACTCAAATGCACCACAAGAGTAGCCGATAAAAAAAATTTTGCCAACAATTTTCGGATTTTTTTCACAGTTTCAAGTATTTTTCGTCGAGCACTCCAATGTTTTATGGATTTCAAAGTGTTATACATTTCAGTTTGTAAATTTTTTTTTGATACCCCCTTCTAAGTTGTATATAATCCATTTTACTAATTTTTTCTTTTAACTTCCGTAACTTCCTTATTTGAGCTCGGATTTCACTGGAGTAAAAACAAAAAGTAATTTAAACGACGAGCCTGACACTAAGAAGTTATAAAAATTTTGTAACTTTCCATTTATTTGTTTTAAGAACCTCTTTCTTGAGTCAGTCTTTTTGTGTTTCCATTAGTAATTTTCAAATCTTCATATATTTTTCATTTGAGTTCGGAATTCAATGCTGTAAAAAGCAAAATTGCTCGTAGTGACAAATTGAACACAACTGCTACTTCATTTTAATTTGTTACGATTTCCATTCACATCCACTTTATTCTTCGAGGACTCAGAATTTTTAAGTGGGTGGAGAAGAGCAATTTTACCAGTCTGTAAAATACCATTCTGAATAAATTTCAGACGGTGAATTCATAGTCCACAAGTCTTCACTAGTCATTAATGAGAGCAATTTTACCAGCCTGTAAAATACCATTCTGAATAAATTTCTAACAGTGAATTCATAGTCCACAAGTCTTCACTAGTCATTAATGATGGATTATTGTTATAGTCAAAACATTCATCTTCCATCTATTGATGAAATACAATCTAAAATCGTATGTTACAGCCTTGCATTTGACGGACAACCAAGTTCAATCAGCATTGATGATAGGTTGACTAAATTGGAAGCTTATTTCTGTCATCGCCATTATTCTAAAGAGCATAAAATTTATTTTGCTTCACTGTGCTTTCAAGGACAACTTCGAGCATGGTGGGATACTCAAGCACATTTGAGCACAAAGCTTTGGAGTCAATTTAAAATTGCTTTCATTGATAGTATTCTCAGGTTTTATGAGAAATCATTCGAATCTCTCAAATAAACTGGTTTTGTACAACAATTTAATCAACAATTCTTGGCATTGGTTCAGAAGACAAAATTTGAGTATAGATAATGTTTGAACTACTATGTGAATTTCCTTCAAACGCCTATAAAGAATGTGCTTCAACCAGCTCTTTCCAAATCCATTTATGCTGCTAGTTTTATGGAGTTGCGCAATATGATGGATCGTGCACTTGCTCTAAAGCACTTATTTACAAACCATATCAATGAATGGTGGAAAGTCATCGCTCAACGGAAACCTTATTATTACAACCAACGACTATCTGAATATGTTAGTCCTACCTTTGATGGTAGCATCCAGTCCATTAATGTAGACAATTGGCTAGAGGATTTGGATGATAACTTCTACTATAGTGGAGGTATTGGTGATAGTGATATAGTTTTCTTTGTTTCATCGAGTTTTCAAGGACATGTTCAGTGTGAAAATTGTCAACATTTCCTAGCTAGTTTGAGGCCTAAATTGGCAATTTTTGTACATAGTTTTGGATCTAGCATTTCACACGTGTGAAAGAGGCCTAGATACTTTTATTTTAGTATATATTTCATGTTGAAGAAGTCTCAAACTTCATGACCTTCGAAATGACACCAAAATCATGTTATTTGGACATATAGCCCAAAATTGGCTATTTTAGGCTATTCGTGTCCTAAATTTGGGTCCTAAGTTCTAGAGAGAGGAGAGAGAGTCATCTCTCTCACCTATATTAGGCTGAAATTCATGGAGAACAGGTTGGAGAAACTTATTGTATTGTTGAGAGAGATCAATAGATCATTGTCACAGTTTCTTCCTCGATTGAGAGCATTGCTTTGTGTATTGTCTTCAAGCTTTTGTGTATGATCTTAAGAGGTTTCCAAAAGTGGTAGGCTGTTGTTGTAGGGCTGGTATGCTGTTGTTTTTGGCTGCCATCAGTACTTTTTATTAGTTTCTTTTGTCTCTTGAATGCTTTGTCAAGTTCATGTGTATCAAAGGTAGCATTAGGATGCTTTGCCATTTCTAGCTTTTGTAGCTTGTTGTGCAAAGAACTTAGCCAAGTATTTTGGGAGCTTGGATCCATTCAAGATCCACTTTTTTCACATGGTATCAGAGCTAGTTGGCTGCTATTTCTAGTAAGGTTTCCATATATGGTGATATTTGGATGTTTGATCAAGTTCTAGCATGATTATGCATTGCATTGTTGATCAAATCTTACTAACCTTTGTTTTGTGAGTTGAACTTGTGGATCAAAAGCATATTTCAGGTCTATTGAAGATCAGAGGCTGAGAAGAAGCTATTTTGGATTGGATCATAACACCTAATCATTTGTTGATTGTGAGGCTTGTGCATATTCAATACTAACAATGTTCTGTTCAATGTATTGTTGACAATCTCCACTTCTGTGGATGAACACTCTCCTTTGTGGATGAACACTCTCCTTAAGTGGATGAACCTTCTCCTTAAGTGGATGACAAATACTCTTTGAGTGATTTTGTATTTCTCCAAAAGGCTGAGAAAAGCTCCCACTTGGATGAAAGATCCCCTTTTGGGTGAACAGATTGTCAACAATCTTTTACATAAATTTTGGTGTACTTTGTTGAGCATGTAAGTAACTCTCCTAATGTAATTTGATTGGAGCTTTTGCTGGAAGGTTTTAACCATTATGAAAATGTGTTTTTAGGTTCTTAACAGGTTGAGGGACATTCTCATGTGAAGTGATCTTAGATCTACATCTAAACACCAAGATATGACAAGCTAGTGAAGCTAGTCTTGTGATTCACTAAGTGTGCTCTTTCATTCACCTCTAAAGCTTGTATTTATCACTTGCTGGAGTTTATAAACTTTTAGAAGTGTGGTTTACATGTGGTTTTACAGGTTGAATCAATATCTTAGTGTGTTGATCATATGTTGATCAAGTTTGTTCAATTCTAGGTATTCTTGGCAGCCTAGTCTTTTGTATTTTCTAAGAATGCAAGTAACTCTTCACACCATAACTTGATTTGGTCACTTGCTGGAAAGTTTGAGAGCTTAAGCAAGAGGGTGTTCAGGTTGGTTTGAGTTTGTAATCCATTCTTAGTGTGTGCAAAGTGTTGCATGTGTTTTCAATCTTCTTTTTTATGCTTGGAAACTAGCCAGGTTCAAGATAGAAGTGTTTTAGGGTCCTAGATCTTCTGGGATCTCCTTATCCATCATTTGTTGAGAGGAAAGTGAGTGTTGGGTGTATTAGGACAAAGCCTAAAAGTTGAAGAATCATTATATTCATGGCTTCAAATGGTGGGATCATGTTAGAAACTAATGATAGGTTGAGTTCATCAAACTACTCTACCTGGAAAGTGAGGATGGAATCCTTACTTGAGTTGAATGAACTCATGGACATAGTTGCAAGAACTGAAGAGAGACCACCCACAGTTCAAGAGCAACAAAGGTTTAATAAGAAGGCCAAAAGGGCTCTTCATATCATTAAAATGAATGTTACCAATGAACTTCTCAAGGAAGTTGGTAAGTGTCAAAGTGCAAGTGAGGCATGGAATGCCTTGAAGAAGCTCTTTGAATCAAAGTCCACATCTAGGGTATTGACCCTAAGGAGGCAAATATTTTCTAGTAGGCAAAGAGAGGGTGAAAGTGCTCATGCATTTGTCTTGAGGGTTAAGTCCTTAAGTGATGATCTAGCATGTGTTGATGAAAACATAAAAGATGGTGAAATAGTCCAGGTTATGTTGAATGGTTTGCTAGATGAACATGCTAACCTTGTGCAAAGTTTTGCCATTCAAAGAGGCTTGCCAAGTGTGGTTGACTTGCAAGAAATC
The DNA here is from genome assembly GCA_029204225.1 of Diphasiastrum complanatum. Taxonomy (NCBI): domain Eukaryota; kingdom Viridiplantae; phylum Streptophyta; class Lycopodiopsida; order Lycopodiales; family Lycopodiaceae; genus Diphasiastrum; species Diphasiastrum complanatum. Next base: position 29,747,244 of record CM055097.1, read on the forward strand.
TTATTGGTTGAAGAACATAGGTTGCAATCAAAGCTTAATGGTGCATCCTTGCAAGGTGGAGGTGAAGAGGCTTTCTTCACAAAAGGCAAAGTCAAAGGCAAAGGGAAAGGCAAAGGGAAATGGTCCAAAGGTGGTAATTCAGATCATGATGATCACTCTTCCTCCTCTTCTACTTCTTTTAGAAAGAAAGATAAGTCAAAGTTCAAGTGTTTTTATTGTGGGATAAAATGTCATTTTGCAAATGAATGTCATAAGAAGCAAAGTAATGAAGGTAGCAAGCAAAACAACTTTTGTACTTCTAATGAGGATCTAGATTCTTGTGATTCTCTCATGATGTGTTCTTCAAGTCTAATGTCAAGTGGAAGTGACAAGGATCATGGTGGATAGATAGTGGATCTAGTTCACACGTGACTAGTCACAAGGAGTTCTTTACTTCTTTGATCTCTTATGTTGGAACCAAGAAAGTGGTTCACATGCCAAATGGTGGTGAGTGTATGATCAAAGGTATTGGCTCAATTCCTATTTGTCTTTCTACTAATAGGAATGCAAGGCTTGACGGTGTTCTTTACATTCCTTCACTTTCAGGAATTTGCTAAGTGTTGGTCAAATGTTAAAGAAAGGGTACAAGACAAAGTTTGTTGGGGATGTTTGCTTCATTACTAAGGGAGATTTCTTGATTGCTAGAAGCAATAGACAAGGTAGACTTTACAGGCTTGATGCATTTGTTATGTCTAACAAGAGGAATGAAATGGATGTTGGTGGTTCTCTCAACTTTCAAAAGTCAATCCCTAGCATCAATAAGATTGGTAGATCTTATGCAAAGTCTAAATAACTTCCTTATGCTAGATCTAGGTTGAAATCTAATGAGCTTCTTGGAGATAGTTATTGTTGTGCTAACTTGGCAACTTTTGGTGAATCTATGATCAATGTTTTGGATCCATTGGATCTTGAAGATGGACTAGTGCTACCTACTAGTCAGATGGAGTCATGTGGTGCTAAATTAGTATCATGTTTGAATTCTTTCACTCATAGATTTCCAAGTCTTGTTGGCTCTTCAATGGAACTACATGGAAAGTGCAAAAATGAAAAAGGTAAAAAGAGAGCTAACTTCATCAGTGGAGGTGATGAAAACTCTTCTTTGGAAATGGTTGTTGCTAATGACTTATTTACTCATTTGGAAAGAGATGGTGCTTTGATCATGATTGAAGAAAAAGTTTCTTTTGTATCTTTATGTGATGAGTCCAAAAAAGTCATTTGTGAAACAAGTGGTGTCACATGTATTCATAAAGAAAGTAGATCAAAAGGTTCTATCGTGAGACTTGGTGAGGAAGATCTCAAGTCAAAAGGGAGAGATGAATGTGAAGTATTCAAAGTAGGATGTACTTTGAATTATGCTTTTGTGAATGATAGTGAGGGTTCATTATCATTACCTATATCATTGATTAGAAGTCCAGGTTTGACAAGAAAAAGTACTTTAATCATTCTTATGTTGAAGGAACTATGTATTCTTTTCATGGCTTCTAATGTTCGAGATTCTTCCATTTCTTATGATGCAACTATCAAGAGGGAGATTGCTAACTTTTGTGGTGTGATCATTAAGAGGGAGTCTTGTGAAGGAAAGGGCAAAGGAAGAGTGACTCTTGGGAAGATTCAAGGCATGGATCTTGCATCTCTTCATCAACTCAAAGGTTGCTATGATTGTGGTGGAGTGTTCATGCGTGATCAAGATGGCAAAAGGTTGGATGAAGAAGACTACATGGAGCAACTCAAGTGGCAATTTCTCCAAGGCAAGGAAGATCTCATTGGTGAGCTCATTGAGGTTTGGTTTGAGCTCAAATGGTCTAGTTTGATTAGGTTTGATACTCAACTTCATCTACTCTACTTCATGTTGGATAGAATTGTAGAAATCTATCTTTTGGTTTATGATGGTGACATTGTTTTCACTAACTATAGTGAAAGGTTGAAATCAAGCAATGATGAGATCTTGTGGGAAGTTAATCATGTGTTTGAGAGGGAGTAACTTCAGAGGTTCAGATCTGAAGATGTTTATAAATGCAAATTCCTTGATCTTTTATTGAAAGATCAAGATGTTGATCTTGAATTGCTTCATCAACACCAAGAGGCAAGTAGCAATTGGAAGCTAGTCAAAAGCATCAAAGGGGAGCCACATGGGCAAAGCATTTTGGATCTGTTTTTATAGGTTCTTGAAGGTTCAAGTAAGGTTCTTGGAGCAGCAAGGAAGTGTCCTTTTACTCTACCTTATTTGTTTAATCTCATGTATGAACATTGTCATGTCAATGTGTTGGAATTGTCAAAATTCAATGAAACTAGTTCCATAGTTTTGCATCCTTTGGATCTTGGAGATGGAATAGTTATCATTGCTGGTTCTTATGATCAAGTACATGCATTCATTCAAATCTTGAAAGATATTAAAGTGGACAATATGTTTACTTTTGAGCAAAGTTCAAGATCTAGCATCCTAGTGTTGGCAAATTGGCAAATTGGTGACAATGTAGGATCAAGGGTTGTATGCAAATCTTGTGGAGATACTTCAAGTATTTCAAGTTCAGGTTTTGCTCATTCAAATGGAGCAGAGAACACATCATTTTTGCATTCATTCACTCAAGGGCTTTCATGGATTGGAGATCTACAAAGGCAAGGTGGTGATGGAGGTTCATTCATGGAGATACATGGTGCATTCACTATGGGCATAGTGGAATGTGGAGGAGGCATGCAAACACTTGCTGGTTACTTTCACTTACAACCTGTTTGTTGCTATTTTACAGAGAGTTCAAAGGTGGATACATGGAGGAATCCTTTCATTATGATTCTATGTTCTTTTACATGTATCATGTTCACCATTCTATGTAAAATTGATGTAAGAAATAGTGAAGCATCCTATATGGACACTATTATCTATATCAATTATGTTGTACTTCATATTGTACATATTAGAACACTTGAGAAGAGATCTATTATCATGATGGAGATCCTTCTTAGGTTGGAGCAAAGTAGCGTTGTAAAACTAGCAATTAAGTTGAAGAGGGAGTGTGAAAATTGTCAACATTTCCTAGCTAGTTTGAGGCCTAAATTGTCAATTTTTGTACATAGTTTTGGATATAGCATTTCACACATGTAAAAGAGGCCTAGATACTTTTATTTTAGTATATATCTCATGTTGAAGAAGTCTCAAACTTCATGACCTTCGAAATGACACCAAAATCATGTTATTTGGACATATAGGCCAAAATTGGCTATTTTAGGCTATTCGTGTCCTAAATTTGGGTCCTAAGTTCTAGAGAGAGGAGAGAGAGTCATCTCTCTCACCTATATTAGGCTGAAATTCGTGGAGAATAGGTTGGAGAAACTTATTGTATTGTTGAGAGAGATCAATAGATCATTGTCACAGTTTCTTCCTCCATTGAGAGCATTGCTTTGTGTATTGTCTTCAAGCTTTTGTGTATGATCTTAAGAGGTTTCCAAAAGTGGTAGGCTATTGTTGTAGGGCTCGTATGCTGTTGTTTTTGGCTGCCATCAGTACCTTTTATTAGTTCCTTTTGTCTCTTGAATGCTTTGTCAAGTTCATGCGTATCAAAGGTAGCATTAGGATGCTTTGCCATTTCTAGCTTTTGTAGCCTGTTGTGCAAAGATCTTAGCCAAGTATTTTGGGAGTTTGGATCCATTCAAGATCCACTTTTTTCACATCAGTCATGGTGGAACATCGTTCAGACTTTCTTTCTGAGAACTGGTTAACTTTCAAAAGAGTCTGTAGATAAATCTTCAATCGATCTGACTTCATCCAATGGTGTTCTTTGGACCAGACAACTATAGTTGCTGAGTACAATAGAGAATTCCAACAAATGGTCCCAGTATTCGATTATGGAGAAGAATATCTTGTACAATGCTATATATATGGTTTACAACCTCAATATCATTGCATTTTAGAAAATTATCTACAAACTACTTCTCTCCAGCCTGGGTTCCGATTAAGGAAAACTATGGAATATGTTTTAAAGTACGAGCAACAACTTGATTTAGGAGCTTTTGAGAATATTTCTATTTTTGACAACAATCTAATGGAGTATGAGGTATTCAACAAGGATATTGTCCTCAATGAAGAGATTTCATTATTCCATATAAATCCAACTTGTATCAATACCTTGGATTATTGTTCAATGCCTCATAGATCCATTTTACAAGATCTTCAAGTGACTTCAGTTGGAGAACCCATTTCCTATGGATTCTCCAAAACTCAGAAGCCAAATCGTAATTCATGTGCATATGCAAAATGTATGGATGTGAATAATGATTGGGAACATTTTCTCAGTCAACCAACACTCTATAGGAGGCTGATTTTAAAATATGTCGTCAATCTATATCAGTTTCTTTGGAGAAGTTTACATTGTTCAGTAGACTCTAATGTGATCAATCTTCAATTGAGTAATGTCAACAATGATTGTTCACCAATGGTTATTTGGAACAGTCAAAACATCAAATCCCTGGTTCAACTTTGGAATGTATTTTCACTACTTGGGAATGATGCTTCAACGATTTATATGGGCAACTACAAATTTTATATTTTGAGACGAGAGTCTATTTTTGAGGTCAATCAGGTCAAATATTTACAACCACCTATGAATGAGGTATTGACCAGATTTGAAGAAATATAATTTGGTCAACATTATGCCCAGAGATATGCTTTATCATATGACAGAGTGTCAATATTCATGCCGAGTACTTCATATGGAGCATTTATATGTGAACAACAATTCATGACTACCATTATTTATGACAGAATTGTAATTTTTTTCATCAAATTGGCCAAACAACATGGATTAGCAGTTATGATAGAAGAGCCGGATGCAAGACAAAACCAAGAATCCAAGGGAATTGGATAAGCATCTAAATTGGTATGATGTCGAGGAAGCAGGCAAAAGAGGATATTGCGGTGACATAATTTGTCCATTCCATACAGATTGGTTACCAATAAGCAATATGTTGCTTCATCAAACTCTTCTTCAACCATCAATTTTTCCTCCATGGGAACAAGGATTACAGTCTGAAGCCAACAAAATAATTTCAATTCGACAACTTTGGATCTGTAATGAGGCAATACGTTTTTGGATGACACATCCTCAATCATGACTACTTTACCGAGGCGATCAAGCTGATCAGACAAGCGTCTTCATTTTTGGGGACAAAAATGTTGAAGTAGGGGGAGTGTCATGTACTTTTAGTACATCAATGCTTATCAATGCAATATAATATCCATTGTAAGCTTTGTAGGCCCAAAAGGAGCTATTAGCCTTAAGAACAGGGCGGTTCCCTCTTTAGGCCCTCCAAAGTAATTAATAAGGATAATAGGCCAACAAGGGCCCAATATAGCCTAAAAAGTACTTAACAAGGGCTAACTATCCCTCAAGATAGTTAAGTTTAGTTAAGTGAGAGCATTATCTATAACTAGGCAAGAGACATCAATTTGTGAATCTTTTGGCTCATTTTCAAGTGAGAGCTTCTAGCTTCCTTGTGAATGTGAGCCATAGGGATCTCCATTGCTAGGTCTCATGTGCCCTATCCACATGAACCCATGCTCTTTTACATTGCCTTGTACTCTTTCTTTTATTGATAATGTGATTCCATTGAGATCTCGATGTTTAGCTTTCTATGGATATGCTATCTTGAATGCTTTGTACTTTTCTTGCTCTTAGCTTTACTTCCATTGTAATTGCTATTTGCTTAGATTTGGCACATGACAAGACAAGACAATAGTGATAGAAATCACGTTTGAACTTATAGTAACTAACTTAGAAATCACCAATACTACAGTGCTTATGTAGCCAAACAATTAAGCATAAAAAATTATCAGACAAATAATTAGTCACGAATTGTTCGTGAATTAGTCACAAAGAAATACAGAAACACATACATTCTAAGACGAAAGCTGAACGCAATGAAGGATAATATTGATTTAGTATGAAAATGTAACAGAAGTAAATGAGTACAATAAGTTACAGATCGAAGCCGCGTACTCTATGCTATCTCTGAGCGGCTAAAATGGAAGTCTGAATTAAGCGCAATGCTGATAAGCAGTGGCGTAATAGCAATCTCTAAAACAACTCTAAGAAGTGAGCTAGAATGCTCAGGAGTGTTCAAGCTCGCAGGCTTGAGAGAGAGAGAGAGCTAACTATTCAAATGCTTCTGATAATTCTGATATTCAATGAATTTAAGATGATTTCAGATAATTCAACTGTATGAATATGAACAACTATTTATACTTAAGAAATTAGGTCGTCAAATGCGATCGCCAGTTGGCTGGTGATCAACTGGCATCCATCCGGTCCTTATCATTGATTGTTGATAAGCGGTGAGATTGGCCATAAACGTAATGTCTGCATAAATGAACCAAAACTGTTGCTCTGCAGAATTGAACTAAAACAGCCACAGGCGACACTGTCGGGTTTTTCACGAAAAAGACGAAAAAGACAGGTGTCTTTAAATCACGATGCATGAGATACACGCAATCTGATTCATTAGACAAGTAGATACATAGCAAAATAGTATCAAGTGTCAATAGTTTCAATTGTCTCAATATTGTATTATCAGTTCTTGAACTGATATGAGAAATCCATTCAACACTTGAATGCTTTCAATCAATGTGCTACTATAGTTCTCGTATCAGGGCATTATGCCATTCTGATCAGTTTTATGGTACTGGTCCATATCAATTTATAAAGTTAAAGCATATGCATTTGAAAAATAACTGTGATATATAGGTTGCGATTTGCAAACGAGAGATAGCGTGGATCAGTACTTAGATACAGGGCAAATCCATGCCATACCAATACCTAAACCCATAATAGGCATGCCAACTATCACCTAGTTTCATTAATTTTAAATATCGATCGTGTCTTAAGAAACAATACAACAATAACTACATGTAATTATAATTAGCCAAGTATTTACCCTAACACTTGCAATAGGATTAGGGAAAATCCATGCCATACCAATCCTTACTAGTGCAACGATCCCTACTAGTGTAGCGATCCCTTGCACAAATCCATGCACATTAAGAGCACCTAGGTTATTATTGCTTGTGTTATCATTCATAACCTTTATTAATGGGAAAAGAAAACAGCAAAGTCATCATATGTGTAGCCATAATTACTTATTTGTGCAATAGGATTAGGGCAAATCCATGCCATACAAATCCCTACTAGTGTAGTGATCCCTTGCACAAATCCATGCACATTAAGGGTGCCTAGGTTATTATTACTTGTGTTATCGTTCATAACCTTTATTAATGGGAAAAGAAAATAGCAAAGTCATCATATGTGTAGCCATAGTTACTTATGCATGTTTTCAGTGCGGAATGAAAGAAATATGTACAATAGTTTTCGTTATCTTGCTATAGGTACAAACCAGAACCTTTCCCTACCACCATTCATAAACGTAGATTATGTTTATTGTATACACCATTACCGCATTGTAAACTAGTGCACGAAGTGAAGTGTTGCAATACTAACCTAAATAGATGTCGCATACGAATCTTGTGAGGAAGTAATATTTGTTTACAAAAGTTGTTTCCTTCGAAGAGTGATAATAAGCGATTTTCGAGTCTAGTTATTGCCATAACAGTGATAGCATAAAAAGCCATGCCAATCAAGATACATTTAATATGAAACAAAGTATCTGCTTATGTTTAAGCAAAGGAGCATAAGAAAACCCATATCTTATTATTTGGCGTCTTCATGAAGATGTTAGTCATAACACATATATGCATGAGAGCGTATTTAGGATCTGGCAATGGACTCGAGATGCAATATCTCAATATAGAAGTCGTTGTGAAGAAAGAGACATATGGCATTGTTTATCATTGCATGTACTCGACATATCATAAACCATAAGTCACAAAGTGATTGAACCAACTTTCAGAATGTAGTAGTTCGTTGTCTACCAGCGCTGAACCATCAGTAGTATTGAAAATATAGATCTCTACATATTTCATAGTGTTATCATCGTTATCCTTTCAGCAATGAAGGTGCAACATACATGTTTAAACAACTATACAATCAATCAATTGTTTTGAAGATAGTGTAATCGTTGTTCCAACGAATATGTTGGTGATCCGTGAAGCACAAGTATCAAGCAATATACTTGTTTATGCTCATGAATGCATAGAGTAGAGATGTGTTGTCAATGCATGATCAACGTGTACATAACTCACCTCAACACCACAATATTTGTGCAAAGATGGAACCATCATTTAAACAAATTTGCCATAAGAGCAGTAAATTGTGATTTACAATATATACTTCATTCTGAAATGAGTGGAGAGCATTCATATGAGTATCATACCAAAAGGTATTGGATCGCGATCCACCGCCCTCTTTATGCCATAGTTTACACTTAACAAACACTCTACAGAAGCATTTCTTTCGTATGCTATCAAAATGAAAAGTAATAGTGAAAAAAGGCATACCATTCCGTGTGATCGTGTTGAACAGAGAACTGTAGATGGGCACCACCATGCAAAAGCCAACGGAAGAGGAAGATGAGGAGGAGAAGGAGGAAGCGTAGTGAAGGTGGTGGTAGTGGCGCTTCTTTTAACCTTTTGATAGCATGAAAATGGAGGGAAAGTCCATTTTTTGAATTTTAACACGTCAAAAATTATTTTTGCATATACATCATAAGGCATAAGATGACTAACAAAACCACCCGACACGTTCACAAATATTCTGACGAGGCAAGGTTACATATCATTGAGATAGTTCATGAGAGAGAGAGAGAGAGAGAGAGAGAGAGAGAGAGAGAGAGAGAGAGAGAGAGAGAGAGAGAGAGAGAGAGAGAGAGAGAGAGAGAGAGAGAGAGAGAGAGAGAGAGAGAAGAGAACAAAAGAATGGACTCAAATCTTAAGAAAAATAATAAATGCCAGAGAAAAATGTCTTAAAAAACCAAAGGAATCTAGCCTCCTATTTGGCCAACTCTTATTGGCCCTCTTATTAACATAGTCTCTCTAGGTTAACAAAATTCATATTTATCCAGAGCCCAGTAAGTGGCTTGACCCTATATGCATGTATTCTCTAACTTTTTTTTATGGAAAGCCATAAGACTAGTCACATCTAGCCTATTTTATTTACTACACCAAGTGTAACGATCACCAAGTGAAGATTTCTCAAGATCCTGTCGCATGCAACCAAAAGGACACATGTGGAGCAAAACCACCCAACCAACAGGAAATGACAAGTCAAGTCCCTAACTGCTTCACTCTTGAGTCACAGTGACTGACTGCAAGAGAGGAGAGGATCCTGGCTTTTGGAAACAAGAAAATGAATGAGGAGATGGGTGAGTTCCTTCAAAGATATAGACCTCAAAAGCTGAGGAATAGTACCTCTGGGATATCCCAAGACCATGCAAAAGCAACTTGATCTCCTATTCTTACACAAAAAGCTACCGATCACCATACTCCATAGGTCCAATTAGAGCATCTAGGCCTTCACAAGGTTATTAATTACATTACTAGCCTAGTCCAAAATGACGTGCTGTAACTAATAATCTCGTACACTAGAATATCGGCTATCCATGTCAAGGACTATTCTGAATTCAATACGTAGGACATGGACATAACACCAAGGCCCACAATATGACCTAAATTATGTACACAAAATGTTGATTTAGCTGCATATTCCTACTAGTGTTGCATATTGCCATGGACCACAAGGTGATATAAACATGTTTGTAACTTTGGACCACAAAAGTGACTTGCCTACTAGAGTATCTTTGCCTCATAATCGCTTTAGCCAACAAGTGGTACTGATCAGGGATCTTTTGCATACTTGATGGGTTGTTTCCAAAACCTAGTAACATTGTTCTAACATTATGGAAAATAACCACCATTTCAAATGTAGTCTTGATTCTAATAAGCAGCATCAAGAATTATAATAAACAAAGGATCCTACTAAGGTCCTCCAAATATGTATGCATCAAGGAGCATATTTGATTATGTTATAGCTCCTAACTCATCATATCCATTACTAGGTCAAACCATGAATTTGAATATTAGGATCATAATATGGATTACATATCAAAATGACAATCCACTATATGTCTTTATCATAAAGATCTAATCCAAAAGTCATTATCAATCTCCAAGGGTAGGTAGAATTATCGTAAAAGCAATGGCTATTGGAGTCAAGTCCTTATAGCCCTACCTCACCTTACCAAAGATGCAAAGTTGATGGCCTCCATCCAAAGCTCCCACCTTCTGGAAGTAGTCTCAATGGTTTTCAATTGCATGTTGGCCATGTACATGCCTAGTTTGACATAAATTCTCTGCAATTCCAAATAAGCCAACGTGTGTGACTACAAGGATACTCCTCACTAAATTGATCCACAACTTGCAATTGAAGACTGCGATTAATTCGGTTACTATCTATAATGAAAGGGATTTTGAAGAGTTATGGATACCATGCACATACAGAAAACTTCAATGGATTGTGATGCATTCTTCATCAAAAGGTGCACTCTGCAAAAGAAAGAGATCGAATATGGAACATAGAAGCTTTTGGAAAAGAAGAATTTTAGAGTTCAAAGTTTCAATGGGAGGTCAATCCATTTCAGAAGTCTTGATTCAACATGTGTATATGCACAATGACCTTATGGTGGTGGATGTCAATCTCATAGATCAACTCAAATTTATGCAACTTATGCTGGTTTTTATTTATTAAGTATCCTCATTATTGTAATATTTGTGTTAAAATGTCATATTGTCTTTTGCATATTTGTGTCCATCGAGCATAAGTGAATGTCAACTAGTACAATCTCTTGCAAGCATCATAGACATCATTCATTCTGATATCGGTTCACTCCAATATAAGCATCATCCTTTAAAGTCACTTTTGGATTCTGGCATTTTTTAAATTCTTTTTACATACCATGCAAAAATGGTTGCAGACTGGAAGCTTTACCTCTCCCACATTTCTTGAGCGAGGAATGCGTTCCCCTCGATTCTACCATTGTAGAAAGTTTTAGATCAAGATTTTTTATGAACATTCAAAACTGCATGAAATGTAGCACAAGACAATATGTACATGTTGAATTCACACGTGTGGATTGTCCACTACATGTACTTGTGATCTCCTAAGGTGTGTAGATGCACCAAGATCAAGACTAGATTGAGATTCAAGATCTATCTTTGATTCTATGGCAAAAACACACTACTACATGCATTCAATCACTTCCAACTCTCACTCACACATGTGCGAAGTGTTCCAAAAGTATTCTAAGTAAAAACAAGCTGCTCTTCTCGGGTAGAGAGAGAAAAACCATCACGAGCTCTCGGGTAGAGAGAGAAAGCTAGAAATTCAATGACATCAAAATCCACTCAATCTCAAAATCAATTAGATCCAAAAATGAGGAGTACAATGATACTAGTAGATTCATGAGCTACCACTGTGCTTAACTATGATTGGATCACACTTTTCCACCTCTTAATCCTATAGGACCATTGATCCATGCACCTCTAAATTCTATTGGACTATATTCAAGCACACCTCAAATTCCTATTGGACCACACATGGTTCCACCTCTAAATCCTATTGGACCTCTTAAACTTCATCAAACAAAAGCATTACACTTGTTTACACTCTAATTGGCACAAGTTTGGCCTCTTACTCTATTTTGGCTCAATAGTGGCATTACAAGTGGAAATGGATACTTTGCCATCTATGCCAAATTTGACCCTATCAACATCCTACACCTAAATGCTTGACTATGAAATTCTATGAGACCCCTATATCAAACATTTTGATTTACTTTACAATTCTCCACACGTGGGAAAATCCTCCACACATGTGAAATTCACTTACAAACTTCTATCATAAAAAATACCAAGCTAGATTTTTGCCAATTTCTCACACTCCTCCTCAAAAAATAGCTTGGAAAGGTACTAGATCACTTGAGAAGTTTGTAAATCTTTTTGAGTGGATCCTTTGGTATGCATAAGAAGTGAAGATCAGCCAAGGGATCCATCATAGCAGCACCCTCACCATATCCATGATAAGATCTCTTTGGTAGAGATCTCTTGCCAATGCCTTTGAAGAGTGCTCCACCAATATGCCACTATGATCATGGGCTTCCTCCATGCTTGATGATGATCTTTGATTTGAAAGCTCCACTTGCATGATGGATGCACCATAAATAGAGAAATATGAGGCTTCCAAGCCTCATAAGGATCATGGAGATCAAGATCATAAGATGTGAAACAATGATGATTATCAAGATTATGCTTTCTAGCTTGACTAGTCCACATACAATGAACTATATCCATGATGGATCTAATCTTGATATCAAAGACTACCTTGATCTTTTTTAGGCTAGTTACTCTCTCAAGGATGTAAGTGTCCACTTTGGATGCTTCACTTAATCTCAAGAGGAGTTTACAATTTGCCTCAAAACATGTGAAAACATGATGTTCAAAAAAGTGAGTACCAAGCTCAATCTTGTTCTTACTAGAACCAAGAGCATACTTTTGACAATACAATATCTTGCTTTCAAAAAGTATTGGAAACACATCTAAGTCAATAATGACAAGAAACATGTCCATACCATAAGCATCATACAAAACTAGTATAGCTTTTCTTGAGCTTTGAGATCCAAAAAATTCAATGAAGCAAGATAGCATTTCAAGCAAAGAAAGAGAAGCATATATGAATGTGTTGTAGTAGATACAACATGAAAGATGCCCTATTTGCCATGTAAGGTGAGCCATAAAGACTCGGCCATGCATCTTGAAGATCTTCTTGAAATCATATGAAGAAGAAACTCCTCCTCACACCTTGGCCCCACCATAACTTGAATACCTTCAAAAAAGATAACTTGTGATGCTTCTTGAGAAGCCTTGATCTCGGCCACTTCCAAGATTGAATCTTCATGCAATGTGACATCTCTATTCACAATCACTTTTGAAATAGAGAGTGTAAAGACACTAAAGGCCTCCTTGATGGATGAGTATCCAACATGATCCATGATCTTGGATCATCCTTCCTTCTTGTTTCTAAGGGAATATGTGCAAAGCAAGCACTACCAAGTTCACTAAGGTGATCAACCTTAGGCTTCATCTTGAATAAAACTTCATATGGTGCTATTCCTTCAAGAGCTCCAATACTCCTCAAAGCTTTGATCTTCGATGAGAATTTCTTCTCAACATATGCTTTGAATAATAAGGAATAATCATACACCATAATACTTGAAGAGAGAAGATATGTGCATCTTGTGTGATCATCCTCCTTTGAAATATTGGACATATAAAAAACATCAAGAGAGTTTGCACTCTCATTTGGATCCAATTTGTAGATGCCTTCAAATCTTGATCCATATGCAAGGATCTCACCATCCTTCTTGATCACACAATTGTCAATACTGAAATTGACATCAAAGCCACTATCAAGAAGTTGGCCAACACTTAAGATGTTCTTTGTAAGCTTTGGGACAAAAAGAACATTGTTGAGAAAGAGATCTTTAGAAGATGCAAGCTTCAAGGGAATAATCCCTACTCCTTCAATATTGCACTCATGCTTACTTGCAAAGTATATGGTCTTCTTAACTCCATCATAAGGCAAAATAGATGAAAAAAAGTGCTTGGAGCCACACATATGTGAAGATGCTCCACTATCAATATACCATGAGTCATCCTTGTTGAAGGTGGAAGAGGAGAAGCTTGATGCCATAAGAGAGCCTTCTCCATCACTTGCAATATAGTCTTCTTTCTCATTGGTGATGTTGGCTTGATTGAGTTGATTCTTCTTCTTGAAGCAATTGGTGGCATAATGGCCTTTCTTGCCACAATAAAAGCACTTGATCTTCTTCTTCTTGAGATTTGAAGTAGAAGCATGAGAGGTATCCTCCTCCTCCTCTTCATCTTGGTTTTTAGCTTTGTCATTAGAGAAGTGATGGTGTTGCTTCTTACTCCTCTCTTTGTGCTTGGCAAATAGAACTTTGCCATCATCATGATTGAGTGATAGCTTGTCCATCCTCAAGAGTTTGTACTCTTGTCTTGATTCTTCAGAAATAAGCACACTTTGAAGGGCCTCCAAACTTGGTAGCTCCTCCTTAATGGCATAGGATTGGACAAGGTTGTCATATTCATCTCTCAAGCCATTGAGAATGACTTGGACTAGCTCACTTTGATTGATTGAGTCACCAATACATGCAAGCTCCCTATGAATATCCTTGACTCTCAAAACATAACTAGATGCACTCTCATCACTCTTTTGACTACTTTGGAAGATTTGATTTCTAAGAGTGAGGAGCCTAGAGGTGTTCTTAGCCTCATAGATGGACTTGAGACAATTCCAAGCTTCCTTGAATGTAGAACAATCACCAATCTCCCTCAATATCTCATTAGAGACATTCATCTTAATGTAGTGGAGAGCCATCCTAGCTCTCTTCTTGTATTTTTGTACTTCTTGAAGGACTTGAGGCTCCTCCTCAATCCCAAGTACAATGTCCATCACATCTTGGAGTATCAAGATGGACTCCATCCTCAACTTCCATATTAAATAATTGGAAGTAGACAATCTCTCACTTGGTTGCAACAAGTATGAACTCATTGAAGTCATGTAAAGTGGAGATAAATAAAAGTGATGAACAAAAAATGTTGCCTCTCTCTCACTATAGGATCCAATAATGGTGTGCTACCATCTCCTATGCAAGATCTTGCAACAAACTGTGAGATGATTCTCACTAGCTATCTCAATCTCTCCAAAACTAGATCTACTTCACATCAAATGATGAAGTATGGGCAAAGTTAGGATCAAACACTCTTAGAACGTGTGAAATACACTAAGAAACCAAATTTGACTCAAATACAATGATATTGCATGAAACAAAATGCCTAAGATCTCAAAACAGTGCCTAGATCACATATATTGCATGAAACAAAATGCCTAAGATCTCAAAACAGTGCCTAGATCACATATAATAAGCATTCAACTGTGATTTTGGATCAAACAAGCAATCTCTTGACCAAACCAAATGTGTCCTACCCAGGTCTAGGTGCCCTACCTAACCCTCTTCAAAATCTTATAACTTTTGATTGGATCAACCAAATGGAATGAAACTGATTGCATCAGAAACTATAGCTTCAAAACAAGCTATCTAGCAAGATTTTTGGATCAAACATGAAAGAGAACTCCCAAACTGAAATTGGATGTTCCTCACATGTGTCTGATCACCTAATTCCGTACAGTACCAGGTCAGACCCAATCAATGTCCTTTTGATCTCTTTTGATCCAAAATTGAACAAGATAGCTAGGAAAATGGGCCTTGACAATTTCTAGCTCAAGATTGATGAAAATTTTTCACTTAGATGGATCAAAATGCATGGTAACCTTAGGTAGGCTCTGATACCATGTTGAATTCACACGTGTGGATTGTCCACTACATGTACTTGTGATCTCCTAAGGTGTGTAGATGCACCAAGATCAAGACTAGATTGAGATTCAAGATCTATCTTTGATTCTATGGCAAAAACACACTACTACATGCATTCAATCACTTCCAACTCTCACTCACACATGTGGGAAGTGTTCCAAAAGTATTCTAAGTAAAAACAAGCTGCTCTCCTCGGGTAGAGAGAGAAAAACCATCATGAGCTCTCGGGTAGAGAGAGAAAGCTAGAAACTCAATGACACTCAAAATCCACTCAATCTCAAAATCAATTAGATCCAAAATGAGGAGTACAATGACACTAGTAGATTCATGAGCTACCACTATGCTTAACTATGATTGGATCACACTTTTCCACCTCTTAATCCTATTGGACCATTGATCCATGCACCTCTAAATTCTATTGGACTATATTCAAGCACATCTCAAATTCCTATTGGACCACACATGGTTCCACCTCTAAATTCTGTTGGACCTCTTAAACTTCATCAAACAAAAGCATTACACTTGTCTACACTCTAATTGGAACAAGTTTGGCCTCCTACTCTATTTTGGCTCAATAGTGGCATTACAAGTGGAAATGGATAATTTGCCATCTATGCCAAATTTGACCCTATCAACATCCTACACCTAAATGCTTGACTATGAAATTCTATGAGACCCCTATATCAAACATTTTGATTTACTTTACAATTCTCCACACGTGGGAACATCCTCCACACATGTGAAATTCACTTACAAACTTCTATCATAAAAAATACCAAGCTAGATTTTTGCCAATTTCTCACAGTACAGACCAATGATGACTTCAAACAACCAAATAGTCATTTATTAGAAAATGAAAATCATCAATTGCAATGCACATAGCTTTCATATTAAATAATCATCAATACGTACTTGTGACAGTATGGTACAGCAAATATTTCGGTATCACCCAGCATAGATCGTAAACACGATGAAGTCGACTGCTCTTCGTCCATGAGCACGTGACAAAAAAATTGGTTACAACAAAAACACTGGGAACACTGTTGCTTTTGTACAATTCGACCCAATAATTGAGTCCACTTTTCACATCTAGATCTGTTAGGTCCAAAGATTTATTTCTAAGTTCCTTACAGACATCAGGATTAAAATAATTCATATATGAGGCGGAATATATATTTAATAAAAAGCCACCACCTAATCTATCTATTTGTTTAGCTATGTATTCTTCGAAGGCTATATATTGTCTAGAATTAAAAGATGTCTACTTGGGATCAACCGGAAATTTAACAACTATATACCTATATACAGTACCCACAATGATTGGAAAGGGCTTTCAGAAGCCCCCTGAGTCATGAGCCCATGGCTCACCAATAGCCCTACCTCCAAGGTGACTATTCCCAAGACTCATCCATTGAGGCGATTTGTAGAACCGGTGCAGGTTTAGATGTCTCTAGTCTCCTCAAGCTAGCAAGGCGCATAAATCCGATGATTCCAGTCAAGGAAGGACCATCACACTCCAACAACTCAGAATGGCAATATCTTTAAGGGGTTAGGGCGCAGCTCGGAAATGAGATATGCAATAGTATTTGGGTGCTAGAATGAGGATTAATGAGGATAAATGATGATTCCACATTCTGTTCACAGCGCAACTCTGAGGTATCAACAATTAAGGTGGACTCAATGAGCAGGGGTGCCTATTCTGTGACTGTCTTTCAAATGTGACTTCTAGTAACAGTAGCACTCGCTCTTGGGTTTACTTCCAAGTGCGACCTCCTCCACTCAGCGACTCCTCTGGGGACAGGCGTTGATCTGATCTAGTTCAATGACGAATCAGAGAGCTTGTGAGCTGGAAACAGGTGCACTTCATGCGTGCAATCAAGACTGCATTTGAGTTGTCCGATATGCTTGAAGACGGTCTTCAGGTGGGCACAACATGCGCATTGCAGGTTGGACAGTGATAGAGTAGTAACAACTGGGCATAGAACATATGTGTATGCATAGTTTAGAGTAGGAGCCGACTGATTCACAGTTCAGCGAGCTACCTTTGATATTGCTAAAGGTGAGACTGTGGTTGAGTTCGTCCAGGCCACCAACGCATCAGCGAAGCAAGCTCCCAAGTGTGCTCCAACATTTTTTAGTTTCCAAGAGGTTTCTATCAGCCAAACTAAACAACGGTTATGACTTCAATTCCTTCCAACTTTGTGATATCACCCCCCCAGCAGCACTTCTAATGTGGTAAACAAAATATAACCCGCTTGAAAGGACTCTTTCCCCAAGAAGGAAACTCTCTACCACATTATAGTCCTCAACACTAACTCTCACCCTCCAATCAAGCAACCCGTAATCAGCAAGATCCACTCCATCACTCTCCCTCTCACAAAGAGTCCAAAAGAAGTTCACTCTCGAATCTTTCCACACCAGACAAAAGATGGTATAGACATCAAGCAACAACAAAACTCACTCTCAAATGTGTTCTCTCCCATCCTCTCATCCCCTCACCATCAACATAAATACTCAATCTTCTTCTCATTCTCTCGCCCTTCCACGTTCATTCCCTCACCCAACCTACAAAACAAAAGTTCTTTCTCCCATCATCTCACTCCTTCATCCTTCCATGTTCATTCTCTCACCCAACCTACAAAACAAAAGTTCTTTCTCCCATCATCTCACTCCTTCATCCTTCCACGTGACACACAAGCAAAAGTTTCCCCTCAGCCTTTTCTTCTTTCTTGGACCCCAATCTCAAGTAGACCACTCCCTTTTATAGAGGTCACCCAAAGCTTCCCCTTCATAATGACATATCTTCATTCTTCAAGCCTTTCATGAAAAGTGTCCTCTCTTGTACATGGCCCTTAGTTGTGATTTGACCACAAGTGGTACACCCTTCCCCTTTTGGAAAAGATGGATTGGGGTCATGGGTACAGGGGTACCACATGTGTGAGCCACTTTTTTCTTTTGCACTTGTGGTTGTGTAAATGTTAAGTACTTCTCTTGATTACTCTTCTTAATTGAGTGGTCCTCATTGGGGAATAACCTCGTACTACTCTCTGAGAGATTGATTCCTTCTACCCCTAGTACTGATCTAAAGTCTAGAGCTCCCCTCCCATTCGGACTCAGGTATGGGTGTTCTTTCTGATTGGGGTACTTCTGGGTAGCCATCTACTACCACACGTTCTCGGCCTCGTCCAAAGATGAGTACTCTGGTAGGGATATCTACGATGCAATTGCTAAGCCTGAGCCATGGCCGTCCTAATAGCATAGAATACCCCCTATTCCCCACATACATCCGCATGACATAGAAATCTACCTGAATGATTCTGTCCGCTACAATAATTGGTACATTCTTAAGTTCTCTTCTGGTTTGATCACTGAATTGTTGGCCAGTTTGAGGGCGGTCAACGTGGCTGGTTCTAGTGTGAATCCCAATCTGTCAGCGAGCTCTAGGCTAATAATGTTTGCGGCGGATCCTGCAACGACTATGGCCCTTTCACAACTAGGCCATCAATTAGTACATCTACCTTAGGACAACAGCGGTCTAGGATTCCTGCTTCGATGTGTCCGACTGTAGGGGGTTCCAATGGTCTAGGTCTGATCATGCATTAGATGGTGCGCTTAATGGTGGGTGACAGTTGGTGATCAACTGCCACAGTCCTATTTCTAGCTTCATATTCTCTAATGCCTGTGTCAGATCGATATTTCCTGTCTCAGGTTCACGTCAAGGTTTTTATGAATTTTGCGTATTGTATCGCTTGCTCTCTTTGCCCCTATCCCGATTTTTCCCTTGCCAGTCTTTTTCGGGCCTAAGGGTCTGGGGTGTCGTCTCCCTTCTAAGGTACTCACCTCTCCCCGTTCCCTAGGTACTGTAGTTTCTTTCCCTGGCTTGGTCAACCCTTGGTCACTGGTTGTTGGTTTGTCTATCTATAGGGGTGTAAGTTTGGGCGGTTCACTTCGAAGATTGCTTCTCATCACTACTAAAATTTCCTTCCTCGTTGTGGTCTGGTCCATTGTCTCTAATTGAAGTTTACAAGTGCTCGATCATCCTCTAAGCGTGCTTTCCCCTTGTCCCGTGGATCAATTTTGGGCCCATGTTGTAGAAATTGATGTCCCCTCAATGGTCCAGCTATGTCTTGGAGCCTATGGTTCACGGGGCCTGGCATTCTATCGTCTGTATTTAGAGCCTCTCTACGAGTCCAACATCTATCCTCCAAATGCCCTCGCTTCTTGCAGTACCCACAAATCTCAAGTTTGGACAATTTTGGTTCAGGTGATTTCCTTTACAATGGTAGCACACTAATGGGTTAGGGCCATCTACGGAGTGTCTCTGACCTATCATATTTTGTTGTCATTTCAGAAAATTCACATCGGCTGCTAATGTGTGGATGTTCTCACTCATCACGTCCATGTACCCCTTCAGCATTGCTCGCATATCGCCTAATTATGTATTGGAACCGGCACTCTCATACCCTCGCTCTAGTACTCAGATCTGGGACTCCACGATCATGTCGTCTAACATCTTGTGTATGTGCCATCCTACCTGGGTGTGGTTCAATAGCCTGTATGGGGTGAGGATTCACTACATCTGTGGTTCCTATAGCTGTGATCGGTCCCCCTCTCCACGTCTCGGGTCTTAAATTTAAGTTGTTAATCGCTTGTGATAAGTGGGATGCATGTGCAACCGCGACCTGCGCTTCTTCTACCACAATCGCCTTGTCTACTTCCTCAGCTAATGTCTGGGGGTTACTCTAATGTACAACCATCTGTATGTCATTTTTTAGCCCTCGCAAGAAGAAGGTCAATAGTAACAAGGTGGCAGCTATACAGTGGGTTCCACTTGTCATGCCAATTCTGTCAATCGGCGCCAATACTACCTAATACTCTCATTTCTTCCTTGTTGTAGGGAGGTAGGGTGAACAGTAAGTCATTGGCCGTACGGTGGGGAGCATACTCGATCAGGAAGAGTCTATGGAATTCATCAATGGTGTGGATCGTCCCTCATTGCAAACTATGATACCATCGTCTGGCAGCTCTGGTTAAGGTAGTTGCAAAAAACATCATCTCATGATGTGGTCCATGATGTGGCTTATGAAGCATGCTGTCCAAAAGGCATCTATGTATTCCTCGGCACTCTCAAAGGGGGTCCCATGGAATTATGGTGTAGATCCGCTTAATTTGGGTAGTGCCCCCATGGTCGGGGGTACTACGATTGGTTCGGTCGGACATCTTGCCATTCCTGCGACAGTGGGTGCGATATCGTCTAAGGGTGCATTGACTTCTTCTACCGGTTCAAGTTCTGGTATCTCTGCAATATTTTCTGGTGGGTCAGTAGGATTCGACATGGGTTGGCTTGGCTCACCATTGGATTCTCCAAGGAGTGGGGATAAGGCCCCTCGACTGCTCCTCCTAATTTCTAGTCGTCTTTTCCTGGGTTCTGATGTCTCTCTGGGGGGTGTTTCCTTGCTCTAGTTTTCCGTGGTAACCCTATTTTCTCCTACCTAGTGTGGTACTGTGTCTTTCAATGAATAGCAATCAATTGGCATGGAACATGGGTCTCATGATTCTCCCAAGTCATTCCATAAGTCATCCAGCCATTCATACTCATGCATGGTCTTCATTGGGGTTCATACTAGATTCCATTCTTTTGGGATGCTAGTGTGGTTGGGACCTCAGATGATGATCTCGACATCAGGGCTCGGGCTTTCAACTCAATCTTTGGTGTCACAATGACTCATGTCATATACTCCTTTATGTCAATGTCTTTGGTACTTCACAATGGTCGAGATTTAAGGTTAGAGGTCACACAAGTGTAATTACTTACAAATGCTCTAGAGATCTCCGTAGGGGTACTCAATTAGCAATCATAGATCAAATGAAATGAAGTCATCGTCTATTGCTAGTTATTTACCTGGAATGCGCCACTAGATTGTTCAACCAATCATGGTGAAATAAGCAGACATCATCAAATAATTACATGATAAAATATCATGACTAGTTCCGTGCAATGTGAGGGTGCCGATTATACGCGCTACCCTGTTTGATAGGCGGTGGTATTTTGCCAATCATTAGGCCTAGGTATTTTGCTAGGCAGTTCCAATGATGGATGTGACTATATTGACCCCTAACTGAGGTGGTGTGTTTCAACCACGTATGGTGGACGGCCCGCTCTTCTATTTCAAAGAGGTTGAACTTACAACTTAATCATACAAAAATTGATTTATTGCCAAATACAACATCAAGTGTGAAATTTGCCGACTAAACACCATACACTTAGGACTTTCAATCTTTGATATTCACAATATTAATATGAGACAGTGTAATTAGCATACCAAGCGGCTTACTTATCAATAGATAGAACTATACAAATGCAACAATTGCTAAACAATGAATACATATCTTAACTAATCTTCTGATCACGCGAGTAATCCTTCTTTTAAACAATCAAGTATAACTAGAATCTAAACTATGATTCGTCAATCATAATTCATCAAATTCTTATCCTATACTTAATAAAAGAAGGCAACTACCAATGATTAGAAGGACTTTAAGTTCAGAGTCATCTCTAGTTTAGCAAATATAGCCGACCAAAAGTGACCAGTGAACTTTGAATCATGAATATTCATAATGCCACTTTGGTAATCCGTAAAGCCAAAATAGATACTCTAACTTTTGGCAAACATCCAACTCTCATGAGTCTTCCAGGATAGCATTCTCTCAATTCCAAATGGGAAAGGATAAGGCCAAAAAGTCTCGTATATTCTATGCACACACATTTGTTAAACGAATCCAAAATGACTCATAGATGTTGTGACTTATAAGCAATACATCTTAATCAACAATATCCCATAAGTAATATTATATTGTTGGATTTCAGCAACTAACTCAGAAGTAACACTTCTGACTCGGTTAGCTATATCCGATTTAGAAAATGTTTAAATGTCTAGGTGTGGTACCAAAACACCACATTTAATCTGATTCTAAATCAATCCTAGGTCAATAAGCAATTCTCAATGAGAAATTACTATAACCCAACGAGAGATTGTTTCAAACACAATTCTCATCAATATGCCTATGTACCAACAACTAGTTTATGCATGCAAATAAACTTAGTTCATAGAATACTTTGTAAATCCACAGGATTAGAAGTTTGTACAAAAGGTTTTAATGGTCCCACAAAGATTCACTACATAGCATATCTCTATCTCCTAATCTGTACACAACACTTTCATAACCGAGAATCCTGTAACTTGGTTATCTTCTAAGAGAGAATATTTCTCAAAGAGTGCTATCTCACAACCAAAAATCTCAACCGAAGATTAACTCAAAAATATATATTGTTCGTATGAATTTCTTCCCTTGCATCAATCCACGGATCTCAGTTCACACTAAGATCAAGTTGACTCCTTCCAGCAAGGAACAAGTTTCAACAAACCCCCATCTTGCAATAGAATTTTCTAGTTCTGACACAAATCAATCGGACTTGTTATCAGACGCTTTTCTACCGCAAGAGTATCTTCTAAATTTCCCCCCCTTAAATCTTCAAACCAGATATCTACTATAATCCATAAAGGACTTCTGTAATATCATAATATCCTATCGTCTTTGAAATAGGTCCATCATCCATAACAGATTCCTCCTGGATTCCCTGACAGATGCTCAGTAACTATACAATTTCTCAATCGTTTAGTTCTTGTATCCAAGATCTTTTCGGATTCAAGACAAGATACACTCGATGATTCAACCAACATGTCCAATTGATCTCCAGATCCAAGATGCCTTCCTTCACGTAGACTTTTTTCAGAGACGGCTTACATGAAATACGGGATGATCCATCCGGGAGTTCCGATTGGTAAGCTAAGGATCCTTGGATTGAGGACTTTATAGTGGTTGAGTTCGTCCAGGCCACCAACGCATCAGCGAAGCAAGCTCCCAAGTGTGCTCCAACATTTTTTAGTTTCCAAGAGGTTTCTATCAGCCAAACTAAACAACGGTTATGACTTCAATTCCTTCCAACTTTGTGATATCACCCCCCAGCAGCACTTCTAATGTGGTAAACAAAATATAACCCGCTTGAAAGGACTCTTTCCCCAAGAAGGAAACTCTCTACCACATTATAGTCCTCAACACTAACTCTCACCCTCCAATCAAGCAACCCGTAATCAGCAAGATCCACTCCATCACTCTCCCTCTCACAAAGAGTCCAAAAGAAGTTCACTCTCGAATCTTTCCACACCAGACAAAAGATGGTATAGACATCAAGCAACAACAAAACTCACTCTCAAATGTGTTCTCTCCCATCCTCCCATCCCCTCACCATCAACAAAAATACTCAATCTTCTTCTCATTCTCTCGCCCTTCCACGTTCATTCCCTCACCCAACCTACAAAACAAAAGTTCTTTCTCCCATCATCTCACTCCTTCATCCTTCCACGTTCATTCTCTCACCCGACTTACAAAACAAAAGTTCTTTCTCCCATCATCTCACTCCTTCATCCTTCCACGTGACACACAAGCAAAAGTTTCCCCTCAACCTTTTCTTCTTTCTTGGACCCCCAATCTCAGGAAGACCACTCCCTTTTATAGAGGTCAACCAAAGCTTCCCCTTCATAATGCCATATCTTCATTCTTCAAGCCTTTCATGAAAGGTGTCCTCTCTTGTACATGGCTCTTAGTTGTGATTTGACCACAAGTGGTGCCCTTCGACTTTTGGAAAAGATGGATTGGGGTCATGGGTACAGGGGTACCACGTGTGAGCCACTTTTCTCTTTTGCACTTGTTGGTGGTGTAAATGGTAAGTACTTCTCTTGATTACTCTTCTTGATTGGGTGGTCCTCATTGCTACTAGTGGTCAACTCCTACCACTTTTAGGTAGGGTATTTTTGCTAAGCCCTTTTGGCCTCCACTTGTATTTTTCTTTTGCGTGTCCATGGCCCATTGTCAAGTCGTCGAGTTGCTTTGTTGGGTGTGGTTCAACTTGCACCGGGACTTGCCTATATTTTTGCTATAGTGTCCTTGACCCTGTCTCATAATCTCCGACCATTTGTTGCGAGTTGGTTTTTCTCATTGCTGTTTTTCTTGTATCGGTACTGGCGAGCACTCATGACTTGGGGTTTCTTTAAGGCAACCGGTCCCCTGAAAAACACAGTAGGCAATTTTTTATATTAATAAAAAGTAGCAGAGTACATTGAAAAATTCGCTCGGCCATGCCGGCTATATTTATAGTCGGGCCAATTCTAAGGCCGTAACCTATTCTATGGGCCATTAATAAGGCCTCAAAATTTCTTCTAGCCACATTTTGGGTGGGCTAGGACCCCTATCTATAGGCAACTGTGTGCCGATTTTACCATTAATAACCGGGTTTTACATGCGGATTTCTTACAAAATTGTGAAAATCGCTCTAAAAATAGTCCGATTTTTCATGCAAAAATATCGGCTAACACAACGATAGTTAGAACATGCTAAAGCTTCTCCCAAAAAGGACTTAGCAAGATTAGAATGTAGTCTCATTGCCTTGGCACATGCAAAAAGAGTTCTATTCTTCCTCTCTGCCACTCCATTCAGTTGTGGAGTCCCAGGACTAGAAAACTCTCTCTTAATCCGATGTGCTATGCAAAAATCTTTGAACTTAGTTGAAGTGTATTCCCCTCCATTATCTTATCTTAAGCATTTGATCCTTGTATTGAATTGGTTTTCCATTTCATTCTTGAAGTTGACACTGTGCAGCAAACACTTCATCCTTGTTTTTAAGAAGATAGACCCAAGTATACCTACTAAAGTCATCAATGAAGGTTACATACATCTTTGCCCCACCATTGCTAGTTGTACTAGAAGAATGAATATCAGAATGCACAAGTTGAATTAGTTCTGTAGATCTAGAAGTAGATCTAGAATAAGCAAGTCTATGAGATTTAGACAAGGCACAATGTTCACAAACTGTTTGCAACAAGACTTTTAGGGAGACCAAGAACATGCTCCTTCTTTGCCATTACCTCCAAAGATTTGAAGTTGGGATGGCCCAACCTCTTATGCCAAGCTTCTTGGTTTGTCAATTGTTCCCTAGCCATACATCCTTCATGCTTAGAGATCACACATGCATCCAGTTTGACAAGCATCTTCAATGAACTCAACATCAAGCCCCTTGTCTAACACTAAGTAGGTTCTTATTGATTGAAGGCATGTATAATACATTTTCAAGATTAGCTTTCCTATTTGTTGAAAGAGAAATAGGAATTGTGCCTATGCCTTTGATGTCACATTGACCATCATTTGCAGTATAGATGATGTTGCTCTCTCCCCCATAAGACAATAAGGATGAAAAATATTCCTTATGTCTTGTCATGTGAGATGAGGCTCCACTATCAATCCACCAAGGATCATTCCCATCTATATGTGCAAGCAAACTTGAAGTCATAACAAGAGTTTCACAAATGCTATGCTCTTCTTCATCTATTGCTAGATTTCCTTGCCTCTCACCTTGCTCTCTTTTCTTCTTATGACATTCATTAGCAAAATGACCTTTGATCCCACAATAAAAGCACATGAACTTTGACTTTTTTTTTCTTTCTAAGAGGAGGAGGAAGAGTGATCATCATGATCCGAGTTACCACCTTTGGACCATTTTTCTTTTCCTTTAACTTTGCCTTTGACTTTGTCTTTTGTGAAGAAAGCCTCTTCACCTCCACCTTGCAAGGGTGCACCATCAAGATTTGATTGCAACCTATGTTCTTCAGCCAATAAGATTTCTTGCAAGTCAACCACACTTGGATAGACTCTTTGAATGGAAAAACTTTTGCACAAGGTTAGCATATTCATCTGGCAAACCATTCAACATAACTTGGACTATTTCACCATCTTTTATGCTTTCATCAATGCATGCTAGATCATCACTTAAGGACTTAACCCTCAAGACAAATGCATGAGCTCTTTCTCCCTCTATTTGTCTACTAGAAAATATTTGCCTCCTTAGTGCCAATACCCTAGATGTGGACTTTGATTCAAAGAGCTTCTTCAAGGCATTCCATGCCTCACTTGCACTTTGACTCTTACCAACTTCCTTGAGAAGTTCATTGGTAACATTCATTTTAATGATATGAAGAGCCCTTTTAGCCTTCTTATCAAATATATTATGTTTCTATGGCAGTGCCCTTACATAAATAGAGTCTTCTTGTGAAACGCAAATTATTATAAAACTGTGGGTGGTCTCTCTTCAGTCCCTGCAACTATGTCCATGAGTTCATTCAACTCAAGGACTCCATCCTCACTTTCTAGGTAGAGTAGTTTGACAAACTCAACCTACCATTAGTTTCTAACATGATCCCACCATTGTAAGCCATGAATATAATGATTCTTCGATTTTTAGATTCTGTCCTAATGCACCTAGCACTCACTTTTCTCTCAACAAATGATGGATAAGGAGATCTCAAATGATCTAGGACCCTAAAACACTTCTATCTTGAACTTGGCATATAAACTCCAGCAAGTGATAAATACAAGTTTTAGAGGTGAATGAAAGAGCACACTTAGTGAAACACAAGCCTTAGCTAGTCAAATCTTGATGTTTAGATGTAGATCTAAGATCACTTCACATGAGAATGTTCCTCAACCTATTAAGAAGCTGAAAACATATTTGCATAATGGTTAAAACCTTCCAGCAAATGCTCAAATCAAATTACATAAGGAGATTCACTTACATGCTCAACAAAGTACACCAAAATTTTGCAAAAGATTGTTGACAATCTATTCACCCAAAAGGGGATCTTTCATCCAAGTGGGAGCTTTGCTCAGCCTTTTGGAAAAATACAAAATCACTCAAAGAGTATTTGTCATCCACTTAAGGAGAATGTTCATCCATTTAAGGAGAGTGTTCATCGACAAAGGAGGGTGTTCATTCACAGAAGTGGAGATTGTCAACAATAGATTGAACAAAACATTGTTAGTATTGAAACTAGAACCTAAGACTCATGGCACGGGCTTGATTCACCGGCCAAAGAAGACCAATTGTAAAGAAAAATAAGATATCGTGTTTGCACTTGGCACAAGAAAAGTGTGGATCTAGTTCACTTATGTAAAACCGGTGTAAAATACTACATTTAGATAGTAGGCTGGGGCCCATCCCTTCTATAAATAGGCAACCTGCTTAATTAACATGGAAGAAAAATGTAGCTCTGCGGGCTCCGCTGAGCCTAAGATATGTCATTTTTGTCGCACGTCTGAATGAGTCCCCTAGGACTTTAGATTTTTCATTTGGTTGCTCAGGTTGAGCTCCTTGAGCTCAGCGTCGGCACTTGGATCCATCTTTGATGTAGAAGCTGCAGGCAATGTTGGCCCCATTTGATCCTGTGTAATATGATTTGTCTCTACTGGTTGTCCTTCATTAGAGAGGTGAATGAGATTGGGAGGGATGGCTGGCTCAGTTTCAATTGTGTCATTCATTTCTAAATTATCCCCTAGCATAGATGACGCAAGGTCTTCTGCCATTATATAATAACACAATGTTAACCCCTTTTGCTAAGAAGGCCACCACGTGTTCGTTAAACCGACTTAGTCCCAATATAGCATCGAAAGCATCCATCTTCAAGATTGTGAACCTTGATCGATTTTTCCAGGTGCCCAGCGAGATTGGCAAGTTGGCTGCCAATCTACAGGTTGTCATTGTACCTTTTGCAGTCTCCACACAAATAGGGGTCGCATTTTCTTCACATTGAATGCCCAATTCCCCTGTCAAACTTTCTAACAGGTAGTTATGCAATGCTCCCAAGTCTACCATGAAGTGAATGATCTTGTCTTGGATACAGCCTTTCAAGTATAATAACTTTCATCCTCTTGCAAGAGTCGCCATGAGATGTTCACAATAAGCCGCAAGTGCCATCATTGTTGTAAGGCATTTAGGTCGAACTCCGTCAAATCCATTTCCGGGTCTTCTTCGACATCATGTTCACCATCTTCTTGATCAGACATCTCTCTTTCCATCTTATCAAATGCCTCAGTCGTCGCCATGATTCGTTTTGTTCAATGGCTTGGGGCATGACCTCCAAGAGTGACCTTGTTGTTGACAATTAAAGTAGTGCATGGAACTGCCCATCGTTAGTGAGCTATTGTTGTGACTAGATGAAGGTCCAAAATTGTTCCTTCTCTAAAAAGTGTTCCCTCCACTGTTGCCTTGGTTGCCAAACCCATTTAAAGTTGAGTCCTTGTTGGAAAGAAGCTCGGTCTGGATCCACTAAATACTCTTGCTGAGGTTGAGAGAGCAGTTGGTGCCAATGCGGTCTCATAATCACAAACCATTTCAGCCACCCAAATTGTTGAGTTGGAGACCTCTCAAGATCGGCATAGTGCTTAGCTCTATCCTGAGCACTCCAGATACTATCACGTGTCACTTGCAACATTTCTTGCATATCATGAAGAAAATCCACAACTTTTGGGATCTTAACAGACTTTGTCTCCACATTTACTGGCAAACTGTACATCAGCATAAATGGACTATAACCTGTAGTAGAATGTTTTCTACTATTGTAAGCAAACTCAATTAAAGTCATATAATCCTCCCACTAAGACTGCCTATGAGACACGTAAGTCCTTGACATATCCTCCATAGTTTGACTAGGTGTTTCCATCCGACCATCTGATTCAGGATGATCAATAGAAATAAAACTAAGCAAGGTTTCTAACTTATGGAATATAGATGGCCAAAAGTGACCTGTAAACTTAGGATCTCTATCACTAACAATATCACTTGGCAATCCATAAAGCCTGAATAATCTTTCCACAAAGATTTGGGCTGAATAAAAAATCTTTGTAGTTGACTCTACTGGTATGAATGTAGCTAACTTAGTTACCCTATCCACTACAACCCAAATATAATCATTTTGATGTTGGGTCTTGGAAAGTCCAACTACAAAATCCATATATATGTTATCCCATCATTTTTGAGGGATATCTAAAGGATGTAACAACTCTCCAGCCTTTAAGCATTCCGCTTTGGCTAGCTGACAAGGTTTACATTTAATCACATAAAACTTGAAAAATGGATTGAGTTTTGGCCAATAAAACTCTCTTTTGACCAAGTCCAAAGTCTTGCGTATATCTGGATGACCTGCATAGGGTACATCATGACATTCATAAAGAATTCTCTTCTTTAACTTATCATCCGCTGAAATAGCAAACCACAAACTTTTTCATTCTGAAATAGCAAACCACCTCAAATGGAAAATTGAACCTGAGCTCCCTGTGAGTAAATATCTATTCCATTCTCATTTATTTCCAGTCTCAACCATTTTCCAAATGCGACCAAAATGAAAATCTATATCACTGTCCTCTCAATGAAAGATATAGATCAGTGGAAATCTAGGTGAATAAAAGTTCGTTTAATTCACCAATCCGATTAAGAGCATCGACTCTTGAGTTGTATATCACAACTAAGATCCGATAAGTTTCTTGCTCTCAAACATTATCAGCCTATCATTTGGTAAAAGAACTGCTCCTATTGCCGAATCACTTGCATCAGTTCGTACAACATAAGGTAAATTTAGATTCACGATCTATAAAACAAGAGCTGAAGCAACCATATGTTTAAGTTTATCAAAACATTGATTTAGTTATTCATTCCAATTAGTAGGTGGACTAGGTTGACCTCTCTCCTTTTTCTTATTAACTCTGCCTTTAGTTAGATTATTAAGAGGCACTTTTACCTTTGCATAATCCTCAATTGACCTACGAAAGAAAATAGTAAAATTGAGAAAAGGTATAACTTATCTAATCATCTTCGGTATATGTAACTCAAGCAATGTCTTGACCTTACTCTCATCTATCTTCAATCCTTCTGGGGTGATCTTATGACTGAGGTATACTAACTTATGCTTAAAAAACTCACATTTAGAATCTTTAGCAAATAATTTTTCTCTTTTGAGAATTCTCAAAAACCTTAAGATAATTCAAATGCTTCTTAAGAGTTCTACTGTAGATGAGAATATCATCTAAAAATACAACTATGAATTGACCCAGATATGGACAAAAAATATCGTTCAACATCTGTTGAAATGTCGCAGGTGCATTCGTCAACTGAAAATGAAGTACAAGAAATTCATAATGACCGAATCTCGTCCGAAAACTAGTCTTTTACACATCATTTGGATGAATTCTAATCGGATGATACTCGGTTTTGAGATCTATTTTTGTGAAGTATTGATGAGAATCAATCCTCACAAGCTACAACATCCAATGGCAAGAAGAAGATGTCAAGAATCAAATGCTTCTTTTGTGGCAAGAAAGTCCATTATGCATCAAATTGTTTCAAGAAAAAGAACCAGTTCAAGCAGGCTAACCTTACTAATGAGGAAGAGTGTGAGGGTAATGAGAGGGATAGGGAGGATTCTTTAATGATTTCAAGTTTTTCATCCCTTCCTTTCAAACGTGAAAAAATATGGTGGATAGATAGTGGGGCTAGTTCCCATATGTCTAGTTCTAGGAATTCTTTCACAAGTCTCATGCTTTATGTAGGTACAAAAAGATCAATCTATACTACAAATGATGTCAAGTGTAGAATTGAAGGGATAGGGAGTATTCCATTGAATGTATCAAAGACTTTGGGTCTGCATGATGTACTTTATGTGCCTAAAGTAACCAAGAACCTCATTAGTGTTGGACAATTGTTTGTTGATAGTGGTTTAGATGTCAAACTTCATGTTGACAAATGTGTAATCTCAAGGGAGAATGAGGTTATAGCTAGACGATCTAGATTTGGAAAGCTTTACAAGCTAGATCCTAGAGAGACTGCTAAATTCATGTGTGATGTTGTTTATGAGACCAAGGTTCATCAAGAAGATCTATGGCATAAAAGGTTGGGCCATCCCAACTTCCAAGCCATGCAATCAATGGTCAAGGAAGGAAAAGCAATTGGATTACCAAAGTCTATGGCAAAGGAGCTGCAACCTTGTGAAGCATGTGTTTTTGCCAAAGCTCATAGAAGACCTTTTCTAAGATCCAACATCAAGATTCATCAACAACTTTGAGCTCATGCATTCAGATGTTCACTTTTTTCTTAAAAAACTTATTGTAATATAATCAGGTTGCCCACACATGCAATTGCACTTTATTATTTGATTAGTTGACATCAAACAAGAAGTCGACGCATGTGAATACACAAATTGTGGTCATGATATTTTTGTGATACATGAATTTCTTTATTCACTTGTGCATAAGGCCACGAATGTTGATAGAAAATGGAATTTGATGTGTTGATAAACAATAGTTTTCCAAAGTGCTCTCCATTTACATTCTGTAACATACCGTGGCTTATACCAAGGAGTTTTGTTTTCCTCACTAGTCAATGGTATTACCCTCAGTATGTTTTGTGTCCTTCATAGATGATACACAAGATTTTCTTCGATTTATCCTCTACCTTCTAAAGCCATGGTTTTTAATGTCTTCCTTAAATTCAAAGCATATGTTGAAAAGCAATTTTATGTTAAACTAAGAGCTTTGAGATGTGATACTGGAGGTGAATATACCTCTAATAAGTTTAATGACTATTGTGAGCAAGAAGGAATACAAAGAGAGTTTTCATGTTCTTATACTCCTCAACAGATTGGAGTTGCTGAAAGGAAAAATAGAACACTTTGTGAATGTGCAAAAGCCATTAGACTAGAAGCATCTCTACCAAAGGAGTTTTGGGGAGAAACAGTTGCATGTGACAATTATCTTTGTAATAGACTTCCTAATATTGCTATAGAAGGAAGATCACCATATGAAATGTTGTACAAAGAAAATCCTAAGGTAGATCATCTTAGGATATTTGGTTGTTTATGTTATGTGCATGTTCCTTTAGAGACTATCAACTCTTTTCTCATATCACTCGGATTTCATCTTAGTGATTATGATCCATCATTGTACATTAAGTTTATAAATAACTTTTTAGTTATTCTTCTTATTTATGTAGATGACATAATTCTTAGTGGAAATAATTTGGAGCTAGTTGAGAAAACAAAATATGCACTTGGTAGTGAATTAAGAATGCAAGATCTAGGAATTTTTCACTACATCTTAGGCCTATAAATTGACTTTTGGAAAAATCATGCTTTCATAAGTAAATCTAGATATGCTCTTTCCATGCTTAAAAAATTTCAAATGGAAAAGTGTGAGGGCATAGATACTCCCATGGAGCATGTTGTAAAAGTTCCT
Organism: Diphasiastrum complanatum; assembly: GCA_029204225.1. Taxonomy (NCBI): domain Eukaryota; kingdom Viridiplantae; phylum Streptophyta; class Lycopodiopsida; order Lycopodiales; family Lycopodiaceae; genus Diphasiastrum; species Diphasiastrum complanatum. The sequence goes on from CM055097.1 coordinate 29,779,842, forward strand.
ATAAAAGAGAATGAAAGATCCTTCGAGGACATCACTCTTTATAGGAGTCTTGTTGGCTCCCTCCTTTGGTTAACTATAACTAGGCCAAATTTAAGCTTTAGTGTGCCCAAATTAAGCCAATTCATTCAAGATCCAAAGATTTGTCATTGGAAGTTGGCAAAGAGAATCTTGACATATGTATCTTCCACCTTAGACTATGGATTGATCTATAAAGGAGAAGATCTAACATTGGTTGCATTCTCAGACTCAGATTTTGCAGAAGACAAAGTAGATAGAAAATCCATAAGTGCATAGACAGTTTTTATTGGAGGAAATCTAGTTTCTTGGTTATCCAAGAAGCAAGCAACTATATCTTTGTCATCTTGTGAAGCAGAGTACAAAGCTCTTACAACTACTACAAAGAAAGTCCTATGGATTAAGAGGCTACTCATGGAGCTAAAGTGCATTGAAGATGAAGACCTACTTATTATCAAGAATGATAACATCTCAGCTCAAGCTCTTGTATTTCATGCAAGAACCAAACTCATTGAAGTAGCACACCACTTTGTAAGAGAGAAAGTGATTGAGAGAAAGATCTTGTTGGAGCATGTTGATTCATCATCTTGTGTTGCAGATCTACTCACAAAACCATTGCTCAAGAACGTGTTTGTCAAGATGAGATCAAATCTTGGCTTAATCTCAAAGTCCATGGTGACTAGATATATATTTTTTAAGGAGGAGTGTGAAGAATGGTAAAACATATCTTTCTATGTTGACTTTGAAGGCTATGCTCATGTTATTTTCATTGTACGTAATTAAGGTATGTGAATTGAGCACATGACCTTGTAGAATATGTCGAGTTTGTGTTAGGTAGATTTATATGTGTTAGGATGCAAAATGTTAGGTGACATGCAAAGTTAGGTAGAATGCTCTACACATGTCTAGTTCATCTAGGAAAGTGATATGCAATCCATGCAACATCATGCATGTAGTTTACATGTGGATCTATGATAGAGGAGTCAACTAAGAGTTGTGGATCAACCATTGAACACATGCAAATCCATCTTGGAGCTCGAGCCTCATGATGAGAGGTTTTGGATAGTATTCCACATTGTAACTTTTGATGAGAATAGAGATTTCTCTCTCTACTCGAGAGATTTTGGTTGTACATTCTCTCTCTACTAGAGAGCAAGCAGGTTTCTTCATAGTAAACACTCAAAAACTTTTTTGGACATTATCTCTCATAGTGAGTACTTGGTTTTTTTAGTCTATGATGTGCTATTGTGCTCTTGTCTTGAATTGTCAAGGAATTTTGTTGTTTGATCATTCATGTGCAATCTCAACACCTCACAAGATCCTTCAAAGGTGTGTTGAGAAGTTCACACGTGCTAAAACTTTTCAAACAATATCATGAAGTCATCATTAAGATCCATTAGTAGGCTTTCTTTCATTGTTTACCTCCCTTGAGAAGATCAACCTCTTGAGGAGAAGATCTAGAGCCAAGGATGCCTAGATAAGCATGAACAAACCAAACCAAGAAAAAGACCAAAAAGAGATCTGATCGTAAATCCCACTCCCATTTCGTCATTTACCCTATCCCCATTAGATCGAAGCCCATAACTACACATGACTACTCACCCGGTTGGATATCCAAAACCCCTTCTTTGCCCTCTAGATCCATTCAAATAGGGAGGCACAGTGCTAAACAATCGTAGGAGAGGATTTTTTGTTTGTATTTTCTGTTATTTTCTCTCTTTTTGATAGGTTTATTACTCGCCCTAGTGGCTTTTTCTGAATTTTTGTTATTTTTATTACTCGGCTCTTTTCCAGAGAGTAGAGCAAACACTGATGCACCATCTATCAGTTCGGCAAGTAATGTTTATTACGCACCCACCGTGATAATTACTCACCAATTGCAAAATCTCGAGATTCACTCAATATTTTTACTCGCCTCTTTATAGAGCTCTCTACACAGTCAAATCTCTCATCAAACAACTCAACGAGTAATCAGGCTATTACTCGCCAGACCCCATTACTCGCCAAGTTGATTTTTTATTTTATTTTTCAGTTTGATTACTCATCATCAATACAGCGTGCTCAGGGACCTCAGATCTAGCATTCTACTACTCGTGACGAGTAATTAGCTATTACTTGTCTATTTGAATTTCCTGCTCTTTTTAATTTTCCCATCTTTTTCTATTACTCGCCAACCGAGATTTCTTGTATTTTTTTCACTATCATTACTCATCGTCCGTACAATACCTAGTACAGTACTAGATCTACTATCTGACAGACCGACGAGTAAAGATCTGATTTCTCGCCTATTACACGTCGACTACCATTACTCGACATCAATCATTTCTCGCCACCCATCCATTGTAATTACTCACCACTTGACCAATAGTCATTTCTCGTCGTTCCGTACAACATATTTACTCGCTTGTATTACTTGCCCATTTGAATATCTTTTTTTCCATTTGTTGTTTTTACTCGCCGGTCTCACAATAGGAAGTACATGGTAAATTCTATCTTGGTGAGTAAAGTTGATTACTTGCCCACTACAAAAAAAAGAAAGAACAACATAGAGAGAGAGAGAGAGAGAGAGAGAGAGAGAGAGAGAGAGAGAGAGAGAGAGAGAGAGAGAGAGAGAGAGAGAGAGAGAGAGAGAGAGAGAGAGAGAGAGAGAGAGAGAGAGAGAGAGAGAGAGAGAGAGAGAGAGAGAGAGATTTGTTAAAATGTAATGATGATTGATGAATTATGAATGGAAAAGAATTTTTATATGATTGGAATACAAATAAAATAAAATAAGATTAAAACATAATGATAGAATAGCGTAGAATATAATAGCGTAGAGAGAGAGATACAAGACTGCACTTTGTTCCTCTTGACAAAGCAAGACTGAAGCTCTTTGAAGCCTTTATTCATAACCCAACAAGGTAAAATACAGCTGAAAAGTAAAATACAGTATTAGAAAGCACCACTAAGCATAACCACTTTCAAGACGTCCAGCTGATACCTGCCACCATCCCACAAAAGAAAACCACTCAAGTTAGTTTAGTGAGGAAGATAGGTGTCATAGCTAAATGACAGTTGTTAGTCATGTCCAAAAGAAGTTATACTATTTAACAACTTTGAATAACATTTTAAAACCTAGTCCAGCCTTCCCAACCACATGATGTTTTAGCGATAGGCCAAGCCGTTATATCACTGTATCAGGATGAGTGCCATACTGATAAGCTTACGGGCAGTTGGTCCATATCAGTTCTTTTTATGCCTAGAAGAGTATGAAATTTTTTAACCGTTTAGAGTTTTACTTAGCCAAAAGACCTAGTGTGAACACATGTGCTGGTATCATGAGAGCAAATCCATGCTATACTGACCCAAGTGACCCTTACGGAGTAAGGTATGTCATGCACTATTGTCCATACTCTTGAGCATATCCATGCTTTCCAGTTGTATCTCACCAAGGGTCTAAAGTGACACTTGACAGGGTAGGGTAAAGCAGTAGCATGAGCATTATATAGGAATCACATAACGACCATGGTATGTGGACACTGTTTTGAATCGACAGATTGGATTACTTGATAAGTGATTTCCAATGTCTTTACTAGGTATTAGAGCAGTGCCATTCTAACCTTTTCGTAAAGACAACGTGTCTTACGCATTTCCATGATGTCTAAGACCGTCTTAATCGGAGTCCTTACCGCGACGTTTACTGACCAAGGTTTCATATAAAATTACTCGGCAATAGTGTGTTTTTTAACAAGAGTTGACTCTTTTTGTAGAAAGAAAGAAGCATTTTGAAGGATTGTAACATGGGTTTTTATATTTATTTTGCAAAAAAAACTTACTAGTTTGTGTGTTGTAGCATTCATATCTAAATTGATAACAAAAACCCATACCTGAGTGTTTGCAAACGAAGCTTTTTGAGATGTTGCCATAGTTGTTTTTCCGTACAAGTGCTATCTTTACACCATAGCAACAACAGATGTGGTTATTTAGTTGCATTTTTAGAGTTGAAAGATATGTAAGCGGAGTGTATTTCTTGTTTTGTAGAATATCGGTAGAAAGCATACCTTTGTTCTGAATACAATAGCGCTTGGTTCGAGTAAGAATCGAAATGTAGTAAAAGAGTTTGTAGTCACAGATGTTGCTATACTATCACACGCACGGATGGTCATTCAGTTTAGCAAAAAGTATTAGAACTTCCAGTATGTACTAAGAATAGAGAACTTAAATTGTTTCTTACAAGCAAGCCAACCTAATTCCTTCTATCTATCTATAGGTAGTAGAAGGAATGAGTTTAGAGAGCAAATGTGTAAACTGTCCATAGCTGGACAATGAGCCAAGGGTTTATAAACCCACCCTTTTATCATGAAAAGACCTTATTAAGAGTCCACCATCGTTGGACCTCCCACATATTGCTCATAGTAAATATATACAAAAGAAAGAGGGAAAGCCTGCTGTCCATCGTAGGACTCTCCACACTTCTTACATGAAAAGGTCTCTCAAAAGAGAGTGTAAATACTTGTTGTCCGTCGTTGGACTTCCTATGAATCTTTTAGCAAAAACTTACTCTTACAAGAGAGTGTGAATGTGTGTAGTCCATCGCTGGACTTCCTACATATCATCAGAAAAAACTTACTCTCAAAAGAGAGAATGAATGCATGTAGTCCATTGCTGGACTCCCTGCATATCATGCTCAAAACATTATCAAGAAACGTGAGATAGATGGCATGTTGTCCATCGCTGGACAGATGCAAGCTTTTATCCCAAGTAAGGCCACAAATCCGCTGTGGATCGGGCTGTTCTAGCACCTAAAATCAGACACATATAAGCTATCAACTCGTGCCCGCTTATCACTCACTGTTGTCAGTAGAAATAATAGTGTTATGAACTATGGAAGGCCTCCATCGCTGCCTTCTGGGCAGGATGTGCCTCTGTTTAGACAAAGAAAACTCATATAAGGTCCATCGCTAGATAGCAACCATTGTAAACCACAAAATTTATGTAGAGAAAGCATCATTTGATGATTAGTTTCTACACAATGATGAAAGCATCCCTTCTGAAGCTATGATTGACCAAGAGGAGAGCAACTATAGCAAGGAGTTGAGAGAAAGAGAGCATACCAAACTAATCTTCATGAAAGATTCCCATCGGTAGGGTGCACTTTTCGTAGGTAAGAGATCGAAGAAGCTCTTCTCAGTATTGTGAAGAGAAAGTGTCGAAAGCTGCAAGTTTATGTAGAGTCACATTTTGAAGTTTCCCGGAAGGTGGTGTGTGTTTAAAAAAAAGGTGGAAAATCGACTTTCCCTCCTTTAAAGTTATAATTTAAAAAACCTTTGTAGAGTAAAGTTTTTTTTTTAAACCTTTTTATAGAGTTTCTTTACTTTATAAGAAAAGCCTCTTAAAAGTTTTTGAAGCTTGGGTAAGTTAGAAACCTTGTTCTTTGAAGAGACTATTCATTTGCATTATTCCGTATTTTTGATAACAAGATAGGGTGAATATAAACAAAGAAGAATCCATGAGAGAGAGAGAGAGAGAGAGAGAGAGAGAGAGAGAGAGAGAGAGAGAGAGAGAGAGAGAGAGAGAGAGAGAGAGAGAGAGAGAGAGAGAGAGAGAGATTTGTTTGCCATCATTTTTAAATATGGCATTCAGATGAGTTTTTTACTATATTGGATCTTATTTTACCTTTTAGATTTCATATTTTTCTGTCATTGTACTATTTATATCTTTTTTTTCTATGATGCCTAAATTTTATCATCCTCATGTGGATCTTCCTATAGAGTATGGTCCACTTAGGACAAGGAATTTAAAAGAGTCAAAATTGTCAGATTTTGAGATGATCCACTATAGGAAAGAGAAACTAAAGCATTTCGATTTATGGTCATTGGGAATATTGTATCCTATTGATCCACATTCATTAAAACATCATTTCCACTTGATTACTCAATTGATATTTTATATGTGCCATGGAAAAAGTGGCCTTTTAGGTTATTATGAGAATCTAAAAACATACGATATTGCATATCAAATGCAAAGAATACATCTTTTAGAAGAAAAATTGATGCAAATATCAAGAGAGTATCATGAAACCCAAAGAACTTGAAAAACTGTTTGGAAGAAAGTCCTAAAGAAACGGATTGCAATGTTATAGACTTCTTTGAGCGAGCTTACAAATAGTAATGATGAGATGAAAGTTGTGTTTCAATCCGTGTGAGTCTTATAGTTGTCTCTAGTTAAAAATATGGACTTACTTAATAGAAAGACAAAGTAATAAAAGAAGACGATTGCCAACAAAGGATATTTGTGATCTTTCATTGAGAGGAGGTCACCGAAAAATAAGGACCCGTGCATTCAAGTAAGTGTTAATGTAACTATTTGTTCATGATGTTGTCTGAAATTTTTTGCTTTCATGCATTCACAAGTTATGGCAGATATCTATTTGTCTCCATCATAGTCAATAAAGTCAAAGAACTTATTAAGATTGCTAGCAAGAATGCAAAGAGTCTCAACCTCTATGAACTCGAAGAGATCTTATACATCAGGTAAGGTCAAATAAGATGTATTGTTTATATTATAAGTACAAAGAGTAACAAGCCTCTTAGAATCAAAACCAAGAAAAGTAGCAGATGGAGAACCAAGAAATAATGCTCTGTTTCATGTTAGATTAAAATCTATACAATCATGATTATTAACATCCAAATATTAAAGATAAAGTTCTAAATCTGCAGGCTTGAACTTTCCAAAGGTATCCTTAGTAGAAGTACCACCTCAGAGGCAGAAGAGAAAGCTTTCTGACAATCATCAAGAATATTTAAAAGAAGATTAAAAATAAAAATAGCCTAAAATTCCAAAAATCTACACTCCTTACTATGTAGTTGGCAGGAATCGATAGACTTGAAATCATCAAGTAGTTTGGTGTACATTCTATCAAGTTTGGATTTGTATCTTTTCTTGTCAAGATTCACCAAATCTTGATAGTGAATCATATCTCTATTCTCATATCTAAATAGATGAAAGCTTAGAAGAAATTTGAAACTAAGTGTAATTTGTAGAAGCAAAATGACCCAAAGAAATAAAGACTTTCCCATCTTCAATCTTCACAAAGATTTTGATGATATGAAACTATCAATGACCATTATTCTTTTTGGATATTGAATGAATTTATTGTTCAAATGATTTGATCGTGTATGTATTACTACTTGTAGTACTACGAACCTTCTATGAGCCATGTCTGATGGTATGAATACTGACCTTTCTTTGAAGGTATGTGCAGGTACTTGCGAAAGTGCCTGAAGAACAGCAAGACCACACTTTGACACGGTCTCCATTGAGTGATTTCCCCCTTTGCCATGTTCACACTCTCAATAGCAGCATTAGCATCCAACTTAAAAAAATTCTCCATGTTTAAATCCCTTTGCTATGCAATTATCACTCTTCAAGATGGAGCAAACACCATGCTTAAATTGGACATCCAAACCATTATTCATAAGTTGACCAACACTTAGCAAATTTTTGGTGATTGATGGTACATAGAGAACATTGTCTAGATCCATTCTTTTAGAAGATCATAGACACAAAGGGATGGTTTGAACATATATTATACATTCTTGGTCACTTGATGTAAATATGGACATTTTAGCACCATTAAAAGAAGTTAGAGTTGAGAAATAGTCCTTTTGGTATGTCATGTGGGAGCTAAAAAGTAAAAAGAAATCAAATTAATCAATTAACAAAAACAAACACGTGTAGTGCACCTAGAAATGGCTCACACCACCACCATTGTTGCAAGCTATAATAAAGAATTGAAGGTTGTCCCTCCCCTTGTTTAAAACATATTAACAACTTCAATTTTGAAAACAAATTGGCACTCCTAGAAGCTAATCAAGTGCTATAATTTTAAAGTGAGAATACAAACAAAAACCAATGTCTAATAGTTTTAAATTGAATATAGTCAACTAATGTATAGAAAGTCATAGTGAAATCGTCACATGCCAATCATAGGATCCTAACATTTGATTCATTCATAACCATCACAATAGCATGGTAAGACAAAAAATAAGAAAATGTTCGATAAATCAAGAAACAAGAAAATGTTTCATAAATCAAGAAACTAGACAAACTATAGAAAACTTCACCAAATATGACAAAGGTAGATAGAATCATCCATTGAATGATCATTCATTACTTACGTGGCCTAAAACTAGAGCATGATCAAGTTCTCATGTGAAGGAATGGCACACAATTCCCCAATAGACAAAAGTTGTATCTCTTAGAAGAGAACCTCCCAAAACTCATTATAGAGAATTCAAATTAGCAAATGTAGAATAGCCTCCAAATTTAGCAGGGCTTCAACTATCTATACTGGGTCTTTGTATCTCTACTATGATTTTGGGACCGTATTTGGCTATATTCGGCTTTCCATGTTGGATTCCTATCCTCTCCATCCCTATCTTTCTTCTAATCTAGATCCATTCACTATTTGCTATAAATACATGTACAGTTGCTCACTCTATAGTGTGACTGATAGTATAAGTCGAATTTGTTGTTCTAATCATCATTCCTAGATGCTTTACACTTCTGCACATAAAATCTAAATCTATAACTCAATGAATTCGTGCATGGCTATGGAATCGAGTCTTTCAATCCAATGACTTTGAAGCTGTGATCAAGTAAGATAGAATTCGATTCGTTCGATTCTAACTTGAATACGACATATGTAGTTGCATTCACTAAGGATTCCACTCGCTTCTCATTATCGCGATGCGCATTGTCTTGAATACCAACATGGTATCAGAGCTTTAGCTTGGTATCGAAGTGTTTAGATATTATCATTAGAACATACATGACCAGAATAATGATTATGGTATAGAGAAGGCCAAAATGAAGGGATACCCATACAATCCATTATCGGATCCTTGAATACATGACCAATATTGGTATGATCCATTGGAGAGCTCTTTTCAGAGTAACCAGATATGTACGAGTTACTATCGACCTCTGCATCTGCTATGGTGATGTCGATTTGTCCGATATCCATACACTTCATGGATATACAGATGCGAACCGTTGACCACAGAAGATCAACTTTTGGATTTGTCTTCATGTTCAATAATGGTCCAATATCTTGGAATAGTAAAAAATAGACATCCATCGCAATGTCATCCACCGAAATCGAAATACATTGCAGCCTCTCAAGCCACGAAAGAGATAATTTGGTTGAGAAACTATGGTCTGATATTGGTCTCAAATAGTTTGCTCCAACAATGATATAGTGTGATAATAAGAGTGCTATCACATTATCGATCAATCCTAGATTTCATTCCAAGCGCAAGCACATCAAAATTAAATATCATTACATCATGAGCAAGATACTTAACAAGGACGTAAGTATGAAATTTTGTAGAACCCAGTACATGGCACCTGACATATTCACGAAAGGATTAAATCAGAAAGCACACAAAGAATTTTTGTTTTATCTTGAATTTGCAAATCAAGGCATTCAAGGATCTAGATTAAGGCCCCTACGGTTGCTCCACGTAGACCTCCTCCTGTAAAGGCACTCTTGACATCCATTTGATGGACATCCCAATCAAAATATGAGGCTAAGGCCAAAACAGTCCTGATAGAATGTCATCTAGCAACATGTGTGAATGTCTCATCATAGTCTAGCCCCTCTTGATGTGGGTGTAGCCTTTTGCCACCAACCTTGCCTTGTACTTGTCCACTGTTCCATGATCATGAAACTTGGCCTTGTAGACCCACTTGCAACCTATTGGTTGCTTCCCTTCTGGCAATGTAGTGAGCTCCCATGTGTCATTCTTGACAATGGAGTTGTACTCCTCCTGCATGGCATGTTGCCATACCTTTTCCTTCATGGCTTCATGAAAGAATTGTGGCTCATTTGCATCCAGAATAGTGGACATAAGGGCAAAGTTAGTCTCTTGTCTCTCATGAGACCTAAGAGATCTTCTGGCACCCTATTCATTGCCTCCTTCTTCCATTATTTGACCCTCTTTGATTGTTTTCCAATACCACCTAGGTAGCTTCTTCCTAGTGGTAGGCGATGTGGATGGTGACCACGTATCCCATGGTATTGTCTTAGTCTTCTGTTTGTCCCCAATTTCAACTTCGTGGTACTTGGCCAAATTGAGGTCTCAAACTAGCATGTTCAGGCACATGTTGTTGCACTTGCTCTTGAGGCTCACAAGGCTCTAGACTAGGATCCTCATTCGTAAAATCAATCAAGGTTAGGAACTCAAAAGTTCCATCTTTCTCCTGCTCATGTATCTTGGGTGAATGCTCTTCGTCAAAGATGACGTCTCGACTTAGGATCTTCTTCTTGTTTTTGAGATTATATAGCACATAGGCTTTCTCACCTCCACTATATCCAAGGAAGATACACTTCACAGATTTTGCATCAAGTTTCTTTCGCAAAAAAAAATGTGAAAAAGATGAAGGTGGGCCTGAAATGGATTCCAAGGCATTCTGGCCACTGTGTTGCATTTTTTGCGAAGGTGTGAAAAAGGCAAAAAAGACAAAGGTGCCTTAAAAAAACGTTTAAGATACAAAAACAAAAAAAATCTCAAAGGGAAAAAATGTGAAGGTCCGAAACATGTAGTCGGCCTTCGGTTTTCAGGATGCTCATTACTTGAATGATATGTTTAAGGCTGAGCATAAGAAATCTAACACTCCCCCTTAATGTGGATCATGAAAAACCTTGATCTTCAGATTTAACATATCGTTAAATTGTTGTAGTAGTGCACGCATCGAGGATTCATCTTCCCCACTGAATCTCGACACTAACTTCTTTATGCATATGCCCACATGACTTTACTTGCGCACAATTATCCCTTATTGTAGTCACATCAAATGTCAAAATTGCTTAGGCACAGTTAAATGTGATTCATGAGAAGTCGAAATATTTCCTCCCAGTAGCTGGGACATTCAAAATTCAAAAAAGAAGTGGAATGGCATTTCATAACTCTAGGTGTGTACCATCTCCATCTCCAAGGTCGAACAACTGTTTAGCGCCATATCCAGCTCCGTTATTTTCACCACGCACACACACGAACACACACACACACACACACACACAATATTTGTGTTTGTATTTTATATCAAGAGTAATATTATTGCTTGTTGATTTTCAGATCTTTTCATGATGGCCCAAATTAGAGTTCGTCCACCAATAATCCAATCTTCAAAAAGTTGACATGATGAACCACATGTTCTATTTCACAAAGGGATGCAAGGGACAGAAGCTCATAGAGCTTTTTCTCTTGACAACAGAGACTGCAAACAAAGGGTCATGTGTTAACTTTTAATCTTTTTGAATTTAGTAAATTTTTTAGTTCCAATTTTTGAGAATCTAATATTTTCAATAATTATTGTTTCAAATCTGGGATTTGGTTGACAAACTTTTTGACGAATGGGACAAGTTTGAGATTAAGGGACAAATTCTGAAAGGGGTGTCCTCTTCAAAGAAGAAAACAACTGATCCTGCTGCAAAACAACCAAAAGGACACCTGTGGAGCAAAACCATGGCCACCCAACCAATAGGAAATGGCTAGTCAATATCCTAACCACTTCACCCCCATGCCCTGGTGAATGAATGCAAGAGAGGAAAAAACCTAGCTCAAGAATTTAAAATTTCAATAGGGAGATGGGGAGTTTCCATGGTAAGTATTCTCTCCAAGAGGAGAGAATATTTCTCTTAGGATCCCCATGCAGCCTATAATAAGCTATTGACCTCCTATTCTTGCATTATAGCAGTCAAACACCATGCAAGTGCTCCTATATCCAATTTTAGGTCTGGGCCCTCATATGATTATTAATGATCTTTACAGGCCAAGCCTAGAATGGCGAGGCATAACCAATAACCATATACATTGGAGTGACCAACTATTCATGTCAAGAATTACTCCAAATTCCACATACTGGACATGGACGTAACATTCTTGCTCCCTTAAGCCAGTTATGTCCTTAGAACAAGTAACTAAGGAAAGATCCAATTTGTATGCTTTTAATTCTTTCCCATGAATCATTATCCTCAATTTGACCAACCAATCTAAGCAAGCACTCAAAGATAGAACAATTCCTCTTGTTTATCTCTGATTCTGGGTACTCTTTCAGGGTCCAAAGGTACATTGAGCGATAAGTCCTCCAAATGGATAAAATCTTCAATACATCTAACTGTCATCATCATATAAACTAAATTTACATGATACACAAGATGAGCAGCTGACCAAACCTGAAGATTAAGTTCAAAAGCTAACAAATCAGTCATTTAACTTTTATTTTTATCCTGAAAATCAATCTTTCAATATCAAATAAGTACTAAGAGATGGAATAATTCTCAAATTATATATCTCTGCACTGAAGTACTATACTGACTTTAGAAGTATGCTAAGAGATAAATTTTTCTATTGGGCCTGATTCTCTCCAATCTAGTAGCATCACCTTCATGTAACCTCAATTTACATGAATCTCTAGGTGAAATGTCACCTTTCATTGGAAATCAATGTCCAAAAGTTAAAGATCCAAACAATTATAGTCCAAGACTATCTACAATTTCCTGTAGACCAGTCATAAATGCTTTTTGGTACAAATACACTTAGAATGTTTTCAGAAACTAAGGTGCAAAAATCTCGCCAAAATCTCTTAGGAGATCCATCAAGATAAAAATAAACTTTAACTCAGTCCTGAGTACCTTAGATACTCTCTTGAGTTAAGTGCTCTTATTCCTAGCAACATATTGAAGAGAATAACAACCTTCAATCTTAAGAGACTTGTCTGTCTCCTAATTAACCAGATATTTAGGTTGAAAACAGTAACATGCCTGTGATATCCACACAATCTCAAGTATGTACAAAAGTAAAGAAATTTAGAGTTCAAATAATAGATCTAAATCCTTAACTTTTCCAATTGATCAAGAATTACTCACTATATTAAGAATCATCATATTCTCATATAATCTTTTAATGTCCACTAAGTATCCATTAATGAATCATAACATTTAGAATCTTATGATTCGTCAATCATAATTTACAAGATCCAAAATCATACTTAATCATTAAAAGATACTGGAGTATATGCGCAACATACACCTAGGAAATACAAGAAATATTCTGAATCTTTTCCACCAAGGAAATTACTGGATTTCAAGAATATTTTTCCAACCCGATTCTTAACCAGATTATGAGTTCCAAATTCTACAATCAACTAAGTAATTAAAGACCATTATAGCATCCACATTTAACAATATAAACTTTATACAATCACCTAGAACAACATCTAGATATTACAAAGTTCTGTTGAATTCCAACTGAATTCAGTGGTTATCCTTGATATTAGTTAGACTCTGTAATCCAATATGAGCTCACTGGGATACAATCAATAATTAGACTTTGTAATCCAATATGAGCTCACTGGGAGACAGTCAATAATTTAGGATATCTCTCCTTCAAGAAATATTCTATATCAAGAATCTTCTATATTCTATGCACACAATTCTCATAAATGAATCCAGATGACTCACAAATCATGGTTCTTATAAGCAATATAAATCCAAATAAACATTTTTCGGTGAATTCTCTTCACACTGCTTATTCTACCAATTAGCTTCAAATCAGGAGTAATCCAATTACTCAAGTCAATTGTAAATGATTCAGAAATCTTAAATGTCTGAGTGCCGACTAATATAACATTTAGATCCTCTTCCAAACCATCATTAAGTTAATGAATTATCCTTTCCACAGAAAGAACCATTAACTTGCAAGTAACTGTTCCACACATTACTTGTTCATATTGATGCCAAATCTGCACTCAGAAAAATATAAATTCCAGTTAGAACTCTGCTGACAAGCTGATGGGGGTCTCTCGAACGATTCGCAAAACTTTCGCGAAGCTCGAATTATTTATGTTCGAGAATAATTCATGTTGGATCAATCAGGCTCTATAACACAAAAAAACAAAATGAGACAAAATCTAGACAAAAATGAACGAAACGAAACGAAGCGAAACTTAAACGAGCTCTGATATTGATTCATGCTGGAAGCATAGAGATTGCGAAATGAAGCAAAACACAAAAATATTTGCAAACAAAATCAATTCGTCAGGAATTTAGATATGATTGCTGATCACTTCCGGCTATGTCATTCCTACAATCCTTCAAAGTGTAGACAGACACTGTTGATCTACGTTAAGAGATTAATATAGCATTCAACAAAATCAAACCAATGTGCGAAAGTGAATAAACAAGTGAATCAGATACACGAATAATATCAGACAAAAATTTAGTGTGTAGTGAATCTAGATCAAGATCTAATGTGTAGAACTTGATAGATCCATTGATTAAGCAACCAATAACTCTCTATGATTGTTAAGTACAATCTTTATTGTCTTAAAAACTGAAAATTTATCATGGTATCAGAGCCAAGTAAGAGAGTGATCATTTGAATCATAAAACTTGCAAAGATCATTGGCAAAATTTGTTTTTGGCCAATACTATTGAGGGCAAGTTGATCTAGAGTGATAGCTTGTATTCATTTGGATCAAACTGACTTGGAGGCTGTGTATGTACTCACACGTGTGAAACCATACAACAACTTTCATTTCAAGTTACTTTGTGTTTGTTGGTCCTAAAATCACAATTCTAGCTCATTTTTTGTGCTTTTTGAAGCATAGTATTGATCTAGATTCAATCTAGCTAATGCCTATGACCAAATAGAGTTTTGGATCATTGAAGCATTTCTTTTTAGAGTCTAAGATCAGATCTTAGAGGCTGATTTGTTCAGATCCTTAGTTGAAGTGAAATCTCTAAGAAAAGTGTAAAGCAAAAAATTTTGTGAGAGTGAAAGCTAGGAATTTTTGGCAAGATCTTTGTGTATCCTTCATGCTTGTGTGCTAGTTTGATAGAGACAAGGCTATAGGAAATCTTGTAAGCTTTAGGCCTTTCATAGATCTTTTAAAATTCAGAAATCTTTGTGATTTTTAGAAGAATATTCATTCTACAATGTCATCCATGGGTGGATATTTGTTGGAATCAGATGAGGACTCATTTCCACAAATTATTCCATTTGGAAAGTGAGAATGGAATCACTCCTAGTGATCCATGATCTCTTTGACATAGTTCTAGGAGTTGAGGAAGAGTCTCAAGCTCCCCAAGAATAAACCAAATACAAGAAGAGAGCAAGACTAGCTCTACATTGCATAAAGTTGAATGTATGCAATGACCTCTTGAAAGAGGTGTCTTCTTGTGCCTCATCCAAAGAGGCTTGGGATTCATTAAAGAGCATATATGAATCCAATAATACTTCAAGAATCCTCGTGCTAAGAAATCAAGTTTTCCAAAGCATGAAAGGAAGTGGAGAGAGTGGACAAGAGTATGTCCTTTTAGGATCAAATCTCTTAACAAGGAATTAGTTGCAATAGGAGAGAAGATCCAAGATCAAGAGCTAGCACAAATCATTTTGAATGGCCTAGGTGATGAGTTCACCAACTTAGTCCAATCATTTTCTATTCAAGACACTCTTTCATCCATTAAAAAGTTGCACAATGTTCTTGTGGCCGAGGAGAGTAGGCTTCTACACCTCAAGACAAGAATGGATGGCATGTCACTTAATGGAGGAGAGGAGAAAGCAAACTTTACATCCAAAGGCAAGAAGAAGCAATATCCATTAAAAAAGAATCAAGGCAAGGAGGCTGAGATGAAGAACAGAGGATCTACTTCCAAAGGCAAGGTGAAGAACAAGGCAAAGCTCAAGTGTTTCTTTTGTAGGAAAAAATGACACTTTGCCTCGGAATGCTACTTGAAGAAGAATCAACAAGCCAATGGAGATCAAGGGAACATTTCTCAAGAGGAAGAAAATGAGGATGGATTCAACACATCATTGATGGTTGCATCTACACCAACTTCAAGTCAAGACACATGGTGGATAGATAGTGGCCCAAAAAGTCAAAAAGACTATTTGGCTATCCTATACCTAGATATAGAATCAAATTCGCAACCAATTCCAGAAGATACTTCTAACCATTGAAATCCCTCATGCCCCTTAAGCGATACTCAAAAAATACCACTTCGCATTGTACCCCGACATGGACAAGACGAAATGTATTGTTCAAGTACAGGTGAAATGTTGCAAGTGTATTCACTAACCCAAAAGGAACATGGATCTCAGCAAAACCGAATATCGTACTGTCCTAGATATCCAATATCTATTTCAAAATTGGTAGAAGAAACTTTTTTTATATGTTAGAATTTCTCTTGGTTGCTACCATCATTATAAAGAAATACTCTATAATAGTAAAGAATCCAAATTACTAGATTCTTGTATGGAACACCTTTCATCTGCTTTACTTTGCAAGATCCAAATCTAATTGCAAAACAGATATGGTTCTATAAATGGCTTATCAGTCTTGCCACTCACTTTTCTCTTAGATTCATCGATTTTACGAAAATCTAATTAACACTGGAGAAAAGAAATCCAAATTCCCAATTGTTATTCTCACTTGCAATTAAATATACTTTAGGAATCAAAAGTAGATTAATCAAAACTACCCCTCAGGCTTCTTCCTTTGTCCCCCCTTCCAAAACATGGTTCAGGTTAAAAAAATCCCAAATTTGTATTAGGAAAAAGTTCAATTTGGTATCAGTAACTTAACAACTAATTAACTGGACAATTTTGACTGTTCAATCATTAAGTGCTATAGTTGATTCTTGGCAAATCCCCTTATGGATCAGCATAGTAACGGATTTACGTTATTCTTGGTCTTTATTGATCCACATAAACAAGAAATGCTCCATAATTGAGAGATTCACAATATCTTCAACTAAAAGTGAAGGGTACTATAACGTTCGCCAAGTGAAGATCTTCAAGAATCCTGTCACATGCAAACCAAAAGGACCCATGTGGAACATGAATCACCTAACCAATATGGAGAGGCTAGTCAATACCCTAATGAATCCACCCCCAAGCCACAGTGAATGAACACAAGAGAGTAGAGAAAACCTGGCTCAAGAATCTAAAATTCTAATAGAGAGATGAGCAAGTTTCCATGAAATGTATTCTCTCCAAGAGGAGAGAATATCTCCTTAGGATCCCCATGCAGTCTATATTGAGCTATTGACCTCTTATTCTTAAAGTAGTCATTCACCATGCATGTGCTCCTATGTCCAATTATAGGTCTGGGCCCTCATATGATTATTAATTACTTGTGACGACCACATCCGGAATGACGTAGCATTACTAATAACCACATACAACTAGAGTGACCGGCTATCCACGTCAGAAATTATTCTGATCCCCTTATATAGGACATGGACATTATAGGTACAATGACTTTAACAACTGACTGACTTCAACTCGATAAGATCATTCACTTTACAAGCAATGTCTGTTTGATCAATAACCAACAATTTGGACCATTCCAAAACATCCATGGCTAATTCAACTCTTACGTAAACTGGGATTTTCAAATTCCATTCAATATGGACCTAAACTGTGAAATTGATGTAAACATCGACTTGACAATTTCCCAATTACCATCACATATCGTAAGGATTTTGCAACATCTGACATGCATCAGATATGACATGCACTAACTTTTTTGAAATAACAAATTTTTTTCCTGTAAATAGCACAGCCCCTAGGAAATCTACTTTTTGATCTAGAATTACCAAAAATAGCTTCATGCAAGAAATTTTCTAGTCAATCAACTGATTACGCATGTAACATGCATCCAAGCATTCATACAAGTCAATCCATACATTTCCATCAACAGACAAGCACCACACTAAATTACAAGCATGCATGCATCAAAACATTTCCCATAACTTTCTCTACATGACACCAAATTGGTCGTTGTAAAGCACCGCGCGGAGGGAGAGTGGGTCTACAAGGCACTTGCAATAACAACCTGCCACCTAGGCTTCATACATGCGAGCTGTAAATGACATAAAATCAGGTAGGAAGGAGGGCGCACTTTTCCAAGGTGGTATCATAAAAAATTCATTTCCAGCCCAATAAGCATCCAATCATAGGGTACAAGCACTCCACTAATGCTCATTAGAGAGGCATAGAAGCTTCTAATAGGTCTAGCAAATAATCATAAGCTTAGATCATGCAAAAAATGCATTTTTGGCCTCCTTCAACAAGCAAAACTTCAACATGATGGTGTTTAATGCTCACTTATCCAAATTGAATGCATGATGGCTCAAAACAGACACAATCCATCATATCTTTAATCTTGTAATAAGAACCAACAATTTCAGACCCCCATTTGATAGGTATTCATGCCCAAGAATCCCCAAAAACACACTATTTTTTGATGTTTTGAGCCCCCTAATGGTGTTCAATCCTAACCAAACTCCATGAAAGCTTTAAGACATCTTCATTACACCTTTTAAAACATTCATGTAAAATATTGGCTATGAATTTTGAGATCTACCACAAAATTTGTCCAAAAATCATCAAAAAAATATGTTTTTTTGACTAATTTTGACCAATTTTGAATAAAATTTGTGGGTCAAATCCACAAATAAGTTTAATCTGATCCTAATCCCTATAAATCCATTATATGCAAGCACTACAAGTTCTAATTTCAGTCAAGTATAGATTCTATAGACCATTTCTAGTCCAAAAATCCCAATTTTTGGTCCAAAATTACTATCTAATCATCCTTTTGACTACTATTCAACCAACATGCAATCTTCAGATCCAATCGTGAATGATTGTAAATCAGCAAATACAATCTGAAAAACATACTACATCAGTATCTATGATCAATTCCAATCAAAAAACATGAATTCTAGGTGAAAAATTCACTAAAACCATTAAAAATCCTTTGATTTCTTCCAAAATCTATGGAGAAAATTCATAATTATGATCTTTAGCCTGAAAGTATACCAAATTTAGAGAAGCCACCTACTTGGAGATCAATTCCACCACTTGGAAGTAACATGCAAGGAGAAACCTCCAAAAACTGAAAAAAACAAGAAGCAGCTCCACCCTCCGATTGATGCAAATCCTTGCTCTAATACCACTATAAGAATCGCCTAATGAAGATCGGACTAGATCCTATTGCAAAACAACCAAAAGGACACTTGTGGAGCAAAACCACCCAACCAACAGGAAATGGCTAGTCAATATCCTAACCATTCACCCCCATACCATGGTGAATGAATGCAAGAGAGGTCTTCAAGAGGTGATAATATTCCCCTTAGGATCCCCATGCAGCCTATAATAAGCTATTGACCTCCTATTCTTACATTATAACACTCAGACACCATGCAAGTGCTCCTATGTCCAATTATAGGCCTGGGCCCTCATATGATATGATTATTAATTCTAGAATGACGAGGCATAACCAATAACCATATACACTGGAGTGACCGACTATCCATGTCAGGAATTACTCCAAATCCCACATATTGGACATGGAGGTAACAACAACTCATCTCATACTATCGAGGGTGAAGGAACTATCAAGATCAAATTTCAGAAAAGTGATGTAAAATTTCTATCCAATGTTCTTTAGGTTCCAAATCTTACCAAAAATCTGCTTTCAATAAGTAGAATCACCGATTCTGGTTATAGGGTTGAATTCGATACAAAGAGCTACACTATTCTTGACAAATCTAGGAAAGTTTTAGCTTTTTAAGATATGGCTATCTTTACAAACTAAGTCATTGTTACTCCACAAACAGTCAAGCTCTTCATACTTCGACTTCTGAGTCGACTGATATTGTTACGACTATATTCAGTTACGGACATGAAATAGTCCTAATATGGTAAATCGGCCCTCCATTGTTTGAGATTATTGGTCACACCTAGATTTACTTACGTCGAGGCCTGTTTGTGACTAATGACCTTGAGAGGACACAGACACTCTAATTGAGATATATGGAGTAGTGCATGTACGTGTGACAGATATAGGCATGAGGACTGCATGAAGAGATGTGACCTATTTATAGTTGACCTGCATGGGGATTGCATGGGTTCATGCATAGAAAACTACTCTCTATATATTGGGGTAGAGATTCTCCTGTCGACAACTTGGTTCAGGTGACCAGTTGGCATGGCTTGGGGGCTACATGTAGGTTTGATCTAGGTTTGGTTGGGCGGTTTGGTTCCATAGTCTCTCTTGTTGTGTTCTCCTATACTCACTTTGGGGGTTTTCCTTAGTGGTCTTTACATTGGTATCAGAGCCCGGCTAAGATGCGGTTTTGGATGTGATAAGACAAGCTTTACATCGGTTTGGAAGTAGGAAGCACTTGGATTTGTTTGGAGTGCTAAATTCTCAAGGGAATTTTGGAGGTTTATTCACTAAATCCTCAAGGGAAGCATGGTTGGCAAAAGAAGTGGTAGAGTGCTTTTCCACTTGTTTGATCTTTTGTTAATATTGCTTTTGATTAGTGTTTTTTTTAATTTCCAATTTTCTGATTCCTTAGAAATTCCTATTGGATGCGGAAGATCTGCATCAGTAAATCTGCATACTAAGTGAGATTTTAAGGGCATGCAAAATGGTCCATATTGTTCATGGTATAGGATTCTAACTGATTAAGCTGTATTTACTAGTAAATTGAATCAAATTGGATTTATCCAGGAGAAGTAAATAGCTTATAGCTAGAATCTTTTGTAACCAACAAATTGCAGGTTGAGGTGTGTGTGATTGCTACACTGACTCTCCAGTGGAACCTATGATTTGGGATCATAGATGGAATTGCAATTGCCGCAAATGCTCTCTTAGTAAATAGTTTTCTTTGTAGCTGAAAGGCCATGCTCAGAAGATTAACTATTCCTTGTAAAAGAATAAGTGATGCAGATTTCTCTTTCGCTGTGAAACTTTAAAAAAGTAAAATAGAGAGAATCAGGCATAACAATATGGAATGGTTAATGCATGCTTGAATCCCTCAGTTAAAAACTAGCAGTAGGAGGGTTTTGGAAACCCATTTCTGCCTTGCTTTGCTGTTTTATGGCCACAGGCCAGCTTCATGTCAACTTCCCAAACTCGTGAAAGATAGAACTTCAACTTTTGAACCTCCGAATGGATGTCAAAGGGCTGTTAGAGGGTTGTGGCGAGTTGGCAATTGATCCCCATGCATTCCCTTTGCGGTTGGCAAGCCTAGGAATTCCTGCCAGGTTCCAGGAACACGATCCTTAGTCTTTCCCACTAGTATAACTGTGGAAGTTGTTGGACAGGTGATTGATTGGTTTTTGGAGGAGTTGGCGGACTGCCAAAAGTCCAGTGAACTGCTGTGAGACGCGCTCCGCTTATGATGATTTTGATGATGGTATGCATCTGGAAGAGACTTTCCAGCAGTTTGATGCATGACATATCCTATCTTACCATAAGAGTGAGTTGCTTCGAGAGGGTTTACAGTTGATTTGAGGGAATGCAACTATGTCAGTTTGCTTTGTGTGATTGTATCCAGAATGGGCAACGATGGCAGGCGTGAAGGGGAGGCGTGAACAGTCGTGGTTACTGTGGGAGCGAAGGGTTTGTGAGGCTAGTGTCGCTGTAGGCCATGAAGAGTGTAGAGAGACTTGTCTTTGCAGAAGCTACCCTGCGTGACAGCGTTGGCGGCTGTTGCTCGATTAACAAACCTACGATTTAGGAGAAACGAAAAGCATACCAGTGATTTACACAAAGGGAGTTTTGAAAGAAAAGAAGAGAACATGCGATTCAGGAGAAACGGAAAGCTGCATAGCACACGGTTCAATCAAACTTCAAAAGTCTACCACGTTCCGATTTCTGGGTAAAGTTCCTACCGCCATGCTACAAAATCAACTGTCGGCCAACCTTGCTTAATGATCTTCCCTTTGCTCACTTAATAATCTTCCCTTTGCTCACATCTACTAGGAATTCGTTCTGTATGATCCGAACTTTACGTTGCTCAAATCACAAAGCATATTTGCGCGGTAGTAGGTTTCCGGGATCAGTTTCTGCAAGTGGAGTATGGATCAGATTGTATTTGCTCATCACATTTTCTTTCTAGCAATTTTGAGGAAAAAAAGCACCACAGAACAAGACGCTGCTATCAATTAACTAGTTTTCGCTTTGTTACAGGTTTAGTTCAACAAGCAAGAGGCAGAAAGAGAAGGCTTTCATGACAGTAAAGATGTGCTGACAAGTGGAGTAGATATTTAGTCGGTTCCATGCTAGAAGAGAGCATGTGTAGTGTCTCCAGCAATTTGGGTGATGCCCATGACGAGCTCAACAGTGGGGTGGCAACATCAGTGCTTACTATATTGCTCTCTCATTAATTAGGAGTCCTCTGTGCAATCTATGTTCTGCATTTCCAATTGAATCCAACATCCATGACATAATTAGAATGCGCTCGCCATTCGTGAGTTCAACTCACCATGGCTCTTAACAGATGATTCTCATCACTTGTGCCACTCTCAAGTCTGTGGAGAGAAGTAGCCCCATATTGCAGTATGCACGTTCCCACTTTTCAGCACACTGGAGTCTGGGATTTTTTGCACTTCTATAGATTGTCTTTTTTCCTTTTCCTAGGCTGGCGACTGAGGCGAATATTGTTCAATAGGAAGCTACAGATTCGCATGTGCTGTTTGGTTTTGATTGTGGTGTTATGTCTGCCCATACATGTCATCTTTCTTGGCTTGTCAATACTTTCCCGGCCCAGAGAGGTTACGTTTGAGGTTGTGAGATTCTTGGCATTTTTATCTTTGTTGATGTGTGTTTTAGTGGGAGAAGGAATACTGGCAATCAGACCCATAGTGTATACTTTAGCCTTGCATTGGATCCAGTCAAAGCGTACAATGCTGACCAGACAACAATCGTGGGGCTCAATTCCCATTGATCATATTGCAAGTCCTCTCCAAGTGTTTGGCATTGATGATGAGGAATCGGTGGGAGTGGAAAGGCGAGGTCTTTAAGAGAAGATGTGGAGAATTACATAAATAAGTCTATTTGACCTACATATTTCCAAGACTAGATAGTTGACATGGAATCTTGGCTTTTGCTCTCTATTTTTTGTTTTGTTTAGTTTGTCAAAATCAGGTACCAAACAAAGCACAAAAGATCTTGCAAAAATCATCACCAAGGTTGAGATTTTGCTGCATGATTTTGCGATATTTTAAAGTTTGACCTGGTCACCACGAAAGTGGATGTTCCTCATCAGACTGTGAATCAATTTTTAGTTAGAGTTTTGAGAATCAAGAATTTAGAATGAGTCTATGCAAATCTTACTTTGATAACGACTTTTGTTCCTTCTGATACGATGATTTGGTTTATAGCAAATCACAAGTGAAAAGTGTTTTGTGCATGACTGCCCTTATGACATAGCTTCATCTTTTGACGAATTCTAGGTTTTTATTTTAGTACTACATAATAATCAAGAAAAATGTATTGTACAAAGTACAGTACATTCCATCTCAAAAACTTGGAACGGATTTCTATCGTTGGGCTATGCATGATAGAGTTGATCGTCTAAGATTTTTGGGGTGCACCCTAGAAAGGTTGAATGTCTCTTCTTTATGGTAGATTTATTTTAGACCCACATTGATATGAACTTCTATCCACAACAATTTTTCAAAGATTTAAGATTTTGTTATTACTAGAATAGATTTTCGAAAATTCCTTATAATTAACATGCTATAGAGCAGTGGGTCTTATGATTTGTGGGTTAATGGAATTTATTTCATAAGCATGTTTTTGACTCTAACCATACAAATGTGAAATCGGCTTGATTAGTTTGCATGTGTAAGTGGCCATAAATGATGTATTGAAATATATTCGGGCTAGTAACATTGAAATTTTGTTAGCCTTACTAGATTGTAGGCTGTTACAAAAAAAAGCAAATGACTAGATTCATGCATCAAGAAAGGTCCAAAAAGGCCGGGCATGAAGTGAACTTGAGATGGGTGTGTGGAGCGAACTTGAGACATGCAAGAAATGCGTTTGGGAATTGGGTTATGTAACAAAAAAAAGAAAAAATTGTGGAAAAGAAATTAGCAAAAAGTCTTGAAGAGCCACATAATTACCTAATTAGTAACTTGTTAATATAAGCTAACATAGACAATCGTGGAAAAGAATAGAAGACAAGCAAAAGGAGACTTTTCATATTTGAAGAGAGCTCACCAACAACTATTGCAACTTGGAATATGTATAGGCAGATATAAAGTCTTTGATCAATCAAAGAAACTTTTTTTAGCTCTTGAGAAGAGAAACTTAATGACCTCCATGAAAAGATTTAATTGTTATGGTAAAGAAGTGAGCTGATCAAGTGAAGAACTTGCATAGGAAGGCATTATCTATGAAGAATCCAACATCATGACGACAAGTAGTAAAAATTATAAAATTGTTGTCGTTTTTTACAAGGTAGAGGTAGCAAATGTGAAGATGACATAGAACCATTGCAAAATAACGTGCTATTTTTTTTTTCTCTTCCTCATTGGTCCTCCAATGATCCTCCAATGAGGAAGAGAAATAGTCAATTTGCCATTGCAAACAAACCTTGTGGCCAATGTGAAGAAATTCAAACTACCATCATAAAAAGAAACATGTAAAAGCAAGAGGAATTTATAAAAGAGTGTAGAGAGATTTACAAGTTGCAATGTATAGAATCTAAACCTTTTCAGCTTTATACATTTGTCGATAGCTTTTTAGCTTTATACATTTGTCAACATAACATAGTACCACATTTTTAACATTTATGAGTGCTTAGGTGTTTTGGAAAGTCCCCCCCACATGATTGATCATGGCATTTTTTGATGAGAAATGGTTTTTCTTCCAATCCTCTCTTGCAAAGCCCTTCCAATACAATTCATAGAATAAGTTTCATTGAGAAGGATGTTTGAGACTACCAATGCCTTTCTGGTGCTGGATTTGAAAATAAAATTAAATATGTCAGGTTTTGTTCTCAAACATAACAAGCCCCCAAACAAATTGGTTGCCAAAGGGCGTGATGAATCTAAGTTGCAATGATGGTAGGTAGTGATACTCATTTATTTTGACAACAAAGAGGCAACTACTTTATCGAGCTTCAGAGTGGTCACAACATTACTAGTTATGGTCACTATGAGATTGCCCTGTGAACATGGAACTAAACATAACATGGGGATACACTTTTTTTTTTTGGCATATTGACACCAACTGAGATTAGCTTGCTCATCACACTATCGAATGCATTTAGAAAATTGGGAACAACATCATTGTTGGAGGGTTTGCGGATCCCAAGGCAACCCTAACCCTAGTTAATAAGTGAGAGGGATTTGGTACCCTACGTGTGTAAGTCCAACCCCGTGATCACATAGTTATTTGATTAATTAGAAAGTCTTTAGGCCTTTTTGCAAGACTTTTAATGTCGCAGGGCCTAAATGTCAAGTTAGTGAATAAAGTTGGGTTTCCCTCCAATTTGGATGGTTCCCACTCTTTTTAAAATTTGAATAATTAGGGAGGCAAAAATGGACCAATAGGATTCAGAGGCCAGGGTCCTCCTCTCTACTATAAAAAGGGACCAACTCGAGTTCCTACACATGTTTCATTTCTTCATTTCAATGAAGCAGATTGGTTCTCTTGTGAAATGGATTTATGAATGTCCTTGCTCTCTATCACTTTTCCTCCATCTCTCATGCTTTCTTTGTGTTTTGCTGAATGTTGGATTTGATTGTTATTGGGATTGCATGTTATTGTACTTTCTATGAGGGAGAAAGGGAGAGAGAGAAAGAGTAAGCTACCTTGTTGTGGATGTAGTGTTAATGCTTAGGGTTAATGGATGTTAGAGTTAGATGTGAATCTTCCATTCATGTTGAAATCTGAACTATACTATCGCTCTCATGGGAACGAATCTGCGCGTGACAACTAACTTCATCTCTCACTTTGTGCATGCCTTGCATGTCACTATGGAGCACGACAACCATTGCATGTGATGTGCCATGAGTTTCTACAAGCCTATTATTGACATTTCTATGTCTACATTCTATATGCAAGTTGTATATGACAAACTAGACTTCAAGAAACCATGTAGCTCGAGTTTCTTCTAGAACAAATTTGGCATTTACAATATGAAACATCACATACATAGAGAAAGAAACTTTGCCAAAAGCCTAAAGTCAAGATAGATGATTTTCATTTTTCAACAATCCTCCTAAAAATTAATCTATGTTGACTTGAACATGGATCTTGGAATTATTCCAAGATTGGTTCTATGCTTGATGAAGAAATTTTTGCCCAAAGGTTTGGTGAGCAAATCTGCAATACAAGATGATGTGTCGATGCATTCCAAGTAGATTTCCCCTCCAATGAGCTTCTCTCTCACGAAGTAATGTGCAACTTCGATGTGTTTGCTCCTTGCATGAAATATTGGATTGTTGGCAAGGGCTTGTGCTGAAATATTGTCACACATGATCAAAGGTAGGTCATCTCCTTTAATAATCTTTAGCTCCACAAGCAACCTCTTGATCCAAAGCACTTCTTTTGTTGTAGTACTAAGTGCCTTATGTTCAGCTTCACAAGATGAGAGTAATATGTTATCTTGCTTTTTGGAAAGCCAAGATATCAAATTTCCTCAAGATATATGACATATGCACTTGTAGATTTCCGATCTACTTTATCACTAGCAAAATCCAAGTCAAAATAGCCAACAATAGAGATCTTCACTTTTGTATACCATAATCATAGGTTGAAGATATGTATCTAAGTACTCTTTTGGCCATTTTCCAATGATGAATAGTAGGATTTTGCATAGCTTTGATCAACTTATGAACACTAAAACTTACATCAGGCCTAGTTATGGTGAGCCAGATTAAGGAGCCTATAAGACTCCTAAAAAGAGCAATGTCCACGAAGGATCTTTCATCACCTTTGTTAGGGTCTTTTACAATTTGCTCCATAGGAGTATCAATACTCTTACAATCTAGCATATTGAACTTTTTAACATTGAAAGAGCATACTTGGATTGACAAACAAAAGCTTTCTCATTATGGAAGTCAATCTCTAATCCTAAGATGTAATGAATTTTTCCAAGATCTTGCATCTTGAATTTTTTTCCAAGTGCAATTTTGGTTTCTTCAACTAAATTAATATAACTTCTTGTTAGGATAATATCATCAACATAAATTAGAAGAATGACAATATCACTATCATAGAACTTGACATACAAGGAAGGATCATAGTTACTAAGATTGAATCCTAGTGAGATAAGGAAAGTATTAAGTCGAGAATATTGGATGGAAGATTCACAAGCTCCCATGTCTTGTTGGCAATCAATGCATCATATTCCTCCTTCATGGCTAGAAACCATTATTTTGAATTGAGTGCATCATATACATCCTTTGGCTCTTCATATGAAATAAAATATGCATAATTAGTGGAGTTGAGTTCCACTTGTTTGCTTTTATCTCCATATGTAAGCCTCTTAGGCTTGGATCTTTCTCTTTGTGATCTCCAAATTGGGAAACTCCTCCTATATGGCAAATGATTGAACAAGATGATCATAGTCTTCTTTTAAGCCATTAAGAATGAATTGTACTAGCTCATCTTGATTGATTGTAACACCAACACAAGCGAGCTCCCGATGAAGATCTTTTACTCTTAGAACATAATTTGATGCACTCTCCTCACTTCTTTGAAAACTTTGAAAAATCTGATTTCTAAGAGTGAGTATTCTAGAAGTGTTCTTAGCTTCATAGATTGACTTAAGTGCATTCCAAGCTTCTTTAGCAGTGGTGCAAAATCCTATTTCTCTTAGAATCTCATTAGAGACATTCATTTTAATGAAGTGTAGAGCCATTCTAGCTCTCTTCCTATACTTTGGTATTTCAAGTTGTGGATCTTCTTGAAGTATCTACAGTCAGATCGATGGCCTTGTCTTTGTCAAGTCCCTTGCCTTTGTTGACTGCTGAACTGTGGTGAGTAGCAGGTGTCCTGGGGGTACAGGTAGCACGTCTTGCTCCTCCTCATCTGAACAGTCATTCTGTCCATCTGGAATTTGAACATCTCCTTCTGGATGCTTAGGGTCGGCTCCCTCTGTTGATGTTGGCAGGTCATAGTAGCCTCTGGTCAAGATTTCGTAGCCGACTGGATCTCCGTCAGCTATCGTCTTTGACTCATCAAATTTGACTTCTCTAACAGTCTTGATCTGTTTGTTGTCCCTAGATCCTATAGTATGATATATGAACATCATATCCTATGAGGAATCCATGTTCCCTTTTCATCCAGCTTCTTTCTTTTTGATCTGGAATGTGGGCATATGCGACGCATCCATAAATGTGCACATGTGTCAAACTTGGTTTGTTGCCCCACCAAACCTCCTGTGGCATGCTATGTGCAACATTGGATCTACCTGTCCGATCTGCAGGTAGTTGGTTATGGCTACTGCTTCAACCCATAAAAATTTTGATGTCTTTGAATAGGCCATCATGGATCTTGTAGCTTCCATGAGAGTTCGATTTCTCCTCTCTGCCACAACATTGTGTTATGGTGTGTAGGCTGCAGTCTTCAAGTGAAGTATGCCTTTACTGGTACAATATTATGCAACTATGCTAGCATTCTTTGCTGGTTTTTGCTTATGAAAATAAAGCTATTGGAGGTTCATTATATTACTCATTCATGCCTAAGTTCTCAAGGTTTGAATATATTGTCAATTTTTGGCGAATCTATGGTAATTTTCTTCTGTCAAGTGGTACTTGAAGAAGGACTAGTGCTACCCACTAGTTGTATGGAGTCATATGGAGCTGGATTAGCATCATTTTTGTACTCTCTTACTGATGGATTTCCAAGGTTTGATGGTTTCTTGTGGCAAGATGGAGATGGAGGCTCATTCATGGAGTTTTATGGTGGAGACATACCAAGAAAGGACAATATCTAAATTAGATCCACAAGTGTGATTGGGTGGTAAATCAGATCAACCTATCAATCTACACAAGATTAGATGGCATTTAGGTCACAATATCTACATCAAGAAATCTAACAAGAACATTCATTATTGATCAAAACTTGTACTTGCTATTTTCACACGTGTGAAAACATGTCAGAGTACAGACATCAAGCTAAGAATAAAGTATACTAAGCTTAGAACCCAATGCATAAAAACACAAGACAAATAGAGAAAAAACACTAGAATTGCTCCAAAACCAAAATCTAGCTTCCATGTTCATTATGGCCAAATGAGGCACTATATATACAAGAAGGAGAGCTCGAGCTGCTGCTGAGTCAGTGATCTGGCACGTGCTGAGTCACCTAAGGATCCATCAATCACATCAAACTTGGCACATGATCCATGACTTCCATGATTTAAGGCACCTCCTTGATTTTGGGTGATTTCCTACATTATAGGAACCTAGATAAAAATCATCTACAAGTCTAAACTTGACCCCACCAATAGAAAGGTGCCAAGTGGCATTTAGTTAAAAAAACTAGATTTTGACCTTTTTAGCCAATAGAATTCTAATCAAATGATATGTACATACTAGATGACTAATATAAGTGATAGATGCATCTAATTCACACGTAGGAACACTCTCCACACGTGTGTAAACATGATATGTACATGAATTTGGCCTAGATCAAGCATGATTTTGACATTTTCACAGTATGGTCAAAACTATGCTAAAACTAGTTGAAGATGGAGTGTGAGAAATATCAACTAGTTTAGTCATGTTTAGTTCATTTGGCAGTTTAGGCCAATATGCATCTTAAACTTAGAGATAAACATTATGAAGTTATTTTGTCTAAGTTCATTTGAATTACCACTTTTAGAAAGTTTGGGAAAAGGAAGTAGGTCGAGTTTGGGAAGATTCAAATTTGGATGTTTGGTACATTGAATCTAGTCCTTTTACATCTAGGGCTTGGAATAGATCTAGAAGTTTCCTATTGTTGATAAGATTGGAGAAGGACATCCAAATAGGGCATAGAACTGCTATAAATAATGTACAAGCGTGGGAAGAGATACATTCTCATTCTCCCTCCCTCCCTCCCTCCCTCCCTCCCTCCCTCCCTCCCTCCCTCCCTCTCTCTCTCTCTCTCTCTCTCTCTCTCTCTCTCTCTCTCTCTCTCTCTCTCTCTCTCTCTCTCATTCATGCTTATACATGAGTTCTCTTTGGGTGGGTTCATATATCCATTTTTGCATTTAGGGCCTCTTTCTTAATGGTCATATAGTTGATCTTAGCCTATATAAATTGTCAACTGGAAAAGTACATCAAGTAATCCTTCTTGAACTCTCCCGATTGGATTAAGATGCCACCAATGGCATTTTAATCATTCTATATCTTAATGATTCTCCTAGAGATTTTAGTTGAATGAATTATCATATTTTAGAATTGGATTCTAAGGATAGTTGTACTTGAAAGCTTTTTGTGAATTGTCTGCCAGAGTTTGTGTTTAATTTCAAATTGTAAGTATTATTTTTTCTTTAACTTCAGTCTCCTAAGTTAGGTAATATCTCACTCAATGGTTCATGTAATATGGTAGACCGGCCCTCTAGTGTTCAAGATTATTGGTCACGCCAAGATTTATTCCAAGTTAAGGCCCCTGGTTATGACTAATTACCTTGAGAGGACCCGAACACTCTAATTGAGACATATGGAGTATTGCATGTCTGTGTAACGGATATAGGCAGGAGGACTGCATGAAGAGATGTAATCTATTTAGAGTTGACCTGCATGGGGGTTGCATGGTTTCATGCACATGACTCTACTCCCTATATAATGAGGTAAAGATTCTCCCGTCGACATATTGAGTTTAGATTACCAGTTTCGCTCTTCTCCTCTAGCTTTCACATGGCATGGATTGGAGGCTAGATTCTAGTTTGATCTAGGATTGGTTGGGTGGTTTTGCTCCATAGTTTCTCCTATTGTGTTCTCCTATCCTCATCTTAGGGGGTATCTGTTAGGGTCCTTACACAACTGTCCAAATATTTCTACAATTATTTTCTCTAAGTTCTTTCTTACAAGTCTCATCAATCTCACCAGCTTTGGTGTTTTTCTTATGAATTGGAGCACAATCGAATGGGAATACAATATGAAGATCAAACTTTTCCATTATTTTAAAATCAAACAAACTAAATCATGTAACGAGAAAAACGATTCACACAAAACTCCAATAAGTGTCAATAAACAATAGCAATGGATGTTATATAATCTACCTTTCAAACATTTGAATGTGACAAGATCAAGAGTTAGTCCAACAAGAGATCAAGAGGATCCAAACTGTAGACCTGTGTTCCGTTAATCAATTGTCACATATGCACATTGCATGTTGAGGTAGGAATAATTAAAAAATTGATGTACAAGCATATTTTGTATGTTTGGAAGAACAAGTAAATGCTAGGTTGTTTTCCTTTTCACTATAATGGCTTTAGCATTACTTCATTAAAGTTGCCTGTAATTAATGGAAAATCCATAAAATTTGGATTCAGGTAGATCTTTTACGGTATTCGACACAAAAGTTTTGTCGAATAAAGAGCTACCTGCAAATATTATCAACTTTAACAAGTATCTCAAAAGCTTTGGCTTGGTCAATCTTAATGACCGAAATCATCAAGAATATAAACAAACCCATCGGTACACTGAATCAAAAAGGAAATAAAACGACAAATACCATTTAACTCAATTTACTGGGAGTATCCTTTACTCCAAAGATAAACTGAAAAAAAGCATAGTACCAAGAAATCGAATTTCCTTTTATAGGCCTGGAGAAAATTACCTTGAAGAACAATATTTTATTATCGAACCTAAACCATGGATCAATCACATAACAGTTAGGATAATAAAATTATTCTCCAAACATTCTCCCGCCGGATAAGGTCAGGAGAACATGTAATTCCATTCTCAAATGTCGATTTAGGTAGATTTTTTGAAAATTTCCTTTTTAAACTGACGACAACTTTACCCTAAAAATAAGACTATATTGAGTTCCATAAAGTTTTGGGCCAACCCATCATATCATTAGTTAGCCATGAAACTCACAGTTAGTCTATTTATTAAATGCATGAAGGCCAAAGCCCAAATGCTTATCTATAAAACACAAGGGGAAGTGGCCGAGGCCACATGGCCCTGCCTTGGCTAAAATGTATTTAAGTAGGTTTATTTTATAGAACATAGTAAGGACATACATATATATTTTTTATGAAGTTGATTTCGTCATTAGTAAAATATAGTCTCTTTTTCTGAATAAAGATCTCATAGTCACATTTGTTTCTTTAAGTGGAGTCATGTTTAAGTACATGTGGGAGAACTTTAGTACGTCATTGAAAATAGTATTTTTTCATTTGAAAAAAAATTGTTTACTCTTAATGCATATGCATGCTCCAACGTGAGGAACAAGTAAACTATATTTGTGATTGAAGCTGCTATTGAAAAAGCCATAGCAAAAAACTCTTGTTTTGCTTTGATTGGCTTTCACTTGGTTACTTGGAGGTAAACAATCTTCAACAAATACATGGGTGTCATCAAGGATCCAATGGTTTTGCTATATTTGACTATTTTGTTCAAATTTCAAATTCTCTCTCGAGCCTAATTTCGTTATATTTTTTCTTATCTAACAAGTAGTTGGGAAACAAAAAATCCCAAATTTCTTATTTATTTTCAATGTTTTGAATGTAATGCATACAAAATAGTTTTTCATGATATATCAAGGAACTCATTCGTTGATATACTAGTTTTGTAAGTGAACAATGATATATTTTTTTTTACGACTGCAAAAATAGGATAAAATCTAATGTACAAAATCTAAATTTGTAATGATATGAGGAAGTATAATAGGAAAAATATATTTTCTTTTTATTTATAATGATAGCAGCGGCACCCTCAAAGCAAAGGCCAAGGACTCAAGAATTAACAACTCCTCAATAAGGGGTGAATGTCCTACACTTCCACCCAGGAAATAACTACTTTCCCATGAATATTATGCCATGGATTATTAGAGAACTTGATGCCCTAGTTAGCATACATATCTCACTTCAATCATTGCGCCTCTCTGCAAAATTAATATTGTCATTTTTATTAGATCAAAAAGTTGTGGTTCTAACCAAGGATGTGTTTTCATCCAGCTAGCACCATCATCCCACTATGTGGCCTTGCCTACACAAGACATAGAGGAGGTATCATTGGTTCATTGTTTATGACTATATGATCATTAGTTCTTGCATTAACCTCATTTGTCTAGTCAAAATTAAAAACTAGGCATGGCTTTTTTCCTAGTTCTAAATGTCTATGCTCCTAGCATAAAGACCATCACCTAGGATTATAAGGCCATTATTCACCCGATTGTCCGGAACCTCGTCGACCAATCGGCTATGTCCCGTTGTGTTCAAACTGCTCGGGAGGAGGACACCTTGCTGCAGATTGCCCAAAGCCTCAAAAGCCGAAGGTTCTGTACAAATATGTTCAGTCTCTAGGTGCAGAGTCAGAAATAAAGAAGAAGCAGGAAGATGCAGTCATTCAGAGGATTGAATGCTCTGACGAAGGCACTCTGCTGGTTACTGATACTAATTGGCCAAGTGATTGGGAAGACATTTGTAAAGTTTCCACTCAGAGCACTTCAAAATCACCCAAACCAACAAAAGAGAGTTTAGCTAAGACTCGGAAGAATAAGAGGAAGCATCCGACAAAGAAGTTGAAGAACAAATCTCTTACTCAAAAAGACTTGAAGGACGACTTTGATCCAACCCACTTCAAAAGAAGGTCGCTTTTGAGGAGGAAGAAGAAGTTCCACCAAGCTCAAAGTTATCCAATGCTATCGTAGACTTCGGGTTGCAGACAAAGAAGCAGTATGATATTGTTTCCGATATTGGCTCCTTAAGGCCAAATATTACATTTAAGCAGCTCCTATCGGATAACAACTATTATCAGAAGCAGCTGAAGAGTTTATCACAGACAAGGAGGAAGAAGAAAATTTCTCTACCTGAGATATCCCTTTTTGTCGTTGACCTTGGAGACCTGGGAGCACAAGAGATTGACGTCTCTATCTCAGGATGTTAATACCAATTGACTCCGGGTCAACCGTTTTGCTACTTACCTTGAGTTCCACGTCATTTTTCATTTACCTCATCAACGCTCGCGATCAAGTTCTCAAGTGTTATGCTTGCTTCCTTGCTCACAGTGTGCTATCATCATTTTCAGTGATCAATTGCTATCATCTCATAATTAATCAAGTTGTTGTTTTTACCATCTTGAGCAATGGCATCTTCTTAGTCTGTGATTCCAGCCAATGTCAATTAGAAGGTGCATAGCAGACTGAATCCCGAAGAATTCCAAATGTTGGCTGATCACTGTGGACTTGGCTACACTTTAATAATCGATCTATCTACAATTTTGAAAGAGGCCAGTTATGAGTCCATACAAGGACTGATCGAGGTCACAGACGTTGTAGTTTCATCGTAGGTTCGAGGTGTGAGGATGGATATTTCAAAGGCAACCTTTGCTGCTACCCTCCATCTGCCTACTCCAACATTATCCAGGTAGGATATCGATGAACCAAATCTCTTCCATGGCAATTTCTACATGCCAAGTAAGGGATACAAGATTTCAATGATTAAAGATTCTACTCTGAGGAACTTTTTAAGAACATGTTTTGTTGATCTGGACAACCATGTTGTTGGCCAATTTCATGAGGCCAAGAGAAGAAAAATTGAAAGACAAATACATTTAAATGAAAGATTATCTCTGATATTGCATAATGCTCCAGAGTAATGTATACATCTTGTATATATATTGAAGAAAAAGGATTTTTATCTTCCCTGTTTGTTCGAGATCCATTATGGAATGTATTGAAGAAATATCTTTTCTTTGATGTGTTTTGATTTCAATTGTTCGCGAGGATGCTTCACATTTGAGGGGGAAGATATGTAATACCCTATTACATGCATATTTTCTTTGAATTACTATGTTGTGATGCAAAACCGTCAATCAACCTACTCAACTGATGAAGATAATCTTTGAATATGAAGAAATATCTAATGGACCCGATAATGATAAGTTATACAAAGACATATTGAAGATAAAGAGGCCTAAATAAATGTTACTGAAGGAAGAACTATATCCTGAAGGGCAAATATGAAACGATATCAAAGTTATCCAATGCTATCGTAGACTTCGGGTTGCAGACAAAGAAGCAGTATGATATTGTTTCCGATATTGGCTCCTTAAGGCCAAATATTACATTTAAGCAGCTCCTATCGGATAACAACTATTATCAGAAGCAGCTGAAGAGTTTATCACAGACAAGGAGGAAGAAGAAAATTTCTCTACCTGAGATATCCCTTTTTGTCGTTGACCTTGGAGACCTGGGAGCACAAGAGATTGACGTCTCTATCTCAGGATGTTAATACCAATTGACTCCGGGTCAACCGTTTTGCTACTTACCTTGAGTTCCACGTCATTTTTCATTTACCTCATCAACGCTCGCGATCAAGTTCTCAAGTGTTATGCTTGCTTCCTTGCTCACAGTGTGCTATCATCATTTTCAGTGATCAATTGCTATCATCTCATAATTAATCAAGTTGTTGTTTTTACCATCTTGAGCAATGGCATCTTCTTAGTCTGTGATTCCAGCCAATGTCAATTAGAAGGTGCATAGCAGACTGAATCCCGAAGAATTCCAAATGTTGGCTGATCACTGTGGACTTGGCTACACTTTAATAATCGATCTATCTACAATTTTGAAAGAGGCCAGTTATGAGTCCATACAAGGACTGATCGAGGTCACAGACGTTGTAGTTTCATCGTAGGTTCGAGGTGTGAGGATGGATATTTCAAAGGCAACCTTTGCAGCTACCCTCCATCTGCCTACTCCAACATTATCCAGGCAGGATATCGATGAACCAAATCTCTTCCATGGCAATTTCTACATGCCAAGTAAGGGATACAAGATTTCAATGATTAAAGATTCTACTCTGAGGAACTTTTTAAGAACATGTTTTGTTGATCTGGACAACCATGTTGTTGGCCAATTTCATGAGGCCAAGAGAAGAAAAATTGAAAGACAAATACATTTAAATGAAAGATTATCTCTGATATTGCATAATGCTCCAGAGTAATGTATACATCTTGTATATATATTGAAGAAAAAGGCTTTTTATCTTCCCTGTTTGTTCGAGATCCATTATGGAATGTATTGAAGAAATATCTTTTCTTTGATGTGTTTTGATTTCAATTGTTCGCGAGGATGCTTCACATTTGAGGGGGAAGATATGTAATACCCTATTACATGCATATTTTCTTTGAACTACTATGTTGTGATGCAAAACCGTCAATCAACCTACTCAACTGATGAAGATAATCTTTGAATATGAAGAAATATCTAATGGACCCGATAATGATAAGTTATACAAAGACATATTGAAGATAAAGAGGCCTAAATAAATGTTACTGAAGGAAGAACTATATCCTGAAGGGCAGATTTGAAACGATATGAACCTTAAAATGAAGGCCAACCCTAAAAGAAGAACATTCCAGAAGCTTCATTTATTGTGCCTCAATCAAACGTTGTAACCTTCCATGTGCTTGCTTCTCATTGGAGCAAAGTCGTGTGACAAGGATGCCACCTAGGAAATGTACACTTGTAATTTTCCTATTGGATGTAATTTATTAATTAAACTAAATATGAAGTGACATATCGGTTACTAGAGAGCTACGTACTTTCGCGCTCGTTCTCTATATGTACTCCACTTACGCTTCAATACAATTATCGAGTTTTTCAGGAGATCACAGAGAGAGTTTGAGTCTTCAAGTTTTCCCTTCTCTATGCTTTCATAGGCCTTCTGTTTGCTGAGTACTTATGTTTCTGACAGTTGGTAAGTCTCACCTTGTTGGATGTGCTTGTGATTGTAACTCTGGTCAAACACTTCTTTAGCCTTGATACTATCGTATGTGAGCAACCGTGAATTCATTCTTAAAACTCATTGATCATTTGATTGCTTGTGTAATTGAATAATCAATTGCTTGGAACTTAATTGTGATGTTAACATTCGGAATCACTGCTACATTACACTGACGTATATCCAGACTTGCACATCCTAAAGCTTGCTCTGTGTTGTTGTAAATCAATGCTTTGAAACTTGCATATGGATACTCGTGCAGTTTAACTTAGTAGTCAGTCGTTCATTGAATGAGCACTTTCTGTTGTTGAGGACAGATTGTTGGACTACGTTTGGATTGTACTAAGACATTTGCATGTTACTCTGCCTTGGTTTATCTGATGCAACAGACCTTGCTTGTTTGACAAACTTTATTAGGTGCACAGACCGATAGATCGGACTGGACGACGAGTTTGATACACTAACCAGTAATATAACACGTACGATATGAGACTAGTCGGCATCAATATCTTTCACTTTTGTATGTTTGAAACCACACCCTAATCGGTGATATTGGTCGCTGATACTCTTAAATGTCTGTTGACAACCAGCTTTTAATTTAAGAACAATAAATGAGTTAAAAACATCTAAAATCACAACATTAAGCAGTCTCTTTGGGGAACGACAATCTTTTATACTACATATACTTACAATTAAGATAAGTATACCACAATAGCTCTTGATTAATACATGCTAAATAATTGTTGATCTAGATCTCGAAATCTAATGTCTAGTTTGAATGAATGTCTTGTATGATCTTTAATTTAGACATGGTATGAGAGCCATATATGGCTAACCCTTAGAATGATATTTTGTAGAAAATTTGGGTTGCATTTTATCTGTTGAAAAGTTGCAGCATGTAAAGAGTTCTGTTTGTAGAAATGCAGACTAAAGAAAGAGAGTTTAATTATGTGCTTGCTGCTTATGAGTAAAGAATGTACAACGTGTCAAGAAAGGGCGGATCAGAATTCAGACAGTATGTGTGGATTCTTATCGTAATCGCTGAAGGTGTGCCCATTCTGAGAAACTATAGCTATTATATTGCAAAAGGTAGCCGTTGGTAGCGGATTTCAAAGTGCCGGATGCAGCGCGTAAGTCCTTCGAGACGTACCTGTCTTAGCCATTGGCAGATCAGCATCAGCCCGATGAATCACTTGCTGCTAGGTTATCCCTGCCTTGTTGCGAGAGTCAGCCATGTTGAAAGCGGTTAGCAGCAGTCATATGTGCTGCATTTTAAAGGAGGTAGCCTTCTT
This sequence comes from Diphasiastrum complanatum, assembly GCA_029204225.1. Classification (NCBI taxonomy): domain Eukaryota; kingdom Viridiplantae; phylum Streptophyta; class Lycopodiopsida; order Lycopodiales; family Lycopodiaceae; genus Diphasiastrum; species Diphasiastrum complanatum. Next base: position 29,817,900 of record CM055097.1, read on the forward strand.
CGCTTTTGGTGTGAACTGATCAATCAAAACGACAGTGTTGCCATTTTCGACCGCTGACTCCGTTTCAGGGCTGCCATTTTGCAGGTTTGAATTTATTGTTTCATTCTCGGGAGAGTTCCTGCACCTCAAGCGCTGCTATCGTCACCCAGTTTGCAGACTGAATGTGCAAAATTTCTGGATAAAAAGTAGCTCTTGAATGCGATTTCTAGGGTGATTTGGATCAAAGATTTGATTTGCCACAATCTCAGCCGAAAAACATTGAGAATTAACGTAGAAATCTCTTTGATTCCTATTGAGAGTACAACAACTCAACATCATGTTGACGTTGGCAGTCACAAAAGAAGCAAATAATACCGGGATTTGATGGAAAGAGACAACCTTCAGAACTGAAGGTCGTGTGCTACTTTTGAAGTTTTTTCTTTGTGCATAATTATTGACATTTCTTTTAAAAAAAGGCAATGCTATATGCTCTAGATGGTCAATGCCAAATGGGGTTTATACCACTATGAGGAGGGTATTAAATTTTTTGATATGAGACGGGTCGGTAGTGCAGGTTTTTAAGAAATTTAATACTAGTTGGGTATCAATATAAGAAGGTGAAGGAGTTGTAGAATGGCTGATATCTTAAGGGCGATACCCTCTTGTTATCAACTCAGGTATAAACATGTACTAGGGTAGTTTATGTGATACCATGTTGAAACGCATCATTGATACCAACCGGGACCCTATATACCCGCCCAACACTCGTTTCTATATAAGCCATCATTAAAGTCAATGTCTTAAATTATAAGAGCATTTGTGCACAAAAAGCTTTGACTTAGTGTTAAGGACAATATTGGAAAAACTTTGTCCTTTAGATGCACCTCTACATGCAAGTTGTAAACAATAAAATTTCATGTCCACTTTTTCTTGCATGCATGCCCAAGCTTTAGATGTACCTTTATATGCAAGTCATAAAGAGCAAAAATTTGTGTCCCTCTTCTTTTTTGCATGCATGCCCATTCTCTCGACATGATTACCAACAACTATGTTCTGATAAAGATTATCTATTTGCGATCACAAAACCATTTCTTATATGTTTTTTAGTGGTGTCATATCTCTACCCATGCACACACTTTAAATAAAGTTAAATTTTTGAGATAAGAAAAGAAAATAATAGCCACTATACCACAGTTCCAAGACAAGAAGACTAGGATTTGAAAATAGCAAATTACCTTGCATCCAATCTTATACAATTAAATTATTTGTTAAATTTGTCAATGCCTTTGTTGTATATTTCAACGTTTTCTTTTTTTGTTAGTTTTCTATTTGAAGTTTTTAATTGTTATAAAGCACTTGGATCAACTCCAAAGGTTGTAATGTGTCAAATTGAAAATGAAGCTTGTCTAATTCCATTGATGTTTTATTGTTTGTCACATGGAATCCATTGTCATTGAAGAAAAATGCTAAGAGTGATAAAGATCTACCACGACCTACATGCATGTGAAATTGCACATCTATCAAAGTGGATGGATCAACTCAGATTTTCAAGAGCTATCTAACACACTTTGAATCTAGACAAGAGCTCAATCACTCAGAAAGTTATGATCATCCAAAGTCAAGCAAGTTTTTCACATATACTTCAAAAAACTAAGTTACAAAACTCATTAAGAAAGAGCCTACCAAGCACCTTGCTCTTGGGTAGAGAGAGAAAATCAATGTGGTCTCGAGTAGAGAGAGTATGTAGCCTCATGAAGTTCAAGATCCCTTGTAATTACAAGATTAGGAAAATCATGCTTACTTTTGATGGTTTGTGGACTAGTCATTCTAGCATGATAAATCTTGGTAATAGTAACAAGTACACGTTTTGTGATCTTGATCAATGTGATTTTCACAAGACATGGAGATATCGGATTTCCTTCAAAGAGAAGCATCAAGATCAAGGATGAACAAGTTTCAAGTTCATGCATCTTCACTCAACATGGAAGAAATCAAGTGCAAAGGTGCAAGGAAGAATCAAGACTCTTCAATTCATCTTGGAGGAGATCAAGAGGAGTGTGAAAAGTAGCCTAATTTGGCAAATCTAGCCATGTAGAACATTGTAAATACTATGTATAATTGGGTTCCACACATGTAAGGCCTAGATGCCACGTGGAAACCCACTTCTAATGTAGGTTAGGTCAAGTCAAGAGAGTTAGTCATGTCTATTTGGTGGTCATCCCTACTTTATAGGACCTACACCTAAGTTTAAGGTGAAAATTTGACCAACTAAGAACCTACCAAGCATAACTCTAGGATCTAGGCTAGGGTTTCATTTTAGGGCAAGAAGAGTGAGTTAACTTCCTTATTACATGCTGGAAATCCACCTAACTTCAAGAAGGAAGTCGAATTTACTATGTATTCCAAGCTCCCATAGTGAGAAGATAGAATATTTTTTGAGCTCATTGGCAATCTCGAGCTAGTTCACTATGTACATTGAGTTTTTGTGATCCAAATAAACCAAATCAATTTCTACTTGTTTCTCAGCTTGAAGGCCGTACTACAGCTTATTTACACATGTGTGGACTCGGATTTCAATGTTGATCAATGTTTTTGACTGTTAATGCTTCTTGTTTGTCAAATTGCCAATCTAGATCCACTTTTTGATGACTAGTTTTTTGATAGATTGTTAAGCAAGCATCCAATCACTCTTGTGGATCTTTTGTAGATTCATTTATGGTCCTAAAGTACAGTACTCACACAATCCACATTATACCCAGCTCATCCAAGAGGAATTGACTAGGTTGCTTGATTAGGATTTATGTTCAAAATGGAATACATTTCTTGTATATCATTGATTGTGGGGGTGTCTAAGAAGAGTGGAAAATTATGAATATGTGCTAATTTCGATAAATTCAATGTAGTGACCCATAAGAATCACTTTTTTCTAGCATTCATAGAATATATACTTAAAAGGGTTGCTAGTCACGAGGCCTATAGTTTTCTAGATGGCTTCCATGGCTATAAATAGTTATAGATCACCCCGGAAGATCAATCTAAAAAAACTTCTGTGTGACTGAATGGAGTACCTACGCCTACAAAGTAATGTTATTTGGATTGTGCAATTCACCAAGCACCTTCCTAAGAGTTATGAGTTAGACTTTTGAGGATCATCTACAAAAGTTCTTTGAAATCTTCTTAGACGATGTGTATGTATGCACTATTTATGAATCAAGCACTTACATCATTTGAAAAAAATGCTAATCTGGTGTCGATAATATGACATATCAATTAACTCTAAGAGATGTTAGATATTTGTCAACACATAGTATTGGGGGGACATTATCTCAAAACACAACATTGCTACTAATTGGGACAAAAACAAGGTATTAATTTGCTTGCAAACTAGGAACAATATGTGAGATCTTAGAGTTTATGAGACATTTCAGTTATAATCAGAAGATTTTTGTTGTATTTTGCTAAGTTATCTAGGCCAATTTGTAAGTTGACGATCACGCTCGAGTGGACATCACTAGCCACTAAAGGTTTTCACAAGCTAAAATAGGCACCTGTGTTAGCTCCAACCCTTAGATCTCCTAATTGGACCATCAAATTTCACATCCATACATAAGCATCCAAGCTATAATACTCTTTTGAGTTAAATACTCCTGTTTCTAGCATCAAATACAAGAAAATAGCACTCATTCATCTTAATAGATTTGTCTATCTCCGATTATATCTGGAGATCCAAATCAAAAGAAAAATTGTACTCAAGCATACCATAAATATAGCAGAATAACATCCACTAGATAAATTAAATTCTCCACAAATAAAATACTTATCTTGTGAGAATGTCTGTGAGATCCATAGGTCCTCAATTAAAATACTGGAGTAAAGAGATTCGAAACACTGATGCAAGAAAAATGTAGGATACTTTGCTAACCAGATTTAATCATGAAGCCAAATTATGCTTCTTGAAGATCAGCTGACCAATCTAAGATGGGATGGTAAAGACCTCATCTACTTCATCAGAAGAATGAAGGACCTGTTCCTTTTCTTACAGAATTCTGAAACAAAGAATGCAGTCTCAGCAAAGAAGCATCTCACATACATGTTGTGAGCTCTACCAAGATCGCTTCATACGACCTGAACATTGGTTGCCAAAGATCCACAGATGACCCTTGAGAAGGCTGTAATGAAGCCCGTGAACACCTTGATGAAAAGGATGGCTCTAACCAAGCTCTCTACAACAACATAGAGAAGCAGAAGAGGAATTTCAAGCCTAAGAGAGAGTCAAACCAAAGACAAAATCAAAAGCAACAGTCAGAGGGAGCTAAAAAAAAACAAATGGAAGAGCAAAAATAAGCCGAGACAACAAGATGGTGAGAAGAAGACCAGCATGAGATGCACACAAGAAGGCCACACCGTTGATAATTGTTGGCTCAATCCAAAGATAGAATTTGTTGACTGCAATCAAAATCCCACAACCAAGAAAGCTTAGAGCAGACGGGAGAGCGACAATAGCTCATCCTACGTGGAGGAACCCGAGTCCTCCAAGATGGCCACAGATAGAGCCAACATTAGCAAGAATCCAACAGCCTACTTGTGTACTGATGTTTGTGCAACATCAATTTCAGATACATAAGAATAATTCTTGATTCAGGTGCAATGTCACACTTCATGACAACAAGACAGATGATTGCTGATTATCAAGAATTAGAATCTTCCAGATAATCTTGGGAGATGATTCGAAACTAGAGCGATATGGTTTAGAACCAAAGGAAGATACATAAGGCTCGATGATACTCTATATGTGCCCACTCTTCAGTATCTCCATCCTTTGCTTGCTCCTTTTTGAATGCTCCTCCCTTGCTCCTTGCTTTGCCTTTGCTCTTGAAAAATAAGGCTTTGTCATCATCATCGTTGATGGAGAGCCTCTCCATCCTTGATTTGATATGAGCCTTCCTACTCTCCTCGGCCATCAACACACTTTGAAGGTCTTTAAGTGTAGGCAAGTTTCCCATGATGGCATAGCTTTGGACAAGGTTAGTAAAATCACTACATAATCCATTCAAAACTATTTGCACAAGCTCACTCTCTTTAATAGGTTCACCAACATAAGCAAGCTCTTTGTTTAAATCTTTCACTCTCAAAACAAATCAATGTCCACTCTCACTCTTCCCTTGGAAGCATTGAAGAAGAGGGAAAGTAACCTTGAGGTATTCTTGGACTCATAGATCTTTTGAAGAGTCTCCCAAGCCTCTTGGACTGAGGTACATGCTCCTACTTCTTTGAGCAAATCATTTGCAACATTAATCTTAATACAATGAAGTGCAATCTTTATGGATGCCATCTTCAATGATAGGGAGATAGATTCAAAGAAACAAGATAGATTGTACAAGATATGATCACTATTAGCTATCCCACTCTATTTGGGACTTGAGATGAATCACTCTCTGATTTCTCAACAAGATCTAAGGTGATCTTGAGCTTGATCTATCTTCTAGATCCAAACTAGATCCAAATTTAACATAGATTTGATCAAAACTAGTCTCCTCCTTGATCTCAACTTCACAAGAAGGGTAAAAATCCACCTATATTGAACCAGAAGCACTTTATAACACACAAATGTCTTACAAATGAAGCCTCTTAAATCAGGTTGAATCACATTGACATATTCAATCACAAACCTATCCAAAACCGAGTAGAATAGAAACACAATTTTCACTAGTTTTGCATTTCTAGATGAAAAAATCATCAAAACACTTGATATGAACCTAAAAGGTGTATTTCAGGACCTTAAGAAGCCTAAGAACGACCTAATTAAGCTCTCAAATGACTGAGCCAAACTTCTGAAGAGTGGTGGCATTCAAATTCTTATGAAAATCTCTACTCCAAGATTCAACTCATAAGAACTTTCTAATTTGGTTTGGTTGAATGGAAATGGGTCACTCTTGGTTCTTGCAGCTATAACTCAGCAAAACAAGTTCCCTTTGATCTATTATCACTCAAATGAAACCAAATTTGAAGGTACAATCACTAGATTAGCAACTAGTAGCAAGGGCAAACCCAATACTTCTCAAATCTAGGATCTAAGCTTGAGAAAATCAAAAGCTCACTTTTGATTAGGCTCTAATACCATGACAAAATTTTACAACAAAATTAATCCCAATCAATCCTAAAAGTGATGGAGGATGCACAAATCAAAGATCTAGATCCAAACTATGAGCTAGAATCAAGACTAGTTACCAAAAGTAGCAAATTTGGCATTTAACTCCACATTAGCCGCATAGATTTGATCAAATGAACCAAAGTACAAAAAGCTTCTCACACCTGTAAACAGGTTCAGTAACTTCCAAACCAAGCAATTAATGCATAAGAACACTCACATCCAATAGCTAGAACTCGCCACCAAAAGACAATGATGATAGAAGTGGAAAAACTCGGTTTTTCTTGATATTTTGATGGAGATCCCATCATACATTTATACATTTCAAGCATGGATCTGAATGTTTTAGGGCATATCTGTACTTATCATAACCTAACCCTAACATCTAGCCTAATAGGTCATTGGATCCACCCTAATATGGAGTCAAGATCTCAAGATCCAAAAACAATGTAAAACATACTATTTTTGGCTCCTACAATTTCTCTAGCTTATCTAAGCACACTTTGGCCTCATTTCAAAGATGCTATCACAATGTAATATGAGGAATGAAGTCTTGGGAAAGCATCCTATGCTATTTGGCACGTGTGGCATCTATTTACATGGCCATCTTGCCAATTACAATGCATGTGACCAAAATTGGTCAAGCTAGAATTGTGAAATTTCAACATCTTTCAACCTATTCCAATGCACAAAGCACTCTCTTGAATGTCAAAAAATGAACTCAAGAAGAAATCACAAAGATATGGAACCTCACAAATCTCTTTCTTGCACCAAACCTAGCAAAATCAACACATAGAATGGAAGATACTTGATCAACACATGATCAACCTACAATCTCATGAACTTTTACACTTCCTAAACTTGAAACACACTCTTGAGAAGTCCAACAACCTCAAAAAAAAAAAAAGATCCAAACAAATTTAGGGTTTTGAAAAAAAATTGAATCATTCAAATTCTATATGCAATTGCTACAAAGTTGATATACAATCTTGTGGTTTCCGATGAGACCTATCTAATGCAATTAAAGTCGTCCAAATCTAGTAAGTAAAGTGTGAAACCAGCCTTCTTCAAATTCATAAATCTATATGGAGTTTTGATCTACAAAATTCAATTTCACACATGAAAAATGCTTGATTTTTTAGTAGAAATCAATCTAGCACACTCTAGAATTGGTAACTCCTCCAAATCCTTGCTAAAGATGGCTGATCCTTCAATAAACTGCAACAATATCTCTGATACCATGTGAAGAATTATCAAATCACTAAGATCCAATATGTCCCTTTGATCTTTGGTTATGAATGACAACACATCTAGCACAATTGACAATGTAGAATTCTAACATCTACTACACATAGAAGATGAAAACTCAATAAGATCTTGATCAAACATCAACTATATGATAAAATGAAGTTGTTGTCCATACAATAGCAATACCATAACATGTTTCACATGTGTGGATCCAATACACAACATACAATAGCATTCACACACAAGATTGCAAGATATCAGCCCTATAATGGAAAAATGGATATATGAACCCAAAGAGAACTCATGTATAAGCATGAATGAGATGAGAGAGAGAGAGAGAGAGAGAGAGAGAGAGAGAGAGAGAGAGAGAGAGAGAGAGAGAGAGAGAGAGAGAGAGAGAGAGAGAATGTATCTCTTCCCATGCTTATACACTATTTATAGCAGGTCTATGCCCTATTTGGAAGTCCTTCTCCAATCTTCTCAACAATAGAAAACTACTAGATTGATTCCAGGCCCTAGATGTAAATGGACTAGATTCAATGTACCAAACTTTCAAATTTAAATCTTCCCAAACTCGACCTACTTCCTTTTCCCACACTTTCTAAAAATCGTAATTCAAATGAACTTAGACTAAAATAACTTCATAATGTTTATCTCTACGTTTAGATGCATATTGGCCTAAATTGCCAAATGAACTAAACATGACTAAACTAGTTGATATTTCTCACATTAGGTATATTCAACACTATGTTGGCAATACATGTATTTCTATAGATGGTCAAATACTTCGACACTGTTTTGACAATGTGAGTAAAACCACAGAGTAATTCCACATTACAGAATGATTTAAGTAATGTAATCTAACTCTCTCCCTTAATGTGAACTCGTAAAAATCAAGGCATTAAGTTGAGCATACTACTAAACTTAGAATAATTGTCGAACGATAATGCTTTAGTAAATATATCCGCTATCATGAAATTTGTTCTGCAAAAAATTAGAATAACCTCCCTTTCAAATACTTTCTCTCTGACGAAATGATACTCTACCTCAATGTGCTTGCTCCAAGAATGATACCTAGGATTAAGAAATAAAGCAATTGTACTTTGATTGTTGCAAAAGATGGAAGTTGCTTGTAACTAATTAAGATTGATGTCCGACAATAGACACCTTAACTAGATAGCTTCTTTTGTAGCATGTGCAGCGACAATGTAATCAACCTATGTCGATGATAATGCAGTCGAATTCTACTTCTTGCTATTCTAAGAGACAAGAACTTTGTTGAATGGAAAGACATATCTTGATGTTAATTTTCTCCTGTAAGCATCTCCAGCCCAATCGACTACATCTGTAAAACCTTGAAGAAGATTAATATGGTCATTCAAATTTCCACCATAGCAAATGCAATAATTCTGTGTCGATTATAAATATCGAAGAACTCTAAGTAGAGCTTTCCAATGAATGAAACTTGGATTTGACATGTATTGGCTTAATGTACTAACTGAATGAGCAATGTTAGGTCTAGTACACATTATGGCATACATAAGAGAATCAATAATAGAATGATAAGGATATTATTTCATCTATTTGACTTCTTCACAAAACTAGGGACATTGGTCCTTCAAATGTTTCGAACCTAGATCCATTGGAGTTTTGGCTGGTTCTCAATTGGCCATTTGATGTTTGAATAATAGGCTACAAATGTACCTTTACTGACTGATATAAATCCATCTACGATCACAATTTCTAAAAATCTATATACCAAGGCAGAAATGGCCTCCCCTGAACCTATCATCTAATTTTTTTTAGTTGTGAGAGGATAGATTTAGCAAGTATGTAGCCCTGCACATGCATTCATCATAGAAAAATGTAGAACAACACAACAAAAAATAAAACAATGTCAAAGTGACAAAATTTGCACACAAGGCTAATGACTCATATTACAACCAAAGTAGAACAAAATAAAGAAGATGTTTGAGGCATTTGGCTCCCTGGGAAATGTGCCAAATGTAGTATTTTTCTTTTATTCAAGATGTTGTGTAGTACAATGGCAAGTGGGATGTGTTCTGATTAGTAGCCTTGGAGATGGTTCATACACCTACTAATTGCATTCCACAACACATTTGCCATCCATATTCAAGAACAAGTTATCACATATTACACAGCACAAACCTATATTACAACAACCCATCACACTACAACACAACATTCATCAACTCCATAACTACACCCTCTTTGGAGATAGAAATAACAAAGGAAAATAAAGATTCACTCAAGCATGCTACAAATAAACTAATGCATGAAAGAGAGGCACTACTCACATTACATCATACTCTTACATTACATAATTATCACATAATCAATAAGCACATAATGCAACAGTAGAAGCAAAAGCATCCCTATTTGATAACAATGATTTGAGGATCCTAAATGCTAGCATTTCTTAAATCAAATTAATGATGTTATTGGTTACAAAAGAGTTCTACTTATGGGAAAAAGAGTGGGGCCCTTTCTCACTTTTGCTTATGGGAATAAGATAATCTAAGTTACAAGGATTAACTTAAAAAACTTAAAAAACTTTATAAGCTCAAGTTTAAACTTTTTATAGTTCTAAAATTCAAGTTTAATATCATAACTCACAAAAATGATTTTAATCCCCCATGCTAAGTATAGGCAATGCAAGTTGGGCTTACAAACACATGCTTCTATACTTGGCCTTGAACCTTAATTTAATATTTGCCACTAGAGGTTGTGGGCTTACACATGCACGATGCCATACTTGGGCCTTATACCAAAATTGTGAATAACATACAAAGTTGAACTTTTCCCATGTACTCTTACATTCCATTGAAATGCTCCTTGAGTCATGTGTTCCAACCCCCACATGCCTTGAATAGAATTTTAAAACATAACTAATAAACTTGACTTTGAAGGCCTAATATCCATGTCTCAAATTGTTTCAAATTTTGGGTAACTAAACATGGAGATAATAATAGTTAAGCTTTAATATTAGGGATTTTGGCCCCTAAATACTTGCAATAAGTTCAAAGTGTCAACTAGTGTTTTCCAGGTAAGGGCTTCTAAATGGCTATAATGCTTCTTGCTTTCCAAGGGGAGGCTCGAACCTGGGACCAAAGAAACTTTGGATGCCAAGCTAACCAGTTGAGCCAACCCCGTTGGGTTAAATGGCTATAATGCTTCTTGGTTTCCAAGGGGAGGCTCGAACCTGGGACCAAAGAAACTTTGGATGCCAAGCCAACCAACTGAGCCAACCCCGTTGGGTTAAATGGCTATAATGGCCTCATTGGAGTTTTAACCAACTAAAGATGTTGTCTCAAGATTTTTTCTCTAAATGATTATTTGATATTGAAGATGAAACTCAAGGTGGTACTCTTTAAACGCCCTTTGCTAGCACAATACGTGGCCTTCCAAACAAATTTTATCAATCACCGAATTTATTCTGAGACAATACCTTAAGGATTATTCTTTGAAGATCAAAATTTGGTGGTTTAAGGGGCTCTCATGGGCTCAAGATCTTGCTCTCTAGACCAATATAGATTCAAAATCTTTATCTTCTTCGGACTCCATATGTTCGAGGTAACCTTAATAAGCTAAACATAAATATAATTTTTTTAATGTTTATTTTTTGAAAAAAAAGATTATAGATGTGCTAGACATTACAATGACCCTTATAGCTCCATAGAATTCGTTTTCATGATCTAAATAGGCCTATAACTAAATGGTAACAAAGTGCCCTATAATGGACTTATTTAATAATTGATGGGTAGAGGGATCTTTAACAGCCAGAGAGAAAGTTGCAAATAGTTTATTTAATAAATGTCAAAACCAAAATTAAGAGAGCCAGTCTCTCTCTTTGTTATGAAAATGAAAATTAGCACAAAATTAGGGTTTTCCAACAAGGAAAACTCTCTTTTTGTCCTAGAAATTAAGAAAGCTATTGCATGCCAAAATTGAAACAATGTAAGCCATTAGCTAGCTCTAGTATCATGTGAGTGATTAGAGCATGCAAATATCATTCTAGAGAGAGAGAGAGAGAGAGAGAGAGAGAGAGAGAGAGAGAGAGAGAGAGAGAGAGAGAGAGAGAGAGAGAGAGAGAGAGAGAGAGAGAGAGAGAGAGAGAGAGAGAGAGAATATCACCATAACTTTTTTAAAGAGAATGTAGCACAATACAAAACAATGAGAGAGGATAGGCAATTTGAGAAAGGGAATGAAACCATCAATAGTTTGGTCCACTTGTACCAAGTCCCTTTGCACATAGAGGGGACCAGACCACTTAATTACATTATTAAAAACTTAGGCCCTTGATACCATGGAGTACATGGCGACTATGCATAGTATAATGAGTGATGTAACTAAGAATAGACATCGTCAACAACTACATTGTAGTAGCCAAATTAACTATTGATATGGCACACATATGATTCTTGGGTTGAAGTGTGTCGACATAGTCTAAGTCAACACATAGTCTTATTTGAGCTACAACATAGACTTGTTATTGCAAAGCTAGATTTATGGACAATGTGACATCACATTTATGAAGCTAAAGTGATTAAACAAAAAAATAATGTAATTTAGAGTACAATTTGCAAGGTAGATATGCATGTTCACAATGTCGTGGCAATACGAATGTGTCATATGAGTCCATATGAATCATTGTTGCTGAGTCAATTGCAAAGGACCTAGACACATCATTTCTGACTATCGCATCGATCCATGATAGTTAACCTTGAACCATTCCACATAAAAAATCAAATATTTTCCATTACTTCCATAGTCGTGTTATAGTGTGTCGACATAGTCTAAGTCACTTGAAATGATGTTTGTGTCCTTCACATTGCATCAACTCTCTTGTTAGAAATTTGCCATTATGTTGCAATCAAACATGCATAATTTGGTGTCAACATCTTCAACACTAGAGTGATGTCCATATGTACACAACAACACATTTTGAGTAGTTTGGGGTTTGGGGTTCACAAAATAGAGTAAGAAAATCTAGAACATTCAACTATTATAGTGACTTGTCATGAATAATTACCAACAAAATTTCTATTCTTCTAACTCCTGTGCACAATCTTTTGTTGCTTTTTCCAAAGCATCATAAACCCATTCACATGTTTATCATGAAGATTTTTGTTTTAAGGGCTCATCATTCTCATGTAGATGTCGAGCCTCCGTCATGTTCCTTTTCATAATATTATGAATGTTTTTGTTTCTTTGCATTTCAAGGTCATTGTTTTTTTGGTTTTGGATTTTGTGTGCTTTGAGGTCTACTTGTCCATTCACAACCATACAACGTGAATATTCCAATTTTTTCACATAATAATGGTGGCATCTTTTCACACAATCTTCTTGCAATACTTCATCTTTAGCACGTTCACCTTCTTCCTCATGTCATAACCTTGGTGCAATAGAATGTAATTGGGAGAAATATTCTAGGATGTAAAATGAGCAATACTTCGTCTTTAACATGTTCGCCTTCTTTCTTGTGTCAACTGCAGTAGAATGTAATTGGGAGAAATATTCTAGGATGTAAAATGAGGATTTATGAACAAGCCAACCTTCTATGATGCTACCTTTTGGCCTTGTGTTTTGTCTCACAAAGTCCTTTAGCACTTTCATAAAATGCTCAACCCATCTAGTGTGCATGGGGGCGGTAGGCAAAGGAATCTCTTTAATTAAATGCACAAGAAGATGAACTAGTATATCCATAAATGAAGTTGGAAAATCTCTTTCAATAGGTACAATGTTTCAATCACATCTCATTGTTTTGATTGCACTTCCTTCCATTTGATTTCTTTTGAGGGGAGCCACCTACAAGACTAACTATCTATCTCATATTATCATGTCTTTCATAAAGTCCCTATTCTCAAACAAATTTTGTACTCCTCACATTCTCTCCTAAACAAATTCAAATAACAATAGGAAGTATAAATTGCAATATTTTTAACCCATTGGTGGGAGTTTAACCCACTTAATTTGTCATCTTTGGTGACTGATGAGTGACATAAGGTGTTTGCATAGCCAATGAAGGCTTGACGGAACTCCATGAGAAAAAAATTCCTAGTTTTCTAGGACCAACTAGCTAAACAGCATAAACTTACGACTTGACATGATTTGGGCCTACAAGAAGGAGAAATTTTACTGTTGATGAATATCTTGAATCAATATGTCTACTCATTAATCCGAGATAAGGCTACGTGTATCTCCATTGATAAATAGCAAATTGGTATATTGTCTCTTTCTTGTGAGGTTGTGATATAATCAATTTTAGTTTATAATAATTCATTAGATCACACAATATATCCACTATATAGTAAAATAATTGTAGTCAAACGACCTTCCACGACTTCATACTATTGAGTATAAGATGTTAGACACCAAAGCATGTGCATGTCAAAGTAGTGCTCAAAAAGCTCATTGAGTGTTCTATCAACAAAACAGATCATAAAGCACATGTGTCTCCTTCTAGCCTCTCATGTCATTGGCATAAATGATAGAACATTAGGTGTATGTGTTGCACTGTTGCACCATCAATTTACAACACTTATATTACTCTTGATGTCAACTAGCTATTGGAAATCTCATATTCATCATGTTTATCATAATCATCACATTAGTTGATTTGATTGATCATACATATGCACTAAGCATCTCTCTCTCTCTCTCTCTCTCTCTCTCTCTCTCTCTCTCTCTCTCTCTCTCTCTCTCACACACACACACACACACACACACACACACTTCACACGAATAATCATCAGAATGAACTATAATCAATGAGTGTTATCCTATTTATGAGTGACTTTAAAGGTGTCCTTTTTATCTAGGGTTGTAGACTTGTAAAACACCCATTCATTTAAGAATCATGATATTTGCCTACCAATCAACCATATACAACATGTGACAATACCATATGCAATACATTATTTATGTATTGGTCCACTTTCAACTCCAATGCTAGTCAATTTTGCCAATCCTTCCAATCAAGTAATAAGTCATGATTATTTGATTATCGAGAAAAAGAAACGTCCATGATGCACCATAACATTATACAATTGTTTGCATAATAAAACTGTCAACAAGGGATAAAAATTCCCTCAATTTTGGTGACATCTATGGGCCAAGTCTGGCCCATCTTGAAAATCTTACAACTCTCCGATCATATGACCTGGCGAATCACGTCCAAGCTTGACTACAAGCTTCACATATGCACTTCATAATTATATCTTTAATGGCCACAAAATGGTGTTGTAAGGCTTTTTGTTGGTCAAATCACAAATAAAAGGTATTTTCTTCAACCTTAAGGTCCCCTAAAGCAAACTTGGTTACCTTCCCAGAGACGAGCTAAAACACCTTTCACATCGGACACATAACTTGCCATGCTAATGAAAACCTAGCATGGCAGCCAAGCCTCAAGGGGTGAGATCCCCATGCTGCCTCTACAATGTGACGTACGAGGTGGCTACCATCCATCCTTGTGAGATGTCGTAGTCAAAATGCAAGAGGTAAAAAAGCAAGGGAAACTTGAGCCCTTGGATGACAACGATTTCAACTCAATAAGGTTTCTCACTTAGCTAGCACCGAGCACAAAACAAAACAAAACTAGTTCTTCTTTGAGGGAAAAAAAAAATTAGTTTATGGTTATTACTATGATTTTTTCACATTTAGGCAATGTACATAGAATCTCCAAAGGATGAAAAAGACAGGCTTTTAATGTCAGGTGCCCATATAATGGTACAAGTTAAGTGAGAGAGAGTCAATGAGTGAAAGTTGGTGCAAGTTAAGTGAGGAGAGTCAAGGAGTGAAAGTTAAAGCACCTAACAGTGCAAGTTAAGTGAGAGAGAGTAAATGAGTGGAAGTTAAAGACTCTCCATAGTCTAGACTCTAGTGAAACAAGAATCCCATAAAATCCCATAAACTGCTTTTAAAGCCACTCCACAATATGGATGGTACCTATCTAAGTAGCTGGTACAGCCTTCCATAAGATATGTAACAGTTCGTGGTCTATACCAGGATTCGTGGCCAAACACCGTCCATCTGCCCAAGGCTTTGTGGCTAAATCTCGTCTGTTCCTTAGCAGTATGCAACCACGGATCGGGGCGGTCCATCCTGGGCTCTGTGGCTCGATCTCATCCGTTCATTGACCGATCCATCATCCGTATATATGTATATATATATCTCGTCACGAGAAGATCCAGGCTTTTCACATTTCTCTTTCTGCTCCTCTCTCTCTCTCTCTCTCTCTCCTCCCCTCGCGCCTGCTGGGTCAGTCTGCGAATCTGCGATGCTAACGTTCTTCCGTCTTTGGTATGCCCACCATAATCAGCTCCAAGATGCTCTCCCTCGCAGCGTTTCCATAATTAGCCGGCCTGATGTTGCACCTTTGTACATTGTAACTGCTGTACTGCTGTGATTTTTCGCTCCAGAACTCGCTGCAGGTCATATGATTTTGCTGTAGTTACTTCTTGCAGCTTACATCTGTTAGTACAGGCAAAGTGCTTAAATATGTGGCTCTGGAGTGAAAGAAAGCAAGAAATATGAAGAGATTTGCATTGGGCTTACTCTCCCCTTCCCTTCCGAGCTGAACACTGAGCACTATATTGTGTGACAGATTTGCGCTAAATTTATTTCGTCACAGATCTATACTCTTCAAACAGATTGCAATCATTCTGGTAGATGAAACCAGTGCTTGGCCATAGTTGAATGCCAGTGTTATATTCAGCTCCTACACTCTTGCAATTGATAGAACTGTTAGCACTTCGCTGCAGTCGAGAGCTGCAGCCTAAGTGTTCACACTCGATCTGAATTTCTTGAGGCCTTGGAGGCTTGGAGCAGGGTATGTCTTAAACTTATTGAAGATCTGTCATGGCAATCTTCAGAAGTTCTGAAGAATTAGTTTCCTCAGTACAGGAATTGGATTCTAACGATGCTTTCTCTGCAACATTGTTTGGTAGGTCGATAGCAAAAATATCATGAGCGATGATGATAGCAAAGTGTAGAGCTATTATTTGTATTGCATGTCTCGTGGCTTTGTTATATGTAGCTATTATGAATTTAGAATTGTCTATGATCATTTGTTCGTGTGCATTCAATCACATAGATGTTTTGAATATAGCAAACACGAACCATGTTTGCCAAGACTAGTTATGGAACCAATTTCCTTCGGAAATGTTTGGAATTTTCTTTCATGTATTTCTTGTAAGCATAATATGTGAGATGCCATAAGATTGTAGTTTGTTATTGCGTTTTTG
The DNA here is from genome assembly GCA_029204225.1 of Diphasiastrum complanatum. NCBI lineage: Eukaryota > Viridiplantae > Streptophyta > Lycopodiopsida > Lycopodiales > Lycopodiaceae > Diphasiastrum > Diphasiastrum complanatum. The sequence goes on from CM055097.1 coordinate 29,834,541, forward strand.
TAATGTGTGCATGAGTATCTAGCTTTAAGTGTTTGTACCATTAGAGGTGTTTTTGCTTAGTTTTGTATATTTGTACTTGTATTTTTCAAGTTAGCAATTGATAGCAAATGCTGCACTTTTTTACATATGTTAATGTGGAAATGTCAGTCTAAATAAAGGGTTTTTTTTTTTTCTTTTCACTCTAGACAGTGAAGTGTATGTTAATCCATGTTGTCTCATTCCAATCGGATCAAATTGTAGCTTAACGAATTCTATCACGTCAGTAATCATAGCTCAAAAGATGTTAATCAATAAAGCTCTAAAGTGAATTATACACAAGCAATGATCAATCAATTGTACAAAGCAAAATCATCACAAAACAAGGTGTCAACATACTCATCGATCACCATTATATATATCAAAAGGCACTCTACATCAAGATGATGCCTTATGCCACGTCATATGACAACATCAAGAAACACTTAAACTACTTGTTTAGCCGACTAGGACTATGAAATGTCCATTTATTCTAACAGTTTAACTAACAATCCCTCTCTCATTTCATAGTCTCAGTCTGGATTATAAGAACTAATTCCTAACAAATCCCTCAAGAACACAAAACGTTGTTTGACTAAAGCCTTTGTCATTATGTCAGCAAGCATTCTGGCAGTCAGACAATATTTGAGCACAAGCGATCCTTCTTGCACTAGGTCTCTTATGAAATGATATTGTATGTTGATATGTTTGCTCCTCTTGTGTATTCCTGCATTCTTTCTCAGAAACAGAGATCCCTAATTATCATTCTGAAGGGTCATTAATGATCTTTCTATCGCCAATTCATAATCCAATCTTGAGAAGGAATTCATCTAGACGTAGATACCACATTCTAGATGACTGTTTAAGGCCATACAAAGCCTTCTTCAAGAGACATACCTTCTCACTTCCATCCCTCTAGAGGTGATTGCCTCATGTAAACTTTCTCCTGTAGCTCCCCATGCAAAAAGGCCGTTTTCACATCCATCTGTTCAATCTCCATGTCAGGTATGGTCACCCAAGCTATCAGCAACCTGAGTGACGACATCTTCATTAATGGGGCAAATGTCTCCATGTAGTCTATCCCCTCTACCTGACTGAAGCCTTTTGCCACCAATCGGGCTTTGAATCTCTCAACATTCCCATCAGCTGTGTACTTAACCTTGAACACCCATTTGCTTCTGATTGCTTTTCTCCCAAGAGGCAAGTCTACCATGTCCCATGCATCATTTTCTTCAATTGATCTTAATTCCTCCTCCATGGCATGTTGCCATTGTTCCCATTCTGGACTTTCTTGTGCTTCGGGCAGGCTCTCAGGCTCTTTAATGACTTTGTATTCAACAGCTTTGTATCCTATGAATCTCATTTCATCATATCTATTGGGTGCTTTTCTTTCTCTTACTGACCTCTTGGGTCTGTGTAGCAGCTCATTACCCACAGTAGGGTCGGGGTCCTCAGTATCCTCCTGGTTATTGTCTTCACCCACATGCTCATAGTCTGTGACTTCTATTGTCCCACTGAAAGTTGCCTCACATCTGTCCTCGATGGTTATCATCTCTGATTGTCCTACTTCCTCCTTAGTGCCTTCTTCCAATAGCTCTAATTCTTCGAAAATTACATCTCGTGATAACACCACCTTATTCTTGCAGGGGTCGTATAGCTTGTATCCTTGTGCATTGTCTAGATACCCCACAAATATACATGGGTTTCGTCTCTTGTCCAATTTCTTTCTTGTTTCCTCAGGAACATGCACATAGGCCCTACATTCGAAGATCCTCATATGCTCCACTGAAGGCTTTCAACCAATCCATACTGTTTCTGGTGTGCTATCCTTCCTCAACTTTTTGTATAGTCCGTCTTCTATTATTGCTGTAGCTAGATCCTCTCTGTTCTTTGTTATGCAGCATTTGTCTCCTAAAAAGCACCTCCAGGCCCATTTCGGTCATCCTTCTCACGGATAACAGATTGTTATTCGGGTATGGCACATACATAACAAACTCAAGACTCCACCCTTACTGCTTGGAAGTTTCATGCACACATTGCCAATTGCTGGTGAATATAGGCCCATGCCATCTCCAATGATTACCTTTCTTGCTAAATGGATTACTTGATAATCCGAAAAAACTTTCATATCAAATGTCATGTGGCCGGATGCTCATGAATCCAAGCACCTTACAGTAGCCACCAGGGCTATGTCTTTCTCTTCTGATTCTGCCACGTTTGCATGTGCTAGCACCTTCCTTTTCATGTCCTCAATCTTTCTTCGACACTCTCTCGCTATGTGTCCATTGATGTTACAATAATAGCAGACGACGCCTTTTCTTCTTTCTTGATGACTACCTCTTCCAGCCTAGTTTTGCACGTTCACAGCAGGTCCATATTCCAATTGATCTTGGCTACTCCCTACGTCCTTCCTTGGATACTCCTGCATGTGTGCAAAATTCATATGACTGAGCTTCCCAATCAAAGTGTGCTCCTCGTTTGGTGTTAGGCTTCTCCTACGTTCATCTTCTTGGAGTAATTTTTGTGTCACGAATCCTAGCTCAAGTTCATCGATCTTGCATCCTTCAAGTACCATGATAAGTGGGTCGTATGAGGCCGGGAGGCTTCCTAGAATGGTGAAAATAAGGTGGGTTTTCTCAACGGGTGCGCCTACAGCCTCTAGTTGCCTTGATAATCCTTTCATTTTGTCCAAGTGCGTGCTCAGGAACTCCCCTTCCGCCATCCTTGTAGTGGCTAGTTTTCTCCTTAGCATCAAGACATTCGCAACACTCTTTCCTTCGTAGATTGATGCCAGAGTATCCCACACCTCCTTAGCGCTCTTTGCAAGTCTCTTTCCAAGTGTTAGGTAGATCATCACAAGCACCTTGTATTCCCTGTCCATGAATGCCTTTTTTGTCACTTCATTCATCTGCACTCCTTCGCCATCAATAGCAGGTGCCCTCTCGATTCCTTTGATAATTCTCCAGAGTGCCTTATCCGTCAGAATCATCTTCATTCTCCATCGCCATAGCGGGTATCCATCAGCACCCTCCAACTTTTCTATGTTCCTTGCTTCAGTAGTGTGTGCTTCCATCGCCATCTCCTTGAATGTATAGAATGGTCCTCCTTCGCGACCTGTCACTGTCTAGAGCGAGAGGATGATTGTGCGTGAGCGGACGATTGCGATCTATATCGTGTCGTACTGGTTGTAGTAATAGGTAATGATAAAAGACCAAGCGATTCTATGGCCCTGTAACCTTTGTAGCTAAATGACTTCTATCATGTCAGTAATCACAGCTCCAAAAGTTGTTAATCAATAAAGCTATCAAGCGAATCATACACAAGCAATGATCAATCAATCATACAAAGAAAAATGATCACAAAACAAGGTGTCGTTATACTCATCGATCACCATTATATATATATCAAAAGGCACTGCACATCAAGATTCTACCTTATGCCACGTCATATGACAACATCAAGAAACAATTAAACTACTTGTTCAGCCAACTAGGACTTTGAAATGTCTATTAATTCTAACAGTTTAACTAACACAAATGCCATTGTGTCAAGAGTGAGTCATTGTGTTTATGTAATGTACATGTTATAGCCTTTGATTTCATGAATTGTTTTCTTGCAAAATTAATGTTAATATTTGGTCTGATTTGGATTTCTTTCACAATTTGATGTATGGGGCTCCATGTATGTTCGACGCTTGTTTTGTATAGATGTTCGAGCTTGTGTCTTGTTCGTTCTTCAAATTTTAGCATTTGTGAATTGTATCCATATGACAGGCTCTCTCCATTCAGGAATTATTTTTTTGAATCTGTCATTTACTTCGTTGAGGAGGCCATTTTCAATGTCATAATTTCCAATGCACAATTCAATTCATTCCTTTTGTTATTTTCAATTGTTAATGCAAACCACTCATGGAAGCAATATCATTTTGTAGTGAGTTTCTTGATTGCAGTACGCCAATTCGAAATTCTTTTGTAGCAAGTATTTATTATATTCCTTGGTTTGTATAAAAACATGATCATTATCTATGTTTGTAAAATCTTATTATAAGAACAGATGTGGTATATTTAGTGGAATTGCATCTTGATGCAAACATTGATTGTTAATTTGTTCAATGTCATTGCATGTGAGTGATGCACTTTAAAATGATTTAAGATGGCAATTGTTAACCGATTATTTGTCATGCAAAATGGGACTAGTATTAGGATTTTTCCTTAATATATTGCCAACAAGATCTTAAAAATTGATTCATACTCACAAAAACGAAATGAGCACAGTCCACTGAAGAGATTAGAAATGGTTTGAAGTATTACTGGAAATTAGATTCAATGAGAAGTTCAGTTCTGAAATAGAGTGATAGTGCAACAAAATAATGCAAGTTTCTCAAGCATCAAAGACAACCATTGTCTGATCAGAAAATGAGGAGTCATAGATGTCCGTGTTCTGATCAGAGTGAGTTATAAACGATCTTGATAAAACAGAAGTGAAGTGCATTCAAATCACAATGATCATTCATCTATGTTATACACAGATAGAAAACCGTATTGCTGCTATATTACATTGAAGCACAACAACGACAGTTACAACCAGAATGACGGCATAACTGGGAGGCTCAAAATCATTCATCTCATGCACGCAACATCACATAGAGTGTGCTGGGATGATCCATTTATAGATTGCATCCATCTATTAATTACAATAAATGTTTTTCATCTAATTAGCCAAGTCGTTGTACTTGGAAGTATTTGGCTTGTGATGACAACTATACAATGTGTACACGGTCAACGAGTAGTGACGCGAACGAGGACGTTGTATTTTTCTCTCACTTCACATTTTTTGGGAAATGGCTTTCTCTCACTTCGCATTTCCAGGAAGTGGCTGGAATCGTTCCTCTTTGAAAATAGACCACCTTCGAGATTTTGCAAAAAAGCCAAAGGTCTTGTAAAACAGTTCAATTTGATAAAGTAACTGTTTTGTCGCATTTTGGGCAAATGCGAAAAAGATGAAGGTGTTGAAAATAGTCAAATTGTTGAACTATGCTAAAGTGTATCATTTTGGGGAATGCGAAAAAACCAAAGCTGTTGCAAAACATAGTTCTGCAAACTGTTGCGAATGCTAATTCGTGGAAGTCCTTGAAGATGGCCAAGTCTTCAATGTTCTTCAAATTATTGAGCTTAACATCTGAACATAAAAATGATAGGATTGGTTACCCTTTGTTGGAGATCAGCCGGAAGCCCATTGTAGTCATTCTTCAAATAATTCGGTTGTCTAAGTTGTGATTCCTGCAGGTATTAGATGAGCAGAAATAGAACCCAAAATGGGTTTCACCTGATCCTAGATCAAAGATCAGTAAACGTGCAGGAAGAATCTTGAGATAGAAATTAGTATTCACCAAGGAGACAACTATGGACTTAATTTCCAACAGTCCCCCTTAAGGTCACGGTTGGTGCCTTGGTATCTTCGTCAGGTTCAGCATGTTAAAAAACTTTTGATGCTTGCTCCTAGGAAGCGCTTTGGTGAAGATGTCTGCAACCATTTCTGTTGTGGAGCAATATTGAAGAATCACTTGCCCTGAGAAAACTTTATCCCAAATGAAATGATACTGGATTTCTATGTGCTTAGATTTGCCATGAAATCTGAGATTCAGTGACAGCGCAATACAACTCAAGTTGTCACACAAAATGGTGGTAGCATTTAATTGAGTGTGATGTAAGTCGTGAAGTAATAACCTGATCCATGCGGTTTCTTTTGAAGCTTGACATGCTACAATATACTCTGCCTCGGTCGAAGCAAGCATGACTGATTTTTGCTTCCTTGAGTTCCACGAAATCGGTCCCCCTACCAAATAGAAAGAGAACCCGGAGGTAGATTTTCTGGTGGAGACTATTCCTCCCCAATCTGAGTCGGAGGAGCCTCATAGGACGAGTGGGTCGATAGCATTTCCATCATAACATAAAATGTGAACTAAACTTTCTTGAATATATCTCATCACCCTTTTAATGCTTTCCAATGAGAGATCCAAGGATTAGACATAAATTGACTTAACGTGCTAACAGTGTATGCTAGATCTAGTCTAGTACACAACATTGCATACATCAAACACCCTATAAGTGAATGGTAAGGGTACTTCGCTAAGTCGAGTACTTCACTTTCAGAATCAACACAAGTAGGTTTAGTCATATACTATACTTGGATCCATTAGAATATCAATTGGTTTGCAATCAGACATATGAAAATTTTCTAAAATGCCTTTTAGATATGTCTGCTGGCTAAGATAGAGCTTCTCCTAAAGTCTATTTCTAGTAATGTGAATTCATAGCAAAGAATGAACAGCTCCTAAATCAGTCGTGTCAAAATCTTTTGACAGATCACTCTTAGTAGTGTGCAGTAGAGAAGTGTCGTTAGACAAAATGAGCACATTATCTACGTAAAGAGCTATTGAATTGAATGGAAACCTATATGCGTGGAATAAACATTATAATCAACTAAATTGTTTGCAAAACCCAATGAGATAAGGTAAGAGTTGATCCTTTTGAACCATGCTCTTGCGGCCTGCTTCAGACCATAGAGTGCTTTGTGCAACTTGCACACTTTGTGCTCTTGGCCTTTGACTTCAAATCCTTCTAGTTGGAAGGTATACAGCTCCTCTTTGACGTTAACTTGAGAAACATTGTCTTGACATCCATCTGGTGCATTTCAAGGTCTTCCACGACTGCTAATGCAATCAGAGTTCTGATAGACTACATCTTGACGACAGAACAGAAAATTTTTGATAATCCACTCCTTGGACTTGAGTAAATCCTTAAGACAAATATGATTGTACTATCAATCATTAAGAGTTATTGGTTGCTTAATCCAAATATCTATCAAGTTCTAGGTGTTAGATCTTGATCTAGATGCTTTACACTATGATCTAAGCAAGAGCAATGGATCAAATGATCAAAAACATGGATGGGCAGCCTCACATGTGTGGAGGACAGTACCAGTATGGCCTGTTTATAGAGAGTAAAGTACATTAACTTACAAATGCATTTCATTCGTCAAAACTCAAGACAAATGTGAAAATTACAACAGAAATTATTTTTGAACGGGATCTTGACTATCCCTTTGCCTTTCACACGTATGGTGCTTGAATCTCTGAGGTCGATGAATTGATCTCTGTTGTAAGCTGCATACTTGGTAAACAGTTTCTTGTGAGAGGTCATGTGTTGGGTAGCATCATTGTCCAGGTACCAATTGTCGTGATCTTCATTGCCACTGTTGTAAGCCATTAACAAGTGTGTATCTTGCTCCTTAAATTCCACCACATTGGAGGAGTCTGGCTGTTGTTTGCTAAAATAATCACTTTCAACTTGATGTACCTTGTAGATCTCAAGTTATTTGATCTTGATAGGATCTCACATGTGTGGAGTCTATTCCCACGTGTGAAAGAATGTACATAAGTCATTTTTATAAAGTTAGATTGATTTTAGCTTGATCTACGCTAGTGTGAAATTGACCTTTGAGTAGAATCTTGAAAATGGTCAAATTGGTCAAACTTTGTGTAAATAGATTGGACTTCCATGTGAATGAGTTATTACTCACACATGTCAAGATTCCATTCACATGTGTGGATAAGCTTCTAGAAGATAAGATAGAAAGATTCCATTAAATCCTATTTTATAGGAAATATTCCTATAAATGTGGAAGACTAGCTTTTTTTTTTTCTAGCCAAAGAGAATAGTCAACTTTGGGAAATGAGCACATATGGCTCCTGTTGGTGGATCTGGATGACTAGGCCCTCTTCACACGTGTGAAGGCCTGCTAGAAAGTACACAGCTCGTGGATGTACTTGATCTATAAAGAGATCAACTAAATCAATAACAAGTTGATGTGACATTGGCAGATTCTAGTTTTGTTGTGATTTCCACATTTGTCATGAGTTTTGATGAATGAAATGCATTTGTAAGTTATTGTACTTTACTCTCTGTAAACAGGCCGTACTGGTACTATCCTCCACATGTGTGAGGCCGCCCATCCATTTGTCTACATTTGTTTTGATTGTTTTGAGGTTCTATCATAGTTTACTTGATTTTCAAGTTGGAGTCCGTACTCAGACAGAGTTTCACACGTGTGAAACCAGAAAGTACACCTACCTTCATTAATGATTGTTCTTATTAGAAGACAGCCATCGTCTGATAAAAAATTGAGGAACCGTAGATGTCCGTGTTCTGATCAGAGTGAGTAAATGAGCGTTATAAAATAGAAAGGAAGTGCATTCAAATCACAATGAGCATTCATCTATGTTATATACAGATAGAAAAGCGTATTGTTGTTGGGTCGGACAGTATCAAAATTTACAAGTATCGCAAAATGTACAATGACTCAAAAAATACTGACTCAAAAAATATAGAAATTTTTGAGTCGATCCGGTATTGAAATATTCTAGAAAATTCGATCCTGAATTTTTTGATACTCTAGTCAAAAATTTGAGCCTTCTGTTTCTAGTTTTTCAAGATGCTCATTATTGAATGGATTTGAGGTTGAGCATCGAATTAAAACAAAGGAGTCTAGGGCTTAGGTTTTACAATTTGGGGTAAGGGGCTTTAAGAATATAAAGGATCAAGGTCCGATTTAGGGTAAGGGGATTTGGGGTAAGAGATCTAAGAAAAGGGGCTTAGGGATCTACTTTATGAGATTTAAGACAAGGCATTTAGGAAAAGGGACTTAGTGTTTCAGTTTTAGTGTTTTAGGATAAGGTTTCTAGGGAAAAGGGTTTATGGTGAGGGGTAAGGAGACTAGGGCTTAGGATTTAGGATTTGGAGTAAAGGATCTAGGAGAATGGATTTGGGCTAAGGAGATTTACAATAACAAATCTAGGGAATTAAAGGGTTTAGGGCAAGGGGCTTTGGGATAAGAGATCTAGGAAATAGAGATTTAGAGGTCCATTTCATGGAATTAAGATATGGGATCAGTGTTTTACAGTTGGAGATTACGGTTAGATGTCTAGGAGAAAGGGTTCACCTTATCTATTGATTTTACCTAGTAGTGAATTTTTTTAATTATGACAATATGCTAACCCGATTGATAGCAAAAATTCCAATCTCTTGAAACAGTCGAAAGCAGACCTCAATAACATTATCATCAACCAAATCAAAATACATTACTGCCACGAATACTACAAAGAAGGCAATTTGGCTGAGGCTCCTACTAGCAGAAATCGACCTTGCACAATCACATCTAGCGACTATCTTTTGTGACAACCAAAGCACCATAGCTCTCTCTCTCAATCTGATATTTCATTTTTTGAACGAGCATATCGAAATCAGATAGCACTATTTGAGAGAGAAAGTGCAAAGTAAGGAGGTATTCTTAGTCTACTACAAGACAGAATCAATGGCAACAAATTACTTCACAAAGGTTCTATCAAAGGATCACCACCTCAGATTCAACGACATATTGAATCTGAAAATCAAAAGTCTTCAGGATCCACATTAAGAGAGAGTGTTGAAATTTGATACTCAGTCTCAAATCCATTCAATAATGAGCATCATGAAAAACCAGAAACATAAGGCTCAAACTTTTGAGTAGAGGATCAAAAAATTCAAGATCAAATTTTTTAGAATATTTCGATACTGGATTGACTCAAACAATTCTATATTTTTTTAGTCAGTATTTTTTGAGTCATTGTACATTTTTTGATATTGTCGGTCTAAAATCCGACCCAACGACTTCGTGTTGACAGTCCGCCCACTTTGTACATGCATTAACTACAATGAGGCGGTTGTAATAACTACAACAAAAGGTAGTTGCAGATATTTTGTAGAATATCAATCCTAGAATCTTCATCAGTTTTTCTGTAGCCAACGTTATCACACTCAACCAGTTGAAATTATTATTTCAAGCAATTGTACTCGTTGATGATATTAATCAAAGTGCAAATTCTCAATCTCACTAATGTATTAATTCATTGTGCATTTGTTTGAATCACTCAATTTGAATATTCTGTTGTTGTTTGTGGCACTTCCGATCTTACACGCACCCGCTCGAGCTTCCACTGACTAACCTATCAATTTCTGACATCCTTACCCCTCACAATAAACTCTTCTCGCTAGATGCCTTACCTTAAACTCTAAATCTAAATCACTAAGTTGCTTACTCTAAACACTAAAACTAAAAAACCAAGCTCCTTTTCCTAGATGCTTTACTTTAAATCATCCCGTAAATTGGGTCCCTAAACCTCTTTTCCTAGATCTCTTATCCCAAAGCCCCTTACCCTAAACCCCTTAATTCCCTAGATCCTAAAGCCCTTTACCCACCAAATCCATTTACCTAGATCCCGTGTGTTAGTAGATCCGTAAATTCCCTTCCCTAGATCCCTTATTCTAAATCCTAAACCCTAAGCCCTAAGCTCTAAACTCCTTGCCCTTAACCTAAATCCATTTTCCTATATTCATATTCTTGAATTCCAATCCTAAGCTCTAAAGCCTAAGCCCTAAGCCCTAACCTCTAAATCCAAAGCCCTTAACTATTATTTGTAAGTCATAAACCCTAAATCCTAAAACCTAAATCATTGACCCTAAACCTTAAACTATAAATTCTAAATCCTAAACCCTAAATCTTAAATCCTAGACCCTAAACTCTAAACCCTAAATCCAAAATCCTAAACCCTAAACCCTAAACCTTGAACCATGAACCTTGAACTCTATACCCGAAATCGTATACTCTAAACCCTAAGCCATGGACCCTAAACTCTTTAGTAAAAATTCCAATTGCCAGATATGTAAATTTCCTATTCTACAACCCTTATTTTAAACTCTAAATCATAAGACCTAAGCTTAACTCCTTGTCCCTTATCCTAAACACATTTTTCTAGATTTATTTTTCTAAATCTCAACCCTAAGCTTTAAAGCCCAAGCCCTAAGCCCTAACCTCTAGATCCAAAGCCGTAGACTCCTATTTGTAAGTTCTAAACCCTGCGTACTGCATACCATTCTATCATATGTGAGCATTGAAGCTTTTTGCCTTTGCCTTGATGTCCTCCTTGTATTTTGACTTGAAGGTGCTTCTTCACCATCATCATCCAAAGTATCATCAACATTGTCATCAACATCAAGAATCTTACATCCTCCTTTGTCCTATCATCAAGAGTAATGTTGACATAGCATACACATCCAAAAAAAAAAATACTTGATAGTCGGCCTCACGCCGAATAGCATCTCAAAAGGTATCTTTCCATCCAAAACAACACTTGGCCACCTATTACATAAATAATGGCACACAACAAAGATTCACCCCAAAAAGGTCTTGGAAGATTGGCAACTATCCTCATGGCTTTGGCTCCTTCACATAAGGTTCTATTCTTCCTCTCGGCCACTCTACACCATTGTCACTCCTCTAGAAGTTGATTTTGGTGCTGAATTGGACCTCCCTTACAATCTTGAACTTGACAAGGACATCATACACTTCATCCTTGCTCTTTAACAGATACACCCAACAAAATCTACTAAAATCATCAACTACATACATCTTAGCACCACCATTGCTTATTGTAATAACTCCATGAATATCCAAATGCACAAGTTGGAAAGGTCTAGTAGATCTAGATCTAGATATCTTATAAGGTAATCTATGTGACTTTGATAAAGCACATTGCTCACAAACATGATTCATGCTAGTTAGAGATTTTGGAAGACCAAAAACAACTTGGCTCTTTGTCATTACCTCCAATGACTTGAAGTTGAGATATCCCAATCTCTTGTGCCATACCTCTTGCATTGACAATTGCTCCTTTGCCATATATCCAACTTGGTTAGCAACAACACAAGCATCTCCAATCTCTTGTGCCATACCTCTTGCATTAAGAATTGATCCTTTTTCATACATCCAACTTGGATAGCAACAACACAAGTGTCAAGTTTAAACAATTTACTTTGCCTCTTCCCTTTTGCAATCACTTCATCTTCCTTCTTGATCAAGCAAGCATCTCCATCAAACTCCACCTTAAGACCCTTGTCAAGCACTTGACTAAACTACAAGATTTCATAATGATTGATGGAATGAACAAAACGTTCTTCCAATTCACATTCCTATTAGTAGAGAGAGAAATAGGAATTGTGCCAATCCCCTTGAGTGCACACTCACCATCATTGGCCGTACATCTCTATAAGGTTAACCATAAAAGAATGTGAGAAGGGCAAATCCATGCCATTCTGATCCCTATGAATGTCATCGTTCTTGCATAAGTCCATGTGCTTTGAGAGCGTTTTGGTCAACAACCCTATTTTTTGACCTTACTCAATATTAGCATTGAAGTGCAAGTAGTTTATATTATTATCATCTAGGGAAAAGAATTATAAGCTTTCAATTTGTGCTTGTTTGATAAACATGTGTAGTCAATTGCAAATGTATCCATAAAAAACCGCTTCTTAAAACAATTGTATATTTCCACCATAACTTATAAATAACCATTGTTCTTTAGAATAAATGCTTTTTGAATTTGCTTATAGGCTATACCTAAATAGACATCGTAATTAATTCTTGTGATGAAGCCATGGTTCCACCAAAGAGTTTGTATATTCTTATGTTTCACAATGTGTAACTAGCCCAAGGCTATACTTAAAAAAAAACAACTTTTGGAAAGCCCTATGAGAGTGTTAAGCCTTGCTTTATGGAGTGATTTTATACCTCTTAGCAGTTTATTCATTAACAAAAATGATCTCTACACATTTCAATAGACTTGAAGTATTACAGTACATATTGCTATATGTAGTACAGTTGTTGAGATGGAATCTTTCTATATTCATACCTAAAATCACCAATGTTCAAGGTATGTGTCAAAACACAAAGAGTAGTGTCAAATTTTCAGTTGCCTATGGTAGAACAACAGATCAATTGTGAAGAAACTATTAGACTTAGTTGCACTATGGAAAGAAAACTAAAAAAATATCAAGGTATGTTGGTAATAAATGCAAGTCCATTGTTGTCCACCTATTGAATGTTGTGTAGATAAATGTGGTTACATGTAGCGCTCCAACACACTATCAAAGAGACACTTCATCGCTGAAGGTGCTCACACAAAAGGTTATGTATTGTATAAAGTCTTTCCTTATACAATATATGCAAGTCTTATACGATACATGCTTGTTTTGAAACATCCTATTGCATCAACAATTCACAATATACAATAATCTAGAATAAATTCAGCGGCAACAATGTCTTCAAAGAAGGATGAAAGTTCTCATTGCTTTTGCTTTGAAAATTAAAGCTTTAAATGATGAGTTAGCATGTATTGAAGAGAGCATTAAGGATGTTGAACTTGTGCAAGTAGTTCTTAATGTCTTGTTAGGAGATCATGCTAAATTGGTGCAAAACTTTGCTATTCAAGAGACATTCATGCCAAGTATGGAGGACTTGCAAGAGGTCTTGGTGTTTTTCCTTGTTAGTGTGCACACACGCGCTTGTGCACATGCACGCACACATGCACACAAGTTTCATGGAAACTATATCACTTATCTTTGCTTTATATCAATGAGTTTTACTCACAAGAAGTGAGGTAGAATTTAAAAAAAGGAATAGCCAAAGATCTGAAATGAGAGATCCTAAAATCCATCATTGTATCTTAAAGGTAGATGTATGAATAAATCTAAACACTATTTTCTTATGACAAGGAAAGTTTCTATCATGTCTTCTTAGAAAGTTTACATTTTGTAATTCCATATCAAGCTATGAAAGTAATATAAGAGATAGCGAAATGTTCTATTAAACACTAATCTCTCTCTCAAATGAGATATTTTTATCAAGTTCTTACACTAAGAACTATTTTAGAAACATAGGAACCCTCTTGGTGTTAAGAAGAGATGTATCATCAAGGGAGAAAAGAAATTGGATTTGAGGGGAAATAAAAATGCAAATGCTAGCTTAATGTTAGTAAATCTATAATAGAAGTTTATTCTAGGGCCAAGAGCCATGATTTGAAGCCTAAATCTACATGTTAATCTCTCTCTAGGGCCAAGTGTCACTTTCCATTGGACTAACACATTAAAAGTATTGTTCACATTTTAGGTAAATTGGAGGGAAGCCACCTCTAGGGTTCATCATGAAGGGCCTAGTGGATCAAGTTAGAAGTTTCTAGAAGACCTCAATTTGAAACTCAAGACATATAATTGGGAGTAAAAACTACTCATTCATAACTTTTTTTCTATTTAAAAGAGTAGAGTGAGTAGACCAAGCTCTATTGATGAGAAAGAGCAAGTTTTGGTGTTGATGCTTTGTATTCCATTCCATATTGTTTTAATTAATTTTGATGTCATTTTATCGTGGATATATTTGTTGTAGTGGAGATTGATTGTGTTATCCCTTTTGTTTTGCTACGTCTCAAGTCTCAATTTTGCTTTATATCGATAATTTGGTGTGTGTCATTGTTTCCATTTTTAGAATAGGCCACTTCATGGTGACACAAAATGGGACACTTAACATTATGGGACTAGGCCACTTATCCCATGTTGACACAAACTACCACTAGTTACATGTAAGGTCCCATTTTGTTGAGTGCCAATATTTTTGTGGCCCAAGCCTATGCATCAAGACAACATGCAAGCCACTTGCATGTGGTAAGCATAAGTCATGCATTTAGACATGTAGTGAAAATTGATAAAGAAACATAAGACACTTCTAGTACTTATACACATAATTTTTTAATTTATTTATGATGTTAAGTCCTTGCTTTCCATTGTGAAGCTCACGTGCTGTGTTGACATCTCAATACTCATTACTTGCATGTAAGGTCTTTATGTGTTGATTATCACATTCAATGTCCACAACAATACTAACACCAACATGCAATATATTAGTAGATTAAAATATGGTGCCCAAGTTAAACCATCCAATAAGCTAGTAACATTCAGCTCTTTTGCTTTCCTAGAAAGATGTATCATTCTATGTGACTCAATGAATGTTTATGAGCACTTGAGAATTAAGTCTGGAGTCCTGATAGTATTCTATATCCAATTAAAGCCTACTCACTGTGTTATGTAATTTTCTATATCATCTTATAAACAAATGGCACAAAAGCTTGTTTATGTGCATATCTTTGATAATATTATAACTAGTAATTATTGGAATTGAGAATTATATTTTTTTTATGTGCATAAAGTGAGATCATTTAGATAAAAATAATTCACATGAACTATCTAAGAATGAAATGATTGATTATTCATTGAAGCATCAAATATTGAATTCTTCATTAAGGTGGAATATTGATCACAATTATGAATTTAGTTGTGGCTTGCCTATATTCTAATAGTTTGCATTTTGATTTACAAACAAAAGAACTAATTTTGATCATGACTTGCCTATAAGAGAGCACCACATAAATTATTTGTTGATATTATACTCCCATATCATTCTACAATATTCAAACTTTAGTCTTATAACACTTGTTTTAGAGGTTCCTTAACATTTGTTACTTCAAAATATATATATCTATGCCTTTTGAGCAAAAATGAAGGTATACATATTGACCGAAATTGTAAAAACATTCTGATGCGCCCTATGACAATTGACATTTTCTATGATTCTTAAGAAATAACTGTGTCTAAGGACCTTATCGTGCTTTTTTACTGAAATTTATAATTGTTTTTTTTTTTTGGTGACTTTGTGTGTAACTATTGATTGGTCCGTTCACATTACAATCAAAATTATAGAATGATTTTGGTCTACATTACACACTCATGAAGACAACGTAAGTTATTATTTATTGATTATACATCTTCAAAAAATGATTTACTAGTAAAGTCCAACTTCTTAGTAAAAGTAGTAGTTTAAAAGTATTTCTATGAAGATGAGGAATTCTATTAAAAAAACTCAACTTAGTGAGACAAGGTATTTATCTCAAGAAAAGTAGATTGTCAATGAAATTTAGTACTAAATAAATCTTCAAAGACATAATTCATGATGTCACCATTTTTTTACAATTGGTTACTAAAAGCTCAAGGTTAGAAAAATATGCATGTGTATGAGATATAGGGCATTTGTTTAAGAGTGTGTTTAACAAGGATATTATGAACTCTATGATTTTCAATACTTGACAAGACATTCTCCAATGTAGCAAAGTTGGCTGAGAGATCACTACATCATGCTTGGTGTTTGGCTGAATCATGATTGATGCATCTTCTTGGAGTTCTGTTTGCTAAATATGGATTGGCCTTCTCACACATGTACGTCATACATACATACATACATACATACATACAATCCATTGTGTGTGTGTGTGTGTGTGTGTGTGTGTTGTGCACAAAATCAATGTTATTGCAAAGTAATTACTCATGCAACAAAAAATATTGATAAAACAAGTTGTATCATGATGTAATTAGGATCCCAAGTGTTGGCTATATATGATGATATGCACATCTCTTTCTTGTTTTATATGGAGTAACAGTCTCTTGATCACTTTCTAGAAATTACTTAGTGTTAGTTCATAAATACTATTGTTGTTGTAGACTTTTACTACATTATATGTCATCATTGTAATGCCATGTTGGTCATGTTTGATGTGAATACCTTGTTGAGTAAAATATCCTAATGCAATTTATAATTTAGACATGGTACAATAATTTTCTAAGTGCAAGCTCATGTCAAAAAGCAAATTCATAATGATCATCGCACTTCTAGCATATTAAAACATGGATAAGTATATAAGAAGTCGATTTACATCATCATTGATATGTTCACACTTTAGAGGTTTGAGATTTGTTCGAACTACTTTTGAAGATAGAAATATTATATTTTTGCAATTAGCTAGCTATATCATGTAGAATTATAAAATTATGTGACATTACTAACAAACACTTGATCAATCCACAGTGAAAAGGCATACAATGTACAAAAGCCAAGTATTAGATTTATGCCATATCCTGACACCACATTCACATTCACAATCAAGATATTCAATATTAGCATCAACTGCTAAGAGTGAACATTTTAATAATTCTCCTCTTATAGAGACCTAACAAGATCTTTTTATGCTTGGATGATGAACACAATTTCCTATTGAATGGGTAATGGAAAAGGTTTTCCTAAGAAGATTCCCTCTAAAACTTGAATGAATCAATGCTTGAAAAAAAAAAACAATGTGTTTTTGCGTAAAAATACATTTACGATAACCCAATTTTCGTATATTGTGAAGATTTGGATGCATATACAAAATACCAAAACTTTTCAAGATGAAGTTTTAGGACTATATATATGGGTTCTCAATGCAACAATATCCATAACAATGCAACTAATATCCATAATAAGCTAAATTCTTAGTTCGTTATTGCTCTAAGATTCGTCAAAAAAAAACTTCTTTTAACATATTTTAGAAATTGCATAATTTGTCTTGAGCCTTATATTTCTTTTTACTCCTGAAAAACCAGTAACTTAGATTTTAAAAACACAGTTTTTGAGCATAAATTTGAAAAATATTTAAACAAAAAAAAATAGTTAAGAATAATAATTTAGAAAGAAATTATATCCAAAATTTACTATAATCGATACAATATATCGAAAATTAGACTATTCCAAGTGCTAAAGGCATAAGAATATAAATATGATACTAAATTGGCTGATATCTTGATAAAATGAATAGACTACCTAAAATTTTCTATCGAAATCATGGGAGAAGATGCTCCAACTCAATGCAATGTATCAAGTTGGAGTACCAAACTCGATGCACTGCATCGACACCAACTCGATGCAGTGCAACAAATTTTAGGAAAAAAAAATTAAAATTTAAAAATGTTAAAAAAATAAATTTTATAAATTTCTAAGAAATTTAAATTTAAACTTAAAAATGTTAAAAAATTAAATTAATAAATTAAAAAAAAAACATTTTAATTTTTTTTTGAATTCGGTGCGCTGAAAAAAAATTTAAAAATTTTAATTTTGTTTCTAAAATTCGATGCACTGCATCGAGTTGGTGTGTCCAACTCGATGCAGTGCATCGATTTGAATAAGAAAATCTTAAAATACGTATGTTTATTTATTTTTATGTTGCAAGCAAAGACACATGTGTAATGGTTTTTTTATGACATACATTAAAAGAAGTCTTTTTTTGATGAATTTTAGAGCTTCTAGAGATAAAGAGAAACAAAAAGTTTTCACCTATGCTCAGCATAGGTGAATCTTTTTGCTTTACAAAGTTTTGATACAAAGAAAAAAAATTAATTTATGCCCCTAGAAAAAAAAAGTGGTTTCAGACCTTTGTTTTAAGACTTGCCCTTGAATAGGTTTCATAGGGACACAATTACAAAATGTAAAGAGAATTATTGTCCTTTAAATTTTGGAGGTTTTATTCTTGGAAGGAGGATCTATAGATTAGGACTCAAAATGGGCCTTCATTGCTATTGTCGACAACAATCTTCGTTGCTCAGCATAAGTGCTCTCTAGACTTATGCTTAGACTTGTGCCCAGGAAAAGTACTCACTAGACCTATGCTCAACATAACTTTTCTCTCGACCTATGTTGAGCATAAGTGCTCACTGGACCTATGCTCAGCATAGGTTCTCTCTCGACCTATGCTCAACATAGGTCCTCTCGATCTATGTCGAGCATAGGTCATCTTCTCGACCTATGATGAGCATAGGTCCTCCTCTCTCGACCTATGCTTAGCATAAGTCCTCTCTCGACCTATGTTGAGCATAAGTGCCCACTGGACCTATGCTCAGTATAGGTCCTCTCTCGACCTATGCTGAGCATAGGTCCTGCTCGCATAAGTCCTCAAGAATGCTTACCTTTTTCTTTTCTTACTGCCTTTTTTTAATTTTCTAATAATTTTTAAAATTCTAGAATTTTTTAACTTTTTAATTTTTTAGTTTATTGATTTTTTATTTTTTATTTTTTTAAAATGATTCTCTTGAAAATGATTTCTAAATATTTGTGTTATAATGTTATATTTTTTGGTGATTTAAATGTAAAAATTTTAAAATAATTTGGGTCGCTCGGTCCAAATTTAAAATATTTGCAAAATACAACATCTTCCAGATTTTTTCTTAATTTTTAAATTTAAGATTCAAAATTTACATGAATTACCAAAAAATTATAAGGACTTAAAAAAAAAAATTGGTCCTCCGCCATTTCTCATTTCATAAGATTTCGTGTTTGGCATTGCTCTCACACCTTGGTTAGATAGGAATTGCATGGAATTTGGGAATGGAGACGCGTTTATCTCCCCCTTGCTTATTTTTGTGGAGGCTAATAGACTCTTTGCCCTTTAAGTTTTGATTTCCTATATTTTGTACAAATTCATTAATCTATGTTTAACCTTTCAAGGGAATTTTTTATTTCATATGCATATCTTTGTTAACACGGAATATGTGCCATTTGCAAGGCACTAGTGTGAAAATTATTAATACTATTCATCACAACACCTTAGGAAAATTATCATCTTTGCTATATGATAGATGTTTAAAACTTTGTATAATGCTTGACATCAATTATTCTATGACAAAGTCCCAAAGTGTTGTGGCACCATGTAGGCAATTTAGCTACATATAATCATTGATTGATCAATCATATGATATTTCAAGGTATTATGATTACAAGATTGAAAATATACATGTGAACTAAATATATAAATTGCTTTATTGTGAAGGCGTTTATATTAGCAAACACATTAAATATTACTCAAATTATTATTTCTTGGTTTAACACAATTTAATCTTGTTTTGTAAACTTTTGATTAGTAATGTGCTAGACCTTATTCTTTACACGCTCTATGTGAATAACACAATTTGTACTACTAAAGTCATTGGCAGAAAGAGAGAGAGAGAGAGAGAGAGAGAGAGAGAGAGAGAGAGAGAGAGAGAGAGAGAGAGAGAGAGAGAGAGAGAGAGAGAGAGAGAGAGAGAGAGAGAGAGAGAGAGAGAGAGAGAGAGAGAGAGAGAGAGAGAGAGAGAGAGAGAGAGAGAGAGACTTGGTTTATGTTTGGACCTTTCTTTGGAAAAATATATTATATAAACAATGACATCTTTTAAGCCGAATTATATTGATGATAACCCTGAAAATATTGGCATGACTTGACAAGAATCTCTTGATTTAGTATTAAAAATGTCCAACTTATCTCTATTGTAGAAAATTACAAGTATTAGAACCAAATGCTCCTCTTAAGTCACGAAATTTTTATAGCCTAGATTAGATATCTTGTAGCTTATAGACACAATGCCACAACATATATGCCTAAACTATGCAAATGAAATAAAATAAATAGTATATAATAGGTCATGACATGAAATATGTTGAATTAAATTTGAACTATATAAAGTTGCTTTAATTCTATGGAGTTTACATTTGGTTGACTCAAAGATGTTTTTTTTTTCTCGAAGAAACTAATCTTAGATGTTTTTGTCTTTGATAATATAAAGTCATGTTGTTTTGCTTTGATTCATTTATAGCTTTGAGAGAAACATGTATGTCTACTTTTATCATGTAGAGTCTACGATGATAGCTCACTACAAATCACTCTTTTTTATTCTATTCAATATCTTTATGAGCCAAAGTGCATCTTATGGAGAGATGACAAATTCTAAAACTTTGTAATGACAAATTCTAAAACTTTGTATAGTGCCAATTTAAGATTACTAGCATTGTCAAACTGAAACTCCACGAGTTGGGCTTTTAGGATTAAAGTTTTTTTTGTCAAAAGGTTGTTAGGGCAAGGATATTTAATTTAATTTTTATATTTTATTCTTTATCCTTGTTAACAAACTTTATTTCAACCTATATATCACATTTTTTTTTCAATTCTTAAATTCAAACATTGTAGGTCCAAATGGCATTCAAATGGCAACATGAAACTGTTTCCAAGAATAACTGCACTTTATGGTCAACTTTTCAATGTTGGACATCTTTCTTATGAATTAAGTATATGTATTTTTAAACTTACAGAATAATTATATGCCAAAGGTTTCTTTACTTTTCCCTCAATAAAAATTGTATGATTTCTAGCAAGTTTATATCTTTAAGACTAGAAAGGTTTACATTCTCTTTGATGATACATGCTACTATATTCGCCAAGAAAACAATGTCATCAAATATATGTTGACCCATTAAGCATATCGTCATAAGAGATACATTTTGATCCATTCAAGTTTGCACTTATTCAATCATCTAACACTCTTATCTCTCATGAAACTTTTACTTTTTTTTGAATTTACTAATTTGTCATTCTATTAGATCAAGTGAAAGAGCAAAAGTTCTGCTCCTTTGTGATAGTGACAAAGTTGACGTGTCTCTTAAAGATGAGCTTGAGCAATAAAAAGAATATGTTATTATTATTATTATTGTAGACTAAAACAGTTTGATTTTCTTTCATTATTCCAAGTGCAAGACAAAGCTACTCACAAACTTTGATCACCTTGTTTCATGTTCAAAATCCTTTACAATATTAGATTCTTAGATAAGGAGATGTTTTAATGAGTAGTAAATTTTTTTTTTTAAATCCCAAAAAAAAATATAGATTTGAGTTTACATTCGCACTACATTCTTTATTGAAAACCATAGATTTTTTGAAATTGTGGTACACGAGTTCTTTTTTAATAGTATTCTTATGTAGATCACAACTTGCAACAATGCAATGAAATCTTTGTTTGTTTGGGCACACAATTTACAAACTCAAGTAAGAGATATATTTTTCATAACTTAAACTCATCTCTCACTTTTAATCATCTTCATCTCATGAATGCAAACACACTCTTCAATATATAGATATCTTTCTCATTAATTCATATTTCGCTCACGAACTAAATTATTTCTCGGTATATCATATTTAAACTATGTAGGAAAATTGATGGGAACTCATGTCTAGTTGGTCCCACCTCACATTATTCTATCATTGTTTATTGTGATTTACTTAGTTTCAATACTAGCCCATGAGACCCATGTGGGTAGGGTAAAACCTACTTTGATAGTGCCTAAGGGTACTTGGAGATTTAGACAAATTCTACTTCACTTTGTTTAATTTTCTGAATTTTGGACCATAAATGGATCAATTGATCCACAAGAGGTGTTGGATTCTAGTTAGATTGATCATCCACAAATCTAATGATTAGATCTTGATCTAGATCAAAATTATGCACTTAACTAGCAAGAACAACATGTAAATTGATCAAACTAATGGATGAGCGGCCTCACGCGTGTGAAAACCTATCACTGTACAGATAGTGGATAGAGAGTGAAGTACACTACAACACAAATGGTGAAAACAACATGGATTTGCCTCAAAATCAAGATCTCCAATCAAATTTTATATTCACAATGATGATCTTTATATAGATCAAGTACATTTCGACCTGAAATGCTGACACAACAGTCCTGGCACGTGTAGAAAATGCCACGTCACTTCAGATCCACCAATCAATGCTAGATAAACACCCACCTCTTTGATTCCTAGATCGATGACATTGCCTCACCATGACTTTCCTTGATTTGACGTAATTTTCCTAACTTTTAGAAACTTACAAAATCAACTCCTATGATAAGATATTGATTCTTTCCATATATGTACACATGTAGGAACAATTCACATGGGTATGCTTGATAAACCAATAATAGAGTGCCAAATGGGAATTTTCAGCTTGACTAGCTTTTCACTAGGTCACACATGTGTCAATCAAGAATTTTTCTATCTAACTAAAAATAAATACATCTAGGCCTAGCATCCACATGTGGGAACAAGATCCACATGTATGGGATCAAGTTATGTACAAATTATCATAGATCAAAGCTAGAATTTTGACAATTCTAACACTCCTCCTCAAAATCTAGCTTGGCAAATATAGCGTACATCTATCTACAACACCAAGTGCATATCTCAACTTCATAAATGATTCCTTTGGAAATGGTTTGATCAAAATATCAGCAACACATTCAGATGATGACACATGATGGAGCTTGATCTCCTTGGCTTCACCTTCTCCCTTGCAAAATGGTGTGCAATATTGATATGCTTGCTTCTAGCATGGAAGATAGGACTGGTGGCAAGTTGTTGTGATGCTTGATTATCACAATAAATGCACGGAATCTCCTTGGCCTTGATCACATAAAGATCCTTGTAGTTGAGATGTACCTTAACACTCTTTTGGCACTTTTCCAATGACATACTAAAGGACCTTGCATAGATTGACTCAACTTTCTTACACTAAAGCTTAGATCAAGTCTAGTGATTGTCAAATAGATCAAGGAGCCAATACGTTTTCTATAGAGTGTGATGTCATCAAAGGATGCTTCATCACCAGCAATAGAAACTTATACAACTTGCTCCATAGGGGTTTAAATCCCTTTACAATCTTTCATTCCAAACTTTTCTAAGATGGAAGTAGCATACTTTGATTGACAAATGAAAGTAAAATCATTGCTTCTAGAGACTTTTATACCAAGTATGAACTTAAGAAGTCCTAGATCTACCATCTTGAATTCACTAGACAATGACATCTTTTATGCCATTAAGATCATTTCCTGTGAGAATAATATCATCAACTTACAAAAAAAAAAATGATCTTGTCATCATTACATTTGACATACAATGAAGGCCCATAAGATCTTATCACAAAACCAATAGAGTAGAGATAGTTATGAACCTAGAGTACCAAGCTCTAGGTGCTTGCTTGAGTCCATAAAGACTCTTCTTCAAGAAACAAACTTTGTCTTCATCTCCTTCCTTGAAGAAGCCCTCCGGTTGCAACATATAGATCTCTTCTTCCAAGAATCCATTTAGAAAAGCATTAGTCACATCAAGTTGGAAAAGCTCCCATTTGAAAGAAGTAGCAAGAAAAATGATCAATCTTATAGTGACAAGCCTAGCAACATGAGGAAAAGTTTCATCATAATCTATGCCTTTAGTTTGCAAGAAACCTTTTTCTACAAGCCTTGATTTGTACTTATTAATGGATCCTAACTGATTGTACTTCAATCTATAGATCCACTTACAAGAAAGTGGCTTCTTCCCATGTGGAAGATTTACAAGCTCCCAAGTTTGATTTTCCATTACTACATCAAACTCAACTTGCGTAGCATCTTTCCAAGATTGTGACTTAATAACATCTTCAAATGTTTAAAGACTCAAGTAAGGTCAAAGGAGCAGCAATCAAGTGTTGTTCAAGTTTAATTTACTTCTTCTATCTCTTGTTTGAGCAATTTCATGTGGATGTGTGCAAATTGTCAAGATATGGTAAAACAAGACACATTGGAGCCAACAATCAAATTTGATCCAAAAAGTATGAAGCTACCACACACTCACTTCTAGCTCGCCCTCTCAAAACTAGATCAAAAACTCAAAACTTACTAATTTTGGGTGTGTTCATTGATCAAATACTTAGCCTCTTGTACTTGGCTCTAATACCATGTCAAATTTTCTGAATTTTGGACCATAAATGAATCTACAATCGATCCACAAGAGGTGTTGGATG
The DNA here is from genome assembly GCA_029204225.1 of Diphasiastrum complanatum. Taxonomy (NCBI): domain Eukaryota; kingdom Viridiplantae; phylum Streptophyta; class Lycopodiopsida; order Lycopodiales; family Lycopodiaceae; genus Diphasiastrum; species Diphasiastrum complanatum. The sequence continues at coordinate 29,858,975 of CM055097.1, forward strand.
CTAGTTAGATTGAACATCCACAAATCTAATGATTAGATCTTGATCTAGATCAAGATTGTGCACTTAACGACATGTAAATTGATCAAACTAATGGATGAGCAGCCTCACACATGTGAAAACATGTCACTGTACAGACATTGGATAGAGAGTGAAGTACATTACCTATGGATAGCAATGCATAGAATCACAACACAAATGGTGAAAACAACATGGATTTGTCTCAAAATCAAGATCCTCCATTATTCACATGGGTATGCTTGATAAACCAATAATAGAGTGCCAAATGGCAATTTTCAACTTGACTAGCTTTTCACTAGTTCACACATGTGTCAATCAAGACTTTTTCTATCTAACTAAAAATAAGTGCATCTAGGCCTAACATCCACATGTGGGAACAGGCTCCACACATGTGGGATCAAGTTATGTACAAATTATCATAGATCAAACGTAGAACTTTGACAATCTTAACACACTTGTGTAAAGAAATAAAGCTTTTGGGCCTTAATTGGATCTAATCAATCCACAAGAGTGATTGAATCCACACAACCTCAATGACAAAGCTATTTTCAAAGGCGAGCAATGATGATTCTGTGGAAAATTGTACAAAGAGCATTGTTTATATTATGGAGAGATATGGAAAATCACACAAGACTTATCTCACTCTTTTTTTCCATCTCCATCAATATTTCAAAGCTAGTAATGACACGATGTAGATTAGCAAGCAAGAACAATTAAATACAAATGTTAAATGACCAAATTAGCTTCACATGTGTGAACAACAGGCTACTATATGGACAAAGAATAGAGACAAAGTGCAGGTGATAATCATAGCATTGAACCGAAAGAAATGCATGCAAATGAAAGACTTACACAAGCTCATGTGAGAAATCTCCAAAAATCTTCAATTGATTTCCAATTTACAGTGTGTTGAATGAGCTCCAAAAAGAGTATAGACATGTAGATATGAGGCTCATACTAGTCTAAGCTATTCTCACATGTGTGAGGGTGCCATGTGAGTAGTCCTTTACCTACTCCAAAATCCATCTTAATCTATTGTGGTCCAATCAAATTGCTCCTCTCCAAAAAAAAACCTAGATTTGAGGAGACAAATTTCTATCTTAACTTGAAAAAGACCTCTTCTACACCTAAGATTGAGTATTGGCCTGCGTAGGCCTATCCTTCACGTGTGGAAACAAGCTTCACACATGTGGAATCACCCTATGTACATAGTTACATGGTTTAATCAAGCTTTTTTATGCATGTTTTACACTCCTCAAAAAATTAGCTTGATTAAGGTATGCTTAGATTTATCCATAACTCCAAGAGTTGATCTAAGCTTGATAAATGATCCTCTTTCAAATGATCGTCCAAGAAATTTGATGTTGATGCATGATCACCATAACCAAGATAAAACTTCCTTGATGTATATTCATTCCCAAGTGCCTTGAAGAGATTGCATTGAGAATGATTCCTTGCATGCTTCAAGAAGATCCTTGATCCCGAGACTTGCTCATTTTTTATGTGGCTTCTTCCCATTGGAAAAATACTTGAGACCTATTTACCTCAACATTCTTGATCACTTGTAAAAATTGACTTCTTAGCACCATGATAAGAGAGCAGCGTTGAGAAAAAAATCCCTTTGGAATGTCATGTGGGAGCTTGCCCCACTATATATCCACCAAGTGTCATTTGAGTTGCCTTTGCTTGTTGATGAAGTGATTGATGCCATCAAAGATGATTCCTCATCATCTTTCTCCTCCTCATTTTCAAGATTACCCTACTTGCCTTCTCCTTGTGCATGCTTCTGTTTGAAACATAGATGCAAAATGACCTCTGTTGCCACAATAAAAACATTTGAGCTTGGATTTGTGTCTCTTACCCTTTCCCTTGAAGCTTATTTGACCTTATCCACTCTTTGATAGATCATCTCCTTGTTTCTTGTTGGATTCCCTGCCTTTTCACTTTCTTTTTTTGAAGAAGTTTGCCTTATCATCTCCCTCATACAAAGAGACCTCATCTTACTCTTGACATGTTAGATTCTACTCTCCTTGACTATGAGAACACTATGAAGCTTCTCAATGGATGGAAGGTCATTTTGAATGTAAAACTTTGAACGAGATTAAATTATTGTTCTACCAATCCATTTAGGATGACTTGGGCAAGCTCTTTGTCTTGGATCTTATCACCAATGGAGTCTAGCTCCTGTTTAGTGATTTCACTTGAAGAACATGATTTTGGGCACTGTCATCACTTCTTCTCATGCTTTGTAGGACTTGATTTCTCAACAAAAACATTATTGAAGTGTTTCTTGACTCATCAATGGCTTTTAATGAGTCACGTGCCTCCTTGGCCAAGGTACAAGAAGCTACCTCTTTAAGTAATGCATTGCTTACATTCATCTTAATGCAATGTAAAGCAAGATTGGATTTCTTCTCAAACCTTTGCAACTTTTGTCCACCTAGAGGCCCATCCACCTCATCAAGGACAAAATCATGTAGGTCTTGGAGTATTAGCAATGATTTCGTTCTCACCTTTAATGTAGAATAGTGAGTCTGATTTCATATAGCTCCTCAAATGAGGGCAATCTCTTTCTCACCGCAATGACATTGAAAAATACTTGTGTTAATCTCTCAAAACATTCAAGCAATTTTGAACTAGCTCATTATCTCTCAACACTTTTCCAAAGGAATGAAAATCATCTCTTAGTGTCTTTATGCACGTAAAGTAACTCATCAAATTCTCATTGGTCTCCATCTTGATACTTTTGATTTTGCTTCTGAGAAACAAAATGTGTGAAGGACTAGAGATCTCATACTGCCTCCTTAACACATTACATTCATGTCTTGGGGTATTCACATCACTGATGTGTGCGATTACATGGTCCTTCACGGATAGACTTATGATGGTTAGCGTCCTTCTCACCTTTTTATTGTCGAGTTTGACATCATCTTCAATAATTGGATGGGCTTTTTTGCATGTAAAGACCTTCCATAGCTCCTTTTCCATGAGAATATTCTTGAGTTTGAACTTCCATACACCATAATTTGGTACTCCATCAAGCTTACTTGTCTCTGCAAGTACCACTTCTCTCATATTAGACACGGCTCCAAAAAAAATTGCTCTTTCATGCTCAAAGAACTTTTTCTTAATGTGAAATGAACTCACTACCACACTCTAGATTTAATCACAATGTTCCTAGTCACTTGTCTCAAGTCTTACCATCACCAAATTCGGCTTTAAGCGGGCTTCAAAAGCCACTGTATTTGGTATTGTCAAGTGTTATTACTTTCAGGCAATAATTGGCACAAATTGTGCATCAAATGGAGTTTCTCCCTAATAAATAATACTCCTATACTTTTTCCACTTTTGGAAAACTCATTAGCTAGTTTTTGCCATAATTTGGTCCAAATTGGAGCAATTTTGAAGAAATTAGATTTTTTTTAGTGAGAGGTATTGGCAAAAAATAAAAAATAAAAAATAAAAGTGAACCTTCATTTTGAAGCCTCCTCACATCTCATACAATTGGACCCTTTCATCCTTTCAAAACGAAAGTTTTTAATGAAGTTGAAGGAGGTTCTGCATGTCAGGCCCCCTTCAACCCTTCAGAAAACCAATTTCTTAAAATCCAACAATGAGAATTGATCTGACGGTCGTGATTGGAGATATTCCATGCTCAAGGAACTATAGTGTCCGACCATCTATAGACAAAGTTGCCCTACCAACGTGCCAGCCCCACATTTTTATAGTATCAAAAAATTCCTCCTATAGCTCAAGACATTAGCTTTCTACTTGAAACCATGGTTCCCAACCAAAAAACCTCATTCTTATCCACAAAATGCTTTGCTCCTATCCCTACATGCTTTGAGAGCACTGATAAAAAAGTGTGATTTTGTACTCACCCACTTCTCATACTCAAATCAAGTTATGATCCAAGATCAAGGTGCATTTGGAGTTGTTGCCAATATTGCTCTTCTTGAATGCTAGTTTGGCAATTTCAAGTAGATCTAGTTAACATTTTAGTCAACGTGCAAACTCAATTACCTTGTTTCAAAAAGTGTAATACTAAGACTAGACTAGTATTGAAATTTTCAATCTAATGCAAACTATGATTTGAGCCTCAATTTGTTATGCTACTTTCTAAAGATTATACTATTTGGACTCAAACTACATGCATCATTCATTAAAGATGGAAAATTTGGCAAAAGACCAAAAGATGTGTTTAGGAAAGCTTGCATATTCCAAGATTGTAGCTAACTTTATTTTTTCTTCTCAAAAATAGATTTCATATATATTTTGTAGGATGTTGACTTCATAAGAAGCAATAACTCAATTTTATGTCTAGTTGAGTGGATAAAGGATTACCTTAAGCTCTGGAATAGATAGGATTCATGTAGCGAATCATTATAATTCAATAAATCATACACATTTTTGAAATTGTAAAGTTAGATCTTGTGGGTGCTCAACTTTTGCTCAATATGCAAAAGTTACGTGTAGCCAATACAAGGAGAATTATAAATTTATAACATGCTTCACACTAAAAAAATTTGATGGGTCGGTCGATAGGATGAGACCCACGAACATAGTTGGATACTAAGAGTTTTTGAAATTTTTAAGACTTTAAAGTATGATATACCAAATTAGAATAGATAAATGGATGTGCTAAATCTTCCAAGAGGCTAGGCTAACTATTATTATGATGAACAACTAGCTATTATCAATAATGACAACTTTTAGTTATTGATTTTGATCTATTTTGAGTTCGAAGAGCGGGTGGGGGGGCTTTGAGGGCTTTCCACCCGAGGGTGGTATCCTGAAGGCGGAAGGGCCCGAGGCTTCCATGTTGTGATTTTTGTTTTTAATTTTTTTATAATGTTTTCTTTGCCATAAATCTTTTATGCACCTTCCAGGATCCGGAAGGTGCATGCAAATATTTAGTAAAAGAAAAAGGAGAGCCACACTAATTTCACCTAGGAAGGTACCTCCCTTTTCTTTACAAAAATGAAAAAAAATGATTTTACGATTCTAGAAGACAATAATTTGTCAAAAGTTGACATGCCTTAAAAGATGCCAGGTATTGAAACGAAAATTGAGAGAGGTTTCCATAACACCAAGGGCACTCGAAAGGCAACTTGAGGCACATCGAATTCACATATGTACAAAAAACAAGGTAGAAAGAAAAGGCTTTTCCTTTAAAAGAAAAAAAAAAAAAAAGAGAGGGTCTATTTGGACCCTTTCTTTATATTTTTTTTGGGAATAAACTTTCCCTTCAAAAGGGGTTGCAAAATCTGGTTTCATATTATGCACCCAAAGTATGCCTAAGTTCCAAGTTCCAACCCAAGCAGATGAAAGCTCACCAAAAATATCCACCAACTGTTTGTTTGTGTTGCTATTTATGAATATTTTCCACGTGTCCACTACACGTGTCAGGTAGTGGCTTCTTGCCAGAAAAAGGAAAAACCATACGTTGAATTCTAGGCCTGCATTGGCCGTCCGATCAAAGGAGTTCGACGATGCTGATGGCCCCGATGGCCCTGCGGCTTTTCATTCAAACCGTTGGACAATAACACCGACTGGTCCATCATGTGATTCGTTTTTCGAAACAATCTCCGAGGCGGGGTCCACCTGATTTCGGGAGACGACGCCAGCCGTAGATCTCGATTCCTTCGACGGTTCAGATCGCTCGAGCCGTCCCTTTTGGAAGATCAGAATGCGAGGCTCAAGCTTGCGTATCTGGGGCTAAAAGATGGGACAGCTGGTGTGCCTCGGTGCCGAGGCTAGTCAGCTCGGTACAAGGTCTGGAACCTAGCCTCTCCGTATCCGCTGATTTAAATATGCTTTCAAAATGCCACGTCACTATTGTAGTATTACTGATACTAGGGGTGTCATTAATTAAATTCGTCGTTTGTTGCTGTACTGAAAAAGGACGAGGGGCCGCCCTTGACAATTGTCCCCATTTATCCCTTTTTCTTTTTTCCTGATTTGTGTGAATATAGTTAATTTTTGTTTGGTTTTATCTATATAATGTATACTTGGACTAGTCGTGAGTAGTGGTAGCGGACATCTCGCATTACATCATTTGTTGACAGAAGGTTCATTATGTTCCATAGTGCAATCTAGATCTTGACCGTCTATATCTATTATGTTACGTAGGTATCATTAATCCGACGGTGGGCTATAGCTTGTAGTAGTATTCGCCGCTCTCGTCGCTCAGCCCCCAACACTCAGTAACTCACCTCCTAATGAACATTACCTAGTACATTTCGATTGCAAATGCAAAGACAAAGTTCAAATTGTCATTCTTCACGCTTGAAAGTCCTAATAGTTGAAAGTTGCAAAATAATCTTCTTTCTGGCTTTGTACCGATACGAGTAATCTTTTGTTGTAATGTGCTAAAAGCTACAGTGCCACTTTTATGTGAGTTTGAGCATTGAAATGAGTTTTTATTGTAACTATATTTTTTATGAATTTGAATGTCCTACATATTAGCAAAGGTATCAATCACCTTGTTTCTAGTGTATGATGTGATTGTTTTAGTTGACTACTGAGTGATATATACAACAAGAAGTTTGAGCCATTTTTTCTTGATTTCGACGCAAACCTCCTTAGGTAATGTTCAGCATGAGCTTGTGCCCGCCCTTCTCGACGACACTCAATAACTGTACCCAACTCACCTCGCTGCGATAGACTCATGAAATATTCTCAAAAAGGAAAACGTATGAAGCTCAATATAGGCCAATGTTTGAGAAACCTCATTAGAGTTATTCTACAATTTCCAACAGCGAGTAGATTCTTATCTTTAAAGAAAGTCGGAATATAGTGTCTTGCAAAATTGAAAGGCTATATGACACTGTATATTACCCAAACTAGGCTGCAAAGTTGTATAACTTGGAGGTATAGCTAACAAAGCAAGGAAAAAGGTATAATAAAATGCTCCGACTGCAAGAAGCTTTAGCTCTTCCTTTTCTCAGGTAGGTTGATGGAAAATGTAGTAGATAACCTCTAAATTTTTCCAGCTCATATCAGCAAAACATAAGCTTTACAAATCATAATTTGACAGCAAACTTATCCACCAATTTGTTGCTTTGAACTTTGCTTTAACAACCTAGAGCTTTTTGGATAATTTGGTATGGAAAAGTATATCGCGATGGACCAGCGATGATGAGCTAGCATACCTTTCTCACTCCACTTTCCAGCGATGAGCTCTCTTGATGGTTATTGTATGGTTTGTATTATCACAATGAGCACTTGAGATACGTATATGTCATAACTATATTTGCTATCATATTTGGCTTTCAATAGTATAGCAGCAAGGTTGCACGAGTTTTAAGCTTTATACCATGAGTTTCCAGCATACGAAAAGAAAAGGTATGATCTCTACTACCTGAACATTTACCATGCAAGAGGAACACTGTTAAGAATGCTTCGATAATGGGTTATACAAAATAGTATGGATCACAACCATAATTAATCTATCATACTAGGTATCAGAGCCTTTAGGTTGTGGGGGAGCAGAATTGAAGCTCTTGGAAGAACTGTTCCATCGACGGTAGCATCAAAACTGGGCAACGGTAAGGACGTCGTATGTGGGGGTACAGGATGGTCCGGGGTGATTGGTGATGCAAAGCCCTTTGATTCAGTGCATACGAAGCCAATTCGTAGAATTAAAGTAAAAGAAAATTTCATAGCAAGCAGGCTATGAGGCAGTTGACAAAAAAGTGCTCATAAAGGAGGCAATTCTTAGTGAATTGTGGAGTGGTTTGTTGCAAACAAGAATTGGGACAGGTTGCTGGACAACCAAGGTAGCTGTGGAGGTCCAATTCTCAGTAATTGAATGGAAGGCAATTCTAAATATATGCAACAAAGTCTAGTCTTTGCAAATCAGGGCTTACAAAGCAAAGATCTTTCTCTATAGGAAGCTGTTTTTGCTACTAAAAGAAGCTATAGTAGGGCACTGGAGCAGCTAGGTGATGACTGTAACAAGCCATACTCAGCCATGAAGCATGTAAAGAGCAATTAGCCTCTCTCTCAGGTTATGGAAGCAATGGTCGGTTGGGGTTTACGGCAGGGAGATGCATGATCTCTCACTATAGGAGGTCATTTTGGGATCTGTAAGTGGCTAATGAAGGGCGCCCTGGTATGTAGAATCTACATGCAAAAGGCCATGGTTAGCCATGGATCAATGGAAGGGTGATTTACAATTTTTTGAGACAACCATAATCAAAGGCCAGGGTTTGTAAGAAGAGAATGGGGGATCTTGTCTCACAAAAGCTCTTTTTCTGATCTGTAAAGAGACGCAGGGAGGCACCCCAGCCATGAATGGTCGTGAAGGACAAATGGTGTTGGATCGGATTTTGGCAGCCAGTCATAACCATAGCTATGGTCGTGAAGGGGGAAGAATAAAGAGAGAGGGTGTCACGCGCTCCAATCCGTAGGAGCAGCTAGCGGCCGTAAGTTTTTGGTGCATATAGGAAATGAGTTCAGTGCGAAGAGAGTGTTTGAACCGTAGGATCGGGTGCCATCATGATGGATGGCTGAGATTGACTTATCAAAGAGCAACATGGGCCATAAGATGCTAAGCAATGGCCTGGATGCATTTGAAGGTGCTGAAGGCCAGTTTTGAAGAAACTTCTTTAAAAAGCTTCAATGAGAAATGCATGAAAGGACCCAACTAGTGAATTTGGATTTGAAGGGCACTATTTCTTCAGAAAGAAAAAATAGCTCATTTTTTAACTAGTTTTGTAAGGGCACTTTGGAAGTGGATAACTTTGGCTAAAGGAGGGCTTTTGGAGCCAAATAAGGGCCAAATTGGAGCCTGTAAAAGCATGTGTGTAGCTGACAGAAAAGCAACGACATCGTCAAGGGAGAAATGCATTTTGACGTGTTCTTGACACCATTCTATGGAGTGCGAGACGAGTGACCCAATGAGGTACAGTTTTTGCTATTTGGTGACCTATGTGCCAAATTAAGCCCTATCTTGTGCTGTAAATCTACAAGGCAGGTTAGGAAAAAGGCATGTGGCTATAGCCAAGAAGGTCTAAAGCAGTTCTCAAGCGGTTTTGAAGAGCCTAAGCACAATATATTGTGAGGGAGAGCAGAAAGGGCGGAATTGCATTGGAGGAAGCTAGTAAATGGGATCAAGTTGCAATGAGGTATCATGAAACTCTTTATTGGCAAGAATTGAGAGAGGGAAAACACTCACATATGAGATCCAGGCATTATGCCAAGTTATGCCAATGAATATGGCGGAATGGCATGGGGCTTCTAGTTCAACTTTTCATCATCAAGGGAGAAACGCATTTTGACGTGTTCTTGACACCAGTCTATGGAGCGCAAGACGAGTGACCCAATGAGGTACAGTTTTCGCTATTTGGTGACCTATGTGACAAATTAAGCCCAATCTTGTGCTGTAAATCTATGGGGCAGGTTAGGAAAAAGGCATGTGGCGGGCCAAGAAGGTCTAAAGCAGTTCTCAAGTGGTTTTGAAGAGCCTAAGCACAATATATTGTGAGCGAGAGCAGAAAGGGCAGAATTGCATTGGAGGAAGCTAGTAAATGGGATCAAGCTGCAATGAGGTATCGTGAAACTCTTTATTGGCAAAAATTGAGAGAGGGAAACCAATCACATATGAGATCCGGGCATTATGCCAAGTTATGCCAATGAATATGGAGGAATGGCATGGGGCTTCTAGTTCAACTTTTTAGTTAGAACCTACCAAGGTCAGGGACACTTGGAGCGGCATCTCAAGGTGAGAATCGAAAATGGTATTGTCAGATTTGGTGGTTGTGGTTGCTTCACATGATTTTGCAAGGGATAAACATCACAATTGGGGAGACATTTACACTAGCTTGTTATTGGTGGCAATGCAATAATGGCGGTCACAAGGTGAAGGATGTCAATGTAAGGTCAGCTGGATGAGCCAAAGAGAAAAGTAAGGAAGCAAATCTAGTAGCTTGAGTATGGTTCATGAAGGGGCAAAGATGTAGAGAGGGTAATCTATATGATCTACTGGAGGCATGTTGTTGCAATGGCATGGACTTCATGGTGTGCATGAGATGTGTGCATAGTCGGCAATGCAGCAGGGGTCAATACTTGGATTGGCATTGATGGAGTGTTATCTTCCATCAGGAGCATTGGTAAGCTATCTCTTTGAGGCTTTATGCATTGGCTGTATTTGCGGGTATGTAGGCTTGGCATTGGATGCTTGAACCTGGATGGTTTGTGGTCTTTTGGAGTGAGATCAAGGAAGCCTAGTCGAAGTCATGTGAAGCCATTTTATCTCAGTAAGATCAGGTTTGATGAGACATAACTCTCAGGATCTATGAGAGCAGATTCATAGATCATGTTATAGGATGTAACAGGAAGCAGCAAGCAGGATATGTGTGGTGCTATGAAACTTAGTAATCCATGAAAGGGAAGCCTTGATGGCGAGTTGAATGCTATGGTAAGAGAGACCACTTGACTTAGAGTTCAAAGCTTGCTATCTTGTTTTTTGTGGAGAGTCCAAGTTGATATGTGATCCATATTCTATGCGAATGCTTGTCAAAGTGTGTAACCTACAGGAGAAAGCTCATGAGATGTAGGGGATTCATCAGAGTCTTTGGAAGGCATGTATGCTTGGTGCATGAAGTATGAATGGTAGCTTGGCAAGACAAGGCAAAGTGGAATGGATAGAATGGATGGGATACTTGGACAGGGATGTATCTATGGGAGGTACACGGTGCATTCGAAGATATCTCAAGGCAGATGTGTGGAGCTTTGGATGCATGGTTGTTGTAGCATTTGATCTACCTATGACAAAGGTGTATGGTACATGAGGATATCTTCTTTAGCAAGTAGTGATCATCAGTTGATTTTTTCATCATTCGTGTTGGTTGCATGAATGTGATTGCTTGCATGTGACTTTGTCATGAGACTCTGAGTCTTTTGTGACTAGACGTAGATCTGAGTTGGAGTTTGATTGGTTATGCATTTGCTACTGGAAAGAAAAACAAAGTACTCATTTGATGCTCAGTGACTTGTTGACATGTCTACTAGCTGACTTTTTGGTGAGGGTATAATCTTAGTGGCAGTAAGATTTCCTCAAGTTGAGCCATAGTCCCTCATTGTTATCAACGTTATGAGTTTGTCTTGTAAGCGTCTGATAGGATGCAGTTAGTCTAGTAAGATGGAAGATGATAATCTCATGGTGGCAGTGAGGTTTCCTCAGTGTGACTCTTGTGTCTCACCTGGTTCACTTGTGTTTCAAGTTGGAAAATTCTCACAACAATCCCTACAATGTTTTGCAACCAACTATTAAAATCTACATTAAGCTTTTGAAATATAAAATCAATATTTATAAAGCTTTGAAGTATAAAAATATCCACTAAGTTGATTTTAGTTACAAATTTCAAATGTATAGGTATTGAAGTATTGCGTCTTGTTTTAGTAGTGTAGTGCTTTCAATGAAGTGTTAAAGGTAGGGTTTTTCTAGTGCTCAAGAAGATCATCAAAGTTTAGAAATGGAATTGACATTATTTTCAAAAATTGTCATCATGAAAATTTTTATTTTTTTTCATACAGGCATATAATCTATCGGTAATAGCCCTAAAAAAAAATCTAGAAGTTTCAATAAATGCAATTTTTTTTTAAGATAAGTCAAAAAAAGGTTCCCAAAGCATTGGGCTTTTGCAATGTAATCTTTAAATATTTTTTTAGAGCAATGAAGCTTGGAGGAGTGTGTTCAAATATTATGTATTGTGTGCTTCTCTGATTAAACTATGCAATCTTGCCACTAGTTTTTACTCTTGTACAGAGTGCTCTAGAAACCTCTTTCGAGTTATCCTCCAAAAAACCTGTTTTTTTTTTTTAATTCTTAGTTTTATGAAGACTACTACTCATGAACTAGTTTATAAGCTTGTATAAAAATAGTTTTGATATTGTTTTTTTTTTTTGCATACTTGTTAAGCAACCAATGGCCGATATCAATTTTTAAGAAAACATGCCAATTAGATTCTTATACTTTGCCGATTTTGCGAGCACTCCCTCCTCATTTCTAACCCAATGTAATATTTTTCTAGAGCAATGGAGGTAGGTGCTGGTGACATGAGCTACATTAAGGCTTTTAATCATCACACATACCTTTCTATTACTTTTAATTTATTTATTCATTATTAAGTTTGAAGTCATGTCACCGTTTTAAGTGGGGGTTGATGTTCCATGGGCCATGTAGACCCTTTTGGTTCACGTTGATCCTGAAATAATAGTGTCATTTGACCGTTGATCCCAGTTACCCGTGAGACCGCGACCGTGTCCTCCGGCTTTTCATTCAAACCGTTGGACACAACACACAACATCCGGCGGTGCATGGTACCCGACTCACTTTTGGGGATGGGGGCCCGTCTAATTTTAGAGAGAATCTCAGCCGTGGATCTGATTGCCGTGGACGGACAAGATCTCTCCAAGTACTCAAGCAGCTTGGAAGGCGGAGCTCAAACTGCCCTGTCCGCCGCAAATATGCTGGCAGTGCCTCGGTTCGGCGGCTGGTAGGTTCGGCAGGAGGCATGGTACCGAGCCAGATTCAGGTCCTTTTGGTACTCCACATTAAAATATATTTTTAAGATGCCCCGTCATTGTTTTTTAAAAAATGGGGGGTTATTAGATTCTTTGGATTGCTTGTAACTTGTGCTAAATAAATTGGCTAGAGTTTAAATCCTTTGGCTTGCTAAATGAATTTTCTAGACTTATTAGCTTTGCCGCAATACATGTAAGTGGGCCAGTGTTGAAATTTGACGATCAAGGTTGTCAGGGTTGGCCCTAGATGTACCATGTAACATTGTCTTGGTTTTTTATAAAATGTTGTGGTGCACAAATAATTCTTGAAATTTTTAGCTTTGCTGCAATAGTTGTAACATTGTAATGGTTTTTTATAAGATGACGCGTCTTTGCTTGAGCTTGAGCACAAAAATAAAATTAAAAAAAGGATTGCAATCACATATTTTTGTTTTTCACAATAAAAAGTTTGATTAGTTTGAGCATAAAAGGTTTTTTTTATATTTTAAGTCACCTTGTTTACATTCATTTTTTAAAACCTTATTTATCAAAGTCTCTTGTTTTTCTATGATGCCCTATGCTACTAGGCAAATCCTTCAATAAGTATTCTTTAAGTCATGTAACGTTCTTGCCATATCAGGTGGGCCCTTGTACTAGAGCAAGGGCCCTCTAGGCCAATAACCCTTTAATGAAAATCTTCCACATTTGATACATGTTGTAACAAGGTCTCAATTTTGTTTGTCTCGTCAAACTTTATTTTTTTCATACTATTCATATATTGTAATGTGCAAATAATGTGCAAAAAACATGGCGGTAGAGAGCGATGGCAGTGGCGATGGGATTGGGATTTCTTTTGCCCCCCTGCTTGGTGATGGAGATGTGGACCGAGGGGGAGGCGCGATGAGCGCTCTTGTTCTATGCTCTGGAGGGGACGGCTTGCTTCTAGTCCCATCGCACGCTTTTCTTCATGCGTCGCTTGATGCCCAAATGCTTTCCCCTCCTCTGTCTCCCCCCCTCACATCTACCTCATCGCCCTCCCTTGCTTTCTTCTCCTCACAGCCCTGCTTCCTCTCTCATCCTTGCTACATGATCGCCATCTCCTTGCACGTTGCTCCCGCTGGCATCTCCCCATCCTACTATTTGTGAAAGAATTCAAATCATAAATGATCCAGATCCATAAAGGATCTTTGGTTACAAAAGAAGTTACTCACCAATCTTGCCAATGTAGAAAAATCAGCATGTACACACAAAATAAGATGCAAACTCTAATAGAACTTGATCAAACATGGATCAAAAGATAAAGTACTATTGTTGTCCGTACAAAACCAACAACCTACTGTATGTCACACATGTGGATCCAAAAATAGCAAATATAGATCATTCTACACATAGAATTGCAAGCAATCACAAGTATAGTGCACCAATGGATAGTAGAACCCAGGAGAACCATGTATAAGCATGAAATGAGATAGAGAAGAGAGAAGATATGTCTCTCCACGAGTTACATCCTTTTATAACAGGTCCAAATCCTATTTGGCCACTTGGCTTTCCCTCCAAAATGTAAACCCCACTATGTTTGGGTCTAGATTCAATGTACCCAACATTTAAATTTGAATCTACTCAAACTTGACTTCTACATTTTTCACACTTTCAAAAAGTGTTTATTTAAATGAAATTTAGACTAATGAACTTTGAAAAGTCAAATTCTAAGTCTAAAATAAAAGTTGGCCTCAATTTGCCAAATATAAAAATGTAACAAATATGATCAAACTAGTTGAATCTTTCACACTCCCTCTTCAACTAGTTTTAGCATAGATTTTGATAACACTCCAAGTGGTCCTATGCTTCATGAACAAGTCCTTTCCCAATGCTTTGGTGAAGATATCAGCTACACATTCCCTTGAGGACACGTGTTGAAGCTCCATCTCCTTTGCAATGACTTGCTCCCTCACAAAATGATATTGCATCTCAATATGCTTGCTCCTAGCATGAAAGATAGGATTGGTTGCCAACCTTTGGGTTGATAGATTGTCATAAAAGATGATTGGGCTCTCTAATTGGGGCCTTTATGTGTACATGGTCATAATTAATGATTGTAGGCCTAAACACATGGTGGTGGAGTTGGTATGGGTCTATCAGTGACTCATTAAGGAACTGGATGACATGGCCAGATAGACTGCAGAGGTGTCCAGTAGGTGTCAGAGTGCACTACTAGTGGTGCATGGGCCTTGGAGGGTATAAGTATACCTGCTAGGCTCTCACTAGTATAGGCTTGATTTTGTGATTAGTAGCTACATGTTGTTGGTGTGACTCCTCTTTTCATGACTCTGATTGATCCATAGCTTGGGGGCTAGATCCGTTCGATCTAGGTTTGGTTGGGTTGGTTTATCCACCACCTGTTCCCTTGTGTGTTGCTTTGTATGGTATGCTTAGTCTTGAATCTTGTAGTGAGGACTTTATATTGGTATCAGAGCCAGTCTAAGCAGGATTTACCATCGAAAGTGCTGAGTGAAAATCTCGACATTTTCTCAAGAATCCGACAAAGTAAGCAACAAACGGTGGAATTGTGGGATTTTCTTCCCGTTGGAAATATTTTTGAATTGCAATTGATTGTGTGGTAAGTGCACTACCAAGCTCACAATTGGTCCAATTTTGTGCTTTTTGAATTGGTTTCTTGGAAAGAATTCTGTGTTAACTCTGTTGTTGCCGATTACTCTGTAGTTGGCATTTCTATGAACTGTTACTTTATTGGTTGCTGGATTGCTTCCTATAGTTTCTTGTTCTTTTTATGAATGGTTACTGTATTTTAAATGTTGTCTATTTCCTGTTTGGAGGTCGGTTTGGTTTAAATAGGTGGGAATAGGCTGGTATAGAAGCAAAGATACTCTAATCTGTTGGCTATTGAGTGTTGGTGATGTTTGACAAGTTTGCATGGCTTCTTACTATGAAATCACAGGCTTATGCCTCATTTTCCAGCAAAGTAACGGTTTGTTTGCAGAGTTAGGAGCCTGTAAAGCCATTCTGGAGGATGGCTAGGTTCAGAACAAGGGGCTATTGGATAAAATAGTTGTAGTAACCTGCAAAACTTAAGTTCTGAGAAAATTTTGGTAGCATAACCTCTGTTATTCAAGCATAATGAGGGCAAACCCTGCAAAATCTTGTTTTCAGACCCTTGATTATGCTTCAAACTAGTAAATAAAAGCAATAGCAAACAATAAATCGTTGTTAAGGCAGTTGCAATCTGCAAAGAACAGTAGATTGGTTGTCTTTAAGCTTCATGCACGTAAAACGGTTGTGAAATTGTGCAAAAACTCAAATAACATTCTTATTGTCCGCCTTTTTGACTCTTCATGGGCGCCCTGATGCCTGCAACAGATTATTTAATTTGGGAAGGTGATGGGGGGCACCTCTCCTCATTCTCTCCTCCCACCCGATGGCACCCACGATCTCTCTCTCTCTCTCTCTCTCTCTCTCTCTCTCTCTCTCTCTCTCTCTCTCTCTCTCTCTCTCTCTCTCTCTCTCTCTCTCTCTCTCTCTCTCTCTCTCTCTCTCTCTCTCTCTCTCTCTCTCTCTCTCTCTCTCTCTCTCTCTCTCTCTCTCTCTCTCTCTCTCTCTCTCTCTCTCTCTCTCTCTCTCTCTCTCTCTCTCTCTCTCTCTCGGGTGGAAACCCTGCTGGCTGCTCGCTGTTCGGGCAAACTGGAAACCCAATTTGCTCTCCACAGCAAGCTCACATAGCAACTGTATTTCACAAAATGAAATTGCACTGTACATATAGTTGTTCACTCAGGCAACCCATGCATGGCCCAGGTTGCCGTTGGCGGGACACATGTCCCGTCGACTTGCCTCGTGGCAAGGCCAACTGATCCTTATCAACTGATAGGACCCACAGTACAGTAACACAATGATTCTACTTTAATTCTAACTTTGTGGTCATCACCCAATTATCATACGATATTGGCAAACTTGAAAGCAGTGTCATTATTGTATCTTGATCGTCTATGACTGATCCGACAACGACCATTTATTGTAGTAGGTTCTTGAACTGGTTAATGTGATTTTAGAATGAATCACCATTCATCATCGTGAGGGAGAAGAATTTTATCTTGAGATGTAGCTTAGAAGCTACACCGCGCACTTCGTACAAGATGCTCAAGATGTCCCAACTTCCTTGGAGGTCTGAGCTTTAGACACATGGCCAATTTGTGTGTCTGAGATGTTGAGGATGATCAACGCGAAAGCCATCGGGAGATTGTAGTGTCATTTGCTTTGGGTCTTGTCTCTATAGTTGTGACAGCATCATACAACTCCTTAGCCATTAGCACAATTTTCATCTTAAATTTCCACAGATGATAGTTGGATCCATCAAGCTTGTCCATGATATGGGGCTGCCTTTCCCATGGGAATCCATGTGGAAGTTAGTATAAGTGATAGTGACAACTATCAGTGACTTAAGAGTGACAATATGCAATTTATAAAATAAAACAATTGTTCTATTAGACGATAGAACTAGGTTTTGTGGTAAGCTTATCAAGCTATAACAATAGCTTTGATGCCATGTCGAAAAAATGGAGTCTGTGAATCGGACAGGTCGGACAATTGGATCGGAACGATCCTACTGCTGCACAAAGGCAGTGGTTGATTGATTCCCCCAGTGTGTGCACTACTGCAAAATAGAGCTTAATTGCAATTATGCGGAAGAAGAAGAGCAGACGGTCAAACAAAACAATTAGAGAGTCAGATGGAAAGCAGAAAGCATGCAACATTGACAAAATCTGAACACAAAACTAGACAGTACTTTATACAGATTGAATGTATGGAAATACAAGTCAGATAATGCTGGTGAGCACAAAACAATAGTGAGCAAAATCACATGCTCACAAAGCTAACTACAATCTATAACAACTATGAGCTTATTCTGAGAATCAGTCTAAAAGGAAAGAATCAATGCTTGAAAGCTTTTATGATGTTTGTCTTTGATAAGTTGTCATCTCAGTGTCTGTGTGCGCTCGAGTGTATATAGAATCAGCCTATCTCATCTGGCATCAATTAGCGTACATTGGCATACATGCAAAATTAGTTGATTATAATGATCAACTATATACAATTTATATTTGTGCAGATGTATGTACAAGAAGATGGCATGGAGCCATTGCATCGTCTGGAGTAGATCATGGCTGTTGTTGTCATTGTCCAAGTAGTTGCACAGTACATGAAGTGGACGTGAGAAGGCTTCAACTATTCGGAGTTGCGAGCATGTCATTGTCGATAGTCAATGGAGTCAAGATAGTCATTTGATGGTTCCCAACGATGGTTGGTTGAGTCGATAGGTTAGACTCCCTGATAAGTTGACCAAGTTGAGTTTTCCCGATAAGTAGGCCACCTCCGACAAGTTGGGTGACTTCAACAAGTTGGACTGCCATTCTCTTGCATGTTTTCAATAGTAGAATATATCTGCAGACTGTGCGACAATGCGTGTAAAGCTAAAGCAATATGAATGGAACTAGATTAACAAGGAATTCACGTAGACTCTTTTTGAGGCGACTAACATGAAATACGGGATGCACTTGCAATCCTTCCAGGAGTTTCAATTGGTAAGCTAAGGATCCGATCTTTTTCAAGATCTTAAACGGTCCTCTATATGTAGGGGACAAGTTATAATGCTTGCCGGTACGCATTACACTTGAATCCTTCAGGATTCTCAAATATACCCATTCTCCCACTTGGAAGTCTCTCGGTAATCTTTTTAGATTTGCATGATGTCGTTCCCTGTCCTGGGCACTCTAGACATTTTCACGTGCAATCCGCAGCATTTCCTGCATATCATGTAGGAAATCTGCTACTTTCTTAACCTTGATCATCCGAGTCTCAACCGCAATGGGTGACCTAGGCTCAGAGCCGTACATAAGCATAAACGGGCTATAACCGGTAGCCGAATGCTTACTACTATTATAGGCAAACTTGATCAATGGAAGATACTTCTCTCAATCAGATTGTCGTTTGGAAACATATGCCTGAAGCATTTGTTCCATTGTCTGATTTGTTCTTTCCGTTTGTCCATCCATCTTAGGATGATCAAAATAACCCAAGCTCAATGTCGTCTCTAGTTTAGCAGACACGACCAACCAAAAGTGACCGGTGAACTTCGGATCGCGATAGCTCACCATATCACTTGGTAATCTGTAAAGCCTAAACAGACGCTCTACAAATATCTGAGCTAAATCAGAAGCCTTCGCGGTGGTCTTTACCGGAATAAACGTAGCCAATTTGGTAAGACGGTCGACCACAATCCAAATTACATCATGTTGTTTATTCGTCCGCGGTAACCCAACCACGAAATCCATGGAAATACTGTCCCATCTCTTATCAGAGATATCCAATGGATGCAATAAACCGCCAGTCTTATGACGTTCAGCTTTATTCAGTTGGCATTGGTCACACTTGACCACATAAGATTCTACAAAGGGCTTGAGTTTTGGCCAATAAAAATCCCTTCGTACCAAATCCAATGTACGATGTATGCCGGGATGTCCTGCGCATGGTGAGTCATGAAGGTAGTTGCTTCGAAAAAAAACTTCACTAAACTCTTGCTTTAAATCTTGCAAAAGCTATTGTTCTTGATGTGAATTTCGGTGTTAAAGCATGAAAACACATTCACATCCACAACATCACAATGCATACAAAATTTCAAAAGCAAGCGAAAGAGTTCATACTCAGAATCATGAAGTTTCTCAATTAATTCAGCCGAGAAAATCATCGGCGATAAACAATTCATTAGAATTGAAAGAGAGTGCACTAAAGTTACAAGTACAATCACAATTATTCAACAAATTGACTTCCAATTTACTTGTTGGTAAATCGACAGTCATGAAACTTGACGACTTTGTTTTCCGTTCGGGGCACTGTTTGGCATGGTGCCCGGGTTTATTGCAGAGAAAACACAGATTACGTTTAAGTGTCGTTAACCGTGCTTTTTCTTTGACCACCAATTCTTTCTTATTCTTCTTCTTCTTTGCCTGTTGGCACGCTTCTACTTCCAGCTCGTCAAAAAACTGCTTCTTGCGCATGTTAGATTTTTCTTGTTGGGTTTTGGGGCCGTTTGGCCGTGCACGCTTTTCCGTGATGCAACAACTGTACTACCATAGGGTTTCGCCACACGGATAGCATCCTCTAGTGAGTTAAGTATATTTCGTTTGCATTCATTTTGATAGTCAGCTGGCAGTCCGACAATAAATTGCCACTATGCTAACTTATGATCAAAAAGCGGCACTTTGGCCAAAGAGTCCAAGAACTCTTGACATAACCGTCCAGTTCTCGGCTGTCCATTTTGTAGTTAATAAATCGAATATACAGCTCGGAATCATCTATTGTGACAAAAGCTTTCCGAAATTCCGTCAGAAATCCAGCCCAAGTCACCGATTTTATGAAAGTTCCCTCCACCAAGAAGAGGCTTTACCTTCCAGAAACAATAGAACCGATGATATTCGTTTATCCTCTGGGACGTTGTGCAAGCTAAAATAGCTTGTCCAACGATTTAACCAGTCTTCAACAACTTTCGGACGTTTAAACTTTTTATCGCCGAAAAATATTTCTGGTTGGTAGCCCAAGTTGTTAGTGTTAATTGCTTACAGTTGATTAAATAAATTTTGCATTTGTTTATCCCGTTGTTTATTTTTGCTCTGATGAAGTTCTAAAACTGCCTTGCCTAAAGTTTGCAACAGTTTTTCTGAGTCTAGGGTGTCATCACTGTCGAGTGAGGCTGGCTGAATTTTTATATTTCCCCCATCACTTCTTGGTGATGCCGGGTGAATCTCGGTAGCACCCCCTCCAAAATTTCATCAGTATCCATTTGCTTGCCAACAGAAAATTAAAAAAAAAGTTCATTCAGTTAACACATTCATTATGGGTATAATAGTTACTGAACCAAGCAATGTCTACAAAAACCAATTTACAGACCATTTGTGCTCTCATTTACAAATTATACCAATGAATCGGCAAATGGTACTAAGCAATATAAACCAAAATTAAAACGTCACTGCACCGAAAATCCATTAACAACTACTAGCTCATATAACAACTGCAAAATTAAATATCAGTTCTTAAAACTGAAAAAACCTACTACAAGAAAGAAAAAACCCCATGCTTTAAAAAAAAACTCAAAAAATTAGCACTAGCCTAAACCACCCCCAACCCAACCTCACCTACCACCTTGCATGGCCCACTTAAGTTTCAACAACTAAACTTAAGTGTTATGCCACCTAACACCCCCCCCCCCCCCCCCCTTTCATTCACTCCCTTACCTCAGGCCAGCACATCCCTCCGCGAGCTGGTAAGAGAAGGTGGTAAACCTAAACATGGCAGCCATATTTAAAAAACCTTGGATGAAGAGAGGAGGAGGTAGCGTGGACAGTCGCACGCGACAAGCGTGACTAGTCCCATTGTGTCTGGAAGGACCCAGCAGCCCGTGGAAACTGATTCGGTGCACAAAGTTGCATGCCATTGTTGGATCTACCTAAGGCTCAATCAATGGTATAGATCGTGTTTTTGAGAAGCAGTGTGGACCATTGGATTTAAGTGACCGTTGGATGACAGCTTAAAGAGCCCATGAAAGGTTGAAGGGTCTTGAAGTGTGTTCTGGCCTTCAACTTCATTAAAAAATTTCATACTGAAAGTTGAGTTGGGGCCCTTCACAAGTGAAAGGTGAAGTTTTTTCAAGTTGAAGAAACAGTTCAAAAACTAGAAAAGTCCCTATTTTTGGGTCTCTTATCCATTTTGACCCAAACGAAAGGCTATAACCTCCAAACGAAGGGCACCCGGACTGTATCTGCAAGTACAGTACAGCAAAACAGAGTGAATGTAGCAGAGAAAGTGTTCGGAGTGCGCCAAAAGTGATTTCACCATTCCACTGGGCACGTAGTTGGGAGTTGACGACTGAGTGCATTTCGGAAGGCGACGCCGATTTGGCTTTCAAATTGGATGAAAAGCAGCGAGTGGCCTGGTAAGGGAAAAAGTGTAGGTCATTATTTTCAACTTCTGACATCACAGTTGGCCTCGGCATACTGCTTTTAGCCTACGATAGAAGTTTCAAGCAGTTTTGCGATGGCAAACGTTGGAGAGTCCATTTTGAGTGAAAGTAGCAAATTGGACGGGATTTCCAACTATGCAGTGTGGAAATTCAAAATGAAAAACATACTGATGGAGAAAGACATGTGGGAAGTCGTCACAGGTGATGAGAGAAGGCCGCAAAATGAAGCGGATATCAAAGTGTTTGACAAAAAGATGAGGAAACCTTTGACCTTCATTAACTTGTCAGTGAAGGATCACATCATTATCCACATTTGTGATGATGTTACACCCAGACAGGCATGGGATGTGCTAAAGGAGCAGTTTAAGACGTCAAATCCGTCAAGAATCATATTTTTGAAGTCAAAGCTGAATAGTGTCTGCATGGAGCAAGGAGAACACATTCAGACGTACATGACCAGAATCAAGACAATGAGGGATGAATTGCATTCTATTGGTGAGCGCATACGTGATGTGGAGCTGGTGCACAATGCATTGTGTGGCATTGCAGAACCCTATCAGATGTTTGTTAGTGGAATAGTATCAAGAGAAAGATTGCCAACCTTTGACGAGCTCACATGAATCTTGATGCATGAAGAACAACAGTGAGAAATGGCAAAAGCTAGACGTCAAAATACTGACGATCAGGCACTTGCGACAAGTCAAAAACAAGACAAGGGCAAGGGCAAGAAGAAGTCTAAGTAGCAATTTGCCAAGTCTCAGGAGGATGAGAGATCTTCCAGTAAGACCAAGAAGAAAGGCAAGTGCTTCCATTGTGGTAAAAAGGGCCATTGGAAGAGTGAATGTCGCAAATTCTTGGCGGAACAAGACAAGGGGAAACCAAAACAAGCAGGTAACCTTGTCGATGAGGGTGAGATTGAAGACTCTAGCATCTTCATATCTGCATTGTCATCTAATCAAGATGATCAAGCGTGGTATATTGACTCGGGAGCCACAAGACACATGACAGGTAACAAGAATTGGTTCAGTAGCTTGAAAGTGTTGGATAATGGAACGTCCGTTTCACAAGCAAATGGTGAGGTGTGCAAGATCAAGGGGATAGGCACCGTTTCAATTCAACTACCTGATGGCAAAAGCAGGATGATCAGGGAGGTACTTTACATACCAGGTTTGAAGAAAAATCTACTTTCTTTTGGAGTCATTACTGATCAAAAGTTGAAAGTAGAATTCGCCCATGATCGTTGCTTTGTGAAGGATGTGAACCAAAAGTTCAAAGTTATTGCGGATGGAGTAAGGGAGCCCAATACTAAGTTGTACAGGTTGAATGCTACAATCAAGGGGCAACATGGACTCGTATCGTCCATTCCATCGCAAAATGAGTTGTGGCATAAGAGGCTTGGTCACTTGAGCTTGGGAAGCCTCAGTTTGATGAGAAAATCGGAGATGGTAACATGATTGCCTACCATAGAAGATCACTTGAAATTGATGTGCGAATCTTGTGTATATGGGAAGAAGCATCGAGAGAAGTTCAATAAAGGTGGTGTTGCAAGAGCAAAAAACATCCTGAATTTAATTCACACAGATTTATGCGGGCCTATGAGGACCATGTCCTTAGGTAAAGCCTTCTATTTCATGACCTTTATTGATGATATGTCACATAAGACGTGGATCTACTTCTTGAAGAAGAAATCAGATGCATTTGACAATTTCAAGAGCTTCAAAGCATTGGTCGAAAATCAGACAAGTAGGAAGATCAAAGTTCTCATACTCCTGCTCTCAATGGTGTAGCTGAGCACAAGAATCGTACGATTGTGGAAAGTGCCAGATCTATGCTAGCTGAGATGAAACTACCAAAAGATTTTTGGTCAGAAGCATGCAGTATGGCAGTCTATCTTCAAAATAGAAGTCCTACCATTGCCATACCAAAGATAACACCTGAGGAAGCATTCACGAAAAAGAAGCCAAAGGTGAACCACTTGCGAATCTTTGGATGTAAGGCCTTTGTACACATTCCTAAGGAAGAGAGACGTAAACTTGATGTAAAAGATATCAAGTGTATATTCCTAGGATATGATAATCGTGTGAAGGGCTATAGGTGTTTTGATCCAGTGGAAAACAAAATCCATGTAAGCCATGATGTTATCTTTGATGAATCCAAGATGTATGAAGACGAGGATGTTGAGAAAATAGATACATCCAGTGGGAAAGATGGTATAGTGAGAATACCTCCTGATGATGATCCATTCATTGACCTTCGTAGTGATGAACATGAGGATACATCTCAAGATACTACTACTCAACCCCAAGAAACAAGCTGGAGAGGTAGAGATAAACCTTTTGGTGCAAGAAGGATTGAGTTGCAGGTGACAAACGCAAGGAGAAGGATGTACCGTGGGATACATTTTCACCAGGAAGCCGATCACCTGATTGGAAGCTCCCTAAGTGGTTTGAGAGATTGTTGGAGAGCCGCAATATGGATGACTTTCCAGGATCATCTAGCCAGGGAGAGCTACGAAGATCAACAAGAGAGAAGACACAACCTGAAAGATAAGAAGCAAATCATGCTCTCTTATCTAGCATTATTCAAAGCAAAGAACCTTCGACTTATGATGAAGCGAAGGATGATGACATTTGGGTCAAGGCCATGGGAGAAGAGATGGAGTCAATTTCTAAGCATATCACATGGGACTTAGTAGAACCACCAGTTGGCAAGAAACCCATTGGTTGCAAATGGGTATACAGGACTAAGTATCATGCAGATGGAAGTATAGCAAAGCACAAGGCAAGATTGGTGATCAAAGGGTATGCACAAAGTAAAGGCATTGACTATGAGGAGACCTTTGCGCCAGTATGTAAGTGAAATACTCTATGTCTACTTGTTGCTTTAGCTTCACATTTTGGTTGGCCTTTGCATCAGATGGATGTGAAATCTGCTTTTCTAAATGGTGAGTTAGAAGAAGAGGTGTTCATGGATCAACCTGAAGGCTTTGTAACGAAGGGACATGAAAATAAAATATGTCACTTGAAGAAAGTGCTTTATGGTCTTAAACAGGCACCACGTGCGTGGTATAGCAGGATTGATGCCTACTTTCGTTCAAAGGGGATGGTGAGAACACACTCTGATCCAAATCTATATGTCTTATGCTTTGATGATATGGTTGCTTTGATTGCTCTTTATGTTGATGACTTGATTATTATGGGAAATAATCAAGAGACGATAGATATGATCAAGAAAGATCTCATGGAACAATTTGAGATGACAGATCTCAACTTGATGCATTATTGCCTTGGAGTAGAGGTGTGGCAAAAAGGACACGAAGTGGGTTTAACACAGGTGAAGTATGTCAAAGAGTTGCTGCACAAGTTTAGGTTGCAGGATTGCAAACCAATGAATACTCCCATTGAACCAGGTAAAAAGCTTTCTAAGCTTGATGAGTCACAGCCATTTGATGCTACACTATATAGGCAGTTAGTAGGGAGCTTGATTTACCTTACCACAACTAGACTAGATATATGCTATGTTGTTGGCATTGTAAGTCAGTTTATGGCAGCACCTACAGAAACACATTGGAAGGCAGCTAAACGCATTTTGCGTTATGTGAAAGGCACTTCAGATTATGGCTTGATTTACAGGAAGCATGATGGGTTACTTGAGTTGTGTGGTTATGTGGATGCGGATTGGGGAGGTGACTATGATGATCGTAGATCCACCACAGGGTATACATTCCAGTTTTGTGGTAGTTGATAATTGATACTCATCAAATTAGAATAATTTTGTGGTAGAATAATTGATACTCATCAAATTAGAATTTAAAAATGTTGAATAATATAAAATGACCAGACAAAATGAATGAGATTGAACTCTTTATCTAGGCAAAGAGATTTGTCAGATACGGTCTAAAAGTTCTTGATATTTAACTGAGGGATTCACATTCATGTAATTTTATATTTTATATTTCTGATAGTTTATTAACATTGACGGAGTGACGCCAAGCTATTCAATAAAAAAAAATGGTCCAATTGTTTGGGTTTAAAAAATTGTAAGTGACAAGAACTGTTCAACGTTGAAAAATTGATTTCATTTTATGTTTTTAATTCTATGGTGAAATATATGCAAAAGCTCAATTTAGTGCTATTAAGCAGCTACATGGATGATTTTTGTGTATTTGTGGATTCAACTCAATTATAGGATAACTTGTTCATGGAAGTAGATTTTTTCTACAATAATTCACTTTACATTTACTATATGTCTTTGAACATTAACAGAATAAAAATTTTAAGGGAAAAGGAGGGTGGACATTAGAGGTACTAAGTGTACTTTGAAAATGTAATTTGTAGTAGGATTTTTTTAAATCTAGGGAATAATTGCATAATACCAATTAGGAATTTTTAATCTAGAATTCATTTAGTTGAATTCATTATAGATATCTTTGTAACCATGAGATTAACCACATGTTTGGATGTAATTTGTGATGTTAGAAGTAAAATTTAATACATGGATCACATTGGAGCTATTAGTAGTGACAGAAGCTTATCCCTAGAGTTAATGCTCTCATATCGGGAGGGATTACTGAGTTTATTACTAATTCGTGTGGGTTGGCAATGTGGTGGTGAACCATGTTAATCCTTTTGTGTATATCACAAAGTCATGTGTGGACCTAGTGTATCCATTTGAAAGGCATGTCACTCATCCAAATAAATCATTTCGTCAATTTTTGGTAGTGAAGGATATTCTCCTATAAGGATTATAGGACGACTACACGGATCAGTGGATTTCTAGAAAAGTTAGATTAAGGGGTTAAGAATCTTTTTGGAGGAAAAGCTGGTGGTATGGGACATCACTAATTCCAAAGGAGAGGTTAGTGACCAAATCGATCTGATTGACAATAATAGGCTTCGATAATTATTGGATGTCGATCTAAAACCATTGGTCAAATTTTAAAGAATATTTTGTGAAATTATGAGGTTTAATCTGGATCCCAAATGAGTATTTCACATTTACAAAATCAGAAATCCTTAAAGCTATTTCTCGTTTTTTCAAACCCTTACTTCTTAATAAATTCTCAAATACTAGACATCAGATTGACTTCATATGATTCCTTCCAACATGAGGTTGTTTTTTTAGAAGGGCTGTTATATCATGTGAATGACTACTTGTATAAATAAGACTTAAAATTCTAATAAATTTCAGAGTGATTGTATTTCAATTTCTTAAACCCTAGTTGTCTATTATGCATAGATGGATTTCAGATAGGTGATGTTTACTGTCACTCAGGTTTAAAATGTTAGGAAGAAAAGTCCCGAGTATAATAAAGTGAATCCTATGGGGAAGGAGCTTATTATTGACCTTTCATGATTTTGACATTTTCATGTATCATCTCTCAAACTAACTTCTATAAGAAATTTGATAATTTCTTGAAAAGGAGGGGTGAAGTGACAGGTAAAAGTCTATCAAAAAATCTATCAAGGTATAGAAATTTGCTTATCTCAAAGTATTTTCAGATAAATATTAAATAAGATACTGAATTGAAACTTTTTAAATCAGAGAAATTATCTAGAAATTGTGTGGAACAATCTAGAACTAGAGGTGGCTTTAATGATTTTTAAGTATGTGAGTAATTTTCATTCTATGAGTCAAGAAATTAGATTAGTGTTCTGAAAATCAAATCTACATTTCTTTACTCCAGTAATTTGAGAACGTTTATATCTCACATGCATACTTTTTAAGTAAATTATTTTTACTTGTAGAGAGTTTGTTTAATTTTGTGGATAATATTATACTGCAAATTATAGATTGTAAGTACTTGTGTACAATTTTTAGACTAAATGTCCGGTTATTATAAGGGACAAACAAATCTATTAGGATTGGATGATTGTCACTTTTATTGCATGTGATCTAGAAAGAAGAGTATTAAACTCAAGAGAATATTTAAGATACTCAGAGTTGAGTTAAGATAATTTTTTTATCTTGATGGATCTTCTAGAAGTTCTAGTTGAATGAACTGTTATATCTTAGAATTTTGGATTTTAAGAGTATTTGTAGCAAGAAGCATTCGTGAATTGTCTACAAGAGATTGTGGATAGTTTCAAACTATAATTATAAGTTCTTTAACTCTGATTTCATGAGTCAGGTAATACTTCATGCATGTATCAATAGTAATGACTTCCATGTATGGGAATATTGTATGCTTGTTGGGCACATGCACAGATAAAGCAAGGGCTATTTCCTCTAGGAGAAACTCGCCCTACTCCCATTCTTGTTGAGAGATTTCATAGTTGGATTCTGCTTGGTTAAAGTTTTAATAGCATGCGCTAGTCCATAATTTCTTGAATCATGTCATTTCTTTTAGGTTCATAGATAGATTGATGGTAAATATGATGACCAAGTAGTAGACATTCTACAAAAGTTTTAAGTAGAGTTAGATTTGATTTTTTGTACATTCTTAGATGTAGTGGAATGCAAATTGATCATTGGGAGAGAGCGTTAGAAATGCAATGTTCACTTCACATTGTTTAGGTAATATTAACTCTGATTAGTATGATCAAGTGACTAGTTAAGTCACTATATCATGTAAACTAGGCTATTACTGAGCTCATTAGAAAGGTTTTTTGTACTTTCTCTCTCTATTATGAATTGTGTTTTCTCCTTCAAAGGTGCCTATGGTAATTTGTGCTTTTGCTTATGTTGAGTGAAGTGCTTTGTTTACATCTAATTCCTTCCACACCTTTTCTTAGGCAATGTTACAATAGCCACCCTACAATTGCTCTTCACATTCATGGGTCATTTTCTTAGAAGAATTTTTGCTTTTCAAAATGATGTGCTGATCTTTAGGCCCTTAAACCATAAGATACAACCTTTCCCTTATTGTCCATTATGAATTTTCAGATATTAGTCCAGTTAAATTGTTTTGGTATTTGCAAATGGCCTCCAACTTTATAAAGCATGAAAATTGTGAATGTTTTAAGTTTATTGAAGTGCCACAAGAACCCAAAAAAAAAAAAATTCAGATTCTAGATCAATTATTATCCATGGACAAAAATAGTCATTTAACAAACATTAATACTAGCTTTGAATCACTTATATAAACAACAACTGCAATATCTTCGTCCATAAGACCTTGACCCCAGGGCACCCTTGGACTTTGAAGCAATCACTTTAGTATCTAGGTATTTTTTATTTACACATGACAAAAAAATATGTTATAGACTTAACGATATATACAAATGTCCAACTATTGTAACATACTTGTTAATAATAGTTTAGTACCTCATAAAGTCTCCAAACCATGATAAAATGGTCACTAAATAGTCTATTTGTTGTGATATAGCTTTCCTACAAATATGGATCATTCTTGGATGTAATCTAAAAGTACAGTGTTGCTAGATTCAACCTCTTTCTAGGTGTAAGTTTTTGACATAATTCTCGTGCCAAGCCTTATAACGTGCGTTTCTTGTCGTGGTAAGATGAGAGAACAACCCATGAGTTTTATAATATATCTATTGGATTCTTATTCAAGACCTATCCAATAAAAATAGTAAGGCTTGTTTTTTTTTAGGTATACATTATTAAGCAATTAGTTGTTGTTGTATACACCATATATACAATCTGGCCAAGCCATTTTTGGAGTTGAGCTCCTTAGATGTTGCTACACAATGGTTGAGAGTCCAGCTTGCAAAAAAAAGGCCATTTGGGGTTTAAGATTGAAGTTGAGTTGCCACTATGTAGTGCATGAGGCGACAAAGTTCATTGCCACATAGGAGCAACTCAAGCATGTTTTTGGTGGGGGCACCATTTTGTGGTTGCCATCGAAAACTCAACTCCAATGGACCAATGAAAACGAGAATTTTCAATCAGCTAAAGGAGAGGTGAAATGAGAATTTTCAATCACCTAAAGGAGAGGTGAAATGGAGAAATGATAGCTAACAAAGGGTCAATGCCTACACAATCTAAAAAATGGATCTCACAATCACATCACAGCTCCAAAAATTCAAACAGATCCTTCTGCGAACGAGAAGGAGATGCCTACACTATCTAAAACAAGGATCTCACAATCCCATCCCAACTCCAAAAACTCAAAGAGATATGTACGGCAAGTGACGTTACCTAGGCACTTGTCGAGTGCGAGATCAATGTGAAATCATCAACTCATAGGTTTGTTGATCAAACTCTTAAGAGAGTGGAGACACAAAGGGGCATAGTGGGCGTTGACTTGTGCTTGCACTCGGGTTAGCTTACATTCCCTTCAACCTTTTCAAATAATTTCTCTCTCTTTCTCTCTCTCTCTCTCTCTCTCTCTGGCTCTCTTCTTCTCTAGCCCGTCCTTTGCCGGTTGGGGCGTCTTAGGGAATCTGGTTCTTTGTATCTCTGTCGCTATTTCGCCTTTTCTTTTTCCTGTGCGCTCAGCAATACCTTTTGCTTCTTCTTCTTCTTCTTCTTCATCTTCTTCATTTTTCATCTTCTCCATTAATAAGAATATTCCTCTTATGGTGGACGTAAACCTAGAAAAAGCTGGTGGTGTGACAAGCGGATTCCGTACACGAAGTACGAAGATTTGAGTGAGGAGGAAGAGCCAAGCCAGGAAGAGTGGCTTTCCTGCTGGATGGATAGTTGAGCCTTGGGTGCCTTGTCTCTTGGTATGTATGCTTGCCATCCATCCCTTCTTGCTTGTATTTCGGATAATTTGGTGTTGATATTATGCTCGTTTCTAATGAAATACAATGTGTCCTTGAGACTATATGTTTTGTGTATTATGTAACCGGCCTTTGGTTATTCAAGCCTAGCCCTTGGGGGTGATCACTTGGGGGTGATCACATTCCCCAATTGTTTCTCCTTTTGATCGACTGTGTTCTTCCTCTGCAGTTGGCGAGTTGAGGGGGTCCAAGATTTTGTGGTTGAATTGCATATAGATAAGCAGCATATAGATAAATTTTGCTGCATTTGAATTGCATATAGATAAAGTTCGCATAATATAGTAGACTCAAAATACGTATATTTTTTGTTCTTCTGAGAATTGAAGGTTTTCATGGATACAATAGCTCTTGTTGACGTTTTCAAGCTTCCTTAGCCATCTATAGTTATTTCTTTCACAAAAGTTAAAATTCCTTTTGAACCCCGAAAATAGTTTGGTTTCAATGCATCCAATGAATGAGATTTTTCACTTAGATATTAATTGTTGTGTCTCCAGTTTCATTCCTGGTTATTATTGAGAAAAACTTAGTATATCACATTACTACCTTATTTAACCATCAGATTTGGAAACTGCCAGCCAGCAATTGCTTGATTAAGGGATCCAAAAACAGTTGTTTACAATTTCAAAAGATTTGTGGTTATTGATTCATCATGTTCATTGTTGCAAAACTTACGAGATTTCTTGGTTCTCAAAGAGCTTAGAATCATGTTTATTTGATTTCTCTTATTGTATCATATAATCGTAGATGTAAAATAAGTGAAAGCTCAATGATTAGAATCTCCCACACTAGGTAATGCAAGGCCTGAGTGTACCACGATTTTTGTATATGGAACTTCCACAACAAATCGGCTTTTCTGAAATTGCATCTTTTGAGGTTAAGTAGTTAGCATAATGTATTTGATCTATGTGTCACACCTTTAATACCCTTGATCAACTACAATTTGTTAGTGTCTAGCCTTGGGTTAGGAAAAGCTAGGTGAGGTGAAGCTCTACCTGGTGGTAATCAATGTTGTGTTTGTAATAGATATCCATGAATGGAATAGTACGTAGGGTGAGTTAGAGGACACTTAGAATGGACATGTGGAAGTGATTGCATAACAAGTGCATAAAAATATGACCTTGGGCTATGGATATAAAAGTAGTGGTAAGGGCTTTAGGTAGTATGTTTTAGTTAGTTATGGTGTAAATTGATGAGAGTTGTCAATAGTTGTTTGGACTACGTGAGACATCCCTGCAGTGGGATGGGCTACGGTGGTATGGGACACCATGGCTATTGCTTACTAGATTAATGAGCGATACTAGTGTAGTCTCACATGTCACTGCCTCCTCTGCCCCTACTGCTCCACACTTGCCCTCTGGTCTTCCCTCTCAGTCATTTGCTCCTACTGCTGGCCTCCTTCGGATTCCTAAACCAACTACTTTTCCCTCTTCTTCGTCTACTCAAGAATCTGCACCCATCCCCTATACTCCATCAAGATCCACCGAACTGTTCTCATCTTGGCAAGAAGATCAGTTCAAAGCTGATTTCCAGAATATGAAAATGGAACTCTTGCAGTTGAAAGAAACGGTTGCAATGCTGATTAAGGGAAGGAATATGATGCAGTCCAAAATTACACATGGGTTCCATCCCAATTGTTTGAAATGGGTCCTTCAAACAATCCTGTATGTGAGCTCTGCAATATCCATAACGATTGAGCAGCAGAAGGAAGAAGCCCTTTCTTGGGCATCGATACTTAAGCAAGGTACTAAACCTAGTGCTCCAGCCACGATACAGGAAAAGAAATCTTAGGAGCAAAAGGCTCTCAACATTAGGGTCAGAGGGGATTCCAGACACACAGGATGCTGTAGCAGAGGCCACGCGTTTTTTGGATACCGTATTAGGACATCAGACAGATGGTTTGGACACGGTGAGGAGGATTACTAGAGATACAACAACGTTGATCATCCGTTTTACTTCCTTGGCGACTAGACGGGACACTTTATGATGTAGAGCTAAGCTCCGTGGCTCCACCATTTTTATGGATGATGACCTTACTTATATTCAGGTGGAGGAGAGACGTAAGGCCTTTCAGAAAGCTAGGGAGTCAAGTAGACGAGTTATATACAGAGATGGACGAGTGCGCCATTTTGATAGCGCTCGTGATGGACTAGATCTGCCAGTGGCTGTGGTCTAAGAGGGGTATCATGCTTATACAGGGAGTCTCTCATTCGAGTCTTGACTTCATCAGACAGGACGAGCATGTGTGGAATCGTATTATGGGCCAAAATATTGGTTTGGACAGAGACCTTTTTATTACAGCATGTTATTTCCCACCAGAGTCTTCATCTTTTGTTGAGGGTATTGGATCTCCAAACTAGGATCTCTCATTGAATATTATCAGATTTGTAGAGTGGGGGCATATTCTCCTCACTGTGGATTTTAATGCCCGGACATATTCGCAACAATGCTCTTACCACTGTGTTCTCCGCCGTAAAAAGCGTGCTTATGATGACTTTGAAGGGAAACGTCTTATTGACCTTCTTTTCAGTTCTTCCTCAGGCGCTTTCTGGCGTGAGTTCATTCCCCGCTCTACACCACCTCTCCTAGAAGATCTCTGCATTTGGACCGCCTATGCTACTAGCTTATATACCATCCCCACTAACTCACCTATCTCTATAGCTCCACGACCATTTGAGTTCTCCTTCTTCACATTCGATATGGTACTTGCTGCCATCAAGAAGATGAAGTCCCAGAAGGCCAGAAATATTGAAGACCTTGAGTCTAAACTCCTTACCCATGCATCCGACTTACTCGCTCCCACCATAGCCACTCGTCTTTATTCTGCAGTTGTTTTTGGCTTTCCTTCGTCCCACCCCATCCATAAGAATGGTGACCCCATGATTCCGAGTAACTACTGTACTATCATGATTGGGCATGTTCTGGCGAAGCTCTATGGTACTGTACCTCAGTTTGTTGTGAGCTCAGAGGCGGAGACTAGGAGGCTACATGCTATGGGTTGATGTAAAATGATGATGGTAGAATAGCTTGAAACTATGAACTCAGGACCCTAGTGCTGTTATTTTCAAGGTCTCCTTGATCCTACCATAATTAGGAAAGGAACGTGCAATGTAAAAACTTGACATGCAATTGTCATGCAAATTGAAATGGAAAAACCAGCAAGCTGTGGATCATAAATTGATCCTAGTTCAACTCTATATGAACTCTACTCTATGCCAATTAGATGAATAGTTCAACTCTATTCCTTTCCTAACATAACTAGGAAAGGAACATGCAATGTAAAAACTTGACATGCAACTGTCATGCAAGTTGAAATTGAAAAAACAGCCAGTTGTGGATCAATAATTGATCCTAGTTCAACTCTATATGAACTCTACTCTAATGTTTTCTAATCACAAGTAATGATAGTGCCTATGTAATAGAAAACATATGCCACTGATTTCATGAAATTCTGGCAATTTTTCAAAGAGAAATGAAATATTAAACAAAACTGAGCCAGCGCCCTCCCACAAATGATTGATGGCTGTTCTGGCCTCAGAAATGCATGAATTGGAAGTGGAAATGGTACGAGTGGTATCGCCCTCCTCCTACAATCAATTTGCAATTGATTCCATCTGA
Organism: Diphasiastrum complanatum; assembly: GCA_029204225.1. Lineage (NCBI taxonomy): Eukaryota > Viridiplantae > Streptophyta > Lycopodiopsida > Lycopodiales > Lycopodiaceae > Diphasiastrum > Diphasiastrum complanatum. The sequence goes on from CM055097.1 coordinate 29,892,830, forward strand.
TTTGGATGAGTGATGAGGGAGAACCATCTGAAAATCCAGATCTGTCCAGCAGTGAGTTCTTACACCAAAAAAGGATCAAGAAGACACATAAATGATGAAGATGGAAGATGATTCCAAAATCTCACTCTCTCCAACTCGTGGAGCCTCTATTAATTTAGAATTTGAGTATGTACAATAGTTGGCATGCAATTGCCAAGTGCCCAAATTCTCATGCATGCATTTTGCATGTTGCATGCATGTCATGATAGGTGGCAAACTAAATTATTCTCCCCCATGCTCATGTGCATGGGGGTCTACCAAACTCAAATGGGTAGGTGGCATCATCATGCAAGAAGGCCCTCCCTGAGTTTGGTAACAAAAAAATTTGCCTAAGTTATTTTGGGCCTTAAGAATTTGGACCCAAGTATGACCATGTGCCATGCTTTTTTATCTAACTAGGTTTATAAGTTTAACAACTCCCCCTTAAACCTATTCAAATAAATAACTCCCAATACCTCCCGATGCTTTTCAAATAAGCTCTTATCCAAAGGTTTGTTGAAGATGTTAGCTACCATGTCTTCACTTGGCACATACTCCACTTCGATTATTTGTTTTTCCACCAAATCTTTGATGTGATGATATCTCATAGCTATGTGCTTAGTTCTTGGATGAAATATTGAATCCTTGCTTAGTAAGATAGTTGAAGTGTTATCCATGAGAAGGAAGGATTTTTTGAAAAACTCTAAGCTGGTTCGAAATGTGTTTCATCCATAAGATCTCATTGCACGCTTTTGCTGCTACCACATATTCTGATGCACAAGATGATTGAGCAACAATTGATTGCTTTTTACATACCCATGAAATAGCAGCACCTGCAACTAGACAAACACATCCAGAGATGCTCTTTGAATCATCCTTCCTAGACATCCAACTTGCATTTGTATAGGAGATTACCTCTATACTTTTGTCATGGGAGAAATGAAGTCCATAGTTTATAGTATGCTTGAGATATTTTAAAACATGCTATGCTAACTTCCAATGTTTCAAACTTGGATTAGCATTGAATTGACCAAGGCTGAAAACTGAAAAAGCTATTTCAAGCCTAGTCCAAGTTGCTAAGTCTATAAGGGAACTAATGAGATGTTGATAAGGAAGCCATCTGCTCTTTTTCCTCCTTGGTTGTGGGACAATTATCTTTCGATAATATGGTTCCCGTAAGCGTAGGAACCATTTTCTCTTTACAATCCTGCATGTTAAACCTGTCAAGAAGCTTTGAAATATAGAGAGATTGATGTAGGAAATAGTTAGAGTTTTCCTTTTCAATTTGCACACCAAGATAAACTTTGGCTTTTCCCATATCTACAATTTTAAATATAGTTTTGCTTTTTGATTATATTTAGTGGCAATCAATGTATCATCAACATAAACACCAATGATTACTATTTTCCCATTAAGGTACATTTGGATCAGCACTAATAGGAGTAAAACCAAGAAACTTCAAACCTTCATCCTTCTTTTGGAACCAGGCCCTTGTTGATTGCTTTAGGCCATAGATGCTCCCCTTTAGAGAGCAAACATGATTAAGAAATTCATGGGATGTAAATTGTTAGAATCGAAGAGATTCTCTAATCGGAGTAGAGTAATCTTATTAGTACTCACACAAAACATCAACCACAAGCTGAAGAAGAAGAGAGACTGCAAGAAGCTATGCTTCATAAGCTAGAAACTGAGATAACAATGGAGGTGGGCGCCCATCTACTCTTATAGAGGCTGTCCACAATGAAAAGCAAAAGCTATTCTACTACAATAGCATTTGAAATGCTAATTATGAAGTCTTAACAATAGAAATCTATGCTAACTTGGTTAAAATAGATTTCTATACTATTCTAGCAAAATTGGTACTAACTTAGGTACCTATACTAAAAATAGATAGTACCTTTACTAAAGGTAGAAATAGGCCTTCTAGCATGCAGGCTGGCCTCTACAATTAACTATTAATTCTAACACTCCCCCTTAATGGATAATTGATTATCAATAACACCTAGGAGAGTCCTGAACTTCTCAAATATTTCACGAGCAAGTCCTTTTGTGAAGATATCTGCAACTTGATCATTGGTGTCACAATAGATCAACTCTACTTCACCACTTTGTAACTTTTCTCGTATATAATGCTGCTGAACTTCAATATGCTTTGACCTACTATGAAATACTGGATTCTTTGCAAGCTGAATACAACTCTGATTGTCACACCATAGAATTGTAGGTTCAACTTGTTCTATATGAAGATCTTTTAGAATCCTTCGTAACCAAATTGCTTCACAAGTTGCTAATGTAGTAGCCCTGTACTCTGCCTCTGTAGAAGATAAAGCAATTGTTGGTTGCTTTTTACTACTTTAAGATATAGTTTCTGTTCCAAGATTAAATGCATATCCTGTAGTTGATCTTCTATCTTCTGCATTTCCTGCCCAGTCAGCATCAACAAAACCCTCAAGTTTTATTTTTGTTCCTTTACCATAATAAATGCCATACCTGAGTGTCCCTTTGACATAACGCAAAATCCTTTTTGCCGCTTTCCAATGACAAACTTTTGGTAAAGACATGAACTGACTCACCATGCTCACTGCATATGAAATATCTGGTCGAGTAGTCGTTAGATAGAGAAGACTACCTACAAGCTGCCTATAAAGTGTTTCATTCACACTTTCAAAATTTTCCTCTTTTGTAAGCTTTACACTTGGATCATATGGTGTAGAAATGGACTTACAATCAAGCATGTTAAACTTCTTGAGTAACTCTCTTGCATACTTTGCTTGTGATATGAAAAGACTTTCCTTTGATCTCCAAACTTCAATACCCAAACAATATTGAAGTCTCTCTAAATCTTTCATATCAAACTCCTGTGAAAGATTGTTCTTTATCTTCTCTATTAGTGACTTATTTGACCCTGTGATAATAAGATCATCTACATAAAGAACAATAATGACTATGTCATCCAAATCTTTCATAATATAAAGCGTTGACTCTGACATGCTTCTATGAAAATTCTGCTTCAAAAAATAATTGTTGATACGTGTATACCATGCTCTAGGTGCTTGTTTTAACCCATATAATGCTTTCTTTAACTTGCAAACCAAGTGCTCTTTGCCTTCAACCTCATAACCCTGAGGTTGCTCCAGATAAACCTCTTCTTCAAGGTAACCGTTCGAGAACGCACTCTTGACATCCATTTGCTGAATATCCCATCCAAAATGAGATGCAATTGCCAAAACACTCCTCAAAGTATTCATTTTAGCAACTGGTGCGAAAGTATCTTCATAGTCAATCCCTTCCCTCTGAGCATATCCTTTGGCTACTAATCTGGCCTTATACTTATCTATAGAACCATCAAACTTAAACTTGGTTCTATAAATCCACTTGCAACCAATTGGTTTCTTACCTACTGGAAGTTCAACAAGATCCCATGTCTCGTTTTTCATGATAGAATTGAACTCCTCATCCATAGCAGTTTTCCAAACTTGTTCTTTTGCAGCATCTTCATAAAATAAAGGATCCTCAGAATCCAACACTGAAGCCATAAACGCATAATGCGTTTCTTCACCATCTTCATGATAGTGTCCACTTGACCGTGTCAATCTCTTAGCTCCTTGTTGACTCGATTCTCCCTCATCCAACATTTGACTATCTTTTATAGTCTCAAAATACCATCTTGGTAACTTCTTTGTAGGTGACGTAGAAGGAGAATATGTATCAAATACCCTTGACCTTTCCTTCCGTTTACCAAGATCCACCTGTGTACACACCCTTGGTATAACTTGTGTAGAAGCTGTATCACATGGACCTGTATCTTCTTGAACATCATCTATAATAGGAGTTTTTGATGAAGGAGAAAATACATCCTCCTCATGATCTTCTAGGGTAGAAGACTCACTTTCTTCAAACACAACATCCCTGCTCATAATCACCTTCTTACTAGTAACATTATAAAGGCGATATGCCTTCTCTTCCTCATCATAACCAAGGAATAAACACGTTGTCTAGTTATTCTCCATTACACTTCGAGATATGTCATTTTAGGAGATGGTAGTCAACATGATGTTTCAGGAATAGGAAGCTTGAGTTTACTCACAATTGAAGGTTCTAAATGTATTGCATGTACCATCCATGCAAAAGGATTTATTGTCAGTAGCCCTCATGACAGTTGTGGGCATCAAAGTTTTGTTTCTTGACAATGATTGCAGGCTAATGGACATAAGATGTGGAAGGCAACTTGCAATAGGGTTAAGGAGGGAGAACCTGTGTCATGCAAAGGTTCTTATTGCATGTGACGAAGTTTCAGCCGTCGAAGACAAGATGCATGCATTATGGCATGCTAGGCTCTATCACATGAGTATGCGCAGCATTTTAGATGTAGCAAAGAAAAAGTTGTTCGAAGGGGTTGATTTTGACATCATAATTCCCACTTCATATCATCCATGTGACTCTTGCATGCTGGGCAAGATGACTTGCTCTCCATTCAATAAGGAGGGCCATAAAGCTAAAGAACTTCTTGAATTAGTTCATTCAGATGTTTGTGGACCTTTGCCTGTTAACTCTATTGGTAGTGCACGTTATTTTGTCACATTCATTGGCGATTTTAGTTGATTAGCAATGGTTTATTTTATTGCTATTAAAAATGACGTTCTTCCAAAATTTAAAGAATTTCTCAGTTTTGTGCACTCTAAAACTTCAAAGAACTACGTTCAGATCGTGGTGGTGAATATATTTCTGCAGAATTTCAGGAGTTTTGTACCAGCAATAACATTTTATGTCAGTTTACGGCTGTGTACAGCACAATGGTGTTGCAGAACGGTGGAATCGAACTCTTGTTGAGGCAGCACGCTCCATGATGATTCATGCAAAGTTACCTGCTAAATTTTGGGCGGAAGCAGTTAATACTGCTAATTAGTTGTAGAATCGTACTTTACAATCTCTAGATAAGGAGAAAACTCCTTATGAATGCTGGATTGGGAAAAAGCCCAAGTTAACGCATGTTAAAATTTTTGGATGTCTAGCATATATATTTGTTCCTAAAGCTAAACGCAATAAGCTAGACAATACTTCAACACCAGGAATTCTAGTTGGTTATGATGCAATCTCAAATTATTATAAAAAATACATTCCAACTACAAAGAAGTTTCATTTTTCTAGAGATGTACGCTTTGATGAATCAAAGTTCACAGATGATCCTATATTCCAAAAAAAGAAAGAAGCAAATGTTTTAGGATATGATGTTTTCAAACTGATTCATGCTACTCCAGAAGAGCAGCCTATTGTTCCAACTATGCATGAACCTCTTCTTGATGAAGAAGAAGAAGAAGAAATCATTGAACATGCAAGTGAGGAAGAAGAAGAATTCGAAGATGAGGAAGTTGCTACATCACGGCGAAGGAGAGAAAGATGAGAGCCAGTTCGCTTCCAAAGAGAATTTGGATATTTTGTGGAAGCTCCATCAACTTATGAAGAAGCCATGCGGAGTAAAGAACGAGATCAATGGCGCAAAGCTATGAATGAAGAGATGGAGTCCATGTATCGACACCAAGTTTGGAAGCTGCAGGCTTTACCGCTAGGAAGAAAGGCTATAGATTGCAAATGGCTCTACAAGCTGAAGTTCGTTGACTTTCAATTAGCAACATTTCAATTTCCAAAACTTGGAAATTGAGTTATTCCCATCATTTGGATTTTGATGGGTAGTTGCCCAGAAACACGTTTCAGGATCCAGAATTGTGTAAAAAAAAACAGAATATATATATTTCTTGCCCTAGAATTGCCTTAAACTAGACCTAAACCATGTTGTAACCAACCCAACTGTAACCAAAACACTTGGCAACCTATAAAAATGCAATGCCCTTGATCAAAGCTTTAATCTGATACCCATATTGCCCACAAAAATCCCACCAAAAAAATGTTTCTAAGAAATGCTCTCCCATTTTAGAAACGCATTTTGACTACGTTTCTTAACATGTTTATGGAAGGGGGGGGGGGGGGGGGGGGGGGGGGTGCAACTATGAATATATATATATATATATATATATATATATATATATATATATATCAGCATGAGCGTCCGGGGCGGACGCGGCCTTTTGGCGTCCACCTCAGGCGCCCGGAGCCGGACGCGGGGTCGGACGTGTACTTTTTTTTTTTTTTTTGGGACGATGGATGCGTACGCGTCTAGCGTCCGAACGCGGACGCGTCCGGGGCCCGGACGCATATTTAAAAAAAAAAAGTTTAGCCCCTATACCCTAAAATGCGCGCGTGCGCGCGCGCGCAGAGAGAGAGAGAGAGAGAGAGAGAGAGAGAGAGAGAGAGAGAGAGAGAGAGAGAGAGAGAGAGATGCTATTGGGTTTAGGGAGGGAGAGAGAGAGAGAAAAACAGAGAGGCAGATTGGTATAGGTAGGGAGAGAGAGAGAGAGAGAGAGAGAGAGAGAGAGAGAGAGAGAGAGAGAGAGAGAGAGGGCGAATTAGGTGGGAGAAGGCAGGGCGCACACCAAGTGACGTGAGTGTTTGCCCTGTACCTGTTCGCTTGCAATATAGGCTTCTCTTTTGTTTTTCATAGTTTATTTCCATCGTGGGATTTGGCTTGACGGTCTTCTTTGTGTGCAGACAGAGAAGCTCTTGGAAGATGTTCGTTGGCACAACGAACGACATTGGAAGCAAGAAGCAGAATTTCACGAGCAAGAATGGGCAGTGAAGACAATTCCTCTTGACAACCTGTATGCAGCCAATTCCTTTACTCAACCTGTATGAAGCTCATAAAACTGTAGAGAAGAATGTGGTTAAAAGTTTTTTAGATGAAGGGCATTTCCCGCGCACAAAGAACACGAGGATACTTCTCCCAAAAAATCTTCTGGTCTTGAGAGAGAGAGAGAGAGAAAGAAAGAAAGAAAGAAAGTGTTATTAACGTCTTTTCCATGCCGAAAGGCGTATAAGACGAGCAAGTACATCAGATAAGATGGAAACAAGACGGATCAGTGCCGTCAAAAACAAACAAACTAAAACCAAACTAACTAAGAAGAGAGTGATATAACCAGGATTATATGGTACGTGTACCATTTACATGCTCCACTGGACATCTCTTCATTTCTCTAATTCAAACTCTATCTCAGAATTAAGACTCTCATTAACTATAGGCTTACGATCCACAAATCTGATAATGCCGTCACAATTGATAAGCCGTTTGCCAATTGATAGAGCTTCTTGTCTTGCTTTCTTACGTTCTTGGACTTGGATGAAAGTAAGATCTTCGTCCAAATAGATTTTGGTATACACAACGAGAAGTAGAGAATCATGGGAAGCAAGTTTCTCTCTATGATTGTTAAGGTATTCAAATAGACGGAGTTGATCTTGACAAAGAAGACGGACTAAGGTATATGTGGGGAGAGAAGCAGGTTCTTCTGGACTGTCTGGAATCAAGGGAATAGCTACAGTAGTTTCATTGTTGGTAATAGGATTTGATGGAGAGATAGGAATTGCAACGGGCATAGAAGTAGAAGGGGAAGTTGGATCTGTTTGTGAGGCTAAGGCAATGATGGAAACAAAAGATGGATTAGAAATAACCCCTTTTCGACGAGGCATTTTGCAGATCTGAAGGATAGGCAAGCAAGGATGGCTAGCTAGGCACCATTAGTGATGAACAGGCTCAAAGAGGAAGAGCGATGGAGGGCGCTAGCAGCCGCGATGGAGGGCGGAAGGAGCAGGCACCAGCAACAACATGGATCAGGCGGCCAGCAGCGCGATGGAGCTGCGCCAGCAGCCGCGATGGAGAGGGCGCCAGCGGCGATGGAGAGAGAGAGAGAGAGAGAGAGAGTTTGTTGTCTGAGGAAAATTCAGTGCTACACTTTCCAAACTCCAACGTGATACAGCCATTCCAAAGATGATAGTGGGCTACTGAGAGACGACGTATTGCAGCCAGGGTTTAAGGTTTAGGGTCCAGTGATGAACTTGTAGCATAAGTAATTAGTAAGCTATTGGGGTTCATTCGGGGAGAAATCGATCTCATCCTATATGACATAGCAGTGTGTAGATTTAGGGTTTAGGGTTTAGGGTTTGGAGCATAAGTAATTCGTAAGCTGTGGAAGTTCATCCGAGGAGAAACCGATCTCATCCTATAAGACATAGTAGTTTGTAGGTTTAGGGTTTAGGCTTAGAGAGACTGAAATCACCCTAAAAACGTTTGACGTGGATTTGAAGGAGCAATTAATGACTTTTCAGATAAAATTTGCAGAGTCTTTGTTGTTGTAATGAGCAGATCTTTCACTAATCAGAATGAAAAAAAGCTCACTTGTGTATGTACCTTTTTCATGGAGAAGTAAAACTGCAATTCTCAAGAAAGCTTCAGCAACAGAACATTTTTGTTTGCATGTTCTTATGCAGTTATGGAAGTGTAGTCACAACTGGTCCTTCTTGAGATGCTGAGCATTCACTTCACCCAAAAACCTTCTGGTCTTGAGCTTGATCCTACATGCAGTTTACGTAGTTGTGCCAAAGATAGCACCCTAGATTTCCCCAAGCATTGGAAAGATCTTTTTGACCATTGCTTTCTTACAAATCTTCCTGGCCAAATACCTGGGTGAAATGGGTATTGATCACTGCCTCCAGAAGGCAAAGAATGTGAATCTGGTTGACCTGCACCTTGGATAACGAATTGTACAAAATGACAATCCCCTAACCCTAAACCTTGGATAACGGTCCTTGGACAAAGGAGGCGGATCTCCTAGAGATTGTAGTTGGATGAACTGTTAAATCTTAGAATGTTCTATTAAGGGTATTGGTACCAAGAACCATTTATGATTGGTCTACAAGAAATTATGGATAGTTTTGGGCTATACTTATTGAGTTCTATAACTTATCAAATTTTTTTATCTCTAATGTTAATTCGTCCAAAGTTTCGTGTAAATTGAATTTACATGAAGGAGATGTTACTGTTTTGAGAGAATTAAATCTAATTGGAATTTTTTTTGATTAGTGTACTTTTCAAATTTGAGTTTGTAATCTAGAGCAGAGATTAACAATACACGCGTCCGCGCCCAGGGTCCGCTTCCTTAGGTCTGTATATATATATAATATATATCTAAGGTAAGAGACCCCGGGCACGAACGCGCGTTCGCGGCCGGGCGTGCTCGGGGTGGCCGCACATTTTTAAATTTTTTTTTTTTTACTTGTATTTTAGGTTTAAAAAAAATGGACGCGGACGCGGAAGTGAAATCGCCGTGCCCAGCCCGGGCGCGGATGTCTGATATATATATATATATATATATATCATAGTACCCTCTGGTACCGCTGGTATGGTACCGTCGGTACCATATCAGTGGTACCGCCAGTACGGTACCGCCCTGGGATCCGTGGTACCAGGGCGGTACCATTTTTAATATTTTTTTTATTTTTTAATATATTTAATAATTTTTTTTTGCCTATTACTTACCAAAAAAGGACAAAAAAAAGGAAAAAAAAGGGGTACTGGGTGTAAAAAAAGAGGGTACAGTACATGGTGCAGGGGACTGGTGCAGTGGCACATGGGCACTGTGGGTGAGCAGACCATGGGGCCAATGGGAGACCAACACAGGGGGGGAGCATCACATGGGGGCAGGTACAGAGGCACATGGGCACTGTGGGTGAGCAGACCATGGGGCCAATGGGAATAAATAGGCACTTACAATGCCATTGTGGTCGGCATTTTCAGAGGCTGTGAGAGCTAGTGATAGACAGTGAGAGAGCAAGCGAGAGCCGGTGACAGGCTGTGAGAAGCTGTTTGAGAGACAGGGTGCTGTGAGAGGGTGTTCAAGGACCAGGGTGCTGTGAGGAGAAGGTCGATCGAGATGGCAGAGCGCATACCACCGAAGGCCGAGCGCGAAGCCAGGAGGAAGCTTGAGGAAGATATCCGAAGGCACAACGAGAGACATCGGAAGCAAGAGGCAGATATCCGAGAGATGCTGCGATAGACTCGACAGAGAAATCCGAAACCGGAGCCACCCGCCCCCGCTGTGGATCCTGTCCCCGCTGTCGAGCTAGATCTGGATGAGCAAATCGGAATGAATTTCACACGACGGAAGCTCATCATGGTCAGGGAAAGGGCGGCTAGATGTCGGGCTAACCAGGAGGCAGCTCGGGCTAACCGGGAGCAGAGCAAGAGCGACAAAACAATGCACCAGACGAGGGCGAGGAGTCGGTGGAGGATCAGTGAGGGATGTTTAGAATAGATAAGGTCCAACCGTATGTGGCGGACTGTTGCTATGTAGTTTTCGGCAGTTTATGGTGCAGCAAATAACTAGATGGCTGCTTAAAATAGTGACAGTATATGTGATGTTATCTTGATACAACGGTTGAATATATACATAGTTGTTTTTTGTGCAACGCGAGCCTGGTCATGTAAGACGCAATCTCTGTAATTTTTTTAAATGCAAATGTATTACATGTGTTTATGAAATGTCGTTTGGGGTGTAGGGGTGATTGCTGTGCTCATGATGTAGGTGCACATATGTGAAGCTAGCATTCACTTCAAACGAAATTAAATGAAAAAAGGATTCACACATGCACATAGAATTCGACATAAAATTGAAAATACAGCATCACATGTACAAAGCGACATACGCACAATGTGCAGCAAATAATGTAGGCCAAACACTGTATATAATGTGAAAAATCATCTGAGTACAATGGTAGACCGTCTGCTAGAGACAAACTACTGAAACTAAAACAACAGAGCCACAATCAATGCTCTGGAGACAACTCAGGGCCCCGAGCTGACTCTCGCAGCCGATATCTCTGCCTGCCTGGAACTGGCATGGGCTGTGTATCCGAGGGGGAAGACTCGTCATCCTCATCCTCCCAATCTGCCTCCGCATCAGCCCCCAAGCAGGCCAAACCAACAACACCTGCTCCAACTGGCTGTGATATTGCACCTCTACCTGTTCCTGGAGCCCTGCGTGGTCGTCCTCTCCTCCCTGGCAGTTTCTGTGCCTTGCCTTTCTTGTTCGGTGCACCTTTGGGCCTTCCTGGTCTCTTGCGGACAAGAGGAGCTGTCAATGCCTCGTCACCCCCATGCAAATCACCTGGCTGGCTAGGCTGGGCCCAAGCTGAGGCCGGCTGGGATAAGGAAGCAAAAGAGGGAACTCCCTGTGCACCTGAGCGAGGAGGATGAGCTCGTGGAGTGTGTGCCCATGGGGCTGTTGCAGGTGGAGGAACTGGCTATGCAAGAGGCGAGTACAGCGGCGATATGTACTGAAAGGGGCGCTGCGGTGGCCGGTACTGGTACATCCTGGGTGCTGCCAAAGGGGGAGCCAGTGGAGTGGGTGCTGCCAAAGGATGAGGATGTGGAGTGGGTGCTGCCACTGGAGGAGCAACTGGAGGAGCCACTGTGGATGTGGGTGATGTGAGAGAAAACCTGGGCACAGATGGTGGCCTGCCATGGAGACTTGGTGCTGCAGAAGTGGACGGCGATGGAGGGGCTGCAGGCCTAAATGGCATCGGTGGCATTGGAAGAGCTGTGCGACGCACATACACCCTTTGAGGAGCTGGAGGAACTGTAGGCACCTCATGTGGCTGCTCTGGCTGGGACTCTGTGTATGGCATGCTGGCAAGAGATGATGGGGGCGCCCTGACACTCGGCATCTGCTGGGTCTCTGAATCCAATGTGGCAACCAAGTCGTCCAACTGGGCATCCGAATACAAATGCTCTGGGCTCTGGGACTCATCCTGTGCACCAGCCTCCAAATCATCCTGTGCACCAACCTCTGAATCATCCTGTGCACCAACCCCTGAATCAACCCAAGCCTCATCCCGTGCCTCATCATGTGCTATCTGTAGACCCTGCATGGCCTCCCAATCTGTGCAATGAAAGTCATCAGGTGCCTCCTCTGGTGTGCTGTCGTAGTAACGGCCATGACTCTGTGCTGCACGCATCCAAACATCTGCGGGACCGGCATTTAAACCACTCTGCCCTCTATCAAGAGCCTCCTCCATCATGTCGACATAGGTAGGTATGCCACTGGGCCCCCCTGTGTGCCCTGCCTGTCTGCCGGTATAACCTGTGCCATGTGTCCCACCTCTGCCACATGATGCACCTGTGACCCCTGCCTGTGGCGTGTGCCCTGCACCTGTATCATCTGCCTCATCCCTCTCTGATCTGGCAAACACAACCCGAATGGGCTCATCCTCATCATGCTCATCCTCTGACACTGGCTCATCTGCCTCATACAATGGGGGCTCTCTGTGCTCAAGCCCAAGCTCTCTCTCTCTCATCTCGGCAAGCTCCCTCTCTCTCTCTCTGCCATCAACTGTGTGCCCAGGTCATCTGCAGGCATGGGATGGGTGCTGTCCGTAGGCAAGTCAACCTGGCGCTCCAAATCAGATATCTTCGTCTGCAAGGTTTAAAATTTGCATGTCAGAGAGACAACTTTATGAAGAAATGAAACCAACGTACTAGGAGTCAACCAACATGCTATCGGAGAATAGCTAATCACCTGCAATGCGCTCGTAATGGTCGGAAGTCTCCTGGTGAGACATGCGTTGGTGCTACAGAACACCAACCGCTTCAACTGACTCACTGACAACCGGTTTCTTCTCCTCGTGTGAATCAGTGCCCATGTGCTCCCTCCAATTACGCTCACACACGGAGGTAGCGCAGTCCTGTGGTATGTGCAATGAAATGCTTCAGCACATGTGCACGGGTGGAAGGTCAACGAAACACAACAATGGAGGATGAAATGAGATGCATACCTGAGAAAGGACACACATTGCAAGACGCTGTATGGATGGATAGGTGCTACTGAACATGGTCCACCAAGTAATGGGAAGCTGCCTCCTCTCTGGATCCTGAGCAGCCGGGTGGCCGAACGTGCCCATGCTGAAACGAAATGAAGCGAGCTCCTCCATGAGCCTGATAGGATCCAAACCTATGTGTGGACCCACCCTGTGAATGTACTGAAGCCAATCGGCCTCGAGCTCCCTGTCTGTGATCTGTGTCGGAGAGAGGAAGAGGGGATGCAACATGTGTGCAACGCTGTGGATACTCCTGTGGAAGTAGTTCCACCGCGTCTCCCATATGAACTTCAGCTCTGTCATCCTGCAGGTGAGAGGCATGTGGTTTAGGGCATTACGAAAAAAACTTAACACTAACAGAAAAACAAACTAGCAATTACTAAAAAGATAAAGGCCAATTACATTACTATACTGCTTACCTCTCTGGCTGCAAGATGGGCATCTGCAGGAATTGTCCAATGCGGTCCATGAGCTCATATACAAGTCCAAGTGTCGACCCCTCGCTGTCAGCCATGCGGAGCACAATGTAGAGTGGTTGAAGCAGTCCTGACAATGTCTGTGCATCCCTCCAGAACTGGTCTCCCCTCACCGTGGAAGAAAAGTGCTCCCCATCCTCAGTGTGCTGAAACGTACTGGCACGCCAAAGATCACTGGCAACCATCTGTAGAAGCTGCGCCCTACACCTGATCAGACGGTCGATGACCACCAAGTCAAATGCAAAGTGTGTGGGGGCTGGCTTACGGAGGTCCAGATGGCTGAACACCCGGAACATGGCAAGAACACGCCTCTTTCTGGTGACAAAAGTCACCAGAAAGAGGGCCTCACGGACGATGGCTCTAACCCAGGGAAGTGCACCTATGTCCCCCATGAGAAGGTCTATGCCGTGCGCCGCACAGGGGGTATGGATGATGTGAGGGAACTCGGCCTCTAGCAGGACACCCATCTGAACATAGTTGGTGGCATTGTCCGTCACCACCGTAACGACATGCTGGGGGCCTATGGATAGTATGGAAGACCTAATGACACCGTACATGAAATCTGCAGATATGACTCTCCCCCCCCCTACTGCAATCCACGGCTCTCAAAAACTGTGTACCCATGCAGCTGGAGACCAAGATGTTGAGGATCGGCCTCCTCCTGACATCAGTCCAGCCATCGGACATGATGCTACATCCCTGTGTGGCCCAGTGGCGGCGTAGAGGCTCCATCTCTCTAGACAAGGACTCAACCCTATCTCTCAGCATGTGTGCGGACAACCTCCGAACCAGGGACTCTCCAGCCAGGGCTGACAAACTGTGCAAGGCGGAATGCCCTTCTGAAGGGCTCAGAATCGGCGATGGCAAAAGGTAGGTTCAGCTCGTAAATCAAACTGGCCACGGCCTGTGTGGCCTCTCTGTCCATGTGCGGCTGATGCGCGCCATGAATGGTCTGCTGCACAAGGGCTCTACCTGGTGGGCGATGGGTGGTGGACCTCCAGCACGGTGCACCAACCGTGACGGGAATGGACGATGACGCGACAGGCTGGGCATTGGTGGATGCATCGGCTGTAGATGTGGAATGGGGAGAGTGGGATGCATTGGCAGGGATGGGTGCAGCGGCATAGGTGGGGTGCACTGGTGGAGGGGCAATATCTGGCATGGGGTACGAAAATTGCTGGCCGAGGAGGTCATCCGGATGGGAAGGGAAGGAAGAAGGGATCTCTTCCACATCCTCGAAGGCCTCAGCAGTAGCATCCTGGGCCTGCTCGGGTGGCGGAGAGTCCATGAGAAAGTAGTAAACCGGGGGCGTGCGAGCAACAGGACGTGGAGATGGAACCACAGTGGCAACTGGCGGACGCGATGGGACGGGACTGTCTGAGGGGGATGAGGGGCAAAGGGACTGGACGAGGATGCACTCCCTCTCCCCGTGCGTGCCAGCCAAGCAGGCAGCAACTCTGGGTCAGCCACATAAGGAGCGGTGCAAAATCGGAGAATGCCCTCCGAAATGGTGTTCTCCCCTGCCACGAGCCGCGGCCCGTAGGTGTCCAGTAGTCGTTGCCTGTCGGGGACGGTCATGCTGCCACAAGGGGCAACATTCAAGGTGGCACCATTTTTGGCGCGTGCACCGAGTAGATGGCCTTTAAGGCGAGTGAGGGATGCAGCAAATTCGACGAGATAGTATCGGCAGCGCACGATCTTCTGTCCGGTCTTGTTGGACTTGTCGGCAACCCGCCTGACAATGTCTACCTCGTCCCACAGACCGGAAAGGTCGGATTGCACCATTGCGATGGAGAAAACTAGGGACAAAATGCAGATGAAGCTAAAGCTGCAAGGATGGAACGCTGGAAAAAAAACAGCAGGGTACACTGTGTGAGAGACGCTGAAAATGGGCGAAGGCAGGGCGAAGCAAGTCAGATGCAAGGCAGGGCATTGCGTGGGCGAAGGGCAACGCAAGGAATCGAAGGCAGGCAGGCAGAAACAGTAGCAATGGCAGGGCGGAGGAGGGCGCAAAAAAATTTCTAATGAAATGCGAGGGGAGCGGGTAGTTTAGGTTAAAAAAATTAAAAAAAATATTAAATAATAAATAATATATTATATTATGGTACCGCGGTACCCAGTACCGTGGGATCTATGATATATATATATATATATATATATATATATATATATATATATATATATATATATATAACATATATAAGCTGTAGATGCACCAACGATCTGCCTCGAATCGTTGTTTTTTTTTTTACAATTTTAAATCAGGCAATATGGGTATCAGTAGAGAGAGGAAAAATAGACGATTACAATTACGATAGTGTCTAATTTCAGTAGTTTTAGAAATTTTTTTGGACCTGAAATGAACATTTAAAAGTAAAAAAATAAAATTTCTTGGGGATTTTGGGCAACGACTTGTGAAGAAATTTTTAATTTTGTTTAACATATATGTTAAAAAAAATTAAAAACATAGATGCACTGCGTTTCTGAAACGCGTTTCAGAATCGCAGTCAGAAACGCGGTTCAGAAACGCGTTTCTGAAAATTTCAAAAAAATTTCAAAAACATTTTTTTTTTTTTTTTTGGTTTTTTTTTGGGCAATATGGGTATCAGATGAAAGCTCTAATTAAGAGCATCATTACTGTGTAGTTTGCCGACTGTTTCGGGTGCAGGATGGTCCAGTTCAGGTGCATTAATCCATGTTGGATTTTGTCAAGGATAAAAATTCAAAATTAACCTCTAGCCTGTTCGTTACGATCACAGATGGTCCCAGTAAGTGTGTTTTTCTCCCACCGGGGGCTACCGCCCCCGGACCCCCTGTTTCTTGGGGGCCACGGCCCCCCGAACCCCCCGTTTCTCGGGTGGCTACCACCCCCTGAACCCCCCTGAGCATGTATTGAAAACCAGAGCAAATAACAACCAAATAGCTATTGAAAATAAGATCTGTTTGTGCCCCATCTACTGCACTTTTGAGAGGCAAAACGCTGGTTTGACCATTGATCCCCTAAAAAAGTTTCAGCCATAAGCTATTTTTCCAAATTTTTATTTTTTAGTACGATTCTGGTTTGAGAAATGCGTCTCCTCAGAAACGCGTTTCTGTGCATCTATGATTAAAAACATTCCGGAGTAGCTTCCTAGGTTTCAGAATGCTAGTGTTTTAGAACGAGCGTTTTGGAACTTGTTCTGGATGCAACAATGCTGTGTACCCTTGATTGAGTTTGCTTACAACAATAATAAGCATTCAACCACAAGTTTCAGTTTTTTGATGCTTATGTATGGGGTTTTAGCCTAGATCTCCCTCCTATTATAGTTGAGACTAGAGAGATTAAACTTTAGAAGGTAGATGATTTCTTGAAAGAAACGCAAGAGATGCGTGAGAATGTCTGGAGTGCCCAGAATCGAGCAAGACATTACATGAATCTGAGGAAATTACCTTGTGAGTTTCGATAAGGTAATTGGGTGAATTTGAGGATACCCAAAGAGTCTAAAGTGATGCATATTGGGATGCATTTGAAGTTATCTACAAGGTAATGTGGACCTTACAAGATACTGAAGAGAGCTGGATTTGTAGCTTATAAATTGGATCTTGTTAAAGGGACTAAAGTGCACCCAATCTTTTATGTAAGTTGACTTTACATGAAGGTGATTCACTTGCATTTGATGATGACTTGTGCTTTGTTGAAGAATTTATATTGCGAGTACTTCAATTGATGGAAAGGTCAATCAGAAGATGATGAATCTTGGAAGAGAGTTGAAAGTCTGAAGAAGAATTTTTCCTACTTTCATTTTTAAAGACATGGTTGTTTAAGGGGGAAGTATGTTATGACCGTAGTTTACCCTAGTTAATAGATTCTAAGGGACCTCAGGCGGTAGTTAGGGGATGCTATGGACTCTAATAAGCCAAACAGGCCAATATCACTTGTATATGGTATCAAGGTCTTTGACTGATTACAAAAGAGTTGACTTAGGATTTTTGAACTAGGCCATAAGGCCTTAATGCTAGTTGGTTATATTTTTGACATTAGTTGCTATCAGACTCTTTCTGAACTCTATTTACAAACAATAGAATATCATACACTGTTTGATCACAAATCCCAAACTTTATTCAATTCTCAGCAAGTACATAGCATGATCAAGCTTGAAACCTTATGAAACTGGATGGCTTGTGTCCTCCCAACCTTTGTTGAATAGAATGTGTTGAGGAATGCCTCTTTCTAGGCTCACTTATACACAATCCTCAAGCCCCTTAACCCTAACACATCCTAATCTCGACACATGGCAAACGCCATGCACAGCCGAGACTTGCCACTTGGCAGTACTTTGACAGATAGGCAAGCGAATAGGCTGACATGTGTCACTCATACATTGGGCCAAGTGTCCCAGTGAGCATATGACGTGTCTTGTTGACCAATCAATTCTCCTTCCCAGTACCCTAAACCAAAACTTAGCATGCGACTACTTCTCACTGGAGCCAAAACTGCTGTTTTATGCATTTAAAGAAGGTTGACATACATTTGGAGTTTTTGACTTTTTTTGAACCTGTTATTATTGCCGTTAAGTCATTTTTGTGTGATCTCCATTAGTCTTTTTGAGTTCTCTCAGTATCTTCGTAATTGAGCTCAATGCAGGTGTGTTTGTATACTTCTGTGAAGACTAACATGGAAATGTTTCATTGTGCTTAGCTTTACCTCCTTTAAGAGCTCATGTCCTGAGTATGAATTTCATAACTTCCTGTCAAATAATGCTACACATGAACCTGATAACCTTTGCCTTGGAGAGATGGCTCTATAGAGCTGGAAATTCTATCCGCGTTTATGTTTAGTTTTAAAATCTCAAAATTCAGAATTCAATGAGAGCCAGATGCTGTGAGACAAAGGCACCATGATAGTTATCAATATTCCTTCATCAATCTGAGCAAGGATGTAATATGTGCCACATGTTATAAACTTTTGAGATTGAATACATGAGCCATATTTACCAGAATGTATTCGTTATAGTAATGATAGTTACCAGGAACCTCAATTTAAAAGGTTTTGTAATCCATATGAGATTCAAATTTTTGCCTACTTCTATCTAAAACTTGAAGTGACTTCAGAAAGGTTTCTGTATGTAGTCATTATGTGCTACCGGTTTTGTATGCTAGTAAGCCGTAATGGTGAGGTGTCTTATGGAAAATTTATGGTCAAACACCATTCTTGATAATTTTCTAGACCTTTTTGCTACGTGGATTGGTTCAAATCTTTCAAAAGAATCAAACCTTGAATCTGGATGCTAATCTCAATTCAAATTTTATTTTATGCAGGGAGGTGAAAATAGTTTTTGCATTCAATCAAAATGGATAGGAAAGGCCAAATTGTACGCCAGGAACGTGTATGCCCTGTTACCTTACGTCCAGTTATATTGTTTGTGTTTCAGGATAATTTCTATTCTTGACGCTTGTGAGCATTTTCGTGAAGCATGGTCTGCCACCAACGAGGATACTTCAAACAAGTGGGAAACCCATCATTTAGAGTATCTGCTGAGCATGAGTATCAATCTCGTGAGCCTATATGATACACGATAAATGCCAGCCAACATTTAGACCTATTTTTGCTATTCAAGTACTGCTAAGAGATTTTAGAATCATCCTTCGGGATTTTTGCAGCTCCGCCTCTGATCATGCAGCTACACAAAAATGAGACTATCAAAACATCATTTGATGAGTAAACCTCAAACTACTTTCCTGGTTGACAAAAAGTGACGGTTCTCCTAATTCAGTTAATATGCCAGCAAGTTCCCAAGCCTCTCTAAATTCAGAATGGCCCCCTCTTCTCCTTACCTAGTGCTTTCTCTGCTGGTTCGTACCTCTAGCTTTGGCAGATGACAAGCAAGAGTCATAACTTGAGCACTGAGAGTAATCTCTTTTGTAGCAAAACCCTCAAACAATTTTTACAAGCTGAGAAGGATCTTCGTGAGGCTTTGAATCTTCTGGAAAGTGAAAATGAAGAAACGTTGCCGGGCAGAAAATACAAATTGTGGGCTGGAAACAGGAAAGAGTGTCTTTCAAGGTCCTCTCAAGTGCCTGCGATGTGAGCTTTGCTGTGAAGAGCCTGGATTCTGTAGGGAATGTACATGTCTTCTCTGCTGCAAGGCTCTTAAGCCATCTTTAGAGGAAAATTTTACCATCAGATGTCTGCACAGAATCTCACAGGCAGGAATTTGTGGGCATGCGGCACATTTACATTGTGCCCTGGATTCGCAGATGGCTGGTGTTGTAAAGCTTCGTGGCATTGACATGGAATATCTTTGTAGACGATGTGATAAGAAGACAGACTTGAAAGATGTTATTTCACACCTGATTGAAGGTATGACAAAGGTAACCGTGAAGCCTTGTGCCGAAAAAATGCTGAAGCTTGCTCTCAGGACGATCCAAGGCTCTCAGCGTGGTGGTCGCGAAACCAAAATGCTGGAGAGTACAGCTCACTGGGCACTTGACAAGGTAACTGGGTTATTCCAATTATGCAAGGCCATACTTCCAACAATTTTTATATTTCTGATTCTTTGTTTGTTAATTCTTCTTCAATCAGTAGAAAGAGTGATTGTTTGGCAGATAAAGAAAGGAGAGGATATTCAAACATTGTTCAAAGCAGTGGCTGATGGAAGTGACTCCAAAGCTGAAGGTAAGTACTGCTCAGGTGCTTTAGGCTTTTTGCTGCTTTTGAAGCATTTTTTTATAGGAATTTTTTTACGACCAACTGTGCTTCACAGGACAGTACACTATTCACTTTTGTTTCAATGAATTGTCGAACGTGTGGATGTATCACCAACCGATAATCAGGTTTGCTTGGGTAGCAACTGATGCTGAACGTCTGCTGGCTAAGACTTTATGAATTTTATGGTGCTAGTCTGATATTGACTTTAACTCATTTTTAGTGTTTGTGCTAGCGATTATCTATTGACATCACTAGCTTCTCATTGTGAAGTTGGATATTTTCCACTTTCACAAAGAGATGTAAATTTCATTGTTTATTTTATTTGTTCATATTTGCATATTTTAGTGATATGCAGTCTTCGCTATGCCACTCTCTTGTTTTCTCTCTTTCGTTGTCCTTCGTCGGAGCCTTCAATCTAACTCCAGATACTAATTTTATGGTGTTTAGTTACTCCTGCAGCATGAGTTCACTTAAACATGAGTGAAAAGAGAATATCCAGTTAAAATAACTGCATACTGGAGTTCATATCTGTTCATTTATAGTTGTAACTAATTAAGGACACATGCAATTTTGTAGCAGATGAAGGACTTCATCAATCAAAGGCAAGCCTTGGTCACTTACTTACATCTTGCAGTTCACCTTCTCCCATGCAAGTATCAACCATACCATCTAGCTTTGTATCTCCAAATCTTGCAGCTAGCACCCCCATTGTTGTGTCAAGTACACTTTGTGTAACTGTGGAGTCAAAGGCTACCAAACTGAGCCTAGGTTTTAGACAAGAAGGAAACTCGATGGCTGATCAAGATACATCTCATCATTTTAGTAAGAAGTTGCACTTTGATTCAAATGGTCCTGCAGTTGCTGAAGCTTGTAGCGAGCAAACAACTTCTGATGCAGATATTGACACTTTGTCAATCAAAAGCTTGGAACAAGCTGCAGAGAATGATGGCACTAGCATTGCCATTGCTACACAAATGCCTCAGAAAGCTCAAGCAGAAGCTGGTCTGCTCTCTAAGATAACCAAGGAAGAGTCCATCATGAGAGCAGCTGTAATTCCTGAGTTAAAGACAAATGGGTTCCTTACAGGATGTCAAGAACCTGAGCACGATGGTCCTGTTTATTTGGGCATTGCAAAAGATTCTCTAGCAAACCAGGCAACAACACCAGTCTCTGATTCTTTTGGGGCAAATTTAGCTTATGATATTCATCATATGTTGCCATGCTGTGAGGATACTGCAGATGAAGGAATAAACTCTCACAATCGTGATACAAAGCCAGTAGCTGCAGAAGCTCCAATGCATGCTCCTGAGACATCAAGCTTGCCTTCTAAGGTGCTACTAGATTCACAGTATGACAGGGATATCCAGGATGCTCTCGAGAAATTGAAAAACAGACATTTGGGGAAATACTCATTTACAAAGCAATGCCTTGTTACAAAGAAAAAGGAAGTGATGGATCAATATCAGCAGCTAAATTCAGCAAGACACAACTTAGCAACACAAGCGCCATCTATGTCGGAGGAAGAAGTTGCAATTCTTGTAGAGAATATTGTATCTCAAGCTGCATGCTTGGAAAAGGAGCGTGTGATGTTTGAGGAACTGCTTTGGAGATGCAGAAAAATTGACTAACATTTTGCTTCGGAAGCCTTTGAAAGGTTCAAAGCATCGGTTTTTGCTAAGTAAATGCATAACACGTTAGATGGTAGTGATCCACATGCAGATCAGTCAAGTATTGCTTCTTTTATGGCTTGGGATCGTGACTTTTCTTCTCTGGCTAATTTTGATTGTAGCTTCAAATGTGTTCATGAAAATGGAAGCATAGAGCATAAAAATATTCATGTTGACATTCTTTACACATCGTGACTTTGTAGGCATCGGTGCATTTGAGAATATGACGAGTTTTCAAGTTGCAGTTGTGTTCATGCAGTCCCTTTGTTGTGGCACCTCTAGAATGAAGACACTTTTACATGCAATATTAAATATGATCTGTGAGTAGGGGAGGGAAGATGGTGTTCTAAAGCTTGTGCCATTTTTGTAGCTACTAGGTGATAATCTCAATATGATATTGGTTACTCTGAAGTTACCTTATAAGTTGGCAGTAATATGTGATGGCTGAATATTAGGTAAGCATTGTAATATTAGATAATAGACAGTTTAAGCTGAAGTGATGAAATGTAAAGTTTTCCTGTTTTATTATGAGGAAGTAGGGACTAGGGACTTTATTTGATGGGCTTTGCTCGTTATTGCCAGCTGTTATCATGACTGAGTCTGTCCTTCTGAAGTGATAAAAACTGAGTGCATTGGTCTTTGTGGAAATGTTTGAAAGTTGATATCCCCAATGGTCAAGGGTGAACATATGCTGTGGGCTTGGAGCGAACATGTCTAGCAAATATTGCACGTCAACAAGTAGAAACAGAAATATGTTGATATGTTTTCTTGCTTCGAGGCATGTGTTGGCCGTTTTAAGTTTAGGATGTTGCCTTGGAAACATTGGATGACTTCCCCTTAACATGTCTGCAGAGGATTTGTAACTTGTTAGAAATAATTTTCTAATCTGCAATCAGTCCAAATACCATTAATGTACTAGTAATGAAGGAAATTGATCATGTTCATCCCCAATGATCAAGGATGAACATATGTTTGGGGCCTGGGCTTGGAGTAAACGTGTCTACCAGCAAATATTGCACGTCAACAAGTAGAAACAAAAATATGTTGCTATGTTTTCTTGTTTCGAGGCATGTGTTGGCCATTTAAGTTTTAGGATGCTGCCTTGAAATGCCAATCCCAAGGCCGAAAATTAGAAAATCTTGTTTTACACATCGGAGGACTCCCCCTTAGAAGATTTGTTACTTGTTTTAGGAATGTTTGATTTTCTAATTTGTAATTAGTCCAAATACCGTTAATGTACATAATAACCAATGAGGAAATAGATCATGTCACACCAATCGAGTTGCTCACCAAGACTTATTCCATCTTTAAGATCCATTCATGATCTCTACAAACCTCAAGCTGCCTCTTGTTTTCCTGATTTCAATGAAAGTGCATATCCAACATCTAAAAAATAACATCTTTCTAAATTAGCAACTTGTATTGTTGGAGTGACCACCAATAGGAGCGACCACAAATAGGAGGCACACCATCAATAAAGTCCCTTCAAATTTAATACATAAACTACAGGTTCTTGTGCATGATCGATTGATCTTCATGGATACTTTCAAGATTCTGGGCTTTGTTTTGGAATTCATCACGAGAAACTAGATTGTGCATTTTGTTTAGGGCCCTTCAATTGCCTAATAAGTGTGACTAGCAGTAAGGAGATCAAGCATCTCTCCTAATCATTTTGTTGTTGCATGCTTCTTAAGACCTTAAGACAACGAACTCATACATGTCAACATCTTGTTGCTATTGACATTCAACCATCTAGTCCAAAATGTCATCTTGTGGCAAAGGTGGAGAGCTAGAAAACAATGGACGTGGTGATGGCATAACGAAAGTCAAGGAATTGGCAAGGATGATCTAGCCCCCTTCAATCCTCCCTTTGAAGTCAATGAATTGGTCTAGTTCTCGAAGCTTTGAGTTTACAAAGAAAAGACCCTCATTCCCATCAACCCTTCACTTTTTCCCATTTAACCTAGCCACTAGAGAAGATATTCTATTTATGCATATCTAAGAAATCCTTTTTCTTGGTTGGCTCCCACTATGGACACCTTGACAATTCTCTAGGTTGGCATCAATGTCCCCTTTGAGTAGTCTCATTGGGACAGACAACTAAATGAACTCCTTTTTGTGTATGTTTGTTTATAAAGAATGATATTGAGCTGGTTCTTGTAAAAATTAAAATTATGACCCTATATATATAATAAATAGATATAAGCAAACCCAAATGTCCAAGTGAAAAAATTGGCGACATGGATAACCCAGGGTATTATCAATTCAAATGAATAGATAAATTTTCTAAGCACAACTTTACAATATGCACTTTAGTCAACAAAAAAAGATATCCATGTCGAGCTTTGTCTAGAGGAACTATGTGATCTCTCTCTCTCTCTCTCTCTCTCTCTCTCTCTCTCTCTCTCTCTCTCTCTCTCTCTCTCTCTCTCTCTCTCTCTCTCTCTCTCTCTCTCTCTCTCCATCCATCCTTGAGATGTAAATCCGACTATTCCTTGGTTGGATTGTACTAAATCTTTATCTTTTATTTGATTCATAAGCTAACAAAGGTCTTTTTCCATGTTTTCGTCCACAAGATGGTTTCAAGATGATGTGTCTTTGGGTTATGGGGAGCCCCTACCTCCACCAAACCATTTTATACAAATACTTATTTGTTGTATGAAAAAGGCCATAAATTTGCATTCTTTTATCATTGATATTGATAGGGCTACTTGTGCTTCTGCTGGACTGGAGGATAAGGTGTTGTGCTTGATTGATCTTTTGGAAACTGTGGATCTGAGTCAAGATCTACTTGGAGTTTGTTAAAAAGAAAAGCACTTTGAGTTTGATAGAAAATCTCTTTGGCAATCTTAATGACTTTGTTGATAAGTTTGAGGAGGAAGAAAGGTTTTCTAATTTGCACATTAGGAAAGACTTTATGTGCTTTGAAAAAGAGAATGATAATATACCAATTGTACCTTCCTTCTCTATTGTTGATACTCGTTTGTCACCACATCCTCTTGTTTTTATTGATGACCTAGATGAGGATAGTGCCTCCCAATTAGAGATTTTTTCTCAAGATATCTGTGATGTTGGTGACCTATCCACTTACGAATTTTGTCAATCCAAAATTTGTCAGGTTTCTTTTGTCCCCAACAGGATCATTGAGTTTAAATCTACTCTTACTACTTTCAAATTGTGGAGCCTTCTATCTGTCAACTTTCTTGCTCCTATACCCATTGATCTTTGGATCATGCTGACGCATCTTACTGAAAAAGAAATACAAGTTTGCAAACTTGTTGCCTTACACAAAAATCCTGCACTTGAGACTCTTGTTGCTTTTGACACTATCATTCGCATGAATAAATTTGAACCTTCTCGTTGCCCTTCTAAACGGACTTGGGCTAGAATCAGAGGTCATTTTGAGACTGGCTTCAATAGCATGAACTTTCATCAAGCTAGAATTTGAAATTGGAAGAGGCCTTTTTTCAAATGCAGGTGTGGGGACAAATGTAAAAACAACTCCTCTAGTATTTGGTTTGACCATGCCGTCTGGTATATGATGAACAATCTAGGCAAATTCTTCCCTGGAGTCTCACTTCAAAATCAGATGAATGCTTTTTTTATGTGGCTGCACAAACCCGCTGGAGACGTCGTTAAAGGACATTTGACCTTCCTCTTCATTAGATAGTACATGATTGACGCTTCTATTGAACTTGCCAAAGATCCTTTGACCAAACTCTTAGCACATTTTGGGGATGTCGAAAACATCCGTGAAATTGAAAGAAGGGTTGTGTATGAGTTTATTGGTTCATAATATGTGGTATAGAAGGCGCTGGATCGTGATCCGCCACCATCTTATTCGGTTTTACTACTCGCATGCTTTGCAAAGCAAATGGACATTGATTGTAAATCGCGATTTATCAACTTCAAGGCAACATTTACTTTTGCTAGCATACATAACTTCGTGCTTTTGCAGGAAAGATTTAGTTTTTTAGTGACTGGCACACATTTTGGAAAAGCGTTGGCAGCATAGTCTCTACACATCTAACTGCAAGACTTATTTTGCTACTCGTTGGAGCATTATGATGCTCACTGAGACAACGATCAGAATGATTCACTGTTGGGTTGATTGCTTACATGCCTTCATGCATACTTTCGGTGGCACACACTGCACCTCCATCACTGGAAGGACAACGATGGAAACACTTACATTTGCTTATCATATTGGTTGGTCTATATAAAGGATGAGCCATCACTGACTGGAAGCGACCTACTACATGCTTTTTGTGTGAATAGTTATCTCGTTAAGTATGGGTTGTGATAACTAACACACGAACAATGATATACAATGGTTATCTGTCTCTGTCTCTACAGTGGTCGCTAGACTACAACCGCTTTTGCATAGAAGGATTACACCCTCATACATGTATGTATACGACAAGTATCCTGATAAAGAGATCGAATGGTAGAGTATACATGTTGACATACTCTCTTTAGTAGCTATGAATAGTCATTTTACTTCTAATCAAGATGCTAATCGACATGGCTTCTGTTGCTATTACCATTTTGACAAAAACTAGATTCGTACTCGTGCATTATCACAATTTGAAGGAAACATCTCTCGTAATGGCTTCCTCACAGGATTCACATGCAATCTCTATTCAGGTTAGTGTTGCAAAGCCTTGTTTGGAATATTGGTTTACTATGCATAGACGGAGCTTGAGAGTTGTTAAACAAAGACTAGGAGTAGGAAGATGTTTTCGCTTATGATTGGTGCAGTGTAATATTTCAGCTATTCTTCAAACATCAAACTGCTTAGATAAATATGGCTACATGCTTTACGATTGTCGGTTCTTGTTCTTACCAATTAATGCTGAAACCAATGATACAATACTAGTTACCTAAGCGCCCTAAATGCACATGGATTTGTGCGAGGGATCGCTACACTCGTAGGAATAGATACGACATGGATTTGCCCTTATCCTAATGCAAGTGTTAGGGTAAGATACTTGGCCAATATAATATCACGCAAGTTTATAAGACATGACTAGTATTGATTATAAATGAAACGATACGATAGCTAGAGGACTCTTGGAACACATGGATTTGCTCAGGAGTTTCAATAATACCATATTAGGCCTTCCCTTTGTATTTTCAAAAGAACCCCCCTTTTTTTAGTTATGCACTTTATGAAGTTTTTTAAGTTAGCCACAACGTATGGACATGAGCAGTAGCTTCTCCCTCAAGCCACAATGTTACCTTCCAAGAAGCTTCACGACATACTACTATATATATGAGACAGTATAGTCCACATTTTCCACACCAAAATGTGGAGATTGCTCATCACAAAGCTCTTCTTGTGACAGCGCCCTAACAGCCTTCCTTCCATTGCTTTTGTCATACGGTAAGAGACTCACATTTAATCTACGTTTGTTATTATGCTTCTACATAGATTCAACGTGAACTATATAAGCATTTTTTGTGCTTTATGTATGTATTATTGTGCTTTTCTTTGACTATGAATGAAGTGCTAGATCATAGCTTCAAGAAAGGTAGGCAAAAAACAGCCTTAGTAGCTCGTTCTACAATGATGGACTATAGGGCAATTTTGGTTTTTAGGGTTTTGATGCTAGCAAAACAACGATGAAACACAAACATCTTTCAACTCAGAATATGCAAATCAATGTTTGCTCTCCATCGATGGACTATAGCCCACATTCATATCATAAAATTTTGGCCTAAAAAATGGTTTCTAGCACTTGTTGGAGGCAAAATGCTATCTGTGGATTATTAGTATATGATTTTTCTAGCACTTTTAAGGTCGCATCCTTATTGTATGGACAACGGCCAACTACATACATAAAATGCAATATAATCTTCTCCATAAAATCGAAGTGTTCCTTCCAAGTAACGCTTGTCTTTTGGAAAAGTAGCAACACAATTGCACTAAGAGTTCATCTCCTTTTTGACTATGTAGCATTTTTGTTCGATTCTTACATGACAAACTGCTTCACTCATTTTGGTTTGATTTTGAACCATATATTGAAAAGGGTCAATACAAGTATGTTACTTCACATAATGGTGATAATGACAATATCAAGAAGTTTCCTATAAGCCCAACTAACATGTGTTCTTTATAAGTCTGTTGTCAATAGTGACAAGTTGTAATATGAACATCAAGTGGTTCACGGATTCTCTAAATCTAAACATTAAGTGGTAAATGTTTTTACTAAGTCAAGTTGTGATGATTCTAACATTCAAAAAGAGGATTTGTCCTTTGCTACATACTTTGTTTAATTACCGGTTCTTTCTACACTACAGGAATGCTCATTTATCTATGGAAGATCATAACATATACCTTACCAGTAAACTACACTTTCAAACTTTGCAAACATAATTAGGGTTGCTTGCTTATGACAAACCGTGAAAGCACTACCATGCATATTTAAAAAAAAAAAACATACTTACCCAAATCCAAATTTAGGGTTTTTGCTAAAATGTTCTTAGATAGCATGGACATGCGTAAGATATGTAATTTTTATATAAGGATTAGTGTGGCATGGATTTGCCATAATACCTTAGTAAAAAATCTTTGCATTCTCTAATAAGTTATAAACTAAACCTATCCCTAACGTAATCCGACCTACCATGGATTCGTTCTTGGAAAGCATGGATATGCTCATGACCTAGTGTAGCGATACATAACCAGCATTGTGTAAGCAAATGGGTGTAAGGATTAAATGGCATGGAGGTGCCCTAATACCTTTGTATTCACACTACTCAACCATGGTAATAAACTATTTTGCCCACGTATGTGTCATATTAGGATTCTGGTGAGATACGACTAAATAGCATGGATATGCTCAGGAGTATGGACAATAGTGCGTGACAAGGTTCACATGGGGTAGAATGGCATGGATTTGCCCTAACACCAACACACGTGTCTACACCAAACCTTTTAGCCAGTTTGAAATATATACGGTTAAAACTTTACATACAGTGTCTAAATATGATATGAAATGATATGGATAAATCGCCCACGCACTGATCAACATGGCATAAGCCCTGGTATGGTAGTATTAGGGCTTGGCCTATCAATAAGTAACTATACGCTGTTTGGGAAGACTGGACCTTGTGTCCATGCCAATTTTCATAAGGAATTTTGTTGTTGACGGCTTTGGTGCTGGATCTGTTTTGTAAGTAACAGGCTGTGGCAGTAGCTTCTGCCCAAAACTTCACAAGTAGATATGATTGATGTAGCATGGATCTGGTTGAGTTGAGAAGAGTTCGGTTCTTCCTTTCTACAATCTCGTTCTGTTGAGGTGAATAGGAAGTGGTGAACTGTCTTCTAATACCATGTTCAGCCATGTAGTCGGACATCTCATTAGCGAGGTATTCGCCGCCACCATCAGTTGTGCTTTCACTTTTGTAGATGGTTGTGTCTCAGCCTCCTTGAATCTCTTGAAGCATTCAAAGGCTTCAGGATTGTGCTTGATGAACATGACTGTAGACCATCTAGAATAATCATCTATGAAAGTGGTAAAATAGATTGCATCTCCTAAGGATGGAATTGGCATTGGACCACAAAGATCGCTATATACAAGATCCAATACATGCTTTATTTTGATGTGTTGGAATTTAATCTAACTCGTACTCATCCAAACAGCCCTTCTTCCTTCTTTGATTTTTACTCTCTCAAATGAAACATGTAGAAAATAAACTGTTTTTCAACAGTTTGCATATTTGAACTGATTGTCTCTACAGTCTGCATATTTACTCAGGTTTTTCCACAGGCAAAAAACCCGACACCTGACACTGTCGTTTCTTTTTACCTTCTTGAGAAACTAAGTGTTTAGCGACACTTATGTAAGTTGTTTTTGGGCCATTTAGGCACTTCCAGAATAGCGACACTTTTTGCAAAAAATGCGACACTGCATTTTTACATGCAATGTCTAACAGGCGACAATTAGGGCAAAAAGCGACACTGCATTTTTACATGCAATTTTTGATAGGCAACAAAAAGGCGAAAAACTCGACACTGCAGTTTTACACGGGATACTACACAGGCGACACTATGCAGAAATACATAGTATTCCAAGTACAGACTGTCTACGTCTTCACACTCCAATAACAACTGTTCTAATTAGGCAGTTAACAAGCAATCTTATAAATGTAAAGCTAGAATAATACAAGATCTTCTAGTTGCTATAAATGTAAATGAGCAATTAAAGATATCTGAATGATAATAACTCTCACTCCTCTTACACAAACATCATTATTAGATAAATGTATGACTGTCTCTGACACCTAAAATATTTTCTACATTCTCTTCTTAATCATATTATCAGTATTAGAGGATTGCATGGCTGTCTTAGACGCCTAATCATTTCAGCAATCTCTCTTTCATGGCAGTCTAAGACTACTACACTGATAATCTTATTCAACACAACAGAAAAGCTCGTAAACTCCATTATCTAAGTAATCCACGATCCTGTTATTAAGAATTTTGTTTCATCAGTTGACATCAATCCAAAACGTCAACAGATGTGGTATCAGAGCTGATAATTTCCATTTCTCGCGTCTCACAAAGTGGTATCAGAGCCACTGGTTTATTGGATTACTAGAGTCTAGGACTTATAATAGAACTTAATACATTTTAGTTCTATAGTGCTGGTTCATTCAGTTTGTGTTTTATCTCTGCTACTCGATTACAATGGAAGGTTCAACCTCAGAGATCCACTTGATCAACAAATTCAACGGAGATGACTTCCACATGTGGAAGTTTAAGATGAGGATGTTCTTGATCGAGAAAGAGCTTTGGGGATACGTAAATGGTTCAATAGCCAAACCGACAAAACCTGAACTGCTTTCAGCATGGGAAGCAAATGATGGCAAAGCACTTGCCATTGTATCCCTGAATCTAAAGGACACTCAGATTGCTCATGTATCAAACAACACCACCTCCATAGAAGCATGGGACATCCTTACAAGCATCTATGAGACCTTAGATATTTCCACTCGTCTCTTCTTGAGAAAGAAGGTACCGACACTCAGAATGAGTGAAGGCACTCAGTCAACAACCATTTGAATGAGTTCAAACAGTTGCTAAACCAACTGGCTGCAATAGGTTCACCTATCTCAGAAGAAGACTCTACCATGTCTCTTCTTGCCAGTCTTCCATCCTCCTACGACAATTTAGTGTTGTTAGCAATACTCCTGCACTGTCTCTCCAAAAATTGATAGCAAGTCTATTGCAGGAAGAAGTTAGGAAGAAAAGCTTGTCTACGACAATGAGTACCAAATCCATGGCACTCTATTCAAACAAGCAGCAGTCCAAGAAGAAGAAAGGCTTCAAGGATAAGAAGACAAAGGCAGAACAACCAGTAGCATCACAACCACAACAGCAGTAGCACAATCAATCATCGTCCAAGACCAAGCTATTTTGCAGATACTGCAAAAGAACCAACCACGACATCAAAGACTGTCGCGTCCTCAAGCACAATGAAACAAGGAAGAAGATGCAACAGCAACAAGAAGGCAACTCTTACACAATCAGAGGTTCACAAAATGATGATAAAGCGCTGATGATACAAGATCAACCCAGTAGAAATGCCCATCAATGGTATCTCGATTCAGGTGCTTCTCAACACATGACACCATGCAAAGACCTCTTCTCTACACTTATAGCTATAGAATCAAAGTATATCTTCTTTGGTGACTCCAGTTCACATCAAGTCGAAGGCCAAGGCTCTATTCGACTACAATTCTCTGATGGCATCACTAGGCAGCTTAATGGTGTACTTTATGTACCCAGGTAACAAAGAACCTATTGTCTATTAGCAAGATCGCAGATCAGGGCTATAGAGCTTTGTTCACTGCCAACCGATGTACTATTTTAGATGAGAATTCAAAAGAAATTCTCTTTGCTTACAGAGAAGGAAATTTGTATATACCAAGTCACAATTTTGCACTTTCTACGAGCGGTTGAAATGCTAATTTATGGCATCAAAGATTAGGCCATCTAAACATGCGTTCAATCTTCTATATGCATCATAACAAAATGGTCAAGGACATGAATATAAACGCTGTTACTACAACTAATCAGTCTGTTTGTGAAAATTGCTTACTAGGAAAACAACCTAGAATTAGATTTCCAAGAGAACAAGCCGAAAGGGCGAAGTCCATTTTGTCACTGATACACAGTGACTTATGTGGTCTTATGAGCGTACCTTCATTCTGTAAGCACATTGTCGCAATTCATGTCCAATCCAGACCTACAACACTGGAAAGCCCTACAAAGAGTTGAAGTACATTCAAGCCTCAAAGCACTATGCCTTGAGTTACAATGGAAATACAGAAGTTGCGCTCTCATTGATTATTTATTCTGATTCAGACTGGGCAGGAGACATAGATACTAGGAAATCCCCCTCTTGCTAAATTTGTTTTCTTGCAGGAGGACCCATTTCATGGAATAGCAGAAAGCAAAAATGCATTTCGTTCTCCTCTATGGAATCAGAATATGTTGCAGCTACATCAGCAGTGAAAGAAATTGTATGGCTTAGAAGACTACTGCAAGATCTGAGATTCCACCAAATCGGTCCAACTATACTCTAGTGTGACAACCAGAGTTGTATAACTCTTTCATTGAATCGACGAACTCACACAAGGACCAAGCACATAGAGGGGTTCAATTTCATTTTCTCAGAGAAGGTTCAGAACGAAGACGTTGTACTAAATTACTATCATACAGACAGTATGCTGGTTGATATTTTGACAAAGCCATTGTCTAGAGATAAACACTCTACTTTAGTAGATATGATAAATCTCAATTGCAATTCAGATTCGTAGCAGTTAGCTTAAGGGGGAATGTTGGAATTTCATCTAACTCCTACTCATCCCAACAATCCTTCTCCCTTCTCTGATTTTTACTCTATCAAATGAAAACTACAGAAAATGAATTATTTTTCAACAGTCTGCATATTTGAACTGATTGTCACTACATTCTGCATTTTTACTCAAGTTTTTCCACAGGCAAAAAAATCCGACACCCGACACTGTCGTTTCTTTTTACCTTCCTGAGCAACTAAGTGTTTAGCAACACTTATGTAAGTTGTTTTTGGGCCACTTAGGCTCTTCTAGAAATGTGACACTTTTTGCGAAAAATGTGACACTACATTTTTACATGCAATTTCTGACAGACGACAATTAGGGCAAAAAGTGACATTGCATTTTTACATGCAGTTTCTGACAGGCGACAAAAAGACGAAAAACCCAACATTGCAGTTTTACACGGGATACTACACAGGCGACACTGTGTAGAAATACACAGTATTCCAGGTACAGACTATCTACGTCTTTATCCTCCAATAACAACTTTTCTAATTAGGCAGTTAATCAGTTGTCAAGAAATCTTGTAAATGTAAAGCTAGAATAATACAAGATCTTCCAGTTGCTATAAATGTAAATGAGCGATTGAAGATATCACAAGTCATCATATGTCAAAAGATTATCAGACAGAGATCAAACGACCATAACGGGTCTTTCAGTAGCTGACTCCTCAGAGTTAGTGATTATATATAGAGAGAGATATTTAGAATGTTAGCAATTGTTTTGAATCTGTAAGTAGGATCACACGCTTATCAACACAATTGTATTGTGATCTGATCGCTGTTACTAAAACTTTATTATATAGATTCGCTATTGTTCTACACCCTTTTGCATTCTCGTTGAATGATAATAACTCTCACTCCTCTTACACAAACATCATTATCAGAGAAATGTATGGCTGTCTTTGACGCCTAATATATTTTCTACATTATCTTCTTAATCAGATTATCAGTATTAGAGGATTGCATGGCTGTCTCAGACGCCTAATCATTTCTGCAATCTCTCTTTCATGGCAGTCTAAGACTCCTACACTGATAATCTTATTCAACACAAAAGAACAGCTTGTAAACTCCATTATCTAAGTAATCCATGATCTTGTTATTAAAATTTTGTTTCATCAGTTGACATCAATCCAAAACGTCAACAGGTGTGGTATCAGAGCTGATAATTTCCATTTCTCGCATACCTCAGTTGTCAAAGAACTTGTTGTCAGTTTCTAAGATGACTGATGAGGGCTACATTATTACTTTCTCATCTGAGCAGTGTACAATCTTTGATGAAGGTACTACTTTGACTACATGCACTAGAGTCGAAAATTTTTACGTACTCTCTAATTCAGTTGCATTAGCTAGCATCTCTCATGAAAATGTAAATGATAATGCTATTCTGTGGGATAGTCGATTTGGACACGTGAATACAAGATTACTTTCTTATATGCGTTGTAATAATTTAGTTGATGGATTGTATTTTCATTCTTCATTAGATAGAAATCTTTCTTTGTGAATCTTGCATCTATGGGAAGCACTCTAGAAGCAAGTTTCTCACATCAATGCAATAGTACCACGCCCATGGTGCTTGCTTCAATCCGTAAATGGCTTTGTTGAGCTTACAAACGAGATGCTCTCTCCCTGGCTCAAGAAATACTTGAGGTTGTACTAAGTACACCTCTTCATCTAGCACTCCATTAAGAAAAGTAGATTTAACGTCCATTTGTTGGATCTTCCAACCATAGAAAACATAAATAGCAATGATAGAACGTATAGTTACCATCTTAGCTACGGGTGTGAAGGTTTCCTCAAAATCAATACCTTCCTGCTGCTCAAATCCTCTCGCAACCAACCGTGCTTTGTACTTGTTGAGCTGCCCATCAGCTCCATATTTGATATTGTATATCCATTTGCAAGTGATAGGCGTCTTACCATCAGGTAGCTCAACCAAGTTCCACATCCTATTTTTTGTTATAGCTTCCATTTATGTTTCCATAGCTTCATGCCACTCCTTGTGCTCCTTTGCTTTATCAAAAGTTTTTGGTTCTTGAGCCTTGAGCACAAAACCCATTAGGGCTAGATTCATCTCTAATCTTGCAGGAGGTTTTTGATTTCTACTTGATTTTCTAAGCTCTCCCTGCTCACTTGATTCGGGAATATCTCCCTTATTAGCATCACTTGTTACTGACAAGTACCACTTAGGCACTCTCCTAGGAATCTCATTATTGACCCTGTCTTTTTCCATTGGCTCTTCCATATCGACAACAACTTCTTCCTTCACTTGCACTTTAGCTTTATCATCAAAGGGATCAATTGTCAATTTTATTTGGTCATTTTGACCCATCTCATCAAAAGTAGCATCTCTGGAAATCACGATCTTTTGTGCATCTGTGTCATACATCCTGTATGCCTTGGCTCTTTCATCATATCCAAGGAAAATACACTTAACAGCTTTTGCATCCAGCTTATTTCGTTTTTCATCAGGTACATGCGCGTAAGCATCACAACCAAATACTCGTAAATGAGAAACATTAGGTTTCTTTCCAGTAAAAGCTTCGTAAGGTGTCTTACTCTCCACGGACTTCGTAGGACATCGATTCAAGATATGAGTAGTTGTGTTGCATGCTTCTACCCAAAAAGTATTTGGCAAACCCTTGCTTTTAAGCATTGCCCTAGCCATCTCCACAATGGATCTATTTTTCCATTCTGCAACTCTGTTCTATTGTGGTGAATAGGGTGTAGTGGTTTGTCTCTTGATCCCTGATCCTTGCAAAAGTTTATAAACTCTATTGAAAAATACTCACCGCCACCATCTGATCTGAGGGTCTTAATATAACAACCTGTTTGTTTTTCAACTAGAGCCTTGAACTCTCTAAACTTGGCAAAAGCATCAGATTTCTTGCTTATAAAATAAATCCAGATTTGTCTATTATAGTCATCAATGAATGTAATAAAATAGTAACAACCACTAATGGACCTAGTTTGTATTGGTCCGCATAGATCACTATGAACAAGATCAAGAATGTCATTGGCTCTTCTTGCTCCATCTTTGGGAAATCTCTCTCTATGTTGTTTTCCCAAAATGCAACCCTCACAAATTTTTCCTTCAAAAGAGATATCAGGCAATCCAACAACTAGATTACATCTTATAAGAATTTGCAAGCTTTGAGCACTAATATGACCAAACCTTTGGCTCACAAAATTTATCACACCACAGAACTGTAAATTTTTGGTTAGACACCTGATATCGGTACAACGTGCGGGTGCACGACTACTCAGAATTCTCTTTAGCTCATGTGCGTGGATCCGATATTGGTACAAATATGCGATATCGGTATGAGCGCGGATGGACGACTGCTCTGGATTTTCTTTACCTCAGGCGCATCGCTCCAATATTGGTACTGATATGTGATATCGGTATGACGCGCGGATGTACGACTGCTCTTGGTTTTCTTTACCTCTGGCGCATCGATCCGATATTGGTACGGACAAGATGAAAAGTAGAGAGAATATAGGAACTTTTAGAGAGAATATTCTAGATTTCCCACTTCGGCGCGGCGGCTACGCCGCCTCCTCTTTGCAAAGATTTCGAAATGTGTGATCGTTCAAAAGACAGAGATCAGTAATGTGAAAAGTATGAAGCTTCCTAACTCTGAATGACAGTACTAGACACTATCTAGTGTGATTTGTGGTACTCCAAACAGACAAATGAGAGATTTCTTGGCAAACCTCTCACACAAATAGCACTTTCCACAACAACTAGGAAGTATTGTAAGAATCTCCCCCACTCAACAGATTTTCAATCTGTCTAATGCTGCCCTGGCCTTTTGGATGCCTCCGGGACTGTGCTTTTCACAACAACTAGGAAGTATTGTAAAAATCTCCCCACTCAACAGATTTGCAACTTGTTTGATGCTACCCTGGCCTAATTGATGCCTTGTCTTCGTTCCCCACTGATGATTCTGAGCTCCAAATCTGCAAAATACACCAAAGAAGGATTCTTCCAGCCGTTTTTATCTCTCCAAGCTTTCACCTCCCATGAAGGACTTTCTCACTTCGTTGCGGAGCCTGTGACAAGCTGTATCCACTTATCAAGCATGCAGGACTATTGTTGCTCTGATACCATGTCAAGAATTAGATATGCAACATCAAGCATTCACCATAAGCAATCACCACAAGAAGGCGGAAGAAGAACACACATTGTCACTCTATCACACTAACTCATACAGAATGTAAAATGTACAAATAAACCCTGAACCCCTGATAGAGAGAGAAAACCTACGAGTAGACTAATAGACTAGCCTATGGCTAATGATAGCTGGTCACAACTATCAACATTAATGTACCTCGTAAACAGTAACAATGAAGTTTATCATTGATTTCTAACAACTTTGTCATCTCTCAGTCTCCACTTGGTGATGATGGCTGCATCACCTTCTGGTTTGAGCTCTGTGCCATCAACGATGTCCCACAGTTCTTTGGCTAGAAGTATAACCATCATCTTGAATTTTTAGAGATGGTAGTTATCTCTATCGAGTTTCTCAATGAGAGATGAACTAGACGATGGATCCATTTTGGTCAAACAAAATCGTTGGTAGAAACAACGATTGTTGGAATACTGTTGGCTACACATTTGCTAGAAAGACGTCTTGATAGACAATAGAAATGCAGATTACTGAAATGCTCGCTCTGATGCCATGTCGTAAAACGTGGAGATGACCGACAGGGAAAGCTCGAAGCTTTGAGCATAGGTGTGTAGGAACAAAAACACAACAGTTAGTGTTGGAGAGAGAGGGGAGATGAATGACGAACACGAACGAGACACAAACTTGAACAAGACCCAAACGAGAAACGAACTCGAACAGAAAATGTTGGTGTGCAGCAGAACGAGTTATACGACTCTCTCCATAAGCATGACTATGCCTATCAGAATGAACAGAACTTTAATGATGGAAATCATGGTCATTCTTGATTACGTAGCCAAGCATTAATGGATGAAGCACCAGAAAAATAATTTTTCACGAATAGCAAGACAAATTACATGTCGCGAATGATTCGCGAAGAGCTAGACTGTGCTCGACTGATAATTAGTCGCGAATGATTCGCGAAAGACAAGACCAAATATTAGTCGTCTATTACCAGAAAGAACAACTAGAAAGATCAGACAGAATGAATGATAAGCATAGCAATATTAACATAGATCTGAACGCAGAACAAAGAGTTGTATCAGATTAAGTATATCATGTATACATGTCAATAATGCGGTAGAGAACAAGATAATAGCGGACAAAACTGTGTGTCCTACGAAACTTATTTTAATCTATAAAAAGGGATGAAACCTTAATTCTGACAAGAATGAAAAATCAATGCTCAGGGCATCTACTTTGTCTACTTCTGTATCTGCCTCTTCACTCATCAACTTATTCACCCATTCTCCTCTACATGAATACACAAATGGTATCCAGTATATATACATTATATTACAGGTGTGCAGATGTGGAAAGTGCAGGATGTGTTGTTTGTAAGAGATCGTGGGTGGCTGCAGTTGTTGTCCAGTCTATTAGCGCAGCTGCATGGGGTCAGAGTGAAAAGGTGCAACGTCAGTCAGTGCTGAAGTGACCGTTGGTGATGACGTTTCGCCTGTCACCATAACTTGTGTAAAAACACAGTGTCGCGATCCTTTCGCGTTTTATTCGTCTGTGCAAATTTGTGTGTAAATATGCAGGCTGCGCGACAACGTTAGTAAATATGCAGTATGAATGGAGGCAGATTAAAATGGGATTTAAGGAGAGTAGAAGTAATAAATCCAAACCCCCCCCCCCCCTCTTAATCTAGATCCGTGAATGCCTTGATCTTCAGACTGAGCAATGCACAAAATTTGTTGTGTGCATTAACACTGAGTGCTTTCATGAAGATGTCTAGAACCATGTCCTGCATTCTGCAGTACGTTAAGCTCACCTCTCTGTCGAGAACCTTGCCCCTGATGTAGTGATACCTGATCTCAATGTGCTTACTCCTAGAATGAAATCTAGGGTTGGTCGATAAGGCAATAGCACTTTGGTTGTCACAAACAAAATTGTAGGGCTGTACTGATATAGATTGATGTCTGACAGCAAATTTCTCAACAAAAATGCTTCCTTAATAGATTGAGAAGCAGCAATGTATTCTGCTTTAGTAGAAGAAAGTGCGATAGAGGTTTGCTTACGACTGTTCCATGAAATAGGACCTCCGGTGAAGAAGAATGTAAATCCAGATGCGGACTTATGATTGTCTGCATCCCCTCTCCAGCTTGCATCAGAATAACCATTGAGTTGATGAAGATTGTCGTTGCTGACATCTCCATAGCAGTTGCACTAGTCCATGGTAGCTTGAATATATCTCATGACTCGAATAAGAGCCTTCCAATAGGTAATGCCAGGATTAGCCATGTATTGGCTGAGTGAGCTAACAACAAAAGAGATATCTGGTCTTGTATAGACCATTGCATACATGAGAGATCCTAGCATCAATCGATACGAATACTCTCTCATTTGCTACTCTTCTTGCTTGGTCTAGGGACTTTGGTCCTTTGACAAATGCAAACCTGGATCCATTGGTGAGTGAGCTAATTTACAATTTATCAAATTGTATCTGTTAAGAACATTATGAAGATACCTTTGTTGAGTGATATAAATCAGTCGATTTGCTCTGTCTCTGTGGATTTGAATTCCCAGACAGAAGTGAGCTTCACCCAGATCAGTCATGTTGAATTCTGAGAACAACATCTCTTTCAAATCCTTATCCATATTGGTATTGTTGCTGAAGAGCAACGTATCATCCACGTACAAGGTGATGATAATGAAGGATTGCTGCACTAACTTTGAATCAATGTTGCAATCAGCAGTGCTTGGTTTAAATCCTTGTTCAATGAGGAATGTATTGATTCTCTGAAACCAAGCCCTGGCAGACTGTTTCAAGCCATACAGTGCTTTGTGGAGTTTACAGACATGATTCTTCATGCCTTTCAGAATGTATCCTTTGGGCTGGATCATGTAGATATCTTCTTGTATAATTCCATTCATATAGACTAAAAGTCTCACTGTAATTGACATTCGGGATCTGGGTGAATCCTCGTGCTACTAGTCTGGCCTTCCTTCGATCAATTGTTCCATTGGCATTATATTTGATCTTAAAGATCCATTTGCAATCAATGATATTGCAACCAATAGGAGCTTCGACTAATGACCATGTCTGATTCTTGATCAGAGAGGAATACTCTCTGTCCATGGCTTCTCTCCAGAGATCAGAGTCTGATTGGCTAAGTGGCTCTTTGACTGTCGTCGGTTCCTGCATTAAGAGACAAGTAGACTCAGGAGTACACCTTGTGGGTTGTGTGCACACTCGGCTTGATCTTCTAGGCGGATTCGACTGATAAACCGCTCCTGGGACTTATTGCTGGGTAGCAGCAACATCTTCGTCTAATTTGCTATCTCGAAGTGGGTCAACAATAGACATGCCTGAGCCAGAAGCTCGGACTGTCGTGTCAATGGCAGGTGATGAAGGTTCTTCTTGAGCAATATCCTTGCCTTTGAGGTCGACGAACTGATCCTCGATAAAGACTATATCCCGGCTATACAAGATTTGCTGGGTATCAGGATCGTACAGCTTGTAAGTGTTATCAGACAAAGTATATCCGATCAGGATGGTCTTGAGACCTTGGAAGTCCAATTTCTTCCTTGTGTCCTTTGGGATCTGCGCGTAGGCAATGCACCCAAACACTCTTAGGTTCTTCAAAGAAGGCTTAGAGCCTGTCCATACCTCGTGGGGTGTCTTATCTGAGAGGGCCTTGGTCAAACATCTGTTCTGGATGTAAGTTGCAGTGGAGACAACTTCAGTCCAGAATCTCTTGGACAATGATGCATGCGAGAGCATACATTTGGCGATTCGACCAGAGTATGGTTCTTCCTCTCAGCTAAGCCATTAGACTGAGGACTGTAAGGAGTGATGAGTTGCTACTCAATGCCTTGGCTTTGGCAGTACTCCTTAAACTCGACATAGATATATTCTCCACCGTTGTCTGACCTTAGGGCCTTGATCGTCCTTCCAGTCTCCTTTTCTGCACGCTCCTTGAAGATTCTGAAGCAGTTAAAGGCTTCTGATTTCTTCTTTATGAAGTACACCATAGTCCTTCTAGAGAATTCGTCAATAAAGGTTTTAAAATACTTGGCATCCTTCAGCGAAGGATTTTTCATCGGGCCACAAATATTTGAATGTACAACATCTAACAATCCTCTAGCAACATGATGATGGCTTGACTTAAATGGTTTCCTAGTTTGTTTACCA
This sequence comes from Diphasiastrum complanatum, assembly GCA_029204225.1. Taxonomy (NCBI): domain Eukaryota; kingdom Viridiplantae; phylum Streptophyta; class Lycopodiopsida; order Lycopodiales; family Lycopodiaceae; genus Diphasiastrum; species Diphasiastrum complanatum. Next base: position 29,933,613 of record CM055097.1, read on the forward strand.
ACTAGACAGTCTTGACAGACAGGTAACTCGACCTTTTCGCAAAGATAGTCAAGATCAAGAATAATAGATTGTCTAGACATTCATTGTACAACAACATGATTTAAATGACCAAGTCTATATTGCCAAAGTAAACATTTATTTGTATGAATTGAAGTACTGAGAGCCTGACTAGAGGCAAAAAAAAAATGACTCAATTTATACAAGTATCCATGTCTCTTTCCGAGTGCTAGGATCTTGCCTATCCTATCAACTACTTTACACTGATCACATTCGAATTCTACTCTATGTCCTAGATCTGTGATTCTGCTTACAAAGATCAGATTCGTAGATAACTTTGGTACATACAGGACTTTAGAGAGTAGCTTAGACTGATCATTTGCAAAGCGTAATCTTACAATACCTTCACCTTTAATAGCTTGTGTGCTATTGTCGCCAAGGTGAACGAATTTCTGAGTACTATAAGGTGTATAGGACTCGAAACAGCAAAACACAATGGAAAACACACTATGGAGCAACCACCCAACCAAGTAGAAGCAACCAATCAACTCTAGAAGCTTCACCCCCAAGCCAAGGAACAAGAAGCATGAATGTAGAGTGAAACCCTGGCAATGAATCCATGATCACAATGAGGAGTAGGACGAGTTTGGACCCAATATATAGAGCCAAAAGCATCCTGGGCACATAGCCATGCATAGCCCTAAGTTCCCTATACATAGATTCACCTAGAATAGAGTCCTAAGCATGGACCACCTATTCATAGAATTGCTATTGATAACTCTACACAAGCATACACTGTCTCATACCTTGTCTAAACTCCATTTAGTGTGTTCTAGGCCTCACAAGGATATTAGTTACTTTCGGGTCACATCTAGTATGATGTGGCATAACTAACATCTTGATTTACTAGAGTACCGTGTGTCTAAGAGTAGGAGTATACTGAATCCTACTTACTGGTCATCGACATATCATTCTTCCCTCCTTAAACTGTCTCTATCATTAGAAACTCTCTAAACAGGAATGAATAACAGAAACAGTTCTTTTAACTTTAAATATCAACCTAGAAAATCGTTATCCTTAGTCTAACTTTCACATCAAACACTAAGCGATAAATTTTCCAACTGGGTTATATTCACCATAAGTTAGTAACATCACCTTCATGTAAAACATTTACATAAAACACTGGGTGAGATAACCTAACTTAGGAGACTAAAGTTAAAGAAATAATAAAATAATTATAATTACAGTATGAAATTATCCACAACTCTGACAGAGAATTTATTAAGCTTTCAAATACAAATATCCTTAGAATCCGAATTCTAAGATATGATAATTCATTCACTTAGAACCTCTAGAAGAATCATTAAGATATAGAATGATTAAAACTCAACTCTGAGTATCCAAGATACTCCTTTGAGTTAAATGCTCCTATTCTAGCACCAAATGCAAAAAAATAACATTCATTCATCTTAACAGACTTGTCTGTCTCCTAAGATAACTGGAGATCCAATCAAATGAAGACAGTGTACTCAAGCATCTGCAGACCATAAACTGTAGTAGAATACATCCACTAGATAAATTCAACTCTCCACAAATAAAATACTTATCTTGTGAGAATATCTGTGAGATCCATAGGTTCTCAATAATACTGGAGTAGAGAGATTCAAAACACTGGTATGAATTCTTACTCAAACAATGGATCAAGAATTAATCATCACACTTAAGAATCAATACTTAAACTAAGATTAGGTTGATCCAATATAGAACTTTCAGACTTAAATTTTGATCAAACTTACTTATATTTCAATCAAAATGGAATTAGTAACTTTTGACCTTTTATTGTACTACTAATAGATAATGATTAAATATCAATCCAGATCCAGATTGTCCGTACAATCTCTAGAGAATTTCTCTTATTTGAAAAGTTCCAATTAGACATCTTACTCTGAATCTATCCGAAATTCCTTAATCTCATTTCTATACCCTAGTTGGTTCTCTTCTTAAAGCTATGCAACCAACAGATTCCCAAATAGAATTTTATCCCACCACTTCACCCATCTTTTTAAAGAAATTATAAATTTCTATAAAAGTTAACTGGAAATATGATATATGAAAATATCTAAATCCTAGAAAAGTCAGTAATAAGTGCTTCTACTAAAGGATTCACCCTATTATACACAAGACTTCTCCTTCAAATATTTTCACTCTGAGTGATAGAAACTACGATTCCATCGAAATCCAATTATGCAACAGAGATCTTCCATGGTTTAAGAAATTGAAACATTTTAACCTTAGAATTTATCTGAATTCCAAGTCTATTCACACAAGTAGAAATTTATATGACATAACAGTCTTTCAAAAGACTAACTTCATGCTGGAAAAAATTTATATAAACTGGTCTGATGTCTTATATTTGAGAAATTACTAAGAAGTAAAGGACTAATTAAGAAAGCGACAAATAGATTTGAGGGCCTCTGATTTTGTAAATAATGAGATACCACTACAATAGGATCTAGATTAAACGTCAAAATTTTCCAAAATATCCCACATTTGATCGAATGGTTTTTTTCTTTTCCATATCGTGACTAGGTACTAAAACACACCATTGATCATCAGATCTTTACAGTCCTAGAATTTTCTTTCCAAAATTACTGATGTTCCATACCATCAGCTTTTCCTTCCAGAAAACCCTTAACCGCCTTATCTGATATTCTAGAGATCCATTGATCATCTAGCTGTCCTACAATCACTATAGGAAATTATCTCTTGTTCCCAAACACTGGAGAATCCTTTTATTTGGATGACTGACATGCCTATCAGATGGATACCCAAAATCCACATCTGATTATGTGACTTAGACAGAAGAATTAACATGGTTCAATATTATATCCTGATCCTTTCTGGTTAATGATAAGCTTCAAATCCCTACTGATGCATCAAATCTAGAAACCAGCTTCTGTCAACTAACAGATTCAATGTAATCCACGTATCATATTCCACTTCTAAACCTCACAATTGACATCCAAAACTGCAGATAACTCAATGGTTACAAAGATATCAGTTACAAATTCAACTGAATGAATTCTAACCAAGAAATTAATAATCAGTATTAAGCAATTATTTACAGGAATTACCTAAATCCTAACTGCGAAATACATTTTCCGATCGCACTTACTACCTCTGATGTCCACTCTTCTTCCTTTTTTAGAATTTTCAGTTCCTTGAAAATCTATTTCAACTAAGGTACCAAGAAGACGTAACGATATTAGTAAATGTTCAAAAATTAATTACTGTAGTAAAAAGTCCAAAACAATTTCATTTTTGTCCTATACCTGGGCTGAATATCTGATATATCAAAAATCATTCACTAGTATATGAAATAGTACTAGTTTGATCTTTTGAATATAATTCACCATAGGATTTTACTGGAAATGAAAACAATTATGTAATTCCTATTATTACAATTTTCCAATAAAGTTGGATTGTTTTTCCTTTTTATTGACTGGTTTGGCATTGCTCCGTTAATATTGACAAAACCTATCCAAACATAAAATATGAAATACATGAATGGAAATCCCACCAATAGGATTTCAGTAATTCTTAAACCCTATCCTATTCGATTTATTGATTAGATAAAGAATATTATTGCCACTCATCCAATCTGGTCATTTCATATTGTTTGACGATTTTAATTCAATTTTAACGAGTATCTTGCACAACATTCACTTGGCTGATTTCTATCGATCAACATCGATTAGAAAACTTATCAGAGAAGCAAGTGATTTCCAATTTTTACCAAATTAAAATTCAACAACAAAAAGATTCAAATTTTAACTTTCAATCTAGGAGTTCCCAGCTCCAAAGTTAAAAAATGACAGCACATTAAAAACTGTCGCAATTCATTGCGGTTCCTTCTGTCAATTTTAACTTATCTATAATCGGAAAATAATTTAGACTTAATGAAAACACTGTGATCAGATTTGACTGATAAACTCAGTTTTATCAATTCACTAATCTAAACTGATTCCATAGATAATGGAAAAATGATCAAAATTTTGATTTTTTTTCGAAAAACTCAAAATTTGCTTTATTTTACGTAATTCAAAAATTCTGACGAAAATATTGTTAGTATAAAAGGCAATCGAAGTCGAAAAAATTGAAACACTATCCGATTCCTAATGTTACTAACCCAATGTCAAACTGGCATGCAAAGCACACTACATCAGTCACAAACGTCATTACGGAATTTTTTTACGTAAACTTCAGTTTTACGGAATTTGTCAGCCATTAACATTGTTTTGTGACCCAACTGTCAGAGCACATGCGTATGACCACTCAAATCGATTGTAAATCCCTCATGCATATCAGAATCACTCTGAGAATCAGCATGCAACTAATCTTACAAATTAGGAAAATGACTGGCATGCAATCAGAACAATTTCAAATTTTGCAAATTTTACTCACAAAACTGCAAAACTTTAGATGATCATAACTTTGGCTAGAGGACACCAAATTGGGTGCTGTAAAGCTCAATACAGAGGGAGACCAAGTGAACAAGATGCTTGCCATGTTAGCTTGCCACCTAGGCTTCACACGTGGGAGATCAGAGCTTCCAGAAATCTGTAGTAGGGTTCACTTCCACAAGGAATCATGCAAAAACATACAAACACCCATCCTAGCCCAAAATTGATGTTACTAACAATCTTAAATAGCCAATTATACTTCCATGAAGCATTCATACTGATCCTTAGATGCAGTATAGACTGAGAACAAAGATTTCTTGGTAGAAGTCAAAATAGCTTCAAACTTGATGGAGATGGTGCATAAGCCACCGACCATCAATTCACAGGTCTGAAAGCTTGCTGGGAAGGTAAAAAGGAATGCTAATCATGCTATAATTAATTCCAAAATGATCTCCTTATGGATTTGGAGAGATCCATCCCCCAAAAATCACCAAAAATAGCTCCAAAAAAGCATCACAAATTGGCCTTCAAGGACAATTCTCCATAAAACCACAAAGAATCTTAAGAGTAATGGACCTTAGCAACATGGAAATTGAAACTGGGATAGTACACCCACTTGAAACCTTTCTATCCACCTTGGAAGAGAATTCCCGTGGTTCCAATCCAAAATTTCGACGAAAGGTAGCCCTTCTCCATGTTCTCCAATCTCCGTAAGCCTTGCTCTGATACCACTATAAGGGAAGCTCCCTAAGATCCTGCTTACAAGACAAAACACAATGGAAAACACACTATGGAGCAACCACCCAACCAAGTAGAAACAACCAATCAACTCTAGAAGCTTCACCCCCAAGCCAGGAGCAAGAAGCATGAATGTAGAGTGAAACCCTGACAATGAATCCATGATTACAATGAGGAGTAGGGCGAGTTTGGACCCAATATATAGAGCCAAAAGCATCATGGGCACATAGCCATGCATAGCCTTAAGTTTCCTATACATAGATTCACCTAGAATAGAGTCCTAAGCATGGACCACCTATTCAAAGAATTGCTATTGATAATTCTACACATGCATACACTGTCTCATACCTTGTCTAAACTCCATTTAGTGTGTTCTAGGCCTCACAAGGATATTAGTTACTTTCGGGTTACATCCAATATGACGTGGCATAACTAACAGCTTGATTTACTGGAGTACCATGTATCCAAGGCTAGGAGTATATTGAATCCTACTTACTGGTCAGGGACATAACAACTACCTTATGCATAGTCTCTTTCTACGAAAAGTGGTTTTCCCAACAATGTGGAGGATGGTGACTTTAGAAATCCTAACTTGTTTTTTATTGTAGAAATTTTTTTATGTTTATTAAGTATAGTTATAGGTTTTTAAATTCCAAGACTCGACCGGTCTCGTACAAGCTAGATCAAGTGGTGTACTTGCTACTATACTGATGGCGAGTCAAAATACTAAGAGAATACTGAGAAATCTCAGTTGGCGAGTTAAACAAGGCGCAAGTCAGAAAAAATTGACAGGAAATAAAAAATGGGCGAGAAATTTGAAATGGCGAGTCAGGATGCAAGTAAGGCAGTTTGACTCGTCGACCTCCAGAATGGTAATTCTGAGGCTACTGGTCACTCTATATTGATGGCGAGTCAAATGGCTAAGTAGCATAACTAACAGCTTGTTTCACTGGAGTACTATTTGTGTATCCAAGACTAGGAGTATACTGAATCCTATGTACTAGTCATGGACATGACAATGTATTTTTATTTTTTGTCCTAATTTCTTTCAAGAAATTCGAGGGAAGTTCATACTCTTTATTAGTAGCAAGAATGAGCCTTTCTTTTTTGAAACTTAATAAATATATAATACTCTCAAGCCAACCTTACAAAAGAATTTGTAACAATATGACAAAATCAATAGAACAACAAAGAAAACCTAGCATTTCATAATTAGAACTAAAACTAGTGAACAAAAAATTAATATAAAAACTTTAAATGAATCGTTGAAATCTCAGTTGCACAAATTTGCTTGTAAGACTATATTTTTTAGAAGGAAACTTCATATAATGCTCATGGGCAATGTTCACAAATATCGCACGAGTTGATAAACCAATTTGTTGATTTCATATTTTAATGGGTGAATTTTGCAAGTAGTAGGAAATCCAAAACTTGATAAGAAATTGATGCAAGCTAAAAGTCTGAAAGAAATTTTATTCGTCTATGCGGATATTTGGGAGGATAATAATGTATTCCTATAAAAAAGAGCCCAAGCCTCACTTGGTAGCTAGCATATTATGAGGTTGGAATCACAAATTTATTCATAGTAGGATTTTTGAAAGAAGTTGACTTCCAAAAAAAACTTGTAGCTAGTCTCTTTTCTAGAAAAATTGATGCTAATAAAATATTCACATGATTTTTAATCTTTGAGTTGTCAAATAATTAATACTCATTGTGCTTCTTATGTTAATCTAGAAAAGAACATAAAATATAAACAATGTGGTTATATTGCCCAAATTTTGCACAATACTCGATAGAATCTACTTATGGGCAATATAAGACTTAGGTATATAGTTGTAATAAGAATCATGTTGAAATTGAATAAAACATACTACTTAAAAGTTACAAAAGATTTATTTACATACTTGTAGCACATATCACCTTCAAATATTGAATAAGGCATGAAATCTCTTAAAATTTTGAGTAATTAGTTATGATAGATAGATATTTGTCTAATTAAACTTATTTTGGAGTTTATTCAACATGATATCTATCTATAAGGAATGACAAATTTAGTAGTAGGGAAATTTTATTTAGCAACAGTTTTGAGATTAAGGATTTACACAAGGAGATTGATATAACATGAGAACGCTTGTCTTAAGCCACAATTACATTGTGTCAAAAATTCAATAGCAAAGATTGCATTTTGAAAGAATTAAAAAATTGAAAAACTCATTTTAGTGCTAGACTCACCTGGAGGTGACACCTCATCTTTGATGGGGCAAGAGAGATAGGAAGAACGAGAACGGAGAAGAAAGCAAGAATGTTGCGGAACAGCTCTCTCGTTCTAATCGGTTGCTAGGTGCAAAAACTGTCTAATAGACAACTTATGCTAAAGATGAACACAGCTTAATACATTCTGATTGCCCAATAGGATCTTAAAAATTAATTCATACTCTAAAACAAGACTACAGTCCACCGAAGAGATTAGAGATGGTTTGTGTGTGGTATTACTGAAATCAGATTCAATGTGAAGTATAGTTCTGAAATAAATGGAAGAGCAATATGATATCGCGAGTTCCTCGGGCATCAAGGACAGTCATCGTCTGATCAGAAATTGAGTCGTAGACGTCCGTGTTATGATCAGAGTGAGTATACAAGCGTGATCAAACAACAATGAAAGTGCATTCAATCACAACATGCATTCATCTACGTTGTACACAGATAAAAACGTGCTGCTACTTTACTGAAGCACAATACAAAATAGCAATTACAACCAAAAATTGATGGCGTAATTGGGAGGCTCAAACAATACATCACATGGACGAAGCAACCACTACTCTATGCTTGGATGATCTATTTATAGATTTCATCCATGTATTAATTACATTGAATGTTTGTCACCTAATTGGGAAAGTTGTTGTACTTGAAAGTATATGGCTTTTGTGACAACTATACATAGTATATACAGTCAATAATTCAGCATCGTTGACACGGACGAGGGCGTCGTTGGAATGTTCCTTGTTTATTTTAGACGACCTTCGGGATTTTAGTGTTCAGTAAGACTTTGGTGGAACATAAAGAGCATCTTAGGATTGTCTTGGACATTCTAAGAAGGGAAGAGCTTCGCAAAAAGCCGAAGGTGCCTTTAAAAAGGCGAAGATGTCTTTAAAACAGTTTAACTCATGAAAATAGATGACCTTCGGGAATTTTCTCTCTCTTCACATTTTTTGAAAAAATGCCCAAAAAAAAACCGAAGGTTTTGAAAACAGTTAAGCTTTTGAACTGCACAAGTTAAACTTTTGAACTATGCAAGCGTCGCATTTCGGGGAAATGCAAAAAAGTCGAAGCTGTTGAAAACATAGTGTATTTCTGCAGACTGTCGAAAAAGGTAATGTATTTCTGCAGACTTGTTCTAAATGCTAATTTCGTGGAAGTTGTTGAAGATGGCCAAGTCTTCGATGACTTTTAGTTATTGAACTTAACATCTGAACTTGAAATTGTGATAGGATTGGTTACCCTTTGCTGGAGATCAGCCGGAAGCCCATTGTAGATGTTCTTCAAATAAATTGGCTGTCTAAGTTTGTGATTCCTGTAGGTATCAGATGAGCAGACGTAGAACCAAAGTTGGCTTTACCTGACCCTAGATCAATGATCAATAAACATGCATGAAGAATCATGAAATAGAAATTAGTCATTCACCAAGGAGACAACTGTGGGCTTAATTTCCAACAGTCCCCCTTAAAGTCACGGTTGGTGCCTTGGTATCTTCGTCAGGTTCAGCATGTTGAAGAACTTCTAATGCTTGATCCTGGGAAGCGCTTTGGTGAAGATGTCTGCGACCATTTCTGTTGTGGAACAACATTGGAGGATCACTTGCCCTAAGAAAACTTTCTCCCGAATGAAATGATATTTGATTTCTATGTGCTTGGATTTGCCATGAAATCTGGGATTCAGTGTCAGCGAGATACAGCTCATGTTGTCACACAGAATGGTGGTAGTATTAAATTGAGTGTGATGTAAGTCGTGAAGTAATAACCTGATCCATACAGCTTCTTTTGAAGCTTGGCATGCTGCAATGTACTCTACCTTTGTCAAAGAAAGCGCAACTAATTTTTTCTTCCTTGAATTCCACGAAATCGGTCCCCTTGCCAGATAAAAACAGAACTTGGGGGGTAGATTTTCTGGTAGAAATTGTTCCTGCCCAATTTGAGTCGGAATAGCTTCGCAGGACAAGTGGATTGATAGCATTTTCATCATAACATAAGATGTGATCTAAACTTCTTTGAATATATTTCATCACTCTCTTCAATGCTTTCCAATGAGAGATCCTGGGATTAGACATGAATTGACTTAACAGTGTATACTAAATTTGGTCTAGTACATAGCATTACATACATTAGAGATCCAATTAGTGAATGATAAGGGTACTTCGCTAAGTCGAGTACTTCACTATCAGTCTCGGCACAAGAAGGTTTAGTCAATACTATACTTGGATCCATTGGAGTATCAATGGATTTGCAATCAGACATATGAAAATTTTCTCAAATGCCTTTTAGATATGTCTGCTGGCTAAAATAGATCTTCTTTCGAAGTCTATTTCTAGTAATGTGAATTCCTAAGAAAGAATGGATAGCTCCTAAATCAGTCATGTCAAATTCCTTTGACAGATCACTCTTAGTAGTGTGCAGAAGAGAAGTGTCGTTAGACAAAATAAATGCATCATCTACGTAAAGAGCTATGTGAGCTGAATTGGTGCCTATATGCTTTGAATAAACATTACAGTCAGCTGAATTGTTTGCAAATCCCAATTGAATGAGGTAAGAGTTGAGTCTATCAAACCATGCTCTTGCGGCCTATTTCAGACTCTAGATTGCTTTGTGCTCTTGGCCTTTGACTTCGAATCCTTCCGGTTGGAAGGTGTACAGCTCCTCTTTGAGATTGTCGTTGAGATATGTTGTCTTGACATCCATTTGGTGCATTTTGAGGTCTTCCGCAGCTGCTAACGCAATCAGAGTCCTGATTGATTGCATTTTGACGACGGGACTGAAAATTTCTTGATAATCCACTCATTGGACTTGAGTGAATCCTAGCCACCAGCCATGCTTTCCATTTGACAATGGAACCATTAAAGTTGATCTTCTTCTTGAAGATCCACTTGTTGTCGATAATTCTCTTGTGAGTGGGGAAGTCGATCAGTGTCCAGGTCTGATTCGTCAAAAGTGAGTTGTACTCGCTTTCCATAGCTTCTTGCCACTTCACAACATCCTTGGAGTTAATTGCTTCGGCTAGGCTCTTTGGTTCTTTTGATGAAGTCTAGAATGATTGAGGTGCATACCTCTCAAGAACTGTCCGAATCCGTGAGAATCTATAGACGTTTGGTTGACCAGAATGCGATGATGCTTCTTCTTGAATTTCTCCAAATCTACTCGAGCTAGTTTGGTCTCGTCTGATGACAGGTTTTGTCGGCTGCTCGGCTTCTGTAGCTGTAGCTGCAGGTTCTGTAGAAGGAACATCAACGTTGGAAGAATCCATGCTACGTAAAATAGGATGAAATGACATAGCATCGTTTATCGATGGTTGTTTGAAATCATAATATGTATGTTCTTGAAATATTATATCCCTAGAGACAAATACTACATTGGTGGATGGATCATAAACTTTACAATTATGTTCATTAGGATAGCCAATGAAAATACATTTATTTGTCCTATGATCCAGCTTCTTTCTAAGCTGTTTAGGAATGTAAACAAAACATATACAACCAAACATTTTTAAATGTCTGACACAAGGCTTGTTCCCATGCCAAACTTCATGAGGAGTCTTGTTGTTGACGGCTTTGGTGCTGGATCTGTTCTGTACGTAACTGGCTGTGGCAGTAGCTTCTGTCCAGAACTTCGTAGGTAGGTGTGCTTGATGTAGCATTGATCTGGCTGAGTTGAAAAGAGTTTGGTTCTTCCTTTCTGCAATCTCGTTCTGTTGAGGTGAATAGGAAGTGGTGAACTGTCTATTAATACCATGTTTAGCCATGTAGTCGGACATCTCGTTAGAGATGTATTCGCCGCCACCATCAGTTCGAAGTGCCTTCACTTTTGTAGACGTTTGTGTCTCAACCATGGCCTTGAATCTCTTGAAGCATTCAAAGGCTTCAGATTTGTGCTTAATGAACATGACTGTAGACCATCTAGAATAATCATCTATGAAAGTGATAAAATAGATTGCATCTCCTAATGACGGTGTTGACATTGGACCATAGAGATCGCTATGTACAAGATCCAATACATGCTTTGTCTTGATGGAAAGAAGGGAAGTTTAGTCCATCAACTAAATTATTACAACGTATATAAGAAAAGGATCTTGTATTCATGTGTCCAAATCAACTATGCCACAGAACAACACTGTCGTTTATATTTTCATTAGAGATACTAGCTAATGCAACTGAATTAGAGAGTACATAAAGATTTTGACTCTAGTGCATGTAGTCAGAGTAATATCTTCCTCGAGTATTTTACACTGCTCAGATGAGAAAGTAACAGTGTAGCCCTCATCAGTTATCTTAGAGACTAATAATAGGTTCTTTGATAACTGAGGAACATGAAGGATGTTAGGAACACAAATGGACAAATCGTTGTTGAAGCTAATCTTCACTGCTCCTTTGCCTTCCACGCGTATGGTGCTAGAATCTCCGAGGTAGATAAATTGGTCTTTGTTGTAAGCTGTGTACTCCGTAAACCATTCCTTGCGAAAGGTCATGTGTTGGGTAGCGTCGTTGTCCAGGTACCAGCTATCACAGTCTTCACTACTGCTGTAAGCCATTAACAAGTGTGTGTCTTGCACCTTGAAGTTGGCCGCATTGGAAGAGTCTGGCTGCTATTGTTGTTGCTGCTTCTTTGTCTCGTTGTAGATTCGGATACGACACTCCTTGATGTCATGATTAGCTCTATTGCAATATCTGCAGAAAAGCTTCTTGCGCGATCCACCATGCTCACCTTGAGTGTGAGGCTTTTGTTGTTGTTGTTGCACTTGATTCTTGCCCTTGGAATAGTCTTTCTTCTTGGTGTATAGAGCCATGGATTTGTCTTTGATGGATAGGCTGCTAGTCTTTCTCTGCATTTCTTCTTGAAGAAGATGACCAATCACCTTTTGAAGAGTGAGGTCGAGTTGTGTGGAGATCATCACCACAAAGTGTTCATATGACTTTGGAAGAGAAGAAAGCAAGGTCATGACGACATCATCATCTTGAGAATAGAACATCCTACAGCTGATAACTGATCTAACAAAGACTTGAAGCTGTTGATGTGAGAAGTGATGGCAGTAGAATTAGACATGCTAAGAGTAAAAAACTTTCTTCTAAGATGTAATCTCGTGGTTACATCGTGAGTCTCATAGAGACTTGATAACAAGTCCAGTGCTTCCTTAGAGGTTTTGCACGTGGTAACGTGAGATATTTGGGAGTCGGCCAGATTGAGTGTGATCTATGCTAAGGCCTTTTGATCTTTGATCCTCCAGGCCTTTGCTTGATCACCATCTTCTGGTTTCAGGTTTGCACCTTCTACTACATCCCAAAGATCTCTATCTATCAACATCATTCTAAGTTTTAACTTTCAGATGTAGAAGTTAGAACCATTAAACTTGTCCTTGATTCTAGCTTCACTGAGTGATGAAGATGAAGAGCTACCTATATGAGACATGATAACATTATACAAATAGAACAAACTTAATCTCTCAGTTTATCTGAACTAAGCTCTGATACCAATCTGATGGGGCAAGAGAGATAGGAAGAACGAGAATGGAGAAGAGAGCAGGAACGTTGCGGAACAGCTCTCCCATTCTAATCGACTGCTAGGTGCAAAAACAGTCTAATAGACAGCTTATGCTAAAGATGATCACAACTTAATGTGTTCTGATTGCCTAACAGGATCTTAAAAATTAATTCATACTCTAAAACAAGAGTACAATCCACCGAAGAGATTAGAGATGGTTTGTGTGTGGTACTACTGAAATGTGAAGTATAGTTCTGAAATAGATGGAAAGGCAGTATGATATTGCGAGTTCCTTAGGCATCAAAGACAGCCATCGTCTGATAAAAAACTGAGGGGTTGTAGACGTCCGTGTTCTGATCAGAGTGAGTATACAAGCACATTCAAACAACAATGAAAGTGCATTCAATTACAACATGCATTCATCTACATTGTACACAGATAAAAACGTGCTGCTACTATATTACACTGAAGCACAATACAAAATAGCAATTACAACAAAAAATTGACGACGTAATTGGGAGGCTCAAATAATACGTCTCGTGGACGGAGCACCCACTACTCTGTGCTTGGATGATCTATTTATAGATTTCATCCGTGTATTAATTACATTGAATGTTTGTCACCTAATTGGGAAAGCCGTTGTACTTGGAAGTATATGGCTTTTGTGACAACTGTACATAGTATATACGGTCAATAATTCAGCATCGTTGACACGGACGAGGACGTCGCTGGAACGTTCCTCGTTTATTTTAGATGACCTTGGAGATTTTTTTCTCTTCACATTTTTCGCAAAAAGCCGAAGGTGCCCTTAAAAAGGCGAAGATGTCTTTAAAATAGTTTAACTCATGAAAATAGATGACCTTCTGAAATTTTCTCTCTCTTTGCATTTTTCGAAAAGATGCGAAAAAAACCGAAGGTGTTAAAAACAGTTAAGCTTTTGAACTGCACAAGTTAAACTTTTGAACTATGTAAGTGATTTCGGGGAAATGCGAAAAAGCCGAAGTTGTTGAAAACGTTGTATATTTCTGTAGACTGTCAACAAGGTAATGTATTTCTGCAGACTTGTTCTAAATGCTAATTTCGTGGAAGTTGTTGAAGATGGCCAAGTCTTCAATGACTTCAAGTTATTGAACTTAATATCTGAACTTGAAATTGTGATAGGATTGGTTACCCTTTGCTAGAGATCAGCCGATAGCCCGTTGTAGACGTTCTTTAAATAAATTGGCTGTCTAAGTTTGTGATTCCTGCAGGTATCAGATGAGCAGACGTAGAACCAAAGTTGGTTTCACCTGACCCTAGATCAATGATCAATAAACATGCAGGAAGAATCATGAAATAGAAATTAGTCATTCACCAAGGAGACAATTGTGGGCTTAATTTCCAACAATCTTTTAGCAAATCATCACATTAGCTACATTTAAAAAATAATAATAGGTCTTAAAAACATGTAGGATATTGGAGGGAACTCTAAAGGCAGATTCTCAAAGATTGTGGAAAAAGCCCCTAATTAATGTAGTCCTAATGTCATTTTTTTAAAATAGATAATTTAGGCATAGGCTACCTCTATGCAATATCAAGCATAAATTATAATCATCTACATTTTAGAAATTCATCCAGTCCATATTTTTGGTTGTTTTGTTTTAGGTTGGTCCATAGCCTTCCACATGGAATTGTGTGAGTGGTAAAGTAGACTTTCCATTGGGATTCCACCTTGGTGTGAGATTTACCTTAATGAGGGTATTCCTCTTTGTAAGCCTTGAGCCTCAAGTAGTGCTCGGGAAATCTCTTTTTGAGTTCTTTTAAAAAAAACATGCATTTTACAAAACTTTTCAATTTTTGAAGAATTTTTTTCACTCATAAAATGATTTATATGCTCGTGCTCAGGAAACCTCTTTTGATTTATTCTTTACAAAAATCCGATTTTATAGAACTTTTCAATGTTTTGATGACTTTCTTTCACTCATAAAATGATTTATTCTTTACAAAAAACCATCAAACTTTCTATAATACTAGCTTGCCAGTTCCATTCCTATACTTTGTCGATTTTCCTGAGCATTTAAAGTGCCACAGAATCCTTCATGAAAATTGAGGGATCTGGGAGCCATTCAGCACCACCAGTGATGTGACTTTGGTGGTGTCCCATAGGTCTAAGGATGGGGAAAGATACCACCATCTCCATTAGATACGTGATGCACCATCATAGTGAGGTCCCAGGAGATGAAAAGATACCACCACCTCCCATTAGATATGTGCTACACCATGAGTGTTCTTGCAATGGTGGTGCAAAATAGCCTCATCCAAAATTGGAAATGGTTTGGAGTCATTTTTGTTTACATATTGTGTGAGGGAATGAGGAAATAAATTCCACTCACGAGAAAAGAAAGTCCATTCTCGCCCCCCAAAAGATTAAAAAATAAATCATCTGGAACGTTCTAGATTGAGCCTGCCAGCCTGGGCCCTGCCCCAGATTGTACCGCTGACCCACTATCCCGACGTGACCATATGACCATGTGGTCATACTTCCATGGTACGTAAGAGAATATATTACCTACGAAGTACGGCTGTCTCCCGAGCCTACAATGGCCAATTGGCGGGGGCCACGTCAACACAGGTTTGGGCCGAGAAAAGGTTGGGCTCTAGCTTCGAAAAATATCTACCGGCTCGGGGTCAGGCTTGGAATTTGAAGGCCTGACCTCTATTCCGATTGATGGGCTTGGTTATTTGAAGCATTCAATTGACGTGTAAGTCTCATGATTTGCTTTTCATTGTTCAACGATTGCCTTTCAGATTGCATTTCACGTGACAGTTCACTGACGTTTTTGGCTTTATTTGAAAGGCAATTGGGCCGTCGATGGGGGTCACGCTTACAAGTTGGGGTGGCTTTTGCTGACGTGGCGAAAAGGCCCAGTCGCCGTCCGACGAGACCTTGTCGCTTAGAAACGTGGGAGCAAAAGAGTTTCGTGCGATTTGATTGGTGGAGACGGAAGGAAATGACACGTGTACATACGGACGAAGGACTGGTCCCCACCTGAAAAGGCACCGACGTGCCACAGGAGATATTCTGACTCTCGACTCGCTTTTTGGTTTTTTCCAGAGAGTACTTAGAAACGTCGTTGCAGTAGCGCGGTCACGCTCCTGGAATTTTGCGTGGCGGTTTGGCTGACCGCGAGGTTTAAGGCGCCGCGCGGTTAGCCTCTCCGTTCCGCGCGCCGTTTGTCCAGCCTTTTCTAGAGACTTCTTCCGAGTTCTTTGTCCCTTCTTCCGGTCCTTCCTATCCTTCCTTCTTTCCCACCGCGCTCTGAAAGAGCCATAATAGATTTCAACGCCCCCGCTTAGATGCATCCACGTGTTATTATGACATGTGGCAATTTATTAACCGTTAAAAGCGCGCGTACGTGGCATGATCGGAATGCTTTAGGCAATCTAACGGCGTCCACGTCTCCTTGGAAGGGGGCCTACCTCCTAGATTTTCTTGCTGCTTCTCCCTACCCCACACGCAGCGAGATATTTTGCCTCACTCACACTTAGATGTACAGCACGTGTCAGTTGTGCCACGTGGCAGCTATTTGACAGGTTTTAGGAGAGACGTGGCGGAATCTTAAGCGTCTCGGAGAATCTAACGGTGGCGCGCTCAAAAACCCTTTCGTCCACGCCTCGCTAGCTCTTTCTCTGTTTTTTTCTTTTTCTGGCGATGGCGTCTATATCTGCGGCTACTGCCCAGCTGCAGTACGGTTTTGACACGCGCTTTCGCAATTCTCTCTCTCTCTCTCTCTCTCTCTCTCTCTCTCTTGATTTGGCCAATGCTACTGTTGCTTTTACAGCAGGATGATCCAGTATGTTCTAGATGATGGATGATCTGCTTTCCGCTTTCTTTTTTAATCAAAGAATGCTATAGTTTCCGGGTTTTGCTGTAGATTTTATCTCCGGAAACTGATGCGGATTTCCGCTTTAAAGGAGATCGCGCTCAGCAGATAGCAGGCAGTTGAATTGCGATTTTCAGGACTGAATTCCCAAAAGTCGAGTTGGTTTAAGCGCTGGGGGCAAGAATGATAAGACAGCAGATTGTTCTTAAAGCATTTCTTGTAAGCGTCGTTGTGTTTTTGTAGCTAGTAGTAGAAATTTGCATCAGCTTATGTCTGTTTTTCATCAGCAGCGCCTCTAACCAGAGTCTTAAATCATTGGCGTTTCTTTTTGTTGAGTATATTAGAGGATTTGGAACCCCGGGGAGGCGAGGGGTTTTCCAATTGTTGGCCTCGAAAATTGGCATGCAATCTCGTCAGTTGTATGAAACTGAGCGAAGGTGTTGCCATGTACATACATTCCAGTCCAGACGGCCTTCTGGTTGTTCCTTCGTGAGTGCTCGGCTGGATGCATGAGGTGATTTGGTAATTGAGATTAGGTTAGACTCCAAAGATGGATAGTGGAAGAGTCAGTGGCAAGAATTTTTATGCGGTTCTTGGTGTCTTCGAAGGATGCTCCACTGCTGAGATACGTTCTGCCTACAGAAAGTTGGCCATGGTATACACAAACTTCACCATATATATGGATTCAAAATATAATGACCTGAAAACATGGTAGCTCTCGTGTGTAACCGTTTCCTTTCGGTGCAATTCTTGCTCTGGATTGTTCAACGAACTATGGGATTGTAGCTTGGCTTCTGCAAGGGATACCTAAATCGATAGATTAGGATCTCTGCATGTTTGAATGTGGATTATGGGGTCCTTTGTTTGGTGTGTTTGAGCGTTGGTATTTCGTGTTGTTCGATATAATCCATGGCTAACTGCTGGCTCTGTTTTCTCAGAAATGGCATCCAGACAAGTGTGCAAACGGTGACCCTGAGGAAGCTGAAAAATCCAAGTCGAAATTCCAGACAATTCAAGAAGCTTATTCTGTCTTAGCAGACGAGAGCAAAAGATTTTGGTACGATGCTGGACTTTACAGATCCGAAGAGGACGAAGGTGCATCCAAGGAAGCTAAATATGAGAAATATGTAAGTCTCACTGTACGCTTCTCTTTTGCTAGTTATGATGGAAACAAAGTAAAATTTTGCCTACCTTCTTGTATGCATTTCTGTGTTAGACAGGAGATCACCAAAGATGTTCTTCCCTGTTTAAGCGGTATTTTGATGTAATCAATTGAACTGGAAACGTGCAGGATATGAGTGATTTCTTGGATGAGATGCAAACGATCATGAAAAAAGTGCGACATGAGGTACGGGTGGTTTTGGGCGGTTGACTAAGTGTGGTTTGTGCTGAGCACAAGTACACTATGACTGGTTTGCCTTCAGTTATGGAATTACCATTGATATGAGTTCATACTATGTCCAAATAGAAGACACGCAAAAGGTGCTTGAGAATTGGATATTTAAACCTTGTAGCTTTATCAAAAGGGGCTTTTTTCTGGAAACGCACCTCCTAATTCGCCGCCCTTGTGACTTGTTGCATCACAGTTCTACTTGACTTGTGATGCTTGAGGAGCTGATGATGTGTTGTAGCTCCAGAGTATTCATGCTTCTATGAGCTTCAACTTGATATTTACTCAATGCATTCAAGAACTTATTCGGGTTAAACCGGTCTGCTAAAGTTAAGCTATGACAGATCTGTTTGCTTCACGATCTTGATGTGTGCGGCTGTAACGGAAACTGGGTTTTGTCGTGCAATAGAGCCTTTAAGTTTTTGTTAGGCATGCAAGTGGGCTTGAAATTTGAGAGAGACGATCACCAACATTCAGTGCCAAGTTTCTCACCTCTGCTGTGCACATATTTGAGATTAATGAACACAATGTTAATCAGTAAAATTAAAGGGACTGATGTCTTTCACAT
Source organism: Diphasiastrum complanatum (assembly GCA_029204225.1). NCBI lineage: Eukaryota > Viridiplantae > Streptophyta > Lycopodiopsida > Lycopodiales > Lycopodiaceae > Diphasiastrum > Diphasiastrum complanatum. Next base: position 29,952,374 of record CM055097.1, read on the forward strand.
GTGTGGCCCAGCAAGTAGAAACATATGCCTGTTAGCGACAGTTACCGCCGATTTGAATGATTAACTTCAATCATCTAAAATGGCTTGGATCACCTCGTTTGCTTGATCTTCATTTGAGGGTGTTGAATTCTTAGCGCAGGCACTTGCGCAAGCACAATTGGCATTGCTATTGTTAGTCCAATTCCTGTTTTATTTTATTTTAGCCATAAGCCGATTTTGGGTTAGTAGTGCCTTGCAGTGTGTAATTGGATATAGACCCTATCAAAATGTGCTCTTAATGTGGAATACATTTCTTTGATATTGTAGTGACATATATTTGAGAAACATGAGATGTGCTGATTATGTTCTACATTTTTTTACAGAGTCAGGACAATACTTTTGAAGACATCAAGGATTTATTCAAGACGTTCATGGATGGTGATGTTTACAAATCCGAAAGTGTTCGAACAAATTCTGTTCCATTTTCAAGCTATGACCGAAAAGATAGTAGGCAGAAATCAGAACAAGCCTCGATGTTTTTTGAAGACGGAGATTTTTTCCAGCAAGTGTTTGGAAGCCCTCTATCGGAATCTCGTAGTATGGGTGTAAGTGTTCTATAACTCTTGCTGTAATTCATGAAGTTCCAGAACTTACCGCTATATGACTTTCATCACAAATTGCAAATTTTTTTGTATAGCGCTTTTTCCCAGCTGTTATGTTATAATTATAACTTGGTAGGAGGATTTTCCATATCTGATTGTTTGTCGACTGATTTTGTCTTGCAGACTAGCTCTAATGTATGTTCTGGAAAAACCTCGAAAGGTCAGAAGAAGTTTCCTAGGAAACGGCAAAGGCATGACAACGGTCAGAGCAAGTTTTTATAGTCATTTCTGCAGATGATGGTAGCTGCAACAGTGGTTTATGTGTAGCAGCATGTAAATTCTAAATCCAGTTTTCTGTGCCCGTGAATAGGCCGTGTGTTTATTGAAGTGCTCGGAGCATTCATTTCTATTTCTGAATTTTTCAGAAAATTGAACTTTGACCACGCAGCTAGCTGGCTCTTGAATAGCCCAGTTCTGATTTCCAGCTTGCGAAGCATTCTTGAATTGTAGATGGGCAATTTTTTTGGGAGTCTGGAATATCCCAATTCAGGAACTTTTCAGACTGAAGCTCTTTGCAAGTGAGAAGATTTTCTTGTGAGCTTGCTTTTCTACTGCTATTCTCTTGGCTAGATTCTTGGCTTTTTTCGTCACTTAATGGATAGTTTCGCTTTTTTCACATGACCATTACGAAACAGAATTTGCACTTGAAAATTGTAAATGAACCTCTTAAAATCGAAGACTGAGTCGCAAGACTGCTGCCCATTTTGCTTTTCAAGTATGCTGCCCATTTTGCTTTGTAAGTGGGGTTTAATCTTCTGAAAGTTCACAAGGCTATCAATCATTTCTTCTTGCGAGCGCTTAGTGGTGTTGCTTTGTATATTTTGGTAAGAATGTATGATCATGTCTTACATGAAATTTTGTCCTTCTTCGAAAGCTTTTCAACCTTTGCATTGCATACGAGCGTAAGTTCATTTTTCATGTATATAGTTAATGCTTTTAAATCATCCCAAGTTAAGTCATCTCCTCTTTTCCGTATTAAGTAGTATTTATGTCTTTCTTTGTTTAATGTATTGAGCATAAGCAAATGTGTTGGAGATAATAGAAGGGTGTACCAACTAAAGACAACACATGCGAAGATCAATCCTATAGGTGGCTAACAATATTGGAAACTGCCAAAGATTTTATAGAGCATGACAGTTGACAAAGAATTGTATGGTCTTCATCCCTGAGAACAAAAATGTGTAAAGTAGGGCAAGTGTGTTGTTTTGCATGTATTTAGCCATGTGCTCAATAATGATAAGTACTAGACATAGCCTTGCAGCTAAATAAGAATAGGATCTATTATAATTAAAAGTGTTCTCGGACAGCGAGCAGTCATGCTGTGACAGCCGGCGTGAGCGCTGCCCAGGACCCCTTTTTTTTGAAATTTTCTTTCATGTTTTTTTTAAGGCAGCGGTCGTGCTGCCCCACGGGCAGCCTGACCCTGCAGAAAAAAAACTTCCCATTTTTCAAATTTTTAGCCCTCCCCCCCGCCCAAAACCCTGCCTTGCCTTGCCCGCCCGCCCGCCCGCCCACCAACTTGCGGGCTTACATCACTAGTAAGTAACTAGAACGTTGATTAAAGGGCTTGGGCACTCATACTATCTTGTTTTTGGTGGGTTTTGTAATAATTGCTAGAAGGCCAAATGAGGCCCAAACTCATAATAGAGGCAAAGGCCAACTATAATTAGCCCGAGGTTATGTTAAATTTGGAGTTTATTCTACATTCACTAATTTTGAATGCTCTCTAATAAGTTTTAAGAGCTGCTCTTTTTGAGAGGTGGCTTTTGTCTATTGGTGGTTCATGTCCCAATTCCTTCACATGAAGTGATGCATGTTTATGTTTGTGCAAAAATATTGAAGCAAAAATATTGTACATCTATTGCACATATGTTTCAAAGTTGAGAAGAGGAGTCTTTTTCAAGGGATTTTTGTAATTCTTAATTTCATTGTATTTTGTTTTTTATTTTCAGCAGATGAAGAAACCAGTGTTGGTATAGAGTGATATATCTTTAGTGTCTATTAAGGATAAAAAAGAAGAACAAAGTAAAACATTCGATCGATGTTCAACACGTCTCTTTGGGCTTGATGTTAAATGTGTTTTGGCGAGGGTTGCAACACTTGAAACTGAGTGATGCATTGTGATTACATATCTCTTGGTAGCTACATAAAAAGCAAGGGATTGTAGATGGTGTCGATTTTCTCATGTAGAATACCTATAACGAAATAGTGCAAGTCATTGTTGGAAAGTTAGGAGGGAATGTGAGTAGGGCAAAAAAATTTATCTTTTTATAGGCCATATAGTATTTAGATTTTATGGAGATGTGTCATATTGGAATATATCAAGTGAACAACACGTGCGATTCTCTATTGGTTTGGCTTTCACACTCATCGATGATTTTGGTTGGTGCATTTGTTTTTGGCCATTGCGTAATGTGGGTATAGTGGATAGAGTGGCAAGAGCAATGGGCATGGACATAAAATGTCCTCTCAATGTTTGTGATGTGAGTCCCCACATGGCACCTACAACATGCTTGGATATACCATGTATGTATGTGCATTTCATGTTTTGATTCATAAGTTGTCATTTTCTTGGTAAATTTCAATTTTAATGAAAGAAGAATACAATATCATGAGTCATAATGTGATTGTTTGTCACAAATGGACATGTTATACGTAACCATAAGGGCATGTAACGGAGTACTTGAGATGACTTTATGTGATAGAACTTTGGTTTGGAGCTATAGGTCTTACGTGTTAATGTTCTATTGATGTGAGGTGACTCTTTGTTACGGACCTGCATCAGTATGCACAACTGACACGTGTCGTTGGTTAGAAGTGACCTTATGGTCATAGAGATGACCCCACGTAGACTATGAAGTTGTAAGTAGGCGATGGTCAAGGGTAAGGAATGGTGGTATGGGACACCATGGCTTATCGGAGATCCAAGTTTGCTTGATGGTGGTCTATGACTCCAGTGCATGGGGGAGAGGTGGCACTACCTCTATGGATGGGCGGTAACATAGTGTTTGTCACCTGATTGTATCTTAGCAATGACTGGATTCGACAATGGGATATCTAACAACATGCACTCTTTATATTTCTTTCATAGGTCAATGATGTCTTCTTCTATGTTTCTTGCATGTGCAAAACGATTGGATGCTCATCCTATAGTTGTATAATAAGGAGACAACTCATCTCATAGCATCAAAGGTGAAGTGCAATCAAGATCGAATTCCAAAAAAGTGATGTCAAGTTTTTATCTAATGTTTCGCATGTATTCAGCCTTACAAAAATCTGCTTCCAATTGGTAGGATTGCTAATTTTGGTCATAAGATCAAGTCCAATATAGAAGGTTGTACTGTTTATGACAAATCCAAGAAAGTTTTAGCTTTCGGTAAAAGGTGTGGCTACTTCTACAAATTAAGCCATTGTTACTCTACCAATAGTCAAGCTCTTCATACTTCTATTTTTGAAACAATAGATATGCTTTGGCATTTCATACTAGGCCATCTGGATCACAATAGTATCCAACAAATGTCAAATTGTAAAATCGTTCAAGATTTCTCCTTTATTAGTAAATCAACTTCTTATGTCTATGAAAGCTGCATCATCAGCAAATATTCAAGAAGTCCATTCAATTCAAATCATTCTCATTCTTCAAAAGGTTTACTAGATCTTGTACATATTGACATTTGTGGCCCTATGCAGACCTCTTTCACAGGGGGAGCCAAATGTCAAAAATCATAGAATAGGACTCAAATAGATCTACAAAATATCAATAAGAGTGATTGGCAACTTGGAATTTTGATCTATCTCCAAACTAGCATCCAAAACTAGCTTTTACTTGACAATTTCTACACATCCAAGCAAGAACAATTATGAATAATGATCAAAGTGGTTCACACATGTGAAGTACAGCTATTGTATGGCCTGCTAACAGAAAATATGTATACTTATCATATCCTAGGCATTCATTCACAAAAAACATGCATAGAGAAGTGAAATCACCAAGATTGTTCCCAAATCAATGTTTCTCATCATTAACCTCCAAATGGATCCATCATGGATCAAGTACACAATCACCATAATCTCTCTCTAAGCTGCTTCCAGCACGTGTGGGATAGCTCATTGTACTCATCCATATCCACTTTAGATAAGATTCGACTAATTTTGCCACATCACCATTGGTGGTTAGTGTTGACCGTCTAGATTTCTACAATCTAGGAGTTATGTCCTACAAATTAGGAGATTTGAGATTTGACTCATATGAAATTTAAATACAATGGATCTGAACTTTATGCTTGACATTTCACACATGTGGAAGGTCCTCACACGTGTGAATCCACATAGATATCAAACTAATTACATGTACAAGGTAAAAATTGTAAAATCTAACACTCCTCAATTTTTAGCTTGATACATCTATGGTACATATATCTACAATTCCTAAGGCTGATCCTAACTTGATAAATGAAGCCTTTGGCAAGGCTTAAGTGAGTAGATCATTAAGGCAACCTGAAGAAGATACATGTTGTAACTTGATCTCCTTTGCTTGAACCTTTTCCCTCACAAAATGGTGAGCAATCTCTATGTGCTTGCTCCTTGCATGGAATGTGGGATTGGTTGCTAATGCTTGGCTTGATTGGTTGTCACAATAGATAATAGGCTGCTCCTCGGCCTCCATGACTTGTAGCTCCACCAATAGCCTCTTTAACCACAAGACTTCTTTTGTTGTTGATGTCAAAGTCTTGTATTTTGACTCAGTTGAAGGTAGAGATATTGCATCTTGCTTTTTGGAAAGCCAAGACACTATGCCATCACAAAGGAAGGTAGCAAAGCACTTGTGAACTTCCTATCCACCTTATCAGTTACAAAATCAGCATCCGAATAGGCCCTCAAAGCAAGGTTTGATCCATGATACAAAATGCCAAAGTTCTTGGTGGCCGAGATGTACCTCAACACCCTTTTAGCATTTTTCCAATGACAAACCAATGGATTTTGCATAGATTGGCTAAGCTTACCAGCACTATAACTTAAATTAGGTCTAGTTATAGTAAGATAGATTAGGGAGCCTGTAAGCCTTCTATATAGTGTGATGTCCTCAAAGGATGCTTCATCATCCCTATTAGAGACTTTTACAATCTGCTCCATAGGAGTATCTACTCCTTTACAATCTTTCATTTCAAATTTCTCTAAGATAGAAGATGCATATTTGGATTGACAAACAAAACTCAAATCCTTTCCTCTTGATACATCTATGCCTAGTATGAAATGCAGAATACCAAGATCCACCATCTTGAACTCTCTAGACAATGCTATTTTCACTTTGTTTATACCATCATGATCATTGCCACTAAGGATAATGTCATCTACATACAAAATGAGAATGATGACTTTACCATCATTAAATCTCAAGTACAAAGAAGGTCCATAAGCACTAACAACAAAATGAATAGAGGTTAAGAAGACATTCAACCTAGAGTACCAAGCTCTAGGTGCTTGCTTGAGCCCATAAAGGCTCCTTTGCAACAAACATACTTTCTCTTCTTTATTTTCCTTGATGAAGCCCTCGAGTTGCCTCATGATGATCTCCTTTTTCAAATAGCCATTTAGAAAGGCATTAGTCACATCAAGTTGAAAAAGAGTCCGATTGAAAGTAGTTGCAAGAGAAATAATCAACCTTATAGTAACTAGTTTAGCAACAGGAGCAAAAGTTTCATCAATCTACTCCCTTGGTTTGTAAGAATCCCTTTGCCACTAGCCTTGCTTTATACTTGTTGATACTCCATCTTGGTTGTACTTCAATCTATAGATCCATTTGCACTCAAGTGGTCTTCTTCCATGGAGACTTCCATGTATGATTCTCCATAAAAGCATCATACTCATTTTGCATGGCATCCCTCCATTCATGTGACTTCATAGCATCTTCAAAGCAACTTGGCTCATCAAGCATGGATGTAAGAAAAGTATAAGAGGTAAGAGAATAAAAGTCTTCCCTTTGTTCACCTTTGTCAACATAGGTGAGCCTTGATGGCTCGACACTCCTTGTAGATCTCCTTGGAGCACTTAGATCTTGAGGTGGATCCTCAAGATCTTGATCATTTGAAGGCTCCTCTTCAAATCTTGCAAGATCCTTGACATAAGAGTGATTAGTAGCACTATCATTCATCTTGAAGTTATAACGATCGCCAAGTGAAGATGTTATGTCCATGACCAGTACATAGGATACAGTATACTCCTAGTCTTGGATACACGTTACTCCAGTGAAACAAGCTGTTAGTTATGCCATGTCATACTGGACGTGACCCGAAAGTAACTAATATCCTTGTGAGGCCTAGAACACACTAAGGGGAGTTTAGACAAGGTAATGAGACAGTGTATGCATGTGTAGAGTTATCAATAGCAATTCTATGAATATTTGGTCCATGCATAGGACTCTATTCTAGGTGAATCTATGTATAGGGAACATAGGGCTATGCATGGCTATGTGCCCAGGATGCATTAGGCTCTATATAAGAGGACCAAACTTGCCCTACTCCTCATCATGGTTCTTGATTCATTGCCAGGCTCTCACTCTACATTCATGCTTCTTGCTCCTTGGCTTGGGGGTGAGGCTTCTAGAGATTGATTGGATGCTTCTACTTGGTTGGGTGGTTTCTCCACAGTGTGTTATCCTTTTGTGTTTAGGATTTGTAAGCAGGATCTAGGGAGCTTTCCCTTATAGTGGTATCAGAGCAAGGCTTACAAGCTTGGAGAACTGGTGCTTTTTATTGGAGCTTGGTAGTATTCAACTAGTATTCTCATCCAAGGAGAGGATCAAGGTTGCAAGTTAGTGGATCTTCCCAAATTCAATTTGCATGTTCCATATCTCTCTCAAATTCATAGTGGTTTATGGAGAATTGTGCTAGGAAATCAATCTTGGTGTCTTTTCTGGAGTTTTAGCATGTGTAGCTCAAAACTAGTGAAGGATCTGAAATTTTCAGCAAGTTAATTCACTTTGAAATAGTTGAAATTCAGTTTGCATGTTGGATCTTCCCATGTATTTGATTTCTAGGCTCTTTTGTGGCCAAATTTGGCTTGTTTTCCATGTTTTTGGCACAAAATGGAGGGTAGAATTCAAAATCCAGCAAGATCAAATCAATTGATTGGTTGTAACTCTGTATTTTGGATTGCATGTGGATTGGGAAAATGTTTTTGCCATTAATTTCCAATTGTGCATGGTGAAAAAACCTAGAAAGGGCTAAAATTCATGATTTTTGCCTGTTTTTTCATGAAATTGGATGGTAGGAGGTTGTTGAACATCAATTGAAGTTGGAAAAAGATGAATCATAGTCTTTTGAAGTTGTCCTAGAAGTTAGAGCCAAGAATTCCAGCAATTGGGTTTGTAGGAAGTAAAAAAGTGTCAAAAATTGACCAATTTTGGTGAATTTTAGGGGATGGATTTCTCTAATCTGGACCGCGCTTCTTAACCTTCTTGGTTTTCAAAGTGGTTGGAATTTGCACAAATTTCTTCTGGGATGCCACCACTGTGGAATCATATGCTTTCGCAATCCGAAACGCATCCTCGAGGCTTTACAGCACATTTCGCCTGCATTCATTCTGATAGTCGGTTGGCAAACCTAGGACAAACTGCCATAATGCCAACTTCGCATCGAATGATGGAACCCTATTCCATAGCTCTATGAATTCTTGGATATAAGAGTCTAAACTCTTTGTACCCATCTTGCAGTTCACGAACTTTAGGTAGTACTCCATGTCATCAGCAACTACGAAAGCTTTTTTGAAAACTTTCGCAAACGCATCCCAAGTAGTTGGCTTCACTAGTAAATCTCGACACCACGATGACGCTTTGCCGCGTAAGAACAGCACGACACTTTCAATTTTCTTCTCATCAGAAACACCGTGTAGATTGAAGTAACTACTCCACTTGGCCAGCCAATCCTCGACGACCTCAGGTTTCTTCTCCTTCTTCTCGTCCGAATAAACCTCCGGTTGAAAACCGAGATTGGGTGAAGACATCAATTTGACTTGATTCAAAAGAACCTCCATTTGCTGATCTCTCATCTGATTACGATTATTCATATCATTGAGTGTCGTACTCAACTGCTGACAAATCACCATATAAGATGGCGCACCTCTTGATTTGAAGTTTCTGCATCCATGTCTCAGTGAACAAGACACTTGCCATGTCATCCTGCCAGTTAGGACTCACACGTGCGAGTTCAGAATAGCCAATTAAGCTATAGGAAGGTGCACTTTTTCAAGACCAAATTGTCAAAAAACGTGCAAACACTCGACCAAGTTGTAAAGTGATGATCCAAACAGTCTTAAATGGTCTCTAAGAGTTCCATGAAGCCTTCATACAGATCCTATGAAGCAGTATGGACTGAGAACCATGAATTCTTGGTTTCTAGAAGTCAAAATTGCTATAAACTTGATGGAATTGAAACATAAGCCTCTATCCATGAATTTTGACAAATTAGATCAAGCAGCATCGGAATCCAGGAAGCCGAAGATAAAGAGATTAAAAAAATATCTGTCCCGGAAAAAGGCTAAAAGAGAGAACTTATGTTTTGTCTGTAAGAAGCCTGGACATATGATGAAATTTTGTCCAGAAAGGAAGAAAGGATCTGCTCACATAATAGAAATCCCAGGAGGCAATGGTAAGACTTTGGAAATTAACCAGATGGATTGTGAGTGTGAATGTTCTTTTAGTACTACTTTCTTGTCTAATGAACTTTTTCGTTTAATTGGCACAGTTAAAGATCAAGAAGTGTGCTTTTTATTGGACAGTGGTTCAACTCATAATTTTATTAATTCTTGTCTTGTGCAGAAACTCAGCCTGGAAACTGAAGCCAGCAATCATAGATATAAAGTTTATCTAGCTTCAGGAGCAGAGTTGGAGACTTGGAATGTAAAAGTCTCAAAGCTCCCAGTTTTGGTGCAAGGACACACAGAATTAGTTAATTTTCATGTTTTAGACCTAGCTCGTACTGATTTGATCTTAGGTTACAAATGGTTATTCAGTAAATCGCCTTCTCTGTTAATTGATTTTGAGAAGCATGTTCTCACTTTCAAGGAGGGTGATAAGGTAGTTACATTATTTGGCAGTAAGATTTGGTCATTGTGAATTTCTAGTGTTGCCATTTGGATTAAGAATGCTCCAGCAACGTTCCAGCAAATGATGAATGATTTATTTCGTCCATATTTTGGGAAGTTTGTGGTAGTATTCTTAGACGACATTCTCGTTTACAGTAAATCCTTGGTGGAACACGTAGAACACTTAAAAATCGTCTTGATGAAACTTCGTCAGGAGTTACTCTACGCTAAAGAGTCCAAGTGTGAATTCTTTAAGCAAGTGTTGCTTTATCTCGGCCATAAGATCACAGTAAATGAGATCAAGATTGACCAGGATAAAATCAAGATTGTGATTGAGTGGCCAATTCCGGAAACTGTGAGGCAGGTAAAGTCTTTTTTAGGTTTTACACTTTTCTTCAAGAGATTTATTGAGGATTATGCTAAGTTAGCAGCACCGCTTTATAATTTGACAAAAGGAATTGTTAATAAAAAGAAAAAGAGGAATCAACCTAGTCCGTCTATTGTTTGGAACGAGAAATTGAATCAGTGTTTTGAGAAACTTAAAACAATGATTGTTTTAGCTCTCGTGTTACAAATTGCAAATCCAGATTTACCTTACGTCATGAGAACCGACGCAAGTGATGTTGCAATTGGAGTAGTTCTATTACCAATGGATAGGCTACTAGCGTTTGAAAGCAAAAAATTCAATGGTCCTCAGTTGCGTTATACTACGCAGGAAAAGGAATTGTTTGTTGTAATCCATGCACTAAAAACCTGGAGACACTACTTGTATGGTAGTAAGTTTGTAGTGTATACGGATCATAAGTACTTCAGGGGAGAAAAGCTCGATGGGCTGAATTGATGCAAGAATTCGATCATGAAATCCGTTACATAAGGGACAGCTCTAATCGAGTTGCGGCTCTTAGTCGGATCGATGAACTGAACGAGTTGTCATTCACCCAGATTTCTACGAATCTATATCTTTCGCTGAGAGGAAAATATGAATCAGATTCTCATTTTGGTCACATTTGGAACATTGTTCAGATTGGAAGAAATGTGGACAGTGTTGAGTCAAAAACATAGGGGACTCAACTAGCTAAGAAAGATAAGAAGATTGTGGAACAGTTCACCATTCGAGATGGATTACTATTTCAGAATGGAAAAGTTTGCGTACCTGGTGATGATGAGCTCAAACAGAAGATTTTGTTTGAATGTCATGACATACCCTGTGCAAGACATCCCGGTATACACAGGACTCTGGACTTGGTTAAGAGGGAATATTATTGGCCAAAGCTCAAGCCATATGTCGAGTCATATGTTGTTAAATGCAAGCCATGTCAACTAGCAAAGGCTGAACGCCATAAGGCTGGTGGTTTGTTGCATCCGTTAGATATCCCAGATAAGAAATGGGAAAGCATATCTATGGATTTTGTAGTTGGACTTCCAAAGATCCAACGGCAAAATGATTCTATTTGGATTGTTGTGGATCGGTTAACTAAGTTAGTTGTATTCATACCAGTCAAGTCAACTATAAAGGCTTCTGATTTAGCCCAGATCTTTGTTGAAAGATTATTTTGGTTGTATGGTCTGCCAAGTGACATTGTTAGTGATAGAGATCCTAAATTCACATGTCACTTTTGGTCAGCAGTATTCCATAAACTGGAAACCTCTTTGAGTTTGAGTTCTTCTGATCATCCTGAATCAGATGGCCAAACACAAAAGACTAATCAAACTATGGAAGATATATTGAGGACGTATGTTTCTCACAGGCAATCTCGTTGGGAAGATTACCTCCCACTGGTTGAGTTTGCATATAATAGTAGAAAACATTCTGTTATAGATTACAGTCCTTTTATGCTTATGTACGGTTTTCAACCTAGATCTCCAGTAAATGTTGAGACGAAGTCTATTAAGATCTAGAAGGTTGCCGATTTTTTGCATGATATGCAAGAATGTTGCAAGTGGCTAAGGATAGTATCCGGAGTGCTCAGGATAGAGCTAAACACTATACCGATCTTAAGAATCTCTAAGTTGATGATTGGGTATATCTTAGGATTCCAAAAGATTCTAAGACGTTACGTACAGGGAAGCATTATAAGCTATCTACCCATTATTGTGGACCTTTCAGGATTGTACATCTTCAACTAAACAAGAACAGACACACAAGTTTGACTGAAAATGCGACCTAAATGCACCTCAATCTGAGCACAAAACTTGTCTCTGAATTTATCACACCACAGATTCGTATATCCTTGGTTGTACACTTGATATCGATTTAGCACGGGTATGATTCATGGTCCTTGACTTGGCTGTTCACGCATTGATTCGATATGTACGAACAATAGACAATATCGATTTAGTATGCACAAGTACGACCTCTGGTACTCTAATTGGCTGTCCACGCATTGAAATGATATATGTACAGACACATGCAATATCAATTCAGATGTACAACCTCCTGGGATCTTTTTGGGCTTTTGCGCATTGAAACAATATTAGTGTAGATTAGATGAAAAATAAGAGAATATTCTAATTTTCAGAGAGAATATTTTAGATTCAAGATTTTCCAATTTGAAAAGATTTTGAAGTGTGATCATCGTCCAAAAAACAAAGATCAGTAATGTGAAAAGTATGAAGACTCAGATTCGATCCAAAGACTTGACACAACGAACAATGGCCTAAGCAAGAACTTTGCTACTCCCAAAGGCTGAGTAAACACTTCTCTGCTACACAAAAGCCACACAAGAATGCCAAGATCACTGTCACAAGATGCACTGCTTTTACTACTTGAATGCAACTCCAAACACTTTTATACACCAAAAACTTCACCGACAAAAGTTTGCTAGCATAAAATGTGATGAACAGAAGATCGCCTTCTCCAAACACAACTAGACACTAAAAACCTCACTGGTAGAAGTTTGCTAGCAGAGAATACGACAAACAGAAGATCACCTTCTCCTACATATGTGTTGGCCTGCAGTTGAAACTTTCCTCCTCACTTAAACGCATGCTCTTATACCAAATGTTAGCAAAAATAGTACAACCAGGATCTTTGGAGAAGAGAGAAAGCAAAACAAGCTCACTCGTTCTACTTCTCCTCTCTTGTTTCATTGTGTGATCTTGTTTTGCTTTCTCTCTTTTCCAAAGATGCTGGTTGTGCTATTTTTGCTAACAAATCTATCACCCCAAGGCAGCTTGCAAATGCTTGCGGCTCCAAATGCTTTGTCAGTGGCAAGAAGGTCGGCGAGAAGTTGATCGGGGAGCCCAGTGAAACAAATCGTCATGGGAGAGCATAGATTTTATACTCGTTGTGAAGAATAATCAGATCATTAAGATCCGATCAAACTCTAAGATCTTTGATTACTTAAGATAGCACATCTAGCACCATTGACAATGTAGAAATCTAGCTCTAACAATGCATAGAAGCCATAAACTCTAATAGATCTTGAAAAAATCAGATATGAATGATAAAGTACTGTTGTTGTCTGTACAAAACCAGTATTACCTCCAATGACTTGAAGTTGAGAGGCCCCATCCTCTTATGCCAAAAATCTTGCATTGACATTTGCTCTTTTGCAACACATCCAACTTGGTTAGCAATACACAAGCATCAAGTTTGAATAGCTTAAACTTTTACACTTCCTAAACTTGAAACACACTCTTGAAAGGTCTAGAAATCTCAAACACAAGAGATCCAAACAAATTAAGGGTTTTGACAAAAGTACAAAAAATTGAATCTTGCAAATTATATATGCAAATGGTACAAAGTTGTTATACTATTTTGAAGAATGCAATAAGACATATTCATAGCAATTAAAATCGCCACATTCCATCAAGTATGTAGTGAAATTGGCCTACTTCAAATATTTTTCCTTCTATTGAGTTTTGATTTACAAAAAATCAATTCTACACTTGAAATATGCTTGATTTTTGTGTAGAAATCAATCTAGCATGCTCTAGAATTGGTAACTCCTCCAAATCTTTGCTAAATATGGTCGGTCCTTCAAGTAACCTACACCAAATTTCCATGCTCGTTGTGAAGAATAATCAGATCATTAAGATCCAATCAAACTCTAAGATCTTTGATTACTTAAGATAGCACATCTAGCACCATTGACAATGTAAAAATCTAACTCTAACAATGCATAGAAGCCATAAACTCTAATAGATCCTGACAAAATCAGATATGAATGATAAAGTACTATTGCTATTTGTACAAAACCAGTAAGCTACTAAATTTCACATGTATGAATCCAACAAACATCACACAATTACATTCTACACACAAAAATTCAAGATATCAACACTATAGCGCACCAATGTGTATGAGACCTCAAAGAGATCTCATGTATAAGCATGAATGAGAGTAGAGAGAGAAATGGTATCTCCTCACACGCTTGTAGGCTATTTATAATAGGCCTATACCTTTTTTTGGATGTGGTTTTCCTCCATAGAAACTTCTAGATCTCAAACTCTACTCACAATGTAGACTAGATTCAATAAACCAAATATTCAAATTTGAATCTCCCAAACTCGACCTTCTATATTTCCCACACTTTCTAAAAGTGGTAATTCAAATGAACTTATGCTAAAAATAACTTCATGAAGTTTATCTCTAAGTATGAAATGCATATTGGCCTAAATTGACAATTAACCAAAATATGACTAAATTAAACTAGTTAACAATTTCTCACACTCGTCAACCTGGGAAATCCATGGGAAAATGTGTACGCTAGTACTGCAGTGTTCGTAAGGCTTGAAAGAAAGAGCTTTTCTCCTTCTGCAGACTAATTAATGCCTGAAGTTAGAGCTAGTAAACCATAGTAGTTAGAATGCGGGCATTACCGGAACTCAAAAAACGGCAACCAAACATTACCAGTTTCCATTCTCTCTCTACGTAACCTCTCTCTAAAGTCAAACTTCTTAAAGGGTCCATTTTGAGCCCATATTTCTTCTAATGATTGCCAAAGGGATTAGATATGATAGGCTTTTCAAACTTGATCTATGTGTGAGGACTAATTGCAATTTGGATGTGATGGAATCCAAAGGAGAGCTTGCCTCAGCAAATTACTATCGTTGCTTGTACATGACTTTGCAGGTAAGGCTTGTTGGATGTACCGATTAACTGTAGATCCAAAATGGGTAGAGGAGCATGGCCATGCGTTTAAGGACCTCAAAGATGCTCTAGCTAGTGCCCCCATTTTGTGAGCACCCGATTATTCCAAGGAATTCCATGTGCACACAAATGCTTCCAAGTATGCTGTTGGTGCTGTCTTGACACAACCTAGTGAGGATTCCAAGGATTATCCTATCTAATTCTTAAGTAGACAACTAATTCCATCCGAGATGAATTATACTACTATCGAGTGGGAAGTGCTTGCTATGGTGTATGTTGTTCAAAAGTTTCGTCATTATCTTTTAGGAAAACCCTTTGTGTTTAATACCGATCATCAAGCGTTATTATATCTTTGGAACAAGACATGCACAACTGGACACATAGCACGCTGGTTGTTATTACTTTGAGAATTTGAGTTTTGTGTTGTTGTTAGAAGGGGTTCACAACATTTTTTAGCTGACCATCTTTCACGGATCCCTAGCAATGACAAACCAACGAAAGCTGTCAATGATGACCTTCCTGATGCCATCTTATTTCATGTAGACTACACCCCAGTTTGGGCCCGAGAAATCACTGAATACCTTACTACAGGCCAAATTGATCCCAATCTACCTAAACCCGCTCAGCATGCATTGATTTACAAATCCGCTCCTTACACCCTCATTGTTGGAAAACTATATAAAAAAGGGAGGGATGGAATCATTCATAGGTTTCTCATAGAGGGAGAAACAACATCCGTTTCTAGGTTCATAGATGGCATCAGACATGGCTTGTTTTAGGGATGTGTATTCATCGTTAGATCGGAGTTCACGTCTGAACTCCTTGTGCGAGTTCATTCCATGGGTCTGCTAGGGAGATTATGCTGAAATTTTTCAGAAAATTCAGCCACCAAGTTTTTCAACTCTCACTTGCTCTCATTACTTTCTGATTATCACCTGCGTGAAAAAGCAAACCCGATTGCCACTCCACATATCATATCATGGCATCTAGTTGGGAGCAGAAACCAAATTTAAAGCGACCCAAGTTATGCAAATTCACATCAGAAATTCATTTATTGGCCATTCCATAGCTTGCAAAAAAGATTGACTCCACGTAAGCATTTTTGGCCAGACTAAATATCCACCTTCCTGCGTGCACAGGTGGAATGTGTCGTGCGAGCAATCTATCTCATGTTTGATGCATAAAATGGATAAGAACTCTTGATTTCCTCATGGAGTTGCAACTATTTTCAAGGAGAGGAGGAGCTTTGGGATCAATCATGCTCTTCAAGGATGGAAGAAATCAATGGGTGCTCAAATGGTGGAAAGCTCTTATTGATGTTTGGAGATGGTTTTCAATCAAGAAAGCCTTGTCTTGGCTATGGTGATATTGCTGCAATTTCAGATTTATTGGCTGGTTTTCTTATCAAGTTCATGCCAAAGGATCTACTTGAGAAGCTATTTTTAGCTACTTAAGTTTTGGAGAAAACTAGCATGGTTATCAAGCTATATTTTGAGGAGTGTGAAGAACTTTGCAAAATTTAGCTTGATATTTTCTCATTTTCATGTACAAATGTTCATTAGTATCTTGTACACATTGTCATGTTGAGTTTGAAAAGTCAAGAGGCCTCCAACTCGATTTCTAGTGAGATGGCAACACGTGTCACAAAATTTTAGGATTGGTTTTTTTGCTAGTATGCAACCAAATCCACATCTCAATGTCCAATATGGCCCAATCAAATTAAGAGGTGTAGATCTCAAAACCAATCACATTAATAGGTGCAAAATGGTTGGCCCCAATCATGTTTATAGATGCAAATCACTTGGCCAATCTAATTGTGAGGCTCAAACTACTTGGTCCAACCATGGAGAGAGGTGGGATTTAGAGGTCCAATCATTATGAGAGGTGGAAGTCATGAGGTCCAATCAAAATCGAGCATTCGTCATGCTAGATCTCGAGCCACTACTATATGGGAGTGTGCTCTTCTTGTACATACAATCTTTTTGAGAGTTAATGCAATTTTGGACTTGTTTCTTTGTAGCACATTCTCTCTCTACCCAAGAGCAAGAGGCTTGGTTTTGTCTCTCATAAAATTTCACTTAATTTTTTCATGTGGATGTGCAAAACTAGCATGATCATAACTTTTGATGTAGATGAGCTCTTGTCTTGATTCAAAGTGTGTTAGATAGCCCTTGAAAATCCAAGTTTATCTAGCCTAGATGGATTTTGTGCAACCTCACATGTATGGAGGTCGTGGTAGATCTTCGTATGGTCCTCAAATCCCATTTTTTGACAAGTTCATCTACTATTACATTCTGATTAATATCTACAATGACTGTTATTTAATTTAGAACGGATCAAATAGAACTAGTGAAGAGGTATAATCATATCTCCTTGTACTTGATCTACAATGATCATTCAACTACATATATATCAGTAGGTAGATCATCAATAATAAAGCATGAAGCATTTTTTAAAAACTAGCGCACAACTAGAAGTGTGTTCTTCATGCCCATGTACACTGATCTGTTAAGATCATTTTTGTTCTAATCAAGATTGCGATTTTGTCTCAATGTGTACTACTGATTTTGTTAGTGAATCGAATCAAAGTTTATCCTATGGGCATTCACATCACATTTTATTTCCAAAAATAATTGCCTAGCATGACATTAAGGTTATTCACATTATATGTTGACTAGTTGTTTTGTAAAAGTGGCGCAATTTAGCCAATTTTCAATGACTACAAAAATTGTCTTCTTTTTTTGCAAAATATTAAAGCACTATTATATTTACACAAAATGAATAGGTACAAAAATGATTTCCACAACACATGGTTGAACCAGTCAAGTAGTCCTTGAAAATGGAAGAATTATACATAAACTAAATTTTGGCACATACTGGCAATGTCCTATAGTTAGCCACACACATGATTCAAAAGTGTAAGAAGTACAAAAGTTTGACTGCTATGTAGATACATCTTTTCGATTCTCATGTATTTCTGTGTTGGACTCAACGAGAGCGGATTTCTACCACGGGATTTTGCTATCTTGAATATTCTTCACTTTCAACAAGTGATCAATGGTTGTTGCACCATCATCCATCTAAAATGTGTGCAATTTAGTCTTCAAAAATACAAATTTCATCTCAAACGCATCCTAGGCTTCCTTTAGCCCCTTCAATTCCATAAATAATAGCGTAATGGCATCCTTGATAACAAATTGATTACCTTTAACGAACAAGCCCGAGAGAGAGAGAGAGAGAGAGAGAGAGAGAGAGAGAGAGAGAGAGAGAGAGAGAGAGAGAGAGAATGTGAGCAGTGCTGGAGAAAATGAGATTCTAGCGTTCTCATTGGGCCACGTTTGCCCTAATTTTTTTTTTTGGGCAGTTGAAAAGCATTGCAAAGTGGGAGAAAACACATGAAACTTCTAGAAGGAGAACAATCTAGAGAGAGAAAAAGAACCTTCTAGAGAGAGATAAAACAACGCGATAGAGAGGGGGCGTGAGAGGAGCGCAAGAGAGAGGAGCGTAGCTTTTTTTTTAATTTTTAGGGTTTTTTGGGGTTTATAAGTTTGAGAACGAAAAATAGCAATAATGTGAGGAGAGAGAGAGAGAGAGAGAGAGAGAGAGAGAGAGAGAGAGAGAGAGAGAGAGAGAGATAGAGAGAGAGAGAGAGAGAGAATAAGTGACCACCTCCTATTCTATACCTTCTTTCTCCTTTACCACCTCTTTCAAAGATTTTTGTTGTTCATGATCACTGGCACTTGGGTTCCATACGGCTAGCTCAGAGATGAGCCATTAAGCTTGGCATTTGACTAAGGATGGAGAAAGAACAATTCTTTGACTTTTTTTGCTTTCAAATGGCACTTTCCTAACAAAAGCAATTGTTCTCACTCCATAGTAAACAAATAGTTCGGTTCTTATTACTCCTTTGCACCCTAGAGCTGGCATTACCCAAAGTGTAACATCCTTCAGTCAGATATTCACTCTCAGATGCATGGTAGTCACTTTTCTCACCTTCTATTTGTTGAAAATATGATACCCGTTAAATAACATCATTTTTGCATTCCAATGGATAGACTTTAGCATCGTTTGAAGCTTTGGTTTGCTTAGCAATGCTATTGGCAACCCAGTGATGAAGTTTGGTAGCATTCTACTACGTATTAAGAATGAATCAAGTGCTTTTAAATTATTAACTTACTTTTTTCACAAATTTCTTAAATTTTCGGTCATCAAAAACTCCAAATTCAACTTATTTCACTTTTGTTTCATGTTCCAAATTATTTTTTGATGTTCAGCTCAATGTGTACAGTTACAAAATTTTGTGGCTTCTTAGACAAGAATGTGCATAGTGCTTTGTAAGATAGTCACAAAAGCACTAAGTGCATCTACATAAGGATGTAAGAAAGGTAATTTTAAAGCTATTTTGCATAAGAACCCAGCATAATACAACAAACTTGATGCCATACTCACTTAATAGACGAATTTCGAGATAATGTTATGAACACTCGCAATCAAAAAAACTACTACAAAATAATGAGTACGTTACTGCCTAATAATATCAACTATATTGCTGCTGGAATAGAAGGTTGAAAATACAAATAGCTTTACCTTTTGATCATATCAAGCTTATGTCCTCATTCACCTCATTTCTAGGGATACCATTTGTGACATGCTCACGGCAGTTCCATTTATTTATTAGTCCACTATTATCTACATATTCACCTTCCTAGACTGTGTAAACTTTGACGACCTGCTGGATTTGGGTCCGACATACTGGACAGCCCCAAGATCTCTCTTTGATATCTAATAAACAATTCATACACCCTGCTAAATGCCCACAAGGTATACAAACTCCTTGGACTGGGGCATCCCAGCAAACCACACATTGACCAGCAATTTTGCTATTAACTTCCAAAGCCAAGGCTGCATTTGCAGCATTTGTTGATTTGGAGGATGTAGCATACAATGTTCGACTCTTACTAGCTGGATACGAGACAAATTCAGAAGGAAGTGGAGGTGCAGTTGGACAGCTTGTTGACATAGCACACACTTTGCCAGCACTAGACAGCCTATTCTCACTGGATTCAGCATGGGCTACCCTTAGAGAAAAAGCTTCTTGAGAGACCTCAGATTGTTTACCAAATTTGCTGGGTCCTGCTTCGAAATAGTCTAGTGCCTCTCCATATTTCAATTTCTTTGGTTCAATACAGTCCCTATCTTTGCAGCCTTTCTTGTGCCTTTCAGCCCCACGCTCACTGATCCCAGATGTCTGTGGTCCCAAATAAGGAACTATGATTCCTTCAGTAGATCCTGATTGTATGGATGCATCAATAGCCATGTTAAGAGCTACGTCTCGTGAGCGTGACTGTTTCTGCTGATGCTCTTCAGAAACATTCATAAAATGCTGCCCCGAGGGTTGATTTGGGCTTTGCAATGCCGGGAGATCTGATCTTTGCAGAAGAGCTGGTCTGACTGAGTTTTCACTACCCACTGGTGAAGGTACACCCTGAGCATCAGAGTAAATTGTCAACCAAATGTGCCTTCAAAAGGCTTCAATATGCTTATTCACAAACTAGAAGCAGATGAGAGAAAATGTTTTTAAGCAGAATTTCCAAGAGAGATCATATTCATTTAACACTTCCCCCAAGATGTTTTTTTAACTGTAGCCATGATGCTCTCCAATGTAAGCATCTTTTCTTTTCTAAGTAGAATGATCCCAAATCTTTTCTAATATGTTTAGAAGTTGGAATGAACAGGTAGATAAGTCACACCTGTGAGCTTAAGCTGCATGCTTCAAACAGTCGCTCTAGCTGTATATTGTCATTCTCGTGCTCAGAGAGAAACTTGTAGGTTTGTCCTGGTTCATTAAAGGCAGGTGAAACTGGGACTACAAATCATCACTAACATCCAAGCCCAAAGTAACACCATACTGAGGCCTAACAAATGCCTATGCAGAAAATTACAGAGATAAAAACAAAGCTATAAAATTAGGGCAGACTCACTGTTGGATCGATCCACAATCACAAGCATAGGATTTACTGCAGTATAGTCTGGTTCTCGGATCCGTGCACGTGCAAGTGTTATGATTGCTCTTGGTTGAGAAACCTAGTATGCAGAAGAGGTATAAACATTTCAGAATCCAACAAAAATCTGGTAATATGTAGCTGCCTGAAGGTGATGCTGCCTGCATAGTTTATGGTATGAGGAAGTTTCAAAAAGATTCCATCCCGTGACAGCTTGTAAATAGATTGATTGGAATGTCTTCACACCTAACAGATTGGAAAATCTGGTTATTGATAAGATATCCACATGAACAGGTATCACTTGTGTGCAAGAAGTACGGGTAGGCACCCACACAAACAAGGATGACAAAGTTTTAGCAAAGCAGTGGTCCATAGTTTAGAATACAAACATTGCATGGTCCAGAGGGATGAGAAAAAGGTGCACTCCCTCCTTTCCAGAGGCTTACCTGAAATCATGTGTAAAGGACAAGATGAGACATGGGACACTACCTTACTTAAGATAGAAATTAGCAATTGAAATAGTTATTAAATATTCAAAAGCTTGGACCAACCTTTGGGGACTGATATATCACAAGTTCATGCTTTGGATGCCTCTTTGGGTGGGGTCGAGCAGGCAGTACAACAACCCAACTGCAAAGCATTTCAAACACATCAGGTGATATACCATAAAACTTCGAAGCAGCATTGAAGCTACTTCATCCTTCTTTCAAAGTCTGAACATAAAGAAAAGAACCCTCAATGGACAAGAAGATTAAGAGCCTTAGGAGAGTTAGAGCCTGAGATAAGATGGTCAAAAAGACTTGACGGTTACTAATACCTATCAACAGTGGAGAATGTCACTGATGCTAGTCGAGAATACTACTCATACAACTCTCTAATATGCCTGGTTAAAATCATGACTGGTATCAAAGACTTATTGCTAGAGAAATTTCGAGTTATTGCCAGGCAAAGAACATCTGCTGACTTGAAAGATGTCTAACAGCTGCTACAATCCTGTCTTCAACTGATAGTTTTCATAAACGGTGGATAGTGCATGTTTATTGAGTTAACTCACAAATTTTTATACCTTGTGATGTGAGTCTCTTTGAAAAATCAACTCAATTTTAAACAGACAAGATAACAATGTGACTAAGCTAGTTCTGAACTGGAAAGAAGACCTGTAAGTTGACCAGAAACCTAATGTATGAAAAACATAGAACTTTTGTAGTCTAAGCTTTTAATCTATCCACAAGCAAGATTTCCTAATAGAGAACTCTTTAAATCATGCAAGTATCACCAATGGGTGAAGAAATTTTGAAAACCATTAAGCACACACGCATGGAAGGAGAATAACCACACTTTATTGAACAGAGAAGCGTACAACATAAGAACTAAAAGACTGGGACGGGGTTTGAACCACACATAGAGAGGCTCCAATCTCCAAAGCTAGTTATGGGACTACACTTGACACTTATTCTTGATCTAAGACTACTTATCTCTTCTAGATGCCAGGTAGCACATATATGACAACAAGACTCCCAACTTGAGCTACTACCTTTCCACCGGCTGATTAATGCTCCACTGACGTACCTACCTCAAGGAGCTACTTCTAAGTGAAGCACTTTGAGTTTAGTGCCTACTCCTAGTCTATGTTGGGCATCTATATTCGATAATGCAATACTCATGGACTTGGGCTGCTAAAATTGACATTTGTGAGTGGACAAGATGATCACCAACAATGTACAATGGCATGTACCCACTTTCAAGAAGAACAAATGATGAAGCAGCTTTTTTCCTAGGTGCTGAGGCAGAAGTGCATAGTGGATATAGCTCCTTTACTTCTTCTTGCTAGCATAGTTTTTGTGATTTTCTATGTCATTCTTTATATCCCTGCTGAGTGGTGAACCTAATTAAAGGCAAAAAGGCTTAGGGGAGGACTAGGGTTACGGCCTAACTAACTAGTCCATAACACTCCCCAACTTCAAAACATTGCCTTCAGTGTCGGGCTTTAAATAAAAGCTTAACCCTAAAACTAGAAACTATTAGGCCCCAAGCAATAGCTTTGGTAATAGCCAATCATAAAGAAATGTGAATACATATACATATAGAACTATATAAAAAATACTCTAATTTATGGGGAGAAAATGCGTGCACCAATGGAGATGTTTAAGGAGAAGACACAAATCATCACAACAAGTGTTCCAAAAGCAAAATACAAAAATCCACCAATGTAATGGACAACACGATACTACTATAGAACAATTACAATAAGCCAATGTATCTGAAACAGATGCAAGAAAGAAATTCACAACAATAAAACTCTCTCAAGCCACTGATAGCCCAAGCATGCCATAGAAAAATGTCACCATACAAGACCCCAACAACTAAAATATCCAAAGCAAACTGGATGGCCCATGAATACCACAACATGGTAGCGCTATAGTAGCAACTTTGAATGGCACCAAAGGTAAGCATATGCAGCAACCAAGAATGCCAAGGAACTTGAGTATAAGTAGATCATGCAGGAACCAAGAGTGCTAAGGAACCTAAAGTATAAGTAGATCACCCTAACAAACAACAAATGGAATGAGCAATTGTGCAGCAACCCAAGATATCCACAATGCCCAAGAATGTATAGTAGCATCCAAGAAAATGAGGTCAACATTCCAAGGTATCATCCATAAAGCCCAAGAGTGTATAGCATCAGGATTGATTGCAGCAAACACGTATATGAAAGCACAAGGATTTAGAAGAATACATGGACACTTACCTAGAAGAATCTCATCAAGATAAGTAGCAATGACCATCTCATCTGAAAGACATCCTCTAACAATGGATGCAAAAGCACTAAAGGAATCATAGAAGCATCAATAGATCTAGCACATCTCAATCAGAGATGTGGAAAGTAGAGCTAGAGAGGATATAACCTAATCATAAAAAAATTGGAAACCATCTAGCATATGTCGACATATGTCAACCTCGTGAAATGTCATTTGAACAAGGCTCGAATATAATCTATATCGGACCATCAAGGAAAATGCAACCATCTGACATATGTAGATTTGTAAGAAATGAAAGATGAACAAAGTTCGAGACATCAATTGTATCAGCATCAACCTATATCTTGTGGGATAATTATGAATTTGGATTTTGATACATTCGACAGGCAGAATTAGTAGCTACCAGTCAGTTTTGTAAGGTATAGAAAATATTTTGCGAATTTGAGTGCCACTAACAGAATTATCAAGGCAATTATTCCGGGATCTAGTCCAGTTTGTCGACCACCGTACAAGATGAGTCCTAGGGAGGAGGATGAGGTGAAAAAAATGGACAAGTGCCTCAAGTTGGGGTAACCTTCTTTCTCACCCCTTGCGTCCCCATCATGTTACTTAAGAAAAAGGATGGTTCATTCAAATGCGTTGATTATTGTGCACCTAATAAGCTCACAATAAAGCATCGCTACCTGATGCCACGGATTGATTACTTGTTGGACGCCTTGCAGGGTGCAAGACTCTTCAATAAGATAGATCTCAAGAGTGGTTACCATTAGGAAGGGAAATCCATTAGTTTTGAGAGCATAAAACTCACGCCTGCTCAACCGAGATACCCCACGCATGAGCAAGAGTTGTATGTGATAATACATGCGCAAGAGTTGTATGTGATAATACATGCGCTCAAGCTGTGGCGGCACTATATATATGGTGTCGAATATTATGTTTATACTGACCACAATACTCTAAAGTACTTTTGCAATCAGCCAGAGTTGAGAGGCCGCCAGGCCTGCTAGACTGAGTTGATGTAGAAATTCCATTTTGAGATTCACTACCACAAATGGCAAAGGTAAGGAGAATGTGATAGATGATGCATATCTCGCATTGATGTATTAGATGGCCTTTACGATCATAGAGAGTGGTCTTGTAGCAGAAATCAGCATGCTCAACAGTTGGATGAGCATTGCCAATGAGTGTGGCCTAGTGCATGTGTCATTATCGATTATTCAAATGGTACCTGTTACACACAAGCTAACAAAACCTAAGTATATACACAGAATCACCTAGCAAATTCGTCACTTTATTAATCTCAAGCAAATGTACATAGATCAACAAGCAAACATGAGAGCTGTGCTGCAAGTCTCCTCCCAACCATAGCTGCATAGGAATACCATAGGGAATGCCTGGCAAGGCTCACACTATATCCCCTCAAGCACCCCTTAACCCTGACACATCCTAACGTCGACACATGGCAAACTCCATGCACAATCGACACTTGCCACTTGGCAGTACCTTGACACATAGGCAAGCTAGTAGGTGGATAGTCTGAGACATGTGTCACTCATGCATTGGAAGTGTCCGAGTGAGCATATGACACGTGTCACGTTGACCGATCAACCCTTTCTACTTTTTAGGAGGTCAGTCCAACAGACTCTCATGAGATGCAGTACCCCCTTGGCCATCTCGGAATTAGTCACTATAACAGATATTTACATTGCAATTTACAATTGTCTCCACAGGCCAGTGACTTAGCGATTTACAATTTGATAATTACAATTTACATTGGGCAAGAGATTCAAAGTACAAGTGATATCCCTTCCCTCCTCATATGACACTGTCCTCGATGGCAAACTTTGGATACTGTGCATGCAACCCATGCGCGGTCTCCCGACGAGCATCACTGAGAGGTCGTCCATGCCATGCAACCAAGTACTCACGGAGCAAACGATTCCGCAACAGTCTCTGCCTCCGGTCCAATACTCTCGCTGGTCCATGCATCACCACCTCCCCATGCTCCTAAAACAATACAAGGCCATCAGCCAACAAGTTATCACCGTCATGTAAAACCTTCTTAAAGCGTGAAACATGAAAAACAGGATGAACCTTACAACCAATAGGCAAATCCAATTCATAAGCAACGCTATTAATCTTTTTAACAATTTTCCAAGGTCCACAGTATCTAGGTGGCAACTTATAACACTTCCCTGTCTTCAAGGTTTTCGAGTCCTTTGGAATCTTGAGAAACACCATGTCTCCTTCCTTGAACTCTCTTGGCATACGATCCAAATCGACATGTCTTTGCCCGGTCCATCACCACTTTTACATTTTCCCTTTGCTAACTCCAACATCTGTTGCATGTGAGTTAGAAATTCCATAGCACTAGGTGTCTTATGAGGCATACCTATAGTAATTGGACTGGCTGGTCTAAAACCATAATTTAGCTCGAAAGGACTCATCTTCGTAGATGTATTCTTTTTATCATTATAGGCAAACTCCAACAATGGTAGGTAACGTTCCCATTACTTTTTCCCTTCACCCACAAACGCCCTAAGCATGTCTTCCAAGGTTTGGTTTACTCTCTCAGTCTGCCCATCTGTTTCAGGACGATCAAAACTACTCATTCCCAACTGCACCTCTAACTTCTCAAATACTGCAGTCCAAAAATTGCCAGCAAAACGAGAATTCCTATCAAACAGAACGGATCTAGGTAATCGATGAAGTCTGAATACATGTTGTATAAACAAAACAGCTGTACCACATGCATCAATCTTATTATTAGTTGGGATAAAATGAGCCATTTTGGTGAGTTTGTCAACCACAACTAGGATAGCATTATGTTGTTGCTGCAAAGCTTGCTTGTTGCAGTTCAGTCCACTCTCCAAATCTATTTTTTTGAGTCAAATCAGTCAAAGGTGCTGCAATATAGGAGTATCCGTTAACATATTTTCTATAGAATACTGCCAATCCAAGAAAAAAACGGAGTGATGTCAAATCAGCTGGCACAGGCCATGCAACGATCACAGCAACCTTCTTAGGATCTGGACTCACTCCATCAGCAGACCCTATATGACCAAGATACTCAATTTCCTTATTAAACAATTCACTTTTTTAACTATTGGCAAACAAAGTGTTCTCCCTCAAAGTAGACAAAACAGCTCTAAGGTGAGCCATATGCTTGACCTCACTTGCACTGTAAGTCAGAATGTCATTAACAAAGTTTACGACAAACTTACCCATATACGGTCTGAACATATCATTCATCATCATCATCATCATCATGAATGTAGTTGGGGCATTAGTCAACCCAAATGGCATCACAAGATACTCATAGTGACCGAACCAAGTTCTGAAGGCAATCTTGTGTACATCCTCTTCACGAACTCTAACTTGATGGTATCCACTCTTTAGGTCTATTTTACTGAACACAGTGGTACCTGACAAGGCATCAAGCAAATCATCTATAGATGGGATAGGATATCGATGTTTAACCGTTATCTTGTTCAAACCTCGATAATCCACACACGTATGCCATGATCCATCCTTTTTTTTTACAAGAATGATCGGAGAGGCAAAAGGGGAATAACTAGGTCGTATCTGCCCCTTGGCCAGATAATCATCGACCATCTGTCTCACTTCCTCTTCCTCCTTAAGACTCATTATGTAAGAACGTCTATTAACAGGACATGATCCGGGTATTAATTCAATCTGATGTCCAAAATTCCTCTTAGGAGGCAAAACAGATGGAAGATCATCTATGAACACATCTGAAAACTCTCTCCTAATCTCTTGATCCAATTTGGCAATAATATTGGTTTGCACACACTACATGCTACTCTGACTAGTATTAGTAGACATATCAAGTAGACAGCAAACACACATGTACTCACAATGGATCCTACACAACTATGTAGCTGAAACAAGCGGTCCAGGATGCACATCCCGCTCACCACGAAGGGAATGCATCACACCATCAAACTGGAACTCATACACATGAGTATCCCAGGCTATGTGTGGCTTCCGCATCGTGTGCCAACAAATGCCCAACACCACAAACCACGCAAGTCGTGTTATCTCAAAGTCCAACTCTTCTGTGTGACTTTGTACAGTTAGTGGGATGCCCGCAACCCTTTGTTGCGAACGGGTCTTGTCTCAAGAACGGATTTGTTTTTTTTGGATATTCTTATGTGGAAGCTTGCAGGATCCTAGACACGTGACTACAAATCACAGAACAGAAATCATTTTAGCAATCAAGACAGCGGAAAACAAGGAGATGGACAAGAGAGAGCGATTGTATTATCAGTTTTGATTTTTAGAGCAAGATGATCAGTGTCTCGCTCGTTGGCAGCCTGACACTTTGCTCTTTCGTTGTGTTCTGCTCATTGGCAGACTTTCATGCACAGCTATTTCGTTTTGCTATTTTTTATATTCTTTACTTTTTTTGCCCTCCTCTCGCATATTATTCTCTCTCTCTTCTGTTGATCCAAAATTGCATTTTTATCTCCACTGTGTGGAGTTTACAAGATAGCTAAACAGATAATTACAAGAGTAGTTAACGCTAATCAACTAGTCAGTTACTCTCTGTTATTGCTAACTGTTTCAGCTGAGCGTGAAGTTTAAGACCCATGCCCATTGAGCTGTCAGCTGGCAGCGCGAAAGATTTTCTTTCATTTTCTTTTCGTTTCGTGTCGTGTCATGTTGTTTGGTCCTGGAGACATGTTTGACTATCGCAAATCATTCGACCTTTGAGTTTCGCTTCGCTTCGTGTCTTAGGGTTTTCAAGGTACGTTGACTTTCGCGAATTGTTCACCATTCGACCTTCACTTCGTGTCGCTTCGATTCGCGTCGCGGCAAAGTTGCAGGAGTTCACAATTTCTGACACTCCCTCTTGAACCTTGCAACTTTGCATGTTCAATCCAATTGCCTTTCTTTGCTTTGCGAAGAGTGGCTTGTTGAGCGGCTTCGTGAGCAGATCTGCAATTATGTCTTCAAACTTTATAAACTGGACCTGGAGCTCTCCTTTCGAGATCAAATCTCGAATGTGATGGTACTTCAGAGGTATGTGTTTTGTCTTTGAATGGAAGACAGGATCCTGGGACAGATAAATGGCACTCTGAGAATCCATCATCATCATGCATGGTCCTCCTTGTGGTATCCCAATTGCCTCCAACATCATCTGCAACCAAACTACCTCGTTCGCCACCTTTGAAGTTGCGACGTATTCAGCTTCGCATGAGGATTGAGCTACCAAGGTTTGCTTTTTGCATATCCAACTGATTGCTGCTCCGTACGCATTGAACATCCTCCAGTTACAGACTTGCTGTCATCTTTGCAGCTCGCCCAGCTTGCATCACTGTAGTGGTGCAGCTCGAATCCTTTCCTTTCCTTTCATTGTCAGCTCTGTAGGTTAATCCCATATTTTGGGTACCCTTCAGATATTGTAGGATTCGTTTTGCCATTTGCCAATGTGCCATGCTAGGATTGGAAGAGAATTGGCTTAAAGCATAAACAAAGAAAGCTATATCGAGTCTGGTACAAATTGTAAGGTACATCAGACTACCGATTAGGTTTTGGTAGGGTATACCTTCCATCTTGTGTTTTTCTTCATGCTTCGTCAGCTTGGCTCCAACTATCATTGGTGTGGCTTTTTCTTTGCACTCCATCATGTGACACTGCTTCAGCACTTTTCTGGCATATTCAGACTGGCATATTCGCCTTTTATTCGATCTCTTCTGATCTCCAGCCCGAGGCATTTTGTTGCTTCTCCTAGATCTGTGATTTCACAATTTTCAGAAATCTGACTCTTTGTGTCCTTGATTAGCATCAAGGAGTTTTCTATCATAAGAGAATCATCCACGAAAATAGTCAGTATCACAAAATCTTTTCCTACGGTCTTTACTCAGTTTGTTGGAGCCCCACATCTGAAATCAGATCAGCGAGCTACTTTACTCAAGAACCGGGAATTTTGACACCGTTTTGGAGCTTCAAACTGGGATTTTCCGGGACAGCAGGTCTGAAATCTTGGGAAAAAGAGCTGAGAGGGTTCCTCTTCGTATTTTTCTTTGGAAGTACAGTGCTCAGAAACAGCTAAGTCATCTTTCCCTTCCCTTGTACAGTTGTAAATTAGTCTTTCTGACTTTTTTTTCAGAAGTTAAGGTACCTCTCTTTCAGTTCTGAAAATGACCACTCCTCAGGGACCTGATCAACCCCCAGAGAGAGGCATCGACGAGCTTGAAACAGAAGCCTTGGCTTACAGTAAAGGGAAAGAACCTATGCAAATGGAAGAACAGGAACAGTTCGCCGAAGAACTCGACGTATTGGTTACCAAGGAGTAGTTTCTCCACTTGGTAACAGAAGTGGATGAACTGAAGTTGGCATTAGCCAATTTCAAGTCCAGTGTGGACGACTCGTTTGCTGAACTCAAAGGTTTGATTTTGAGTTCCGCAAAAGGAAGCCTTCCCTCCACTTCTCAGTTATCCCCTCCTCCACTTCCATCAGTTTCGGGTGAGACTTTGCGGTCTCACCTCAGTGTTTTTAAAGATTTAAAGCCTCCTACTTTTATTGGGGAAGAGAAGGATAGAAACGCAGATATTCTACAAACCTTCCTTAGCAAATGGAAGAACATTCATGCTCTTAAACAGACCCCTGACCATTTGCAAGCAATTGAGGCCAGTCTTTCCTTAGGGCCCATGGCCTGTAAGTGGTGGTTAAATCTCCAGGAGACTGGGCAGACTCCCCGGTCATGGAAGGCTTTTGAAAAAGCCTTCCTAAGAGAATTCCTACCAGAAAATGAATTTGATAGAGCTTGGGAAGCCTAGGAAAGAACAGTAATGGACAAGTCCCTAATCCAATATATCTCGCAGTACCGAGAAGCAATTTTAAAAATTAAAAATATGGATGATTATCAGAAAATCAGAGGGCTTTTCCGAGGCCTCAAAGATGAGATAGCAGTTCCCATGACAAATCTTCTTAAAGGGAAGGAAAAGGAGTTCATTTGGGAGTCCGCACAGCAGGAGAGCTTTGATGCTCTCAAAAGAACCTTAGCTACAACACCAGTTTTAAAGGTCGTCGACCCCAATCAGCCATTTGTGGTCGAAACAGATGCTAGCGACTTTGCAATAGGTGCTGTGCTAACTCAGGGTGGACGACCAGT
This sequence comes from Diphasiastrum complanatum, assembly GCA_029204225.1. Taxonomy (NCBI): domain Eukaryota; kingdom Viridiplantae; phylum Streptophyta; class Lycopodiopsida; order Lycopodiales; family Lycopodiaceae; genus Diphasiastrum; species Diphasiastrum complanatum. Next base: position 29,983,093 of record CM055097.1, read on the forward strand.
TGCGTTCGAGAGTAAAAAACTCGAGCCAGCTCAAACTAGGTAGAGTGCCTATGAAAAGGAACTCTTTTCTATAGTCCATGCCCTTAAGACTTGGAGGCATTATTTGTATGGTGCCAACTTTGAGGTCCTGACAAACCATGAAAGTCTCATATACCTTTGCAATCAACCTGAGCTTAGAGGTCGGAAAGCTCGTTGGGCAGAGTTGATGCAAGAGTTTGATATGTCTATCAGATATAGACGGGGGAAATTCAATACAGTAGCAGATGCCCTTAGCATAATGCCTATGATAAACGAGCTGAGTTTCACTCAGATTCGTAATGAGTTACTCGAGTCCTTGAGAGGGAAGTGCCAGCATGATGCATTCTTCTCTACTATCTGGAACTCAATCCAGAGCAGACAGTTACAGAATCCAGAACCAGTTTCCGGGGCTGGTGCCAGTTCATCCAAGAATATGGCAGCTTCCGTTGAGGATGATGATAAGTCCGAGTATACGTCGTCAGATAACGTTGAGGATTCTGAGCCTGTATTACCTAAGCATACCCCAGTGGTTGAGGGTCAATTGACTCAAGGATTCAAATGGAAACAGTATTCCATTCAGGATGAGTACTTGCTCTATAGAGATAGAGTATGTGTCCCCAATTTAAAGAATTATAGGCAGCAGGTCCTATATGAATGTCATGACAATCCTAGTGCGGGACACCTAGGCATACAGAAGACCTATGAACTTCTTCGTAGGCAATTTTTCTGGCCTAGCATGAAAAAGGACGTCCAACAGTATGTAGCCAGTTGCCAGAAATGTCAAGTAAATAAAGCAGAGCGTTTAAAGGCAGGAGGGTTGTTGCAGCCCCTAGAAATGGTAAATGGGAGAGTATCTCCATGGATTTTATAGTAGGCCTGCCTAAAACCCAAAAGGGTAACGACGCTATATGGGTCACAGTTGACCGTCTAACCAAAATGGCTCATTTTATTCCGACCAAAACAACCGTTAGAGCTCCAGAGTTAGCGAGGCTGTTTGTAGACGGGCTATTTAAATTGTACGGTCTACCTTCCGGCAGAGTCAGCGACCGGGACAGTAAGTTTAATGGAAATTTTTGGAGGGCAGTATTCCATCATCTCCATACTAAACTTAATATGAGTACCACCGACCATCCACAGACGGACGGTCAAACAGAGAGGGTAAATCAGGTGCTGGAGGATATGCTTCGTGCATACGTCAGCAAGAAGCAGACTAATTGGGAGGAGTATCTCTCGATATTAGAGTTTGCTTACAACAATACCAAACATTCAGCTACGGGATACAACCCATTATGCTGATGTACGGTTTTCAGCCACGCTCACCCACAGCTGTAGGGTTTAAACATGAAAAAGTTGAAGCAGCCAGAAACTTTTTAGAGGACCTAAACCAGAAGATAGAACATGCTAAGCGTAGCATTAGGCAGTCCCAGGATCGAGCCAGGCATTATGCAGATCCACACAGACGGGATGTGCAGTTCTCTGCTGGTGAGAAAGTCTACTTGAGAGTTCCAGTTGACTCTAAAACCCTCAAATCAGGAGTGTGTGCTAAGTTGTCTCCAAGGTATTGTGGTCCCTTTACCATCAGTAGGAGACTAGGTGAGGTCACCTATGCACTAGAACTCCCACACAGTAGTAAGGTTTTTCCAGTCTTTCATGTAAGTCAGTTACGAAAAGCCTTAACCAGATCAGAAAATCTGGTAGGGGACAATGTCTAAGTTCTCCCATTGGATCCTCAGCGACCTCCACATGCACCAGAGGAGATTCTTGATAGTAGAGAGACGCAGACTCGTCATACTCTATACCGAGAATATATGGTCAAGTGGAATGATCAGCCTGTTGAGAATTCCACTTGGGAAAGAGGCAGCGTCCTTCGCAAGATTTTTCCAGACTTTGTCTTAGAGGACCAAGACAATTCTTAAATGGGAGGGAGTGTTACGAGCTCGTGACCAGGGCCGAACCCTAGAGAACACAGATAGGTCAAATACCACAGTCAGGGTCGTGTCCAGCGTACACGACCAGGTCAGATACCATAGTCAGGTCGTGTCCAGTGCCACGTGGCCGACACTTGGCAGTTGCATGCTACCAGTCCTCACACTGGGCTAGGAGGGGCTTACTGTATATCAGGGAGTAGGCAAGATTGGGTGGTCAGTTAGTGTTTGCCCTACTGTGGCGTTAGGATCTATTACACGGATGCCATAGCAGAAGTATAGGTAGCAGAAACAAAGCAGTGTACAAAAAACTATGCAAAATCAAGCAACTAAAGTTCTTGAAATAAAGCAAAAACAAGCTCTCAGCATCTCAAATCACTACACAGATAGGTTACCCTGAATTCCTAGAAGAATAGACCTCCTACAGCCAAGTTCTAGCTACACGTGGACTCTTCTTCTCCAAAAATCAGCAAACTAGGGTTTCAAACTGACAATTGGCAAAAAAACAATGGATGATCACCGAATCAGAAGGCGAAAAGCCCTACCCTAGCAACAACCTACCCCAAGAAGCCTATTGCAACTGATAGATCTGAAAATTACTGAGTATTGATCAAGTTACAAACAAATTCCCAAATCCTATGTGGGCTGGATTTTCACAAAAGAGAAGAGAATCATCAAGCCACGTAGTAGAATATGCTCAAACGCTGTCAGAAGATCAGCAATCCACCATAGGGCTTCAATCTGCTATCTTATGGGCTCCACATTTGCCAATAGATCACCTACAATAGGGCGCTGGCTCTCCAAGAATGCACCAAACCCTAACTGAAGATGCCAAATCCCAAGTCTCGAAGCAACTGCTCTGTTACACACAAGCTCACAAAACCTAAGTCAAATACACAGAATTACCCAGCAAATTCATCACTTTATTAATCTTAAGCAAATGTACATAGATCAACAAGCAAACACGAGAGCTTTGTTGCAAGTCTCCTCCCAACCATAGCTGCATAAGAATACCATAGGGAATGCCTGGCAAGGCTCACACTATATCCCCTCAAGCACCCCTTAACCTTGACACATCCTAACGTCAACACATGGGAAACTCCATGCACAGTCGACACTTGCCACTTGGCAGTACCCTGACACATAGACAAGCTAGTAGGTAAACAGTCTGACGCGTGTCACTCATGCATTGGACCAAGTGTCCCAATGAACTGGCGACTTAGCCATTTACAATTTACAATTTAACATTTACATTGGGCAAGGGATTCAAAGTATATGTGACAGTGCCACTCAAACAGGTACATCTGATTGGGCACACACTTATTTGGCATACACCATTGATGATGCTTAAGAGAAATGGTAAGATATACATGCCAAACAAATGGACTTCGTCAAAAGATCAATCATGAGTATAATGGTAGTCCCTGCGTAGGGCATGGGCATTCGGGTATGGATAAGAAGGCCAAGTTAATTAGCCGATACTTTTTCTAGCGACATATGCGACGGTATGTTAGTGAGTACGTATAGTGTTGAGTGCCTTGTCAGGCAAACAAGGCAGAGCATGTAAGCCCTTGAGGTTTATAAGATTCCTCAAGATTCTCTAGGGTTATTGGGAGAGTATTCTGATGGACTTTATTACTGGGCTACCCAGGACCTCGAGTCAGCACAATTCGGTCATGGTAGTAGCGGATATGTTGACCATAATGGCTCACTCTATCGCCACCTGGAAGATAGTGACAGCTCGACAACTCGCAGAGTTGCTCATTGAACACGTTGTGAGACTACGTGGACTTCCTAAGTCCATTCTCTTCGATAGGGATCTCCGGTTCACTGGAACATTCTAGAATAACGTGTTTGCCTTGTTGGGCACACAGCTATGGATTAGTAGTGAGCAACCACAAACTGATGGGCAAACCAAGAGGGTCAACCGGATCCTTTAGGTTGTGCTTAGAGCGTACGTCAATGAGTCATAGACTAACTGGGCTAAACTTTTATCGTTAGTTGAGTTTGTGTACAATGATAAGAAGCACATGTCTATTGGAAAGAGCCCGTTTGTGCTCAATTATGGTTTTTGCCCTGCTAGTCCGACTACCCTTGTCATTTCCCAAAAAGTACCTAGTGCTACAAAGTTTTTGACTCAGATGTAGGCAAAACTAGAATTGACATGATTTAATCTGTCAAAGGCTCAAGATCGAGTAAAGACTTATGTTCGTGCAAATCGTACTTATAGGGAGTTTGATGAGGGTAATATGGTCTTCTTGCTAGTACCACCTAAGTCTAAGGTGATGAGAATTGGCAAGTGTAAAAAGCTATCCCCTAGGTATTCTGGGCCATGGCTATATATCAAGGTCAATGAGGTGGCTTGTGAGCTACAACTACCTGAGCCGTTTAAGAAAATGCTTGCATGATGGTGATAACCTAGTAGGTGCAATGGTTGCACTCCAGGAGAGAGATATAGTGGGCCATGGGCTGGAACGTATCTTAGAGTGAAGGCAAAGACAATTGTGAAATCGTGTCCTCCAGGAATACCTCGTGGCGTGGAAAGGTTTATTGTTGTCAGAAGCAACCTAGGAGAGTCATTCACAGCCACAACATGCTTATCCTAACTTTGTCATCAAGGATCAATGACTTTCTCAAAGTGGGATGGAATGTTAGGACCCAATCATAGCCCAACCATGATCCCGCTAGGAATGGTAAGTACAGGACCGTCGGTTGGTCCAATGACCACCAATCACAATGATAGGCAACCGCACCAGTCGTGTAGCGTGCCTCACAATCGCTGACGTAGTGTAGAGGCACATGCTGCGAGTATGCATAGTGTTCATAACCATCGTGTGAATGACAGAGCTACTAGCTAGGCTATACGGGCCGGCGAGCTAAGGTCAATCGACCGAAGTGGGCAGTCATTCCACTACTCGGCGCGACAGTGCACAAGGGTGGTAGCCAATAGACTCTAGTACATGTTGTTCAACAGTTCGGGTAGTATTGGGTCCCAGGTGGCCTAGCCAGTAGTCATGCATGGATGCCACATGCCCTGGAACTAGAATAGCAAGTAGGAGCTATAAGGGAGATTCATTCTCCACTATAGCTTTTGATGATTTGGCAAGCTTATGCTCTAGGAGTGTAACATAAAGCATCATAGCAAGCATATGTAATAGTATCGAAATGACAAAAAGTAGCATAGCGAACTAGACACAGCTATAGAATTGACAAGTCATCAACATGTATATTCACCATCATAGCAAGAGGACTAGGCATACTACCTAATTCTGAAATTGATCTCAAGCAATAGAACCAATAAGACAATTGAGATGGTCCTACAAAGGCACAATAATCGAAAAGGTGTTCATCGCGTTGATATGTCTGCCACCAAGAGTTAGCTCAGCCTCTAAATTTGGATGTAACATGCACAATCACATCAGCATTAGAATGTGGATAGATCTCAATATAAGAAGCTGGTGCATTCAATCAAGTAGAATCCCCATAGTAAGGACAGGCCAAGTGGTAAACCTAATAAGGGCAGCCATTAGGATTAGGGCTTAACTAGTCCATAACAATATCTTCCTTTTCTTCTTTACTCTCTTGTTCTATTTCGTTGCCATTGCTACCCCTGAGAGAGTTGGCTTACCATTTCCTTCTAGCCCACTTGGTTCATGAAACACCATGTCTTGACTAGTTACAACACACTTCCTTTTCTAGTCATATAGGCTGCATGTTACTTCACTGCTTTGCATTTGGCTTGTCTTTTCTACTTTGGTATATGTAGTAGTGCAACCCACAACCCGGTACTGTGCATAGCTTTAGCCCACAGATTGTTAGGTAAGCTTTTTCCCTTTATTATGCACCGAGCCATCTCCATTAGACTCCTATTTTTCCTTTTGGCTATTATTAAGGACACACATAGTCTGTACTTTATTTTTGGCCACGCACTTTCTATTACATTTGGCAGGCCCCAGAACACTATTTTGCATGGTACCTAATTTGGGCCCTAATATTTGAATCTTCATATTTCCCTCCAAGTCAATTTAATGGAGGTAGCTTTCACTTAGTGTAAATAGCCACTAAGGCTATTCGTTAGTCAGTCTAGCCATCTCCATATACTGCTATTTTTCCTTTAGACTACTATTAAGGACACACATAGTCCATACTTCTCTAGTTTTAGCCACGCACTTAACATTTGGCAGGCCCTGGAACACTATTTTACATGGTTCGTATTTTAGGCCCTAATATTTGAATTTTCATATTTCCCTCTCTAAGTCAATTGAAGGGAGGTAGGTAGCTTTCGCTTAGTATAAATGGCCACCAAGGCTACTCAGTAATCAATCATGAGTTTTAATTTCATTAGTCTTCTTTGTTGGAGAATGCTTGTGAATGATTGTTTTGCCGCTTTTATGAAAACTACTTGCTATCTTTCATGGTAAATCAGTAGATACATTCTTAACTGCTACGCCATTCAGCTCAGGACTATCTATGCAATAGTGAGCTGACACTTTATACCTTGCTCTTTGCAACACTTAATGAATTCATGTGATACGTATTCACTTCCTCTATTCGTTCTAAGGACTTTGACACTTTTGCCACTTTCATTTTCAGCACTATCCTTGAAATCTTTAAATCTCTCTGATGCTTCTGACATGTTTAAAGGAAATAATAAACTTGCATGAATAATCGTCACTGAAGGTACTGAAGTATCTAGAGCCACCCAGTGATTGTGTTTGTGTGGGACCACCAATGATAATACTTTATATTTCCAAATATTTGCCCTTAGTTGCCTTGTTCTTATGAAAGATCTTTCTATGAAATTTTCCATGCAAACAACCTTCAAGGACTTATATCATCATCAGGCAGCCCTCAACTATGCCTAGCTTTTTCAAAAGTGCAAGAGGGTGAAAATTTAACTGCCCGTATGGCCTTTTGTGCCATAGCCGTGATATGCTCTCTTTCTTTCCAGCAACATAAGCCTGATGGGGTAATGTCAAAGCTTTCAGCCTATCAACCGTAAGATGCTCTTCAGTCGTAGTCCCAGATGACAAGTCCCAAATGACAGCAAGTTAGCTTTTGGACCAGAAACATAAAGCAAATCATGGAATGGTTTTGCATAACAATTAGATAGTCACATAGGAAAAGTTCCTATTCCCTTCAATTCCTATGAGTTGTCATCGCTCATTTTTACAAGCTTATCACTATCCACTACTTCTGACTTAGTAGACCACCCTTCTCTGAAGTCACGTGCCTAGATGCCCCAAAATCAACGCACCAATCATCATTATACATGTCTCTAGCAGTCAAACATGCAGCTGCTATAAATAGGCTTTTATCTCTTGTTGATATTCTTCTTCATAAGATTCTTCATTCACAAAATAGAACACATAAACCTTTCCAGAAAAAGGTCCTAGCTTATCACGGTACCGACATTCTACCTTTTTCTTTCTTTTGCCTCGTCCTCATGCTTGCCCTCTTCCTTGTTCACCTTTCCTCCATGTGCTTGCTTGTGGCTTGTCATGACCCCTTGTGCTACGAAAGCCTGACCAACGTTGGGGGGACCTGCCAAGTTTCTCATAATTTATTCTTCCTGCAATAAATGCCCATATAACTCATCAAAGGTGATAGTTTTGGCATTGAATGTCAAGCTTATGGTAGTTGGAAAATTTCTCTAAGATGAAGCCACACAATTAATTGGCATAGGAACAAGATCATGATCATTTATTTTGACTCTAATTGAGGCTGATCTCTAATACTTATGATTTTGGTAAGATGCTCAGTCATAGGTTCTCCTTCAATCATTTTGAAACTATAGAATTAATTTCTTGAGCATAAGACTCTAGAGGTGTTAGGCTGCCCAAACATGGACACGAGGATATTCCGAGCTTCACAAGAAGTCATGTTCTTTCCCATTATATGAGGCACCATACTATCGTTTAGCAATGTAAGATGTAAAATAAGGTAAAAGCATCTTTGGCTGGATAGTCCTCTTAACTCATTTTCACTACCAAAAGTATGTGTCCTTTTTCTCAAACTCATTTCCAAAAACCCCTAAGCCATGATCGCTTGCATCCAATATCTCTCACTCACCAATCACTATACTATACTTGAAAATGTCAGCCATCTTGAGAGAACCTCACCAAACAAGCCAGAAGAGATGATGTGAAGATATTTCTTACCAAAGTTTGTTTCATGCATAGAGATGTACCTTCAGTTGTCACGAGTGCCTGTTATACCAGCTTGTACCCTGTTGTACTTTCAAAAAGTACAAAAACACTCAATCCTTCACAAAACACCTGATTATTTGACCCAAGACCCTGATACTTTAGTACATCCTTGTAATAATTATGTTGCTGCACAACCTGGATTTGTCCTGCAACAGATCTCTACCAACAGACTATACTTCACACGTGCAAGTAAATGAGGAACCCAAAACTTCGATATTTGCACTTCATCAACACTTTCGACTTTACAGCACTAATTAATGAATACCTTGCACCTCTTTGTATCCACACATCTGAGGTTTCATACATGTGGAGAGAAACAGGTAAGTTTACCAACAGGGCGAGTTTTGCACCAAAAAGGATGTACTTTTATGTATCCTTGATAGTACTCTTGTATGGCCATCCTACCCTTGCTTTTTCACAATAAATGCAAACTTCCCCCTTTGATGCCAAGCTGCTCAAATAGGCAGAGAACATACATTTAACATGTAGAAGATAGGCCGTTTTTAAGGTTTTCTATGACATTGATCCGCTTTCACAAGATGGCAAACTTTCTCCTCTCCTTCACAAAACAAAGGAAAGGATTCCCATCCCTACACCAGGTATATTCTCAGCAGCATAGGGTTGGTTCTGGTCCCATGTAGAGCTTTTGTGATCCAGGGTTTCCTACCCACGAGCAAGATCTCCTTATGGAGAACTCTTTAGATTGCACAACCATCACCAATTGATAGCACAAACTTGAAAACCCTAAAGTGCACAAACATGAAAGAGAAAAGCCAAACTTTGTTGAAGGGAGAAAAGTACAACATAAGACTCACAGGTGTGGGAGGTGCACTGAACCACACATGTGAGACTCCAATCTCCAAAGCTAATTATGACAGTACATTGGACACTTGCTTATACTTGATCTAAGAGGGCTCACCTTTACCTAACTTACGTAAGTAATTGCTTCTAGATGTCATGTGGGACATTAATGAAATGACCCCTAACTCAAGCTACTAGACGTCCATCAACCTAATTAATGCTTCACTAACCTACCCATCTTGAGGTGCTAGTTGAAGTGAATCACTGAAAATCTACTTTGTGCCCTGGGCCCTATACTAAGTCATGTCATAATCATGGACTCCGGCTCCAACGTTGATATTTATGATTATGACAAACATTACATAGACAAGACTTGACAAAATGATTACATCTGTAAAAAAATTTCACATCAAATATTGGAATGAAGAAATTTTGAAATGATGCAATGATGCGTGCTGGTAACATCAAGCACAGGCAAACTATGTTCAGCCATGGATTCACATATTTAGAGTTTTAATGACTGGGCATTCCAGCACCAACGATGTGTATTGAAAAGAAAAAGCTAAAAAAAGCAAAGAGATGTTCCAAACATTTTTTATTTGTGAGGGACACTGTGTCTACAATTGGTCAAGGAATGCACATGGGCATCTAGGGCTTCAACAGTACAAATTTAAGAACATGTGAGGCAAAAGACAACAGGAACAATATCAGGTGAAGAAAAAGGATCCTGTGTCTACAATAAGTCAAGGAACACATCTGGAAATCTAGGCCTTCAATAGTACAAACATAGAAACCTCCGAGGTGAAAGACAACAAAGAAAGAACAACCCAGCCATTGTTAAGAGGTGTAAAACTAGAGCTGCTAAAATAAACTCAATGCTTTATGTCTTGTTCAGAGGTGAAGAAGAATCTCACACTTTCCTTGTCACCCACTGCGGCATCAGGGCCTCGAGGAATCCAGGACCAGAAAGTTCCCGTACAATCCCACTGAAAAGGCAAAGTCGATCCTGCAGTCACCATTGGAGCCCATTTCAAATACTTATTTTTCAGAAAAATCCAGTAGCATTGTACGACTTGTATCCACAATTAGGCAATGTGCATACAATACCAGCTTCCAAGTTTTAATATGAAGAAACACTTTAAAGCTTGAAATTCGATCAATACAAGGATATGGTTACATACATAGATGCACAGCATTCCAGAATGCTGCGTTCTGATCGCATTCCGGAATGGTTCTGGAAATCTGCACCGTTCCGGATAGGAACGTTGCGCCTTTCCGGAATGCTGTGTTCCAATCGCATTCCGGAACGGTTCTGGAAATCTGCACCGTTCCCGATAGGAATGCCATGCTTTTTTCTTTTTTTTTATCATGTAAGTGTTAGGGTGAAAAAACATAACGTTTGTAGGCTGTAAAAACACTATGAACTATGAATCAAGCTATCAGAGTTGAGTGATCATTGATGCATGGTGTTTGATTTTCTTACAATCCAGACTCCGGTTTGTTGCTTACAAATTACAATCACACATGGTAATGAGTTATGAAGGAGCCTTCTAGAAGTCATCTACCAGCCTTTTCATAATATCACAATTATTGCAGAATCAAAATTTGTAGTCTGACTAAGAATGACCAAAGTGCTAGAAAAGTAAACTATCATCCAAAAAATCAGAAAAATGCCAAGGTGAGTATGATGAGTTTTTGCCAAAGCCACTAACATGGTAGGTGTGATGTGTAAATTTGCCCCAGGCATTGTTGCTCTTGCCACACATCCTTGCTCAAGACTATTCCGTTTTAGCTTGTGAGTGGGAGTGGAGCAGTTGGTCTCTTATGCACATGAAGAGACACAACAGGCTCAACATTCCTAGCTAAACAGGCTGGGTCGTTTTTTGCACCACCAGCCTGAGGTTAGTTAGGCCCATGCAGAGAGATAATATACCCAGATATGGGAACCCCAAGGAGCGTTTTACATACAAATGTTGTAGCTAATGATGGGATATTTTTAGAGTATCACCAAGAGTTGGCATGACATGATAGGAGGTAGCACAGGGCCAAGCTAGGGCCGATATAGAGGATGAAGGAGAGGAGGTTGAGATGAGGCTGAGGAGGGATTTGATGATGATGAGGACGCCTTGGATAATGAGATGGATAAGGACATTGGTGAAGATGTGGGGTGTGTTTATCTTGATGTTGAGACACAAGCCAATCATCACTTGCATCACCTATACGTAGAAAGTGGGGGGGGGAGGGTATGCGTAGGGCACTCCTCATGGATTTGCATGTTAAGCTAGAGACAATTGTATCACAGGCAGAGGGAGCAGCAGCCCCCAAGGAGACCTAGAGATAGCGGCGATGCAGAGGTTCTTAGACACAATAGCGCATCCTTAAGGAGGATTCCCCTTCTTCCTACTTGTCCACCAGTGACAGTGATGAAGAGGAATCTTCATCTGATGATGATGCTTTCGAATCAGAGGGATTTAGGGTTTTATCTCATGTCACATGAGTCTATGAGTCCATTGTCCATCTATCAAACCAATGTACTTGGCCAATATTCCAAACGTTGTAACCATTGGCAGTGAGTAAGGTCATCATCTATGTAAATCTGAGAGCCTCGGGGAGAGAGAGAGAGAGAGAGAGAGAGAGAGAGAGAAAGAGATGTGTGTGTGTGCATTGAGATTGTAATGTGCATTGTGTGTGTTATGTATGAGAGATCTGAGAGAGTGTGTGTGAGAAATTGTGTGTGTGAGATTCTGTGTGTGTGAGTGATTGTGTGATATTGTGTGTGTGTGTGTCTCTGTCTTGAGATTTTGTGTGTTTGTGAGTGATTGTGTGTGAGAGTGTGTGTGTGTGTGTGTGTGAGTGAATGTGTGTTAGTGTGTGTGAGAGATTGTGTGTGTGTGATAGTGTGTGTTTGTGTGTGTCACAGTGTGTGTGAGACAGTAGCCTTGAGTGATTGTGTCACATGTGTGTGTGATTGTGTGTGTGTGTGTGATATTTTGTGTGTGTGTATAGTGTGACATGTGTGAAACTTGAATCTTGATGGGGTTCAGTGTGGGGCCTGGGCATTGTGAGAGGGGTGTGGGACCTAGGTAGTTAGAACTTAGAAACTAGATTAGAATTTAGAATTTAGAATTTAGGGTATACTACATAGATATTAGAGACTCGGAGAGAGAGAGAGAGAGAGAGAGAGAGAGAGAGAGAGAGAGAGAGAGAGGGCCACCAGTGACCATGTCGAGGGAAAGGGATCCCTTGTGGGATCACGTCACCATCGCTGCGGCCTACGGCACATCAGGCACGAAGAGATGGACTTGCAGATATTGTCACCAGTCTTACACTGGAGGGCCCTCATGCATCAGGGCACAGGTGTTACATTTGAGGGGGTACGAGATTGCCCCTTGCATGCATGCTCCTGACACGCTACTCACTCCTGTTGCATCGGAGGAGGTTGGCCCTTCGAGGATGGGGCCCACACAGAGAGGTAAACATTCAACTCTTACACTTCAAAGTTCAAACATTCAAATTTCACATTGATCAAGTTTGAAGTTTCAAGTTCAACGATCATTGATCTGAGATCATCTAAATTCTAGTTTATAAATTTTATTGTTTGTCTTTTTTGGCAGATCGAAATGCAATGGCGGCGCCACAGCCAGAGGCCACCACATCACGCCCCCCAGTTGCCATCCACTCACCCCTCGCTTCCCATGGCTCAGAGGACAGAGCTGCAGATGAGGCAGGGCCTAGTACCCGGCCTGACCCGCCTTCTAGTGCAAGATCCTCGATACCACCTCCAGCCATGACCATACCGGCACCACGTCATCCACCTGAGAGAGGGAGAGGTAGACGGGGCGACACTACACAGCTGGGGGGTAGGGAGTACTATGTGTCCACCTTCGATCCCAGAGAGAGCCATGGCAGAGGCAAAGGTTGTCATTCTCGACAGTTGTTCTACACCTGCGATCTGCCATTTCATTTGGCTAGGACCCCGACATGGAGGAGGGCGATGAGTGCAATGAGTGCGATTGGGCAGGTGTGGCCAGGGCCATCTTGTGAGCACCTGAGAACGAAGGGACTTCTTGATGAGCGGGCTTCTATTGACCAGAAGCTAGAGCCTCTCAGGAAGGCATGGGCCCAATACGTACTACTATCCTTTTAAATTTATGCACTGTAAACTTTAAAGACTCTATGATGACTGATCATTGATATGTAGTATGTACATTGTAATTTGTACATTAAGTTTTCATACATTGTGGTGGCATTGCACAATGCATAGTACATACTTATTACTTGTTAATTGCAGCTAGCAAGCTGTTGGACAGCCCAAACCAGTCCCTAAATGGTTGTTGTAGAATTTGCAGGACAGTGGATCATTTCTATGAAGGGAAGACTCGTGTCTCTACTAAATCAGTAGAATTTGCTGATTTTTCTGATTTTGCACTTATTTCTAGTGAGGATGGTGCAGTAGAACCTGTTTTTTATGAGCAGGCCAGAGGAGTAAATGTTGGGAGGATGCGATGGAAGAGGAGTATAACTCACTCATGAAGAACCACACTTGGGTTCTTGTTGATCTTCCACATGGGGCTGGAATCTTCATCTCTCAACAACGATACATTGAGCAGATGTTGAAACAATCTTCTTTTTTCAAGTCCCCGCAAGTTGATGCATATGATGGATGCATTAGTGAAAAGTTTCATGCGAAACCTTTTCAATGTGATGTTTTAGCAAAGGCCGAAAAATTCAAGCAGTCTTTGGAACCGTATTGTACTAATCGAGGAGGGAGTCAACATGTGTGAATTAGTACTTGTTAGAAATCCATAAATCATAATATGGATGGACAGACTAGGATTCGAACCCAGGACCTCCCTCATACCGGATGGGATGCTCTACCACTGAGCTATCTGCCCTGTTTGATAGTTCTCTCTAGAGTGTGAATTGATATTCCAACACCCCCCCTCAAGCCACACTTGGTTGGGGTCCTAGCTGTCACCTGCCCCGCAACTTGGGCCACCTAACCATGGCTTTGACTGTTACGAGCTCGTAACCAGTGCCGAACCCTAGAGAACACAGATAGGTCAGATACCACAGTCAGGGTCGTGTCCAACGTACACAACCAACAGGGCAAGACAGTAGTAGTGTGCCCCAGCACGGTCCATAGCCATGGCGGGCCTAACACAGTCTAGGGACCCTGTCAGCAAGATAGGGCCCCCAGTTGGGTCTCGACATGCAGTCGGCCACGTCAGTGACACGTGGCCAACACTTGGCAGTTGCATGCTACCAATCCTCACACTGGGCTAGGAGGGGCTTACTCTATATCAGGGGGTAGGCAAGGTTGGGTGGATCAGTTAGTGTTTGCCCTACTGTGGTGTTAGGATCTATTACACTGGTATCAGAGCCATCTCCATCCTAGGGAATTCAGTTTTCAGCAGTGGAGAAAGTAGCTAGATTGCTCAGAACTTTTTCAAATTCTCAGAAAGTAGAATAGCAGGGCCAGCACTGTAGGAACAGCTTGCTACCGATCAGAAGTGTGTAGAAAAGCTTGCTTGTCAGATAGAAATTAGATAAAATTTCTAGAGCAGGTCCAGCGCTGCAAAACCAGACCTCATCTCTGATTTTTGCCATAAGATTCGGGAATTAGAACGAGATTTTGAAGAGAGAGTGGTGCTGATCAGCGCTGATAGTACCCACATCTTTTCTGATTTCCAGAATCATTTTTGGGTTTAAATCAAAGTTTTTTGGAGCAAATAGGTCGCTGTCCAGTCAGCGAGGGTAGAGAGACACCAAAATCAGAAATCGAAATATTTTTTGGGTCTCAAATCAGAAGAAAACGAGCCAGTTAGATTGCTGTCAGATCAGCGAGGGTAGGCAGCTATCAACCTCTGAATATTTTGGCACCTTTTCGAGTTTTTTGCCTCGTTTTTTGGAGCCTCACAGCTGCAATCAGATCAGCGAGCTACTATACTCAAGGAACCGGAAATTTTGACGCCGTTTTGGAGCTTCAAGCTGAGATTTTCCGGGACAGCAGGTCTGAAATCTTGGGTAAAAGAGCTGAGAGGGTTCCTCTTTGTAATTTCTTTGGAAGTACAGTCCTCAGAAACAGCTAAGTCATCTTTCCTTTCTCTTCTACAGTTGTATATTAGTCTTTTTGACTTTTTTCATCAGAAGTTAAGATACCTCTCTTTCAGTTCCGAAAATGACCACTCCTCAGGGACCTGATCAACCTTCGGAGAGAGGCTTCGACGAACTTGAAACAGAAGCCTTGGCTTACAGTAAAGGGAAAGAACAAATGGAAATGGAAGAACAGGAACAGTTTGCCGAAGAGTTCGACGAACTGGTTACCAAGGAGCAGTTTCTCCACTTGGTAACAGAAGTGGATGAACTGAAGTTGGCATTAGCCAATTTCAAGTCCAGTGTGGATGACTCGTTTGCTGAACTCAAAAGCTTGATTTTGAGTTCCGCGAAAGGAAGCCTTCCCTCCACTTCTCAGTTATCCCCTTCTCCACTTCCATCAGTTTCGGGTGAGACTGTACGGTCTCACCCCAGTGTTTTTAAAGATTTAAAGCCTCCTACTATTAATGGGGAAGAGAAGGATAGAAACGCAGATATTCTACAAACCTTCCTCAGCAAATGGAAGAACATTCATGCTCTTAAACAGACCCCTGACCATTTGCAAGCTATTGAGGCCAGTCTTTCCTTAGGGCCTATGGCCTATAAGTGGTGGTTAAATCTCCAGGAGACTGGGCAGACTCCCCGGTCATGGAAAGCTTTTGAAGACGCTTTCCTAAGAGAATTCCTACCAGAAAATGAACTTGATAGAGCCTGCGAAGCCTGGGAAAGAACAGTAATGGACAAGTCCCTAATCCAATATATCTCGCAGTACCGAGAAGCAATTTTAAAAATTAAAAATATGGATGATTATCAGAAAATCAGAGGGCTTTTCCGAGGCCTCAAAGATGAATATAAAGTGGAGGTCTAGAGAAACTCGCCTACTACCCTTGAGCAAGCTTTCAGATATGCTCAAATCTATGATGATTCAGTGGGTAGGAAGAGGGCGAGACAGCAGCCCCTTTCTGAGTAGCCTCCTCAGAAAGACTTTCAATTTGAAAAGAAATTTTTAAAAAGAAAGAAAGAAGAAAAATTCAAAAGTGAAGCTCCTCAGAAACGCCCTTCACTCATACAGCCCTTAAAACCAGATGATTTTGAGAAAGCCAAACAGGAACGTTTGTGCTTTGTGTGTATGGGCAAGGGACACACAGTTAGACAGTGTCCCAAGGGGCCTTTCACAAAAAAAGATAAAAAAGATAAGAAACAAGCTCATCTTGTTCAGACTGTATGTTTCCCCAGTGACTCGACAGCTTCCGAGATCAAAGTGTATCATGAAGATCATGAACATTGTTGCCAGCTGACCTCTGCAATGCTAGCGAGACCCTTCAGCTTTGGACCGCATGACCTAGTACGTATGCATGGAAAAGTTGGTAACCAGTCAATAAGAGTTATGGTTGATGATGGGGCAACCCATAATTTCATCAACTACACCCTGGTTAAAAAACTTAAACTTTAAGAAGTACCTAGTCAGCATAGATACATAGTTTCACTAGCTAAGGGTGAAGATAAGAAAATCTGGGAAACTATGGTAAGTAACTTAAATCTTGGTATTCAGGGGTACCAAGATGAAATAAACTTTCAGATAATGCACCTGGATCGCACAAACATTGTTCTCGGGAGAGATTGGCTCCACAGTTTAGGACCTTCCCTCCACAGAAATTATCAGGAGAACACCCTCAGCTTTCAGCATAAAGGCCAAGAGATCCAGTTGCATGGGGAGCACGATGTTCCAACAGCCCTATGGTCTGCAGTTCAGAGCTCTGTCAGCTAATCGGAGACGACTACCATCAGGTATTCTTATGTGACTTTCAGTTTATTCCTGAAGTTTCTATTTCTAGTTCTATACAACAGAAAATCAGTAAATTAGAAACTTTATTGTCTAAATTTAAAGATGTTTTTCCTGAAGATTTGCCACATGGTTTACCACTTAGCAGAGAGGTAGATCATGTAATAAACCTAGTACCAGGTACAACACCTGTTTCAAAACCTCCGTATCGGGTCAACCGAACATAGGATGAAGAAAGAACTCGGCAGTTATCTTGGGAAAGGCCAAATTCAGACCAGTAGTTCACCATGGGCCTCACCAGTCCTATTGGTGAAAAAGAAAGAGGGGTCTATGCGTCTTTGCGTAAATTACAGAGCCCTCAATAAAGTCACAATTAAGAATAAGTACCCTATGCCTCGGGCAGACGAGTTGTTTGATCAACTCGACGGAGCTAAGTTTTTCAGTACAATAGACCTCAGATCAGGATATCATCAAGTCCGTATAAAGTCGGAAGATGTCTCGAAAACAGCTTTTAGGACTCGTCACGGTCATTATGAGTTTAAGGTGATGCCATTTGGGCTCACAAATGCTCCAGCTACCTTTATGACCTTGATGAACAGTGTCCTCAGACCATACTTGGGTAAGTTTGTAGTCGTATTTTTAGATGACATCCTCGTCTACAGCAAAACAAGGAAGGAGCGTCTAAAACACCTCAGAAAGGTGTTTCGACTGCTCAGAAAGCATAAGCTTTATGCTAAACGATCCAAGTGTGAATTCTTCGTTGAAGAAGTAGCATATTTGGGTCACATTATCTCGTCAAATGGCCCCCAGTTGGGTCTCGACTTGCAGTCGGCCATGTCAATGACACGTGGCCGACACTTGGCAGTTGCATGCTACCAGTTCTCACACTGGGCTAGGAGGGGCTTACTCTATATTAGGGGGTAGGCAAGGTTGGGTGGATCAGTTATGACGCCATCATTGATGCATCTCTTGATAATCTGGCAAATTCTTATGATGAAGACGTTGGACAGCAGGTTCAGTCATCTTCTTTTGGTCATTTACAACCCATTTTACATCATGAGCAGTCCATTATGCTTCAGGAACGGCCTGCGGAAGATTATGGACAACATGGTCCATGTTGGGAACACTTTGGGCAGCAAAGTGTTGAACAGCCCATAACAGTTCCTTGTCGGCTATTGAAGACTTTGAAGGACAACAAAGAAATGTCTTACTACGAAGGAAAGGCACGTGGGCCTCTTTAAAATCAGTACCTCTTGCTGATTTTTTTGGTTCTACACTTACTCTTCATCATGATGTTGGTACATTGCCTATTCTATGTGAGCAAGTCATTGATGGTAAGGTTCAGGAGGATGTGATGCCAAAAAGAGTTTGGTACTCTTTTTTATTGTCCTTATGGTAAGAAGTATTTTCGAATGATGTGGGAGCCTATGATGGATTACAAGTCCATGTTTCGACTTATTGCCAAGTTTATGTTGGTTCCCTACTTCGGATGGAGCATGCAAATCCTCACCCTTCGACTTGATGCTTCATTATTACGCATTCTTTTCCTTTTATATGTTGGACATGATTGGGGATGAGATTTCGACTACTTCGGTGCGAAGTTTATTTGGCGACATGAAGTTCGGACAGCAAGTTGCATTTTTCTCTTTTGAGAAGTTACTTCATGTTATGTTATGCATTTCCATTTAAGGAGGGTGTTGGAATGTAAATGGAATTGATTACATTACCATAGGTTACTTTGACCCAAAAGGTCGAGAGTTGTGTAACCATGGTCATTTATTATATTAGGCCTACTAAACTTAGAGTAAGCTAAGTTAGTATGAAATTAACTTGGTAGGGACTCATGGGTCCACTAGGCCTAATTGTGACATTAAGTACCCCAACTTGACATATTGGAGGTACCTTATTCTTTCTTTCTATGTAACTTATAGAAAGTTGGATAGTCAATAATCAAGTAGTTGGATAGCCAGTAGTCAAGTAGTTGGATAGCCAATAGTCATGAAGTTAGATAGTCATCTTGGACTATATATATGTGTGCATCCCATTTGTATTAGACACTTTTGTAAGCAATACTGACTATTCTTTTTGGCTGTCCACGAGTTTCTACAAGAGGGTTTCTAGCCATCTCTCTCTTTCTTTTGAGAATGCTTTGTGTGATTGAATAGTTAAGATCCTGGATCCTTAGGCTTCTATTTCCTACATTGCATGCTTCTCCCCAAAAAGAATCTGGCAACTCATAGAACATGCACTCTCAACTATTGTTCTAATCTTCCTTTTTGCTACCCCATTACGTTGTGGCGTATAGGATTGAGTAAACTGCCTTTTGATTCCACGTTCATTAGAGAAATCGTTGAAATCATTAGAATTATACTCAACACCACCATGAAAATGTAATGTATGCACTTTCCTTCCCGTTTGAGTCTCCACCAATGCCTTGATAGTTTTGAGCTTATCAAATGCATCTGACTTCTTCAAAAGTAAATCCATGACATTCTAGAATGATCATGAATAAACATCATAAAATAAAGTGAACCTTCATTGGTCATCATCTTCATGGGTCCACACAAGTCAAAATGGATTAGATCCAACTATGATGGCCTTGCTGCTGATGAACCAGGTCGTGATGGCCTTGCTGCTGTTGATGATGAGCTAGGCCGTGATGGCCTTGTGGCTGATGGTGAAACAAGCCGTGATGGTCCAACCCTGGTGCTATAAGCTAGCCTAATCAATGTCGGTCCTTCTCATATGTGCTCTCACTCAAGTGCAAGAATTGCCATACATGGGGCAATGCCCATGGTCCGCCCATCTAGCCTAGTCAAACCAGGCAAATGCAATGTAATCCTCGTCGTTGTGCTGCAAAAGGTACCATTGCAATATAAGCAACGCCACTTGCGGGCACCCGAACCTGCAAAAACCATTGTCTCCCTCCAAGAGATCCACCACTGCACACATGCCTCGTCCCACCATAGGCATGGCAATAGAAACCCTAAAAAAAGGTCAAAAACTCAATGCAAAGTGGATAGGTGAAAATAAGGAGCTAACACATTTCAAAAGACGCCTAAATCCTAAACAATAATGCCAATAGATGGACCTTAAATCCTAAACCCGAAATCGTACACCTACAAAAAACTGTGCAAAAGAGCACCTACAAAAAACTATGCAAAAGAGCCTCATGCACATCAACCACGTGAATGCTCATGCTAATCGCCTATCCAAAAGGAAGCTTAGGAACATGCAATCACTCTCTCCCTAGCAACCCCATAGCCAATCCTAGCAATAGAATTCACTCAAAATGATGCACTACAGCCTCCAAACAAAGCAAAGAAAACTTCAAAGTGTTTTGCTTGCAAATCTCCACACACTCACTTTTTCCATCTCCATTGTGCTACAATCACCTTCCGTAGATCGCTACTCCTCCATGAGATCACTGTCAACTACATTAAAGCTCATCTGATGCAGTATCCATGATAGTGCATTAGCGACCACATTTTCTTTCTCTCTTCGGAAGTAAATTTCCAAATGAAATTCTTGCATCAGGTCAGCCCACCGAGCTTCGATGCCCCTGAAATCTAGCTGAGTGCAGAAAAACTTTAAAGTACAATGGTCTTTGAACACATAAAACTTAGCGTCATATAATAATGTCGCCACAAGCGCATGTATGATCGCATACAATTGCTCGTGTGGGATAGCTCTATTGAGCAAATGGTTTCACCACCTCCATACAAGTTTCTCTCCTAGTTTGTAAAGCCCATGGATTTGGTTAATGTGCTGTTTTAGATTGCTCAAGATGATATATGTAATAAAAAGAAACCATGTGCAATAATCCTTAATTCTCTGAAGTCCAGTTCAAGAGTCAAAATGATATATGCCATATGGCATGAAGCAAAAGTTGGCAAAATGCTCATGGTGTATACAGATAAAATGATTCTATCAACAAATTACAAACAAATGAAAAAGCTTGGAGTTTCTGTATACCTTCATGAGCAGTTTTAGCAAACAAAGAGCTTCCTCGCATCTTACGCACAAAGATCAATCAGACTTAAAATGCATTACATTACCTCTATTATGCGCACAACAGAGATGTGTCCTCTACTTCTCGCCATGTCCAGTGGGGTCAAACCATCATCATTACTTTGCAGAGGGTCAGCTGCAAATGCAAAACCACCAGTTGTTCAAAGATGTCCTGCACTAATGCATTCCTATGCCAAGCTGTAAGTGCCAGAATATGTAAGAGCTATAATGCTTTCATGTGCCAGGCCGTAAGTGCCAGAATCTGTAAGCCTTTCAATAAGTAGTGTGTTGCTTTTCTTTTCTTGAGTTTAGGACTTCGACTCCATCCAGCCAGATAAAAGGACATCCATGAGAAGAATATTTGTGAAACTACTATGATTTCTCAACGGAAACAAACCGTACATGTGCAAATTACGTCAGCAAAAGTGTAACAAATGTAACAATCTGAGAAATAGTGAAGCAGAGTTATGATTGTGCAATTTGGTTCAAGTACCATTTTAGCTTATTGTAATCAATTACTAAATTGCCCATAATCTGGAAAGATGGTGATACAGGTAGTTTACCTCCACGTCCAAGTAATAGAACCACAGTTTTATCTAAGCCTCTTTTAGCTGCATGATGGACAGGAGTTCCACCATGAGTTCCTGACACATTTTCAAACGAAAATCATAAGTTTTCTTGCCAATGAAGAACCTAGGTAACAGATGACAACAGGTAGTTTACTGTGGGCAATTCTATCCTTTAGAATTGAGGAGCAAAAAGGTTACCAGGTCTGTATACACTTATATTTGCTCCAAGATTTATCAAAGTGATAACCATGTCAAATGATTCTCCACGTGTACAAGCCAAAATTAAAGGAGTTCGCCCCTCCTTGTCAACCCACTGCAAAGTAAAGCATACATTGCAAATTAGTTTTCTAGTATCGGACATGTGATGGATGCCATTATGAGCACTAACATATCATCAGAAAAGTCTTAATGCTCTGATGACAATTTTTCAGCTATGGCAAGTGACATCAAGCACACTAAGTGAGATGCCAGATTTTTCTCCCCTTGGTGACATTCAAGCTAACCTCCAAAGAAGTTCCATCTCGTCGAAGAGCTTTGACTGTAGTGTGATTCCCAGCTTGGACTGCATGATAGAGCTGCTCCTCTTTGGACTGCCCACCACCCATGATGATGGCTTACGTGTCCACCACGTCAAAGGAGGATCGTTGTTCCTTAGAAGGTATCAAAGAATGGAAGAATATCTTTCACAAGTCAGATCAGCAAACTTGCAAGGTGGATCAGAAACCAACAAAGGAGACAACATGCCCTTTCTAATCAAGGGTTGGAGTGCATGAACGTCTCGTCAATAACACTTGCAGATTTACCAGGCTGATTACACAGTTTTCAGTAGCTATCTTTGAGATAGCAACAGCTGCATGGAAGTCGATCATAAATATCCCCACTGCCCTTTCGAATTTGTACACATCACTATATTTTTGTCAGAGCGTAGCGCTCAGCCATGAGCATGGGGAGAAAGCAGCGTAATATTCTTTATGACCAAGTGCATACCATAACATGAGCTTGTACATCATGCATACAAGAGAATAGTTGCAAGTTTTTTCTGCCAGCTCTACCTAGAGGAAATGAGCAGCACATATGAGATTGGCTTAAAATGGAGAGTTATGGCAGGCTTCTGCCTGTTGCTTCCAGAGATTGGCAAAATCTCACCAGACACTGAAAAAATACTCGCTGAACCTTGCAGAAAGATTCAATTGCAAAGCTCTCTCTTGAGTTTTAATATATTCATGAAACTCGTAACCATCTTCTGGACTATCACTGATAATCGAACTATGGGCTTCAAGAACACTGATGACCTAGCCATCATACTAAGGTTTCTGTTAGTTTCAAATGCCACCAGTCACAGCCCAATATTTAGCAAATCTATTTTGTGAAAGTCATTAACTATTCAAAGAAGTAAAGTAGCATTGACTTTAGCAAAAATGGTGCTTTATTTAGCAAATAATGACTAATTTACTATTTTCAGCAACTTTTTTTGCAAAAACTGCTAGTGAGAAGCACTTAAAACAATTTCTCATCGCCATTTGCTCAATAGAGGTTAGATTTCCATGCATGACGGCTCTACGGAAAGCACATGGAGTTTTTGCTAGAACTTGCAGATATTTTGCCTATGTTCCGATTTTTACTACTGGTACCAGTTATTTTCATGGTAGATTGATATCCGTTTTTTCACATGTAGTAAATGTTATGGCTAACAGTCAAGGTCAAGGAAATTCTCTGAATTTCGAATAGTTGCTTCAACAGATGCAACAAGTGATGTTGGAGTTGCCGGCTCAAAATCAAATGCAGGACTCTCAGATCCAGCAACATTATTTACAGTTACAATGAGACGACCAATAACTTGGTCTTACCAACCCAATTTTTCTCGGGCAAACATAAGGACAAGAGACCAAAGGTGGTGGAAGATTGATTGAACAAATCATTTTGAACTTCAAGGAATGTCCGAAGATAAACAAACTGCAGTAGTGTTACTCTTCCTCATGGGCAAGGCTTTGTAATGGTAGCAAAATCTCCCTGTGAAAGACTACATGGCTTGAATTCCAGAATATGTTCCACAAAGTGGTAATAGCGGTGGACAATTTGGACAATTATGTCCAAGAATCCATGGACCTTTTCACCAAAGTTCTCACAATTGACCAAACATAGCGAAGTTGCAATTTGTCCTCGATGTACCTGTAGACTATTCAGATGAGTATCATCACAATGTGTTAACTTCTCTCGAGGATGTGATCCAAATTGCGAAAGTGTTCTTGAAGCCTATAGTTCAAACCTCTCAACAATTTGTTGAAAGGGGGAAAAAGTCGGAAAGGAAGGCCGAGCCCTCCTATTAAATGGAATGAGAAATTGGATAAGAGTTTTCGAAAACTCAAGCTTCTAATTGTCTATTTTGAGAATAGCGCATCCAGATATTCCATTCGTCATTAACACTGACTCGAGTGATACGGCCAGCCCGTTGCTTTTGAAAGCAAAAAGTTAACCGATGCACAAATCGAGTATACTACGCAAGAAAAAGAGCTTTTTGCGATGATCCATGCTTTGAAATCATGGAGACATTACCTGTATGATATAAATTCGTGGTTAACACGGATCACCAACCTTGCAATCAGAATGATCTGAGAGGCCGTAAGGCCAGATGGGCAGAACTTTGAAGTGCGGTATATCAAAGGCACCACTAATCAGGTGGCCGATGCACTTAGTCGGATTGGTGAAGTAAACGAGCTTCCTTCATAGAAATCAACACAGATTTTTCTCTCTCGCTGAGAGGTCTTTGTGAGAAGCACCAGCATTTTGGACCAATTTGGAAGAGGGTTCTAGCAGCTACGTCAAGCGAGACTGATTACATGGTGATCAGTCTGGGAGAAATGGTGTTGATGACTTCTCTATCCGTAATGGACTATTGTTCAGGAAAGGGAAGGTTTGTGTGCCCGATGTGGATGCTATCAAAAGGAAAATTTTATTTGAGTGTCATGACTCACCATGAGCAGGGCATCCAAGCATACATCATACTCTAGATTTGGTACGAAGGGATTTTTATTGGCCAAAACTTAAGCCCTTTGTCAAATCTTATGTGGTCAAGTGTGGCCAATGCCAGTTAAATAAGGCCGAACACCTTAAGGCTGGTGGATTGTTACATCCATTGGATATCCCGGATAAAAGATGGGACATATTTCCATGGATTTCGTGGTTTGTTTACCGTGGACAAATAAACAGCATGATGTAATTTGGGTAGCGGTCTTCTGTCTTACCAAATTAGCTGCGTTTATTCCGGTAAAGACGATCGTAATCCGAGTTTCACCAGTCACTTTTGGTCGACCGTGTTTGCTAAACTGAAGATGACACTGAGCTTGAGTTCTTCTGATCATCCTGAGACGGATGGCCACACGGAAAGAACAAATCAGACGATGGAACAAATGCTACGAGCATATGTTTCTCGATGGCAATCTGAATGGGAGAAGCATCTACCCTTGATTGAGTTTGCTTATAATAGTAGTAAGCATTCGGATACCGGTTATAGCCCGTTCATGCTTATGTACGGTTTTGAACCTAGATCGCCCATTTCTATAGAGACTCGAACGATCAAGTTTCAGAAGGTAGCAGATTTCCTACACGATATGCAGGAAATGCTACAAATAGCACGTGAGGATGTCCAATGTGCCCCAGGATAGGGACCGACATTATGCTAATCTGACAAGATCGCCTCAAAACTTTCAAGTGGGGGATTGGGTGTATTTGAGAATCCCGAAGGATTCTAGTGTAATGCGTACTGGCAAGCATTACAAATTGTCCCCTAGGTTTAGAGGACCGTATCAAATCCTGAAAAAGATTGGATCCCTAGCTCACCAATTGGACCTCCCGAAAGGAACTCAAGTGCACCCGTTTTTTCATGTAAGCCGCCTCAAGAAGAGTGAGCATCTTGGTTTTGGAGACCAACTGGACTTGTTGGATGAATCATCGGGTGTGTCCTGACTTGAACCCGAAAAGATCTTGGATACAAGAACTAAACGATTGAGGAATCGTATAGTTACCGAGCATCTGGTTCAATGAAAGGTGCACAAACGATGATGATTCCTGGGAACATGAAGGGAGCTTAAGGAGGAACTTCCCTAGCCTTGAGTAAGGGAGGAAGAATGTCATGCCCACGACTGATCTCGGATAGCTTATCTCGTTAGAGGTCAATACCCGTAAGTTAATTATGATTATGATGCATATGGTCATAATCATGTGCATATGGTCATAATTAATGGTTGGAGGCCTAAAACTCAAGATGGTGGATTATTATGGGTCTATCAGTGAGTCATAGGGGAATTGGATGACGTGGCCAAAATAGCAAGTGTCCAGTGAGGTGTCACAGTGCACTACTAGTGGATGGGCCTTGGAGGGTATAAGTATACCCATTGGGCTCTCACTAGTGCATGCTTGATTGTGTGATTAGTAGCCACATGCTGCTGGTGTGATTCCTCCTCCCTTGTGAAGATTGATCCATAGCTTGGGGGCTAGATCCGTAAGATCTAGGTTTGGTTGGGTTGGTTTGTCCACCATCTAATTCCTTGTGTTGCTTGTTGTTGGCTTGCTTAGTGTTGGATCCTTGTGATAGGACTTTATAGTACTTCCCCCTCCCAGGATCGAAACCTGGCTCTGATACCACTATATATTATAAAGTCCTATCAGAAGAATCCAACACCAAGCAAGCCAACAACAAGCAACACAAGGGAATCGAATGGTAGACAAACCAACCCAACCAAATCTAGATCTTACAGATGTAGCCCCCAAGCTATAGATCAATCTTCAAAAGGGAGGAGGAATCACACCGGCTGCATGTAGCTACTAATTCCCGTGTATACCTAGATAACCTGCACAAGGTACGTCATGACATTCAAAAAAGAATTTTTCTCTTTAATTCACCATCCCATGGTACACAAATTTTCCCATTTTGAAACAATAATCCATTTCAAATGGCAAATTTTTCTACAATTGTCTTATCTTTCTAAATCCCTCAGTTCCATTCTCATTCATTCCGGTACCAACTTCCATATCCGGCCAAAATGAGAATCACCAGTTTCGAATCGAACGATGGAATTTTATTTCGTAAACCCATAAATTCCTCGAGATAAGAGTCCAAGCTCTTAGTTCCCATTCTGTAGCTGATAAACTTCTGAATCATCCGCAACCACAAACGATTTTTTGAATGATTCCATGAAATCTTCCCATGTAGTGGGTTTCAATAGCAGATCCCGCCACCATGATTAAGCGTTTCCATGGAAAAACATAACCACATTCAATTATCTTTTCTCCTGAATACCGTGAAGTCTGAAATAATTGTTCCATTTTGTCAGCCAGTCATCCACTACCTCAGTTTCTTCTCTTTCTTCTTCCCCCAAATACGGTTCCAGTTGGAAAATCGAGTAGCAGGGTGCACTTTTCTAGATAATATTCTCCGAAATCACTTCTAAGCTTCACATGGCATCAATAGACATTACAAGCAATCTAATTAGGTTCATTAGCGACTTGTAGAAGCTTCAATCAGATCCAGCAATGATTTGTGGGCTCAGAACAAGCAATTCTTGCTTTCTAGGAGGTAGCCAAGCATGAAAACTTCAGTTGAAAGGTGCCTAAGCCTCCTAGCACCAAATTCTATTTTGGAATGGGCTTCTATGCATCAATTATACAGTTGTTACTAATACTTTATTCAAAAAAATCATGTACAATAGATTGGCAAGGCTGCTAAAAACAGATATATTGGCAAGGATCTTTGGACATCTCATATAGTTACAAGAGATAGCCACAATGATACAGAGTAAGTTGATCGACCAAAAGATGATATCCTAGGTTTTCATTCAATATTTATATTGCTACATGTTACTTCTTATGCAAGCCATTCAAGTAGTCACTAAATTTGTAGAGCTAAGTTGTAACACAAATTACTTCTAAGTAGTAGGAGGAACGATTGATCTCAATTTAGCCTTTATTTTAACCACCTTAACATAGCTACAAGCTAGTCAAAACATTTCTACATATTGCCAGTTATCATCTAAAGAACAATGCCTATGTTGCCATGAGCATTGGCCAAATTTCCAAGTGGTTCCATGTAATCTTCAGGAAGGTGGCCCTTACATAAGACAAGGTATCTAATTCATTCACCACAACGTCATTGCTTTACTTGTTTTTCAAGAAACTTCTCAACCTCAATCCAATCATGATCATCTACCAATCGCGAGGCTAGGAGAGGTGTGTCTTTTCGGTGGCCAAGGAAGGGTTGAAGGACACTACTCTCAATAGTAATTGATGAGGAATATTCTGAAGTTTGGTCATAGATAATATTAAATTGCAACCAAAAAGTGCACTCACCCCACAATTGGACGTGCTTGTCAACATAAACTGCTGAATCTGTGCTCTTTTATTAAGGTCTTCATAATTGCTCATTTACGTATAACAAGGGGTGCAAGACTGTTGTAGAGATGTGGTACCAACAACTCATAGACACTTTCTTTTCCACTTCTGAGTACGAAACAGCTACTTCGTCATTGTCACACTACATGCTTTTAAGTTTTCAAATCAACTTTTCAATAGTGGCTGCTTTTACCTACCCTTTGGTCATGACTACGAAAGCATAGTCCAGAAAATAGCTATCATAATATAAATCTATATAGCCAAATCACAATCGCTTTGGTCTCTCTGCATACAATAATACCAGAAAATAATCCCAACAACTTTCCAGAGCTGGATACCTCGTAAGAGATTTAAGTTAGATTATTCTGGTCAAAATAACATTCAAGGAGAGCACACATTGTAGAATTGACTATCACGGTGTCAGAGATGCATAAACCACATGGCAATGTCCACACATTCTCCGTCTTACGGCAGTGGAGTTTGAAAAGCAGCATACCAAGTCATGGGGCAATTTTTCAGCCCAGAACAACTCCTTTCACAAAAGAGACATGGACGCATTTCTACTACGGTGATTGCCCTGTCGGATAACTTTTTTGAAGCCAATGTAGGATGCTTTAACACAACAAAGGGACAACTATAATGTCTGAGCAATGCTCAAGCATTAGAGATGTAGATTTGTTGAGGAGAATTCTTCCCGTTAAAATGCTCTCCAAAAGTCAACAAACAGCATTGCTATTTGTAAGTTTTCCAAAGAAATCCTCATACGTTCTTTCAAAGCCAAATCCCTAACAGAACACCTCCATGCTGGTATGTTGATACCAAAAATAGGTGTCCATCATCATATGACCAGCATTGTGCTAGCAAAGTACTTCAGTGCCATAAAAGAAGATCGATGTTTTAGATCTAGCCCATCTCTGCATAAATGTCATCATGTCTAATATACGTGTTCATCACCCTGTACCATTCAAAGGCTTGTTCTAGAGTTGAGAAGTGTTTACCACAGTTTGCTTGAGTTCTAATCTCTCCTTGATTCTAGGTTTGCTTGAATGCCAATGGATATAAAATCTTCATCTTTTCCTCTATTGCAACTAGTACATCATGATTAATGATAAATTTGGCAGCTTTTGGCTTTTGTTGCTGAGCTTCTAATTTTGGTGTAAACGGATGTGCGATACTTCTAGACCCTAGTCTCTAATGTTATCTCGCTATGAAATCATGTAAGCTGCTTTAAGGGAGATAAGCAGAAGCTGGTATGCCTTAAAATATGAATGCATAGCAAAATCTATGGCCATGAAGCTTTGAAACTTCTCAGTGATTATCAAAAAGCATCATCGACGTGACTATGTCTTATTACGCGATGAAAAACGACTTGGATCGTGGGATCCAAGCTGTAGAACCAACATAGTTAAACGACAAGCTCAACAAAGGTTTGACACTGAGCATTGCGTCCTGCCATCCAATAGACTTCCTCACAACTTCGCGCTCAGCATAACCGATTATGCCGTAGAACATAGGTCAATGTCGTATACATTTCCTAGAGATTAGATGTTAAGATAGCATCATAAGGCGAAACTTATGCTGGCTCATACGCAGAGATTACAGCTACAAAAATAACATAACTAAAGCAGAAGTCGGGAATAACTAAACTACAGCAGAAGAGTTTCTCTATGTTCGGGAGAGAGACAGATTTGTTAATGTAGATTAGCTTCACAAGGCCGCGAGCAGTAACTATCTAACTGTCAACACACAAAAATGAATCCTTGCTTGTTAGAAACTTAGTTTGTGGTATTTTTTCTTCAATGTATATAAATGCTGGCATCGCTTATACACAACGGGATCTAGAAATACCCGTCAATGTCTCCTAAAGCTCCCCCCTGCGCTTCCTCCTCGTCTTATGTCACCTTCCTGCGATAATGGTATTTCACTTTGGCCACTCCAACCACCCGCATCCTGTTGGTGCAGAAAGCATTATCTACTCTCATATACTGCTTCTGCTTCGGCTTCCACCTTCACATGAATGCCTTACTCTCTGACAATCATGCACAGCATCATTTTACTCGCATTTGCTGTAAACTGATCACATTTGCACTCGAGAGATCGCCATTGCACAAGATACTGTTGCACCTTCCCTGCTCCCCCCCGTCGTACAACTCTGTCATTCCTGCGCGAGCACAGAGAGCTCTCTCTCTCTTTCTCTCTCGCTCGCTCTGTGTTCTCTCTCTCTCTCTCTCTCTCTCATGTACAGACAACTGTATTTCAAGTCCGTTATGTTCTCTACAAAAACTCGAGATTGCTTTTGAGATTTTTTTTTTTTTTTGTTGCATTGGCCTCAACGGACCTTATATCCCAAGGGCTCCTCATGTTAACATCATCTCATGTTAACAAGAAATTTTACTAAGATGGGTTGCTTTTCGTCTGATGGCTTTGTGGCCCCTGTTGTAATGCTGACTCGGGTGCACCCAGTGTGCCCTGTAAGACTTTAAGGGGTGACGCTCCTTAAGGTCCCAGAGCAAGTTAGAAAGTCAAGGATTGAGCCTCCGACCTATGGTTAGACAGTCAAGTAGTCACAAGTCATGAGCTAGCTCTAGAGCTCGAGTCATGGCCTAGTCAGGAACCAAGTTGATTATGCTGCCGTGATGGCTCCCGGGACCCATGTTTGGGAGCCAGACTGATTCTGCCAGGCTTGTCAGGCTTAATCAGTAAAATAAAACCTAAGTCCAAAAAAGCATGCTTTACCAAAAAGCACTATATTCCAGGACAGAGGGGACGCGCCGAATCACACCAAAACTATAGGGGTGCTCAGAGGCGCAACAAGACCTCTTTGAAGTGAAGATGCATCAATATTTATCAAGTGAAATGATGGCTATGCTTAGTGAGGTGAAGAAGGACATAGAAACAGAAAGGAAAGAATGGCAAGCATCCATGTGAGCCATGAACCACAGTCAATTCGACCTTGCTAGAGAGAAATGAGAGATGGGCTAACACAGCTCAAAGCCAGGTTTGAAGAGCTGGAGGCAACAAGAGGGAATGCAGGGGCGCCTCCTCCACTCATACCAAGGGACCCACGAGCGCGAAGAAGACTGCCAAAATAAAAACACCACCTACTTTCAAAGGAGAGCGTGGCATTCGAATTGTCGAAGATTGGTTGTTTCACATGGACCATTATTTTCGTCTGATGAACACTCCTGAAGAAGAAAGAGTGGACTTGGCATTAGCATATTTTGAGGGCTACACTACAAACTGGTACCGAGTGGCAGGAATGCAATTCTAGACATGGGACGCGTTCAAAACCGCAGTACGAGAGGAGTTTATACCTAAGGATTCACACATGAGATTGAGGACAGAATTATCAGGACTCAAGCAGAAAGGTTCGTTGCAAGAGTACCTAAATAAATTCAGATAGAGTGTATGAGTTATTGAAGATATGTTCGAGGCTAACAAGACCCACTATCTCTTGTCTAGAATGCAGTCTTGGACCCGGCGAGCAATAGACAGCTACATGTCCAATAACTTCAATTCAACTATTCAGGCGGCTGAAATGGTCTGCGATTATGAGACCACATTGGCACCAACTGCTCCCTCAACCTCAACAAGAGTATTTACTGGATCCAGATCGAGTCCGAGCTTCTTTTCAAAGGGGGACTCAACTTGAAATGGCAACCAAGCCTCAAGTAGCGTGAACAAATTCTCAGCAAGAACAGGGTTTTGCAACCAAGGTAGCAGTGGAGGAAACACTTTTCAGAGAAGGAACAACGTTGGACCTTCAGCTAGTCACAGCAACAGCTCACCAACGGTGGGCAGTTCCATGAGCTGCTTTAATTGTCATTAGCAAGGTCACTCTTGGAGGTCATGCCCCAAGCCATTGAACAAACAAATCATGGCTTTGATAGGATGGAAAGAGAGACATTTGATCAAGAAGATGGTGAACAAGATGATGAAGAAGACCCAGAAACGGATTTGACAGAGTCCGACTTGAATGTCTTACAACAAATAGGGGCACTTGCAGCTTATCATGAACATCTCATGGTGACTCCCGCGAGAGGATCAAAGTTATTGTACCTGAAAGGCTATATCCAAGACAAGTTCATTCACTTCATGGTAGACGTGGGAGCATCGCATAACTACTTGTCAGAAAGCCTAGCAGGAGAATTGGGCATTCAATGTGAAGAAAATGCGACCCTTATTTGTGTGGAGACCACGAAAGGTACAATGACAACCTGTAGATTGGCAACCAACTTACCAATCTCGCTGGGCACCGGAAATAATCGATTAACGTTCACAATCTTGAAAATGGATGCTTTCGATGCTATCTTGGGACTAAGCTGGTTTAACAAACACGTGGTGGCCTTTTTGGCAAAAGGGGTTAATCTTGTATTATTATATAATGGCAGAAGACCTTGCGTCGTCAGAACTGTGCCAGGGGACCAATTAGAAATGAACGACACAACTGAACCTGAGCCAGCCATCTATTCACCTCTTTAACGAAGGACATCCAGCAGCGACAAACCAATTGACATGGGAGCAAATGGAACCAACATTGCATGCAGCTTCTACATCAAAGATGGATCCAAGTGCCGATGCAGAGCTCAAGGAGCTCAACCTGGACGACCAAATGAAAAATCTAGAGTCCTAGGGGACTCATTCAGACGTGCGACAAAATGACATATCTTAGGTTCCAAGGAGCCCGCAGGTACTTTTTCCATCCATATTAATAAAGTAGGTCGCCTTTTCATCGAAGGGGTGAGCCTTGTGAGAAAATGGCAAAAATCTAGCTTGGCAATTTTATGTCTTTTATGTTTGAAGATACATTTCACATGTGTGGAGCATGTTCCCACATGTGTAAAATAGTTTATCATAGCTTTAGGGGTCTTCTAAGTTTTTAGGACAAACTTCTTTGTGTAGACTTATAATAGTTAGAATTAAAGTAGAATCACTGTGTTACTGTACTTTGGGTCCTATCAGTGGATAAGGATCAGTTGGCCTCGCCACGAGGCAAGTCAACGGGACACGCGTCCCGCCAACGGCAACCTGGGTCATGCATGGGTTGCCTGAGTGAACAACTATATGTATAGTGTAATTTCATTTTGAGAAATACAGTTGCTATGTGAGCTTGCTGTGGAGAGTGTTTTCTGTCTGTGTTACTGTGTAGCATGATCTGTGTTCCTATGCAAAGCAAATTCTAAGTTGGTATCAGAGTCGTACAGGAAGTGTACACAGTACAACATCGTCGTTGAAGATAGCTTCGGGAGAATTGTCTTCTGAGAGTTCGGGGTTTACGGCGGGTTGAAGGCGGAAACAGAAGCACTGGTGCACGGTTTCTAGTTTATAGAGGCTTGCTAAGCTCATCAGAGGGATTATTAGCCTGTGCATAGCATCAAACAGGGAAAAATTTGGTGAAAAATTGACAATTTTGAAGCCAGCTGAAAATTGAAACCGGGCTTGGGATTACGGTTTTTATACATAACTAGTGATTTCTTCGCTGTTTGTGCACTGTTTTGGATGTCGTAAGGACAGGAAGGAAGCTAATCACATTGTCAACCAGCCATGGAGAGATTCTGAGGTTTATGTCAGAGATTTGTCTCCAGACAGTTAACCTAGCAGATTTGCAGTAAAAAGGTGAAAAAAGCCACTTTGTCAAGTTGAGCTAAAATCACCGTTTCTCCACGAAATTTCTTGAGTGAACACTCTACAGTCTTGGAATCAGTAGGGCGACCCTGCTCCAGCCTCAGATCGTGTTCAAATCGATCCACAGGCGAATTAGATCAAGCAAATTTCAGTGTGGGGAGGCGCGACCGCAGACAGGGAGGTCGTGGGCTCTTCGCGCGTGGAACAGGGTGAGAGCGTAGCGTCTGGAAGGCCATAGCGATTGTAGGAGCGCGATTCAACGCCTAGATGCAGTTTGGACCTTTGGATGAGGTGTCAGATGCATCGACGGTCCAGAACTTGTGAAGGGAGAGAGACGTGGACCACAAGATTTGGTTCAGCCATTGGATGGGCTTTGAACAGGGCCCTGAAGAAGTGAAGTGCATTTTGGCCTTCAACTTCATTAAAAATTTTCATATTGAAATTGGAGTTGGGTCCCTTCACAAGTGAAGAGTGAAGTTTCTTCAAGGTGAAGAAACAGCTCAAAAACCAGAAAAGTCCCTATTTTTGGGTCCTTTGCCCGTTTTGACCCAAACGAAAGGCTATAACCTCCAAACGAAAGGGCACTTGGACTGTACCTGCAAGTATGATACATCAAAACAGAGTTATTGCAGCAGAGAAAGTGTTCGGAGTACACCAGAAGTGATTTCACGATCCCACTAAGCACGTTGTTGGGAGTTGACGACTGAGTGCATTTCGGAAGGCGACACCGATTTGGCATTCAAATTGGTGGAAAAGCGGCGAGTGGTCTGGTAAGAAAAAAAGTGCAGGTCATTATTTTTCAACTTCTGACATCACTGTTGGCCTCGGCATACCGTTCTTAGCCTAAGGCAGAAGTTTCAAGCAGTTTTGCGATGGCAAACATGGGAGAGTCCATTTTGAGTCAAAGTAGCAAATTGGACGAGATTTCCAACTATGCAGTGTGGAAATTCAAAATGAAAACATACTGATGGAGAAAGACGTGTGGGAAGTCATCACAGGTGATGAAAGAAGGCTGCCAAATGAAACAGATATCAAAGTGTTCAACAAAAAGATGATGAAAGCTTTGACCTTCATTAACTTGTCAGTGAAGGATCACATCATTACCCACATTTGTGATGTTGTTACACCCAAACATGCATGGGATGTGCTAAAGGAGCAGTTCGAGACATCAAATCCGTCAAAAATCATGTTTCTGAAGTCAAAGTTGAATAGTGCCCGCATAGAACAAGGAGAGCACATTCAGATGTACATGACCAGAATCAAGACAATGAGAGATGAACTGCATTCTATTGGTGGGCACATACGTGATGTGGAGCTGGTGCACAATGCGTTGTGCGGCATTGCATAACCCTATCAGATGTTTGTGAGCGGAATAGCATCAAGAGAAAGATTGCCAACCTTTGATGAGCTCACAGGAATCTTGATGCAGGAAGAGCAACGGCGAGAAATGGTGAAAGCTAGACGTCAAAATACTGACGATCAGGCACTTGCGACACACCAAAAACAAGGCAAGGGCAAGGGCAAGAAGAAGTCTAAGCAGCAATTTGCCAAATCTCAACAGGATGAGGAATGTGTCAGTAAAACTAAGAAGAAAGACAAGTGCTTCAATTGTGGTAAAAAGGGCCATTGGAAGAGTGAATATCGCAAATTCCTGGCGGAACAAGGCAAGGGGAAACCAAAATAAGTAGGTAACCTTGTCGATGAGGGTGAGATTGAAGACTCTAGCATCTTCATATTTGCATTGTCATCTAATCAAGATGATCAAGCATGGTATATTGACTCGGGAGCCACAAGACACATGACAGGTAACAAGAATTGGTTCAGTAGTTTGAAGGTGTTGGATAATGGAACATCTGTTTCACAAGCAAATGGTGAGGTGTGCAAGATCAAGGCATCGTTTCAATCCAACTACCTGATGGCAAAAGGAGGATGATCAGGGAGGTACTTTACGTACCAAGTTTGAGGAAAAATCTACTTTCTGTTGAAGTCATTACTGATCAAAAGTTGAAAGTAGAATTCGCCCATGATCGTTGCTTTGTGAAGGATGTGAACCAAAAGTTCAAAATTATTGCGGATGGAGTAAGAGAGCCCAACACAAAATTGTACAAGTTGAATGCTACAATTAAAGGGCAACATGGACTTGTATCGTCCATTCCATCGCAAACTGAGTTGTGGCATAAGAGGCTTGGTCACTTGAACTTGGGAAGCCTCACTTTGATGAGAAAATTGGAGATGGTAACAAGATTGCCTACCATAGAAGATCACTTGAAATCGATGTGCGAATCTTGTGTATATGGGAAGCAGCATCGAGAGAAGTTCAATAAAGGGGGTGTTGCAAGAGCAAAGAACATCCTGGATTTAATCCACACAGATTTATGCGGGCCTATGAGGATCATGTCCTTAGGTAAAGCCTTCTATTTCATGACCTTTATTGATGATATGTCACGTAAGATGTGGATCTACTTCTTGAAGAAGAAATCAAATGCGTTTGATAATTGCTTGTATCTTTATGTAGAATGTAAGTGCATTCAAGAGTGACGACCCCGAGTAGTCCTCTGGCAGGCAGGACAAAGAAATATACTACAGAGTTATTCAGTTCGTTTATGTCTGGCCTGGACATTGTAACAAATAAGAAACAGTCAAGTAATGCCCAAACGAGCCTGGTAATAGGCAAGAAATAGATCTGTAAGCAAGAAGCAGAAAGGTAAACAATAGGTCCTCTGGAGCAGGGGATCTGTCAACATTTGGCACTGTTGCCCATTGAACTCCAACACCTTCTACATCAGAAACCCGCAACCTTGCCCATGTTCAGATCACTGCAAGCGCACTCTAAGTCTTTAAACACATTTGAGTTTCTGCAACTGAACACAGCCACCCCGTTGGCTACATCATTACCCAGATCCACGAGCTGTTAGACTCGCCAATTACTTGTAACCAAACACACTAACAGACCTGGATTTCATTCTATCCAAGCTCCCACTCCTCCAGTTTTCTCACGCTTCAGATCTCAACCGGAGGGCCTTTTCAAATCTCAACCGAAGCACTAGCTTCAGATCTCAACCGGAGGGCCTTTTCAAATCTCAACCGAAGCACCAGCTTCAGACCTCAACCGGAGGGCCTCTTCAACTCTCAACCAAAGCACCAGCTTCAGATCTCAACCGGAGCTTGAGCTCAAATC
This sequence comes from Diphasiastrum complanatum, assembly GCA_029204225.1. Classification (NCBI taxonomy): domain Eukaryota; kingdom Viridiplantae; phylum Streptophyta; class Lycopodiopsida; order Lycopodiales; family Lycopodiaceae; genus Diphasiastrum; species Diphasiastrum complanatum. Next base: position 30,019,692 of record CM055097.1, read on the forward strand.
TCAACCGGAGCTCCAACTCAAATCTCAACCGATGCTTCCCTTCACATCTCAGCCAATGCCCTCCACTCATATCTCAGCCGACGATTTTTTTCGAATCTCAACCGACGTTTTTTTTGAAATCTCAACCGACGTTTTTTTTTTTTGAAATCTCAACCGACGTTTTTTCTTTAAAAATCTCAACCGACATTTTTTCTGGAGTCTCGACCGAAGCGCTTCTTTGGAGTCTCGACCGAAGTGTCCGCTGAAGTCTCGACCGAAGTGTCCGCTGAAATCTCGACCAAAGTGTCCGCTGAAGTCTCGACCGGCTGAGTGTCCACTGAAGTCTCGACCGAAATGTCCGCTGAAATCTCGACCGAAGTGTCCGCTGAAGTCTCGACCGAAGTGTCCGCCGAAATCTCGATCGAAGTGCTCGCTGAAATCTCAACCAAAGTGCTCCCTGAGATTTCACCGAAGTACCGCTGAGATCTCGACCAAAGTGTCCGCTGAGATCTCAATTGAAGCAATCAGGTCAAAGCTTGACCGGAGCAATTAACACCAATCTCGACCGGACCATAACTTTCAAACGACACCTCTGATTGGCATTTCGACCGAACCACCATCTCCCCAAAGCCTTAGAGATTGAAAAAAAAAAAAAAACAGGCATGAACAAAATTTCAAAAAAATAAAACTCATACCAATAGAAAACCTTTTTTATACTGAGTCTCCACCTTCACTAAACATCTCCCGATGCTATGGTCCAACTGTTTTTGATGACCATGATCGCTAAAGCACATGATTGGTTTTTCAACCTTGATCGTGAAGATAAGACAGACTAGTCAATCTTGAAAGAGTACTTTATCAAGCGTTTTAAGCCCTTTCGCTTGATCGAGAGTCCTTTTGTCAAATTGAGTAACATCAAGATGGCAAAGGATGAACGTGTACGAGACTATATCGAGCGTTTCAAATGCCTCTAAAATCAAGTACATGAACAACCCTCTGAATAGATGCTCATCATCTGGTTTTTAGTCGGCCTTCCAAGATGGATTAGACGCGAGCTTAAATCCAATGATGAATACACGAGTCTAAAGTTAGCTATGTATGATGCCATCAAGGAAGAAGACGAAGGATCAGATGAAGACGAATCCAGGGACATGCAAGCACCACGTGATCCTGTCGAAGTCGATTGAGGACACTCGAGATCAGCTTTGGAAATCACAGCTGGAGTTGCTTAATAAGCAACACCAACTTCAAAGTCTATCCAAAGCAGTATGCCTGGTCAGTCAAACCCTGCACAGGTACCTTATAGACGAAAAACAATAGGGTGCCCACACTGCCGGGCTGCGCATCATGTTGATGCTTGTCCTTCATATCAACCTATTCAAGCACATACAGTTCAACAATATGAATAACACCCATCACCATCTGGACATTCCTTGCCTTATCATGAATATCCACCAGAAAGTCCAGAACCACTAGCCATACAAGATGGCTACGCCGTTATACAAGGGCCACTGCACACCAGATGTTTCATTTGTGGTGAAACCGTCCACTTCATGGTTGATTGTCCAGTTAAGACCCAGTACCATGCTGAGTGTCCCGACTGTATCCGAAAACACAGTTTCAAAGAATGTCCAAAACAACCAACTAAGATCCTACCTGCCTGTCACGTCAGTTACGAATCACAATAGGATCTTCAAGACAACAACACGAGCACTATAGCACCCTCCCGCTCAACCTGCTGCTCAATCGAGAAGTTTCTTGTAAACTTCTACTACCTCACCGTCCAATACACCAGCTCCATAATGAAAAAAGACAATATGAAATGAGTCCTTGTCGAAAGAAAGTGAAACCGATATTCCATCATCTGCTACAATGTCCAACCAAGAGCGACCTCCACAGGGAATTGACAGTTTCTCTCCCCTTCTATAATCTCCAATCTATTTGTCTTTCCACAAGCTGATAAGATTTCCAATGTGCCAATACGCAATATTTCTCGGATTTGAAAATCCAAATAGAGATTCGGTTTTGAATCTCTTGTTTAGAGAGGTCCTCAGGATATAGTACCTCAACCATACCTGCATCTCAAGCTATATCTTTAGTGTAACCAACCCTGCCTTGTTTTGACAAGGGCATGTCAGAGTAAGTCACATTACTCTACAAAACAACTGAAATATTGCAACTATCAAGGTACATTATCAATGTTGATGAATGCAAGTTTTGTTCGACAAGTGCTATACAGTTCTCACTCTCTGTAACATTTGTTTATTTTCTTGTTTCTCTTCACCTATTTTGTGTGATTGATTTTTGCATGAGAAATAGCTATTGCACGAGTCTTCTGTAGAGCATCTCCAAAACAAATTTTCATTCATCTATCCATCTTCAGATTCCCTTGTACAGTAGTTTAGGATTTTTGAAACATATGAAAAATCCGTGTCAACTTAGAGTTGATTCCTGCATCTCATAGTCCAGTCGCATGTTCAACGAGTTTCAACTATGTGTTCCACATGTCGATGCAGTCCTGAGTATGAACAGTCACCAACGACAACATCCCCACCAACAGATTTTTTTTTTTTTTTTTTTTTGGGGGGGGGGGGGGAGAGTGGATCTACTTGGATCCACTTGAGCAGTTACTCTGCCAACAACAACATCAGCAAGATCGACAGCCAAGGTCACAAGTCTAATATGAAAAAGACAAGGCTAAAGAAGATAGATGGGTAATCCAAAGAGACTCAATCAAAAGAAGTACCCTAGTCACGACAAAGATCCTTCAGAAAGGGAAACACAAGCATTGAAAAATCAGTCTTCTTTTTCAACCAACCTCTTGTCATACATCTGCATCCATTCTCATGCCTATCGTCCACACCATCTACCGTTGTCACCACCACCCTTCCTTCCATCTGTTTGTTTATCATCAGTTTACTGTTCTTATGAGAAATTCTCAGTTTTTGATAGTCTTACCGAAGCAGCTGATAGATCATTGCAAATGTCTTGCGGAGACCAATTGCCACCTACAATGGTTGATCAGTCAAACAAAGACCTAAGAAGCTGGCAAAGCAGCCAGAACAAATAAAGAGAAAGATCCAGGAAGCTGAGGAGGAAAGGACAAAACTTAAGTAATGGATGAGTCAGATTGATCTTGATAAAAAAAAACTCTCTGGAGTAATGATAGTTGAATCTCCTCTTATGAAGCCCAAAGAGATCCAAAGTAATGGGTCAAAAGAAGCAGAAAAAAAAAGATGAAGACAATCGTGAACCTGCAAATAAAGTGAGCTCCTCACCCAACAAGTAGTGGTCAAAGCTCGACATTGCAAGGGTCCAAGGCTGCAACTGTAGAACTATCAGTTCCTTCACCCTACCACCAAACCTTCATCATGTTTCCTTACCGTTACCAAACCGTCCATCCAAAACTGTTCCTACCACCAATTGTTGATGAGTCCATCCCCTTGAGACTGATAACCAAGATTTGTGCTACCTATCAGAAAAGAGCATCGACAAGACTGGAACTTCAATTGAGAAAAGAATTACCCAGAAGTTACAATCTGCCTAGAAACTAGAAGTGAAATCATCCATGGCAGATGCAACGAAAGAAAGAGACACGAGGAAAGCATTCGAACATGCAAGTTATGAAGCTGTTGAGAGCTCTCCAATTTTGAGAATGTCAACCACCTATAGCAATAAGACATTCTAATCCAATTGTGGCAATTTGTGAAAGACAATTTTTGTGATAAATACTAGCGACAATAAGCACTTGGTTTTATGTAAGCGAAAGAGGATCTACACTTTTTCAAGTGATGATCGGAGATGCCAATGCAAAGCGGAGCAGCATCGTCCAATATGAGTTGCAGTGGGTCCTGCAAGGGGTGGGATGATGTTGGCTGATTCTGATGAATCCCCAAGATTCTCGGACAGAGCAACTCAAGAGCACATCTCACCTTAGATCGAGGAGGTCTCTGAGAAGACGAGACTAATGAAGACTGAGAGCCAAGTATGAGAGCCGAGAAATACTAGCTAGGAAAGACATGCAAGAACTGTATAAGCCTCATGGTGAATCCTGGAAGATGGAATGACCACGTAGGAATTCCACTAGGATGCCACCTAAGGAGCTCTCTTGCTTATTTAAGGGGCTCCCTCTTTGTGAAGAGGAGCTTTTTGCATTGTATCTACTCCATGCTTAATAAGAAGATTTCCCATGAGTTTGATGCTACACTAAGCTCCTGGATCATGATGGTTTTCTTGAGTGATGCCCCTATGATTATGCCCTTCCATTCATATTTTGTGTGGTTGTGGATTTAGAGTGGATTAGTTTGCTTGCTTTCCTAGTTGTGGATTAGATTTCATGTTTTCTCGTGGATTAATGTAGGAGCCAGCATTCAAGTAAACTAAATAGGCTAGAAACGTGGCATAAATCTTGCATATTCTCTAACATTCTAGTTCTTGATGTTCTTGGGATGTCCAAGAATCAAAAGGCTGGTTAGTTTCTTGATTCTTGGACTTCTAACATGCTATAGTCTAGTTCTTGTTTTTTGTTTATCAGTTATGCAAATGTAGCTCAATTTAGTGTAGTGTAGGATCTGATTTCAATCCGTTTTTATAGTAAGTAGCAGTAGAATCTATAGAACGTTCATTTGGGCTGCACTCTGTTCTGTGAAAGAGCGTTCTAGGCTTGCATCTTTATGTAGAATGTAAGTGCATTCAAGAGTGACGACCCTGAGTAGTCCTCTGACAGGCAGGACAAAGAAATATACTACAGAGTTATTCAGTCCGTTTTTGCCTGGCCTGGGCATTGTAACAAATAAGAAACAGTCAAGCAATGCCCAAACGAGCCTGGTAACAGGCAAGAAATAGATCTGTAAGCAAGAAGCAGAAAGGTAGACAACAAGTCCTCTGGAGCAGGGGATCTGTCAACAGCCGATGCCCTCCATCATTTGCCATCGTAATTTGTTCAGGAAGGGCATGGGTTTGTAATACTGGAGCATACCCTGGAGAAAGTTACGGGTGTTCTATAGCTCCACCATATCAACGTGCAGGGCGGAAGTGAGTGCAGCGCGATAATAGAGCCTTGCAACATTGATATGGTCGTCTTGCGTTCGCAAGGGTTTATTGATATCAAAGGCGATTGGGGGTAACCCTCGATCCCAAAAATCTCTGAGTTTTGCTAGAAATGCCACCAGGCCGCAACTATCCGCAAAATATCTGACATCACGATCAAGATTGCCATGGTGCTTCTGGTAGAATACTCGGCAGTTGGTGACCATGTCTTCAACTAAGTTGCCGGTATCTATGCCTATGAGCTTAGGCCAAAAGATTATGTTCTTGACCTTGGTGGCAGGAAACGGTTCTTGCCTCACTACTGGATAGTAATAAGAATTTGTGCGCACGTAGGAGGGAGCTTCGATGTACTGTGCCATTGAGGTCTTACTTTGCAGGAAGAGCTGATGACGCCAGAGAGGTTGTGGATCCAGGTTTGGCAGTATGTAGCCACCTCGCTCTTTTGTTGTTGGATATTTCTTGGCAAACTCCTGAGTGGCGCGCAACTCCTTGTTCAGTTCTATGGACATGACTCTGTGCCGAATGGTTGGGGCTTCAGAGGCAACCTCATGTTGAATTTGGGGATTGGGTTCAGGAGAGAGAGGAGGTGAGGGGTTAGCTTCAGCAATTTTTTGTGACTCAGGATAAAATTGTCGTGGAATGAAAGGGGGGTTAGTGGTGTCAAGAGGGTTAGAAACGATGGAAGAAAAGAGAAATGTTGGGAAATGGTACCTCCAAAGCCTGACAGATTGGTTGGTGTTTGAGCTCCTTGCCCCAAGGGTTGGCCTTGAAATGAGGAGTCTTGAGTTGTAGGAGGAGGCTGTTGGAATCCTGCTCCATCTCCACCATCTGGTCCATCAAAGTGGTGTCCCGAATCATGGAATTGGGCGTGCTCTGCATGAACCGATGGTGTCGACTGGACAACGGCCTTTAAGCGTTCTTCCAGGGTGGCTATGTGCTGTTTTAAGGTCTCGACGCAAGCAATGTATGATTGTTGCAATTTTGAGTGCTGCTCCGTCGTGGCTTTCAGCTTTTGGGCCAGCGTTTGATAGGCCACCACTGGAATGGCAGTTCGCTCAGGAATAGCTGGTGGTGTGAAGTCGTTGAAGTCCATCATTTCCAACTGTTCCTTCATAGCGGAACGTGCTGCTTGTGAATCTGCTATAGCCTCATCCTTTTCGGCTTTGAGGGTATCTATGGTTTGCTGCATGTTGGATACCTTCAATTGGAGCTGGTTCTGGAGGTGGAGTAGCATCTGCTGTTGTTGTTGATTGTAATTCGTGAGGTTCTGGATCTGCAGCTGTTGTTGTTTGTTTTCCTCCTCCAGCCTTGTTTTTTCTTTCTGAAGGTCAGCCATAGCACCATCTCAAATTGCCGCATAGTATACTGCCCCCCTAGGGTGCCGAATAGATTGTATTGGAGCTTATTCACCAACCATACCGCTTTTTGGGCTGCAAGGGGTAACTGCTCCCAAGGACCAATGTCAGGGAGGGTGAGTGTGTAGTTAGGATACGACATTGGGTTAAATGGTAGAAAATCAGGAGTAGGGCTAGACGAAGGTGTATGAAAAGCAGGTGGAGGTGATTGTGGATTGAGGGGTATAAGAGGTGGGGAGATACTGCGTGGCAGAGATGTTTGGATTGGGTTAGTGGTGACAGTGGTTGATGGAAGTGCACTTAGTAATTGTAATGCAAAATCATCTACGTTGACTGTGGAGTCAAGTAGGGTAGAGATTTGTATAGGTGAGGGCTTTTGTGGAAGTGCGGAAGTGAAGCCCGTGTTGAGAGTTAGTGAGGGTGTGGAGGTGGCAGTAAATGGTGGGGGTGGTGGTGGGAGTGTGAGAGCAAGTGATGGAGAGGAGATTGCCTGTGTGGACAGAATCACGTCCATAAGATCAGAGCTGGAAGTGTCTGCCATCCCGGAGCTGCCTGCTGCTGCCGCTACTGCTTGTCTGTGTTGTTGGGCCTGGTGAAGTAAGGTCGTCTACTGCTCTAGGACCTCCTTTGGGACCTGAGATAGTTTAAGGCTCCCTCCGGATTCAGCATATTCCACCCCGATGTCATTGGATAGAATGTCATGAGGGACATCGACTTCTCTGCTGATCGCCTTCTCTTTCTATTGGGACTGGTGAGACCGGTTCGGCTGTCGATTGGGGTGTGGCTCGCTTTTTTGTACTGGGATAAACAACATCTAGCTCCTTGATGGCGGCAGCCGCCTTAGACCCCAATTGTTTGGTGACCAACATGTGGAGGAGATACCCACATTTGGTAGTTGGTTTTCGGGCTTTCAGAGCTCCACACAGCTTCTCTGCTACCTTCTCAGCCCACTTATAATTTTGAGTGGGATCGTCCCTAGTAATACGGCCTATGGTGCAGGTCTTGTTGATGAGATACAACAGTGTTTGATGATCAGTGAAGAACGCAAAGACTTTTCCTAGAAGATAATGGCAAAACTTCTGAACCGCATATACCATTGCCAAGGCTTCACGTTCGGTAGTGGTATAATTGACTTCAGCAGGTATCAATTGTCGACTAAGAAAACGAATTGGGTAGTCCTTTTTGAATTCTCCCGGTTGGGTGAGCACTACTCCAATGGCATACTTGGATGCATCGGTATGCACATGGAATTCTTTAGAATAATCAGGATCCTGGAGGATGGGTGCATTGGTAAGGGCTTCTTTGAGTTAACTAAAGACGACGCGTTGTTCATCCGTCCATTTGAGAACTACAACTACTTTGTAGATTAAGCGTGCTTTGTTAGCGAAATCGAAAATAAAGCACCGATATAGTTGGCATGGCCAAGGAAAGAGTAAACATCACGTATTGTACGCGGTTCTGGTAGATTTTGAATGATAAGGATCTTTTCAGGGTCAGTGGCAATGCCATTTCGTGAGATAATATGTCCTAACACAATACCATGAGTTACCCAAATCTGGCATTTTTCAGGATTAAGAGAGATGCCGAAGCATTGACATTGGATAAATTTTTTTTTGAGCACAGACAGATGGCGTATTTCTTTGAAATGTGCTCCTAAATCATCCAAGTAAACTTCTAAGTTATCGCCCATCTATTGAGAAAAGACCGCTTGCATAACACGTTGGAAGGTGCTAGGAGCATTGCAGAGACCAAAGGGCATGACTTTCCAGCAGAAGGTTCCCCATTCTGTGGCAAAAGCGGTTTTGTGTTGATCTTCTTCAGCGATTTGGATCATATTGTATCCGCTAAGGCCATCTAAGAAGGAGTAAGCCTCATCTCTTGCTAGATTTTCTAAGATGGATTCTCCGAAAGGTAATGGAAAATGATCACGTTCAGTGACGGCGTTAAGTTTCTTAAAATCAACACAGATTCAGAGTTTTCCATTTTTCTTGGGGACGATGACAATTGGGGAGACCCACTCAGTATGCTCAATTTCATAGATAAATCCCGCATCTAAGAGACATTGTAATTCTTCTTTGATCTTGGCCTTATAGATGGGATTGCATCTGTATGGACGACTCGCAGTGGGTCTCGCATCCAATTTAAGCGGAATACGATGCACAGCTACTTGGGGTGAGACGCCTTTCATGTCTTTATAGGTCCAGACAAAGACATGTCGATATTTTTGCAGGAGCTTTTCAAGCCGTCTGCGTTGTTCGCGATTGAGATGAGCTCCGATGTGGACAAGATATTCGTTGGTTTCATTTGGCTCACCCAGGGAAAGGGTTATGGTTTGTGCAAAGGCCTTCGTAGGGTGAATTACCAGTTGGCTCATGTTGAGCTTGGGGTAATTGGATTGTGTCTAACTTAGGATTTAGAACTTCAAAGTTCTTAACTTAGGAAAACTTAAGATAAAATATTTCTAATCTTAAGTTTTTTAAGTCTAAGTTCTAAATCTAACTTTAAGCTATTTTATTATTATTTAAGCTTCTACTCATGGACTTACAAAACACATGCCATGGTTGAAGTTTATTGACAGATACTCATACATGGTCTTAAAAAACACATGCCACATAGTTTTATTTATTTCTTTTTTATTTTCTCTGTGTTAGCACAGTTGCTAACAGGCTGATATGCCATTAAAAATGTAAAGTGCTTTATGGAGTGGTTCATTAGCCAAGGTGAAAATGTCGATATACGTTAGGTAATTTGAGTTTGGATGTACACTGATTTTATTTAGATGATTTTTTATTTTTGTGTATGTCTAACTTGTTTATTGTTGATGATTTGTAGTTCACTTGTCCAAAATTCACACAAAATGACATATTTGAATTTCGACAAGAGATGATTAAGATTTTCCTCACTAATGCAACATCGGTGACAATGGAACAAGAAGCTGGGGAGCTTGCACTTGAAAGAGCTGATGGAAAAGAAATTTATATAGAGAAATAGATAGATGGTCTTATTGAAAGGCTAAAACAGAAATATGTACTTAAAAAATTTACATTCAATGTGTACAAATGACGACCCTTTCGAGTTTTTTGATATTTGATTGTCGCTATTTCCATCATTTGATATGCTATTGTTGCTGTTTCCATCTTTAGAAAGATGTAATTGTATATTGTACATCTTTCATTACACTTTTCTTGAACTTGCACATGAAAACAAAATTACATTTTTCAATAAACAATGTGGGCTAATCTAAAAGGAGCCAAAAGTTAACGATCTAAAATTTAACAAAGAAAGTTAAGCTCACCAATATTGTAGATTTACTGATCCATCAAAGTTTTATTTTGTTCCGACAATTTCTATGCTTGACATTAAATCTTTGCATGGGATATGATCTTTTTGCCTTGCTCTGATCTGCATCAACATTGCAAATGGTCTATCAATAAATCATTGTTAATAAATAACATGATAACAATTATATAATAGACTATTCAAATACAAAAACGTACCATTCTTCCATTTACTCAAAAAACATAGTTTTGAGGGATGTCAAATTGGAACATTGTAAGTTTCGATCGTATATATTTTAGACTCCAGTCCTCCTCCACTTCAATTGTTGCAATAACAACCCCATTTTGCTTCACCTCTATTTGCATTTGCTCACGATGGTTCACTGTAAAGTCTTGATCTAATGTCTTCCATTTATTATTAACTCTAATCCATCTTCTATAATAAAACATAAAAGAAAGCATTTGTTTTTCTATAGGATATCGAAATATCATGGATGATTTGTTAGCTCTACATTGAATGCTGCCATTAGTTTTCACATTCCAATGACCATCAAGGAGTTTTGATATCATTTCATCAGTTAAATCCTTAGCAATGAACATTGAAGTTGTTTTACGAACATTACATCTAGCAAAAAAATCTACAAAAATTGCAAATGGTAAATACTAGTATAGTCTATTGGTTTTTTAACATGTGCTACATTTCATGCAATTTTGAATGTCCATAAAAAACTTCGATCTAAAACTTTCTGCTATGGTAGAATCGGGGAGAACCCATTCCTCACTCAAAAAATGTGGTAGAGGTAGAGTTTCTAGTTTGCCATTCAAACCATTTTTGCATGGTATGTAAAGAGAATCATAAAAAAAAATGCCAGAATCCAAAAGTGACTTTAAAGGACGATGCTTATACTGGAGTAAACCGATATCAAAATGAATGATGTCTGCAAGTGATTGTATTGGTTGCCATTGGCTTATGCTCGATGGATACAAGTTTGCAAAAGACAATACTCCATTTTAACACAAATATCACAATAATGAATGTGGATAATTAACATAGAAAAACCAGCATAAGTTGCATCACATACAATTGCATTTGAGTCAATCTACGGGATTGACATCCACCACCATAACTTCATTGTGCAAATACACATGTTGAATCAAGACTTATGAAATGGATTGACCTCCCTTTGAAACTTTGAACTCTAAAATTCTTCCTTTCCAAAAGTTTCTGTAATCCATATTTGATCTTTTTCTTTTGCGGAATGCACCTTTTGATGAGGGATGCATCACAACCCATTGAAACTTTCTGTATGTGCATGGTATCCATAACCCTTCAGAATCCCTTTCATTACAGACAGTGACCGAATTAATCGTACTACGTGGTCTTCGATTGCAAGCGGCCATTGCACATGCATAACAGTGCAAGATACAAAACGATCGATAATGTACAAAACGATTGATAACTTCAGTTAGTTGAACCATCCATGCAAGTTAGTTAAACTCGGGCAGTCTTTTGCCGACGGGCAACAATATATTATCCAATCACATGTCTAGACTATGCCCAGCGGGAATTTTGAACTGGCTAAACATATGCCCAAAAAATTCTAAATTTTTTTTGTCCAACAAACACCGTTACGGTCCTGCACACATGTAAAAATGTTATTGGGACATGTGGACGTCGAATAGCTAAAAAGTCAAAAAAAACATCTTTACAAATGGCCCTTATAACGCTTGGACCTCCCCTAATGTGGAGGTTTCAAAACATGCATATTAACAAGTTTTTTGTTTCCTTCAATAAACTAGAAACTACTAAACATCTGATAACAAAGTAACTAATATTTTTACGAGTCTTTGTCTTTGTCTTTGTCGTATGCATGGCATTTAAATCTGAAAACTAAACAAAATTAAAATCATTTTAGAATAATTATAAAATCTAAAAAAGAAATCATTTTAATGCTCAAACTCACTTAATAGTGAGTGAGAGCTCATAGTTTTAGCAAATAATTACAATAGCTTATTCCTAGCATCCAAAGCTAATAATGTACATAATCAAAAGGTCTATTTTAATAATGTACATAATCAAAAGGTATATGTACTTTAATGTATTGTATTGTATCAAATTATATACAATATGTTATTGTGAAGTAAAATTCGCAATATATGCAACTATGCAAGTCAGAATACTGATTCTGAGTATCGTTTATTTTAGTAGGCACTGGGCAGCAAGTAATCTTGCAGCATATCCTGTAGTGGGCAGCAGAAGGTTACGTACATGTCTTCAATCTCTTCTTGGGAAGCTGCCAAATGTGCCAAAGCAGGAGAGATTGATAAATGTGCTATGGTTGCCTGTTCAACTGTCCCCAATCTATCGCAAGATGGGCAAGTGGAGATAGTTGTTGCTAGAAGAGACGACGTGTGAAATGATGTGAGTTCAACCGTGAATGAGCTGCCGCTTTTGAAGATTTAGAGCCCTCAGCTCTTGAATTTCTTGCTGTAATCTTCTGTTTTCTTCTCTCAAACTCTCACAACGACTTCTCAGAACCTCGCAATCTACTTCAGTTTGTTTGAATCTGGCCCTGCGAAAAACCAGCAGTGAAAGCACACACTTATTTCGAGAAATCACAGGTTTTGACTTCGCCAGAGCTTATGACATAATACGAGAGCATTGCTTACCTCGCTCTTCTATTTTGAAACCAGACCTCAACTTGCCGAGCTTTCAATTTCAGCTGCTCGGCTAGAGCATTCTTTCGCTTCTGCAACTTCAGCAACAAAAGAAGCATTCAAAAGTGTACACGTTGATCCAGATAACATGAGGAGAGTAGAATATAGAGAAGGTATCACTATGAACGGAAGTGGAGATTCATTAATGTACCCGATTGATGGTATTGTGTTTTTGGAAGCTTTCTTCAAGAATGGTCCATTGTTTCTTGGACAGCCTTAACTTTTGCGGAAGACTCCTGTTTTCCACTTCGTTGCTTGTTCCTTCCAATATTTTTATCCTACTGGGGATATTATTCTCGCGACCCCGGGCCGTCTTTGCTAAATTGCCTTGTCCGATCCGATTTTCTTGCAATGAAAGAGTTGACAACCCCATCTTGTTGGCTGGGGAGCAAAGATTTAGATGACTAGCGATTGGTGACTGGGGAGAGCTTCGTGATGAAGACGCAACTTTCTCAAAATTGTCCGAGCCATCTGTTGTGAAGCAATTTGCAGTAAGAAATGCGAAACACTAACATAGCTGCTAATATTGAAGGGCAATTGCACACTCATCTCCATCGTCATATTTACTATAAGGTTGATCTTACCGGCGAAGGAGGCTCCTGAAAGCAGCCGCCTGGGAAGTGTAAGCAACGAGAAAGAGCTCGATTGTTCTACTGTAGTTAGTTGAGCTATAGGTAGGGAAGGTGATGGATCCATTTCCGCAGGGCTATGTAGCTGGTCGTTTTCTGCTTCTGTTTCTTGCTGAAATTTCGTGTTCGAGACCAAACTCAGCCCTAGGTTGATTTCAATAATTGTCATGTTTTTACAGACCATAAATCTTCTTGTTTATTCCATCTCTTTCATCTCATAAGGCGATCAACCCGAGCTTTGGGATATAACTGAACTCACTGAAAGATAAACTTGTACAGATGTATCAGGTTATTTGGCGTTAGCAAAAGCACTCAAGATCAATAAAGCAAACCGGAACATTTTACAAGCGTGAACAAACCTGACAAAGCTTTGACCTCTCGCTAGTATCTAAGAAACCAAATCTAGCAACAGTTCTATCTCACCTTATAGTTAAAAAATGTTGTCTGTAGATATGCGTGCCATGATACCTTGTGACTCGTAAGCATGTGAGTGAGCATTGAGTGAGCTGAATAGAAGACAAAGAGGAGACGCATCCGCAGCCACATGTGCCACCTCCATCATTTCTTCTTCCTTAACCTTCGTAATGTGGTTTGACCCGACTACCTCGATATATTCTCAAATCTCTCTCTCGTTCTCTCTTTCCTACGGAGGTGGTGATTGGGCATCAGATCTGCCAAGAATTTAAAATTCAGATTCTAACTTAAACAAATATCTAGTCATTAAGAAAAACCTTCACGTCTTTATTTATCAAAGATGGGGACTAGTACAAATGAATGCATGTATAAAGTGTAAGGACGAGTACAAATGAATGCATGTATAAAGTGTAATGTCATAAGAAATTTAGATAACATTAACTATAACAAATCAACAATATCACAAAGTAGCTATAAGAAGTTTATTGTTTGATGTAAGTCGCTAGCTAAGATAGTTGGCAGTTTAGGTAGTGCAGGAAGTTGTAAAGTAGCAACTGTTTCTACAACTATGGCACGTCGAAGTATTGCAAGTGCTTGAGTGCATTGTAAAGTGGTAGAAACTCATTGACGATAATAAAACATAATGATAGATAAAGGTGAGGCACCATATCCTTGGAGCTGCGCTGCAAAACCTGCACAAGATGAAAGAAAATCATCGAATTTTTTATGCATGCACCCATAAGTTTCCAAGGCAAAAGGAATAAAGTCTTTTCCAATATTGCGATGTGAATAACTCTCGCTATTTATCTTGAGTTGCATGAGAAACAACGGTGCCTTGAGTACTTGAAGCACGACAAAGGAGGTCTGGCCGCGAAGGAGCAGCAACAACATCCCCAAGCGTGTGAATCACCTTGCACGATAGAACAAGATCATCTTGATGCCGAGACAACTGTGAATCAGACACATGCAAGATGTGAGTCTGCTCCCAGACAACATGAAAACCACACTCATGTGCAATAGATGTCAGTACATCACGAATGGAATCGGAGGAGTCACGGTGCAATCTCCGTGAGAAGGGCCACGCATGAGATAAGTGCCAAGAGAATCAAGAGGGTGACCACAAGAACATTTCGTCAAACCCGCCAACAATAGATGAGGGAGACTCAATCTAACTCGAAGAGCGGTGACAAACAGCTCTGAAGAAAGGTGTAGGAATGGAACAACAGGGCGTGCAACAAGCCAAGCACCAGCACCTAGGCTTACACAAGACAAAAGGCTAGCCCAAGTCTCATCGCAATCGGAAGGTGAATCATTGAAAAGTTGAGTGAAAGCATATGAGTGGAACCGCTCCAAAATATTCTTTAAAAAATGAGCACTATAATGGCTGAGAGGTTTGCTTATGATCGTTCCATAAAAATTGAACCACCATTGAAGAAGAATGTAAATCTAGATGTGGATCTACGTGCATCTACATCTCCTACCCAACTTGCATCCAAATATCCATTGAGTTTGTCGTTGTCAACTACTCCATAACAAATGCATTGTCCATAGTAGCTCGACTCTGTATCTCATAACTCTTATAAGAAGTTTCCAATGTGTAATACCAAGATTGCCATACACTGACTGCAAAAGCTATGTCTGGATCATCATGTAAATAAGAGAACCTATTACAAAATGATTTGGGTACTCATGCATATGCTCCTTCTCTTTTTTTGTCTGAGGACATTGGTCCTTCAACAATTTGAGTCTTGAGTCCATTGGCGAATGAGCTAACTTGCAATTCATTAGATTATATCTAATTAGCATAATGTAAATGTACCTCTGTTGAGTGATGTAAATCAAAGGAATTTGAATACCAAAATAGTAATGAGCTTCGTCCAAATCTATCATGTCGAATTTTGAGGACAACATTCATTTTGCATCTTTTATTAGTTCCACACTATCGCGGAATAACAATGTATTATCCACATACAATGTGACGATAATTAAAGAATGATGCATTGACTTAAAAGTAGACATTCGAATCTAAAGTGCTTGGGTTATAACCATGTTCGATAAGAAAAGTGTGGATCTTCTAAAACCAAGTTCTCGCAGATTGCTTCAAGCCGTAAAGTGTTCTACAAAGTTACACACATGATTTTCTTTGCCATTGATTAAATAACCTTTGGGCTGTATCATGTAGATATCTTCTTTGATAACTCCATTCAAATAGGCTGTCTATATCCATTTGATGTCAGTAGGAGGTTCAAAGTATTATATAACCTTCATTGATGACTATAGCAAATTTGCCAGAGTGTATTTTATTCAGAATAAATCTGAAGCACTCGATAAATTCACAGAATATGTAAATTGGACAGAGATATGTACAGGCAGCAAAGTGAAGCAGATCAGAACAGATCGAGGTGGCAAATATATCTCGAATCGCTTCACTGACTTCTGCAATGATCATGATATCATTCACAGAAGAACTGCAGCCTACACACCGCAGCACAATGGTGCTGTTGAACGAAAGAACATGACTCTGATGGAAGCAGCCATATGCATGACGGCCTATTCAAAAGCTCCAAGGGCACTGTGGGCTGAAGCAGTATCTATAGCCGCATACATCCAGAACCAAACGTGCAAGTCTAGTGTTCCTCACATGACACAACATGAGCTATGGTGGGGTAGAAAGCCCAACCTGTCTCACGTTATAATCTTTGGCTGTGTCTTCAGATTCGTTGCAACAACATACGATAGTAAAAGTCTGGTTGAAGAATGCTTTACTACTAGACTGAAAGTCTTAGTATAGTTGATATTTAGGATCTGGGAGAATCCTCATGCGACAAGTCGAGCTTTTTTTTAATCAATACTTTTATTTTTTTATGAGAGATGAATACTCTCTATCCACAATTTCTCTCCATAGATCGGAGTCTAATTGATTGAGTGCTTCTTCGACAATAGTCAACTCTCAAAAGAAATAACAAGTAGATTCATCGATATACCTGGCTATCTCTTGTTGAATCTTATGGGAGACGAATGAGGCTGATAATCATTTCTTTGGTTCTGTTGTTGCTAAACTATAACATCTTTTTCTAATTCGTTGTTAATAAGTTGTTCATTTGAAGTTGATGCATTCGACTGTTTGATAGTAATAGTTGAGTTGAAAACAAGAGTGTTCAAGTGTTCGATTGTCTAATCTTTTCTCTTGCTTTTGCGGTCGATAAACCGATCTTAGATAAAGATGACATCTCGGTTGGTGAATATCTTCAATTCAACGAGATCATACAGCTTATAAGCATTATCTGAAGTCATAAAACCAATGAAAATGGATTTGATATTGTGGGAGTCCAGCTTCTTCTTGATCTCCTGTGGTATCTACGCATAGGCAATACATCCGAAAACTTTGAGGTTCGATAGTGAAGGTTTGGAGCCCGTCCAAACTTCATAAGATGTTTCATTTGAGAGCCCTTTAGTCGAGCATCTGTTTTGAGTATAAGGTGCAGTGAAAATAGTCTCAAATCAAAAGAATTTAGGAAGTGTTTTGTGAACAAGCATATGCTTAGCCGCTTCGACCTAAGGTTCGATTATTTCTCTTAACAAGTCCATTTGACTGAGGCAAATAAGAAATAGTAAATTGTTGCTTAATGTCTTTGTTACGAAAATACTCCTTGAATTCAGTTGAGATGTATTCTCCCTCGTTGTTTATTTTCAATGTTTTGATTCTTTTACCAGTTTCAAGTTCTGCATGCACTTTGAATTGTCTGAAGAGGTTGAAAGCATCTTAACTTTGCTTAATGAAATAACATTCTTCTCAAAAATTTGTCATATAGGTAATGAAGTACTTTGCACCAAGCGACGACAAACTTTGCATTGGATCACATATATTTGAATGAACCACATCTAGAACATCTTTTGCTACATGGTTATGACTCGATCTAAATAGAATCCTAGTTTGCTTTCCGAAAATGCAGCTATGACAGACATGGAGGTCAATCATCTTGTCTATAATCGAGATCAAGTACTAAGTGTTGGGATTCTACGATATGTCACGGTGCAACAGAGGCGGGCACGCAGAATTTTTGGTGCATGTAACTACATATATCGGGTTCAGACCAACTTCAATAGATTGAAGCCTGTCCTACTTGATCACAGCTTCGAAGTCACTGGATCGACATGATTGATTCCATAGCCATGCACACATTGATTGGGTTTTGGATCTAGCTTTGTGGAAGCGTATTAGGTGCAAAAACTAGAGCGACAAATCGACACAAGATATTAGTCATATGAATACAATCTAATCTATAAATAAGTTTATCTACAAGGAAGGATTGATTTGAACATGAATAAAATGAACATTCAGCATGACATACAAGACCTAGATTATTGGAACAATGATTATTCAATCATGAAGAAAAAACAGTTTGAATGTAGACAAAGTCGCATTCTTCCTTAATCAATACTTTGTAATAACAGAAAGAAAGAACAAAACAATTGCGCTCTAGATGTTCGATTGATCGACTTGATAGACGATTGAGCTAATTCAATGTCTGTGGAGCTAATTGAAGTTGTTGGATATATACACATGGCTAACTATTAAAAAAAATGTCTAATCTAAACTTTACAATTAAGATTAAGGCACTACGTGTTGTTGGCACTTGCCTTCGGTTATTATCTTGATCTATTAGATATTATGTCCGATAGTGATGAAGGTACTGATGAGCTGCCAATTGTTCGAGTCAATTTTTGGAGTTGATATTGACTAAAGTCGAATTGTCGATGTCGGGTGTCCGACAAACAGTCGATGTCGGATGAGTTGGTACTTAGAATTTGCTTTGCACAAGAACACAGATCATGCTACACATTAACACAGACAGAAAACACTCTCCACAGCAAGCTCACATAGCAACTGTATTTCTCAAAATGAAATTACACTGTACATATAGTTGTTCACTTAGGCAACCCATGCATGACTTCGTTACAAAGCCTTCAGGTTGATCCATGAACACTTCTTCTTCTAACTCACCATTTAGAAAAGCAGATTTCACATCCATCTGATGCAAAGGCCAACCAAAATGTGAAGCTAAAGCAATAAGTAGACGTAGAGTATTCCACTTACAAACCGGTGCAAAGGTCTCCTCATAGTCGATGCCTTTATTTTGTGCGTACCATTTGATCACCAATCTTGCTTTGTGCTTTGCTATACTTCCATCTGCATGATACTTAGTCCTGTACACCCATTTGCAACAAATGGATTTCTTGCCAACTGATGGTTCTACTAAGTCCCATGTGCTATGTCTAGCTATTGAATCCATTTCCTCTCATATGGCCTTGACCTAAATGTCATCATCCTTCACTTCACCATAAGTCGAAGGTTCCTTGCTTTGAATAATGCTGGATAAGAGAGCATAATTTGCTTCATACCTTTCAGGTAGTGTCTTCTCTCTTGTTGATCTTCGTAGCTCTCCCTGGTTAGATGATCTTGGAAAATCATCTATGTCACAGCTCTCAATAATCTCTCAAACCACTTAGGGAGCTTCCAGTCAGGTGATCGGCTTCTTGGTCAAAATGTATCCCATGGTACATCCTTCTCCTTGCGTTTGTCACCTGCAACTTCAATCCTTCTTGCACCAAAATGTTTGTCCCTACCTCTCCAACCTGTCTCTTGAGGTTGAGTAGTAGTATCTTGAGATGTATCCTCATGTTCATCACTCGGAAGGTCAATGAATGGATCATCATCAGGTGGTATCCTCACTATACCATCTTTCCCAGTGGATGTGTCTTTCTTCTCAGCATCCTCATCTTCATACATCTTGGATTCATCAAAGATAACATCATGGCTTATATGGATTTTGTTTTCCACTGGATCAAAACATCTATAGCCCTTCACACGATCAACATATCCTAGGAATATGCACTTGATAGCTTTTACATCAAGTTTACGTCTCTCTTCCTTAGGAATGTGTACAAAGGCCTTACATCCAAATATTCGCAAGTGGTTCACCTTTGGCTTCTTCTTCGTGAATGCTTTCTCAGGTGTTATCTTTGGTATGGCAATGGTAGGACTCCTATTTTGAAGATAGACTGCTGTGCTACATGCTTCTGACCAAAAATCTTTTGGTAGTTTCATCTCAGCTAGCATAGATCTGGCACTTTCCACAATCGTACGATTCTTAAACTCAGCTACACCATTGAAAGCAGGAGTATGAGCTTGCGTAAATTGTCTTTTATTCCCACATTGATCACAAAGATCATTGAAGTCATTAGACTTGTACTCACCTCCACTGTCTGATCTTAGGACTTTGATCTTCCTACCTGTCTGATTTTCGACCAATGCTTTGAAGCTCTTGAAGTTATCAAATGCATCTGATTTCTTCTTCAAGAAGTAGATCCACGACTTACGTGACATATCATCAATAAAGGTCATGAAATAGAAGGCTTTACCTAAGGACATGGTCCTCATAGGCCCGCATATATCTGTGTGGATTAAATCTAGGATGTTCTTTGCTCTTGCAACACCCCCTTTACTGAACTTCTCTCGATGCTGCTTTCCATATACACAAGATTCGCACATCGATTTCAAGTGATCTTCTATGGTAGGCAATCATGTTACCATCTCCAATTTTCTCATCAAACTGAGGCTTCCCAAGTTCGAGTGACCAAGCCTCTTATGCCACAACTCAGTTTGTGATGGAATGGACGATACAAGTCCATGTTGCCCTTTAATTGTAGCATTCAACCTGCACAATTTTGTATTGGGCTCTCTCACTCCATCCGCAATAACTTTGAACTTTTGAATCACATCCTTCACAAAGCAACGATCATGGGCGAATTCTACTTTCAACTTTTGATCAGTAATGACTCCAACAGAAAGTAGATTTTTCTTCAAACCTGGTACGTAAAGTACCTCCCTGATCATCCTGCTTTTGCCATCAGGTAGTTGGATTGAAATGGTGCCTATCCCTTTGATCTTGCACACTCACCATTTGCTTGTGAAACAGATGTTCCATTATCCAACACCTTCAAACTACTAAACCAATCCTTGTTACCTGTCATGTGTCTTGTGGCTCCCGAGTCAATATACCATGCTTGATCATCTTGATTAGATGACAATGTAGATATGAAGATGCCAAAGTCTTCAATCTCACCCTCATCGACAAGGTTACCTGCTTGTTTTGGTTTTCCCTTGTCTTGTTTCGCCAGGAATTTGCGACATTCACTCTTCCAATGGCCCTTTTTACCACAATGGAAGCACTTGTCTTTTTTCTTGGTCGTACTGGAAGATCCCTCATCCTCTTGAGACTTGGCAAGTTGCTGTTTAGACTTCTTCTTTCCCTTGCCCTTGCCTTGTTTTTGGCGTGTTGCAAGTGTCTGATCGTCAGTATTTTGACGTCTAGTTTTCACCATTTCTCGCCGTTGAGTCCTCCTGCATCAAGATTCCTGTGAGCTCGTCAAAGGTTGGCAATCTTTCCCTTGATGCTATTCCGCTCACAAACATCTGATAGGGTTTTGCAATGCCACACAATGCATTGTGCACCAGCTCCATATCACGTATGTGCTCACCAATAGAATGCAGTTCATCCCTCATTGTCTTGATTCTGGTCATGTATGTCTGAATGTGCTCTCCTTGCTCCATTCGGGCACTATTCAGCTTTGACTTCAGAAACATGATTCTGTACGGATTTGACGTCTCAAACTGCTCCTTTAGCACATCCCATGCCTGTTTGGGTGTAACAACATCACAAATGTGGGTAATGATGTGATCCTTCACTGACAAGTTAATGAATGTCAAAGCTTTCCTCATCTTTTTGTCGAACACTTTAATATCTGCTTCATTTGGCGGCCTTCTGTCATCATGTATGATGACTTCCCACACGTCTTTCTCTATCAATATGTTTTTCATTTTGAATTTCCACACTGTATAGTTGGGAATCCCGTCCAATTTGCTACTTTCACTCAAAATGGACTCTCCCATGTTTGTCATCGCAAAACTGCTTGAAACTTCTGCCTTAGGCAAAGAACAGTATGCCGAGGCCAACAATGATGTCAGAAGTTGAAAATAATGACCTGCACTTTTTTCCTTACCAGGCCACTCGCCGCTTTTCCACCAATTTGAATGCCAAATCGGCGTCGCCTTCCGAAATGCACTCAGTCGTCAACTCCCAACAACGTGCCCAATGGAATGGTGAAATCACTTCTGGCATATTCCGAACACTTTCTCTGCTGCAATAACTCTGTTTTGCTGTACCGTACTTGCAAGTACAGTCCAGGTGCCCTTCATTTGGAGGTTATAGCCTTTCGTTTGGGTCAAAACGGGCAAAGGACCCAAAAATAGGGACTTTTCTAGTTTTTGAACTGTTTCTTTACCTTGTAGAAACTTCACTCTTCACTTGTGAAGGGACCCAACTCAACTTTTAGTATGAAAGTTTTTAATGAAGTTGAAGGCCAGAATGCACTTCACTTCTTCAGGGCCCTGTTCAAAGCCCATCCAATGGCTGAACCAAATCTTGTGGTCCACGTTTCTCTCCCATCACAAGTTCTGGACCGTCGATGCATCTGACACCTAATCCAAAGGTCCAAACTGCATCTGGGCATTGGACCGCGCTCCTACAGTCGTTATGGCCTTCCAGACGCTACGCTCTCACGCTGGTTCCACGCGCGAACAGCCCGCGACCTCCCTGTCTGCAGCCGCGCCTCCCCAGACTAAAATTTTCTTGATCTAATTTGCCTATGGATCTATTTGAGCATGATATGAGGCCTGGAGCAGGGTCGTCCTATTGATTCCAAGACTGTAGAGTGTTCACTCAAGAAATTCCGTGGAGAAACGATGATTTTAGCTCAACTTGACAAAGTGGCTTTTTTCACCTTTTTACAGCAAATCTGCTAGGTTAACTGTCTGGAGACAAATCTCTGATATAAACCTCAGAATCTCTCCATGGCTGGTTGACAATGTGATTAGCTTCCTTCCTGTCCTTACGACATCCAAAACGGTGCACAAACAACGAAGAAATCACCAGTTATGTATAAAAACTATAACCCCAAGCCCGGTTTCAATTTTCAGCTGGCTTCAAAATTGTCAATTTTTCACCAAATTTTTTCCTGTCTGATGCTATGCACAGGCTAATAATCCCTCTGATGAGCTTAGCAAGCCTCTATAAACTAGAAACCGTGCACCAGTGCTTCTGTTTCCGCCTTCAACCCGCCGTAAACCCCGAACTCTCAGAAGACAGTTCTCCCGAAGCTCTCTTCAACGGCGATGCTGTACTGTGTACACTCCCTATACGACTTTGATACCAACTTAGAATTTGCTTTGCATAGGAACACAGATCATGCTACACAGTAACACAGACTAAAAACACTCTCCACAACAAGCTCACATAGCAACTGTATTTCTCAAAATGAAATTACACTGTACATATAGTTGTTCACTCAGGCAACCCATGCATGACCCAGGTTGCCGTTGGTGGGACGCGTGTCTCGTCGACTTGCCTCATGGCGAGGCCAACTGATCTTTATCCACTGATAGGACCCACAGTACAGTAACACAGTGATTCTACTTTAATTCTAACTTTGATGTGACCGACGAATAGTCGAAGGGTGACTGAATAGTCGATGTCGGCTAACTTGTCAAGACAATGTCATCTATTCTTTTGTATTTTCGTAGACTATTAGGAAACAAGTGTATTTCTGCAGACTATGCGGTTATACAAGTATTTACAACAACTAGTGAATGGATCTAGATTAGCAGAGAGATAGAGATGGAGATAATAGAAATCCAACACTAAGGACTATCTAAACATGTTCAATACAGATGTGTGCCTCAAGTGACCTAACCCATAGTGCTAAAGTATGCTTTATTGACTAGAATAGAAGTATTCAAGGCTTCACTTGTGTCAAAATAACAATGAATCAATCTATATAAGTATTCAAGCCTCTTTCCAAGTGCAAAGACCTTATTTCTCCTATCGATAATTCGGCATTGATCATATTCAGATTCTACCCATGACCTAAATCAATGATTTTGCTTGTGGATAATAGATTTGTCGACAATCTAGATAGATAAAAAACTTTCGATAATGATTTAAATTAATCATGCTGGAACTTCAATCTTATAGTGTCTTCACCTTTGATAGTGATGAATGAATTTCTTTGCATTGTAACGTGTATAGGATTGGAAGTGTTCGTGATGATTGGTCATATGTTTTTCTTGTGCATCTTTCTGCGCAGTTCACGTATTTTGTGAACTTGTTGAGTGTTCGAAATCTATTCATGCTAAAAGAGATATTCTTGGTTTAAGAAATTGAAACACTTTAACTTTAGAATTTATTTAAATTCCAAGTCTATTCACACAAGTAGTAATTTATATGACATAACAGTCTCTCAGAAGAATAAACTTCATGCTGGAAAGAATCATATAAACCAGTCTGATGTCTTATATTTGAAAAATTACTAAGAAGTAAAGGATTAAATAAGAAAGCGAGAAATAGATTTGAGGGCCCCTGATTTTGTAAATAATGAGATACCACATTGGGATCTAGATTAAACCTCAAAATTTCCAAAAATACCCCACATTTGATCAATGGTTTTCTTTTTCCCATATTGCAACTAGGTACTAAAATACACCATTGATCATCAGATCTTTACAGTCCTAGAATCTCCTTTCCAAAATTATTGATGTCCCATACCATTAACTTTTCCTTCCAGAAAACTCTTAACCGCCTTATCTAATATTCTAGAGAACCACTGATCATCTAGCTGTCCTATAATCCATATATGATATTATCTCTTGTTCATACTCTAGAGAATTTCTTTATTTGGATGACTGACATGCCTATCAGAAGGATACCCAAATCCACACATGATCATGTGATTTAAACAAAAGAATTAACATGGTTCAATATTACACTCTGATCCTTCCAGGTTAATGATAAGCTTCAAATCCTTGCTTTGAAGAACTTTATTTCTAATCATAAGCACTCTAGAGGTATTTTTGGATTATGGATCCAAGAGCATTAACTCTAAAATAAGCTTCAATCAATTAACGGATCTAATGTAATCCATGTATCAGATTCCACTTTTAACACACAATTGACATCCAAACTATGGATAACTCAATGGTCACAAAGATATCCATTATGAATTCAACTAAATGAATTATATCCAGATAATTAATATCCGGTATCAAGCAATTGTTTACAAGGATTAACATAATCCTAACTGCGAAATACATTTCCTTACTACCTCTGATGTCCACTCTTCTTCCCTCAGAATTTTCAATTCCCTGAAAATCTTTCAGCTTCTTGAAAATCTATTTCAGCTAAGGTACTAGGAAGACGTAATGACATTAGTAAATGTTTAAAATTAATTATTGTAGGGAAATTTTGAAACAATTTCATTTCTATTCTATACCTGGGCTGAATAACTGATATAACCAAAATCATCTACTAGTATGTACGGCCTATTTATAGAGAGTAAAGTAATCAAGCTTAGAAATGCATTTCAATCACGAAAACACAAGACGAATGTGGAAAATACAAGGAAGACTAGAATTTGCCAATGTCACATCAACTTCTCATTGATTTGGTTGATCCCTTTATAGATCAAGTACATCCACAAGCTGTGTACTATCCAGAAAGCCTTCACACGTGTGAAGAGTGCCTAGTCATCCAGATCCACCAATGGGAGCCATATGTGCTCATTTTCCAAAGTTGACTATTCTCTTTGGCTAGAAAACAAAAAGCTAGTCTTCCACATTTATAAAAATATTCCCTATAAGATAGGATCTAATGGAATCTTCCTATCTTATCATCTAGAAGCTTATCCACACGTGTGAATGGTATCTTGACATGTGTGAGTAATAACTCGTTCACATGGAAGTCCAATCTATTTACATAAAGTTTGACCAATTTGACCAATTTCAAGATTCTACTCAAAGGTCAATTTCACACTAGTGTAGATCAAGCTAAAATCAATCTAACTTTATAAAAGTGACTTATGTACATTCTTTTACACGTGGGAACAGACTCCACATGTGTGAGATCCTATCAAGATCAATTATCTTAAGATCTACAAAGTACATCAAGTTGGAAGTGATATTTTTAACAACAACTTGACTAGAATTCATGTTCCTTGCTCATCTTCCATTATTTTGAATACAATATTCATACAACGGGTTAACTTAAATCAAAATTTAAATAGTGATATAATATAAAGATCAAGAGGCAATATCTTAATGGCATATATATGGTTAGATCTACAAATTTGTCCATTGCTAGTAGAGTATTTCGATGGCACTAGTGAGTTAGGGTCAATTCTCAGTTTATGTGTGCAAGAGATATCTAAGATCTCACAAATTTTGTACAGCATAGCGGTCTTGATGATGTACATCATATGGTCAAGTGCACATGGATAACAACTGAAACTCAACTATGACACATGTCTTCGTCATTGTACTAACTCATGCAGTTTTGTTTGGTGGGATGGTGGCAAGTAATAGCTAAGTTTCCTAAGACTCGCTTCCCTTTATGGTACTCTATACTTTATAACTTTTTATACAACTTTGTGTAAACTTGTTATTCTATTAGACAAAAGGATTCAAAAGATTTGGTCTTGACTTGTCAAGAGGGACTAACTTAAAGTGAAATTTGTGTTTTATATATATATATATATATATATATATATATATATATATATATATATATATATATCTCCATGTTTGAATGGGTATTTGGGTTGGTTTAAGAAGATTTGCAACACTCTATTCTTGTTAAACTAATATGATTATTTTGTAAAATGTGAGGGAATGACAATCTCAAAATGTTGCTCAATATCTTCCCACAAGCATCCCCAAGAATAATCATTAAACATAACAACCAAATGAGGATGGTGTAGGTTGACATAGAAAGTTGCAACACTTAAATCCCCATCACTCTCATGTGGCCCCATCACATTCTAATACATGCTATACATCCCAATTTTGGTGATATCATATCCCATGAAAAGGTTGACTAGCTTTGTTGACACTCTACATATGTTCTTATAATGTATAAATAAAATGTATGCATAGCTAATATAAAAGCTGTTTCTAGAACAAAATTCAAAATAGAAGATTCTCAAAAAGCCAAAATCTAAACGGAGGAATTTTCTAGAATATGTCATCAAATTCAAAGAAATAATAATAATTACTCATAAACTATGTGGTAAACTCAATAGTCATGACAATGCACAAATTTCAATAGAAATATCCATGTTTTGGTTGAGTTAAAAAATATAAGCAAAAATACCTCATTATAGTCATAATGAAAAAGACCTATTTGCAATAGCTTGTTATAGTCCTAGATATACATGAATTGTTTAGATTATGTTATATGTTGACTTTTTAAACAACCTATATGCATTTGATAGGCCCATCCTTATGAAGTATTAGCTAAGCCATTTCTCAATCAACATCATTGAATGATATAATATATATTTACTATGGATTTTATGTGGTTGTTAATTTGGTTGAAGGAGCTATTTTAAGTGGTCTGAATGCTTGAGTCCTTACAACTTGACTAGAATTCATGTTCCTTGCTCACCTTTCATTATTTTGAACAATATTCATAAACGAGTTAACTTGAATCTAAATTTAAATAGTAATATAATATAAAGATCAAGAGGCAATATCTTAATGGCATACATATGGTTAGATCTACAAATTTATCCATTGCCATAGCCAAGTTGTAGTAGAGTATTCCAATGGCGCTAGTGATTTAGGGTCAATTCTCAGTTTATGTGTGCAAGAGATATCTAAGGTCTCACAAATTTTGTACACCATAGCGGTCTCGATGATGTACATGCATATGGTCAAGTGTACTTAGTGTTCATTATGATGTTAGTGAGATTAAGCTAATAGAAGTGACTTCTTAAGTTGCACACAAAGAGATTGGTCTAATCATGATAATGAGATGAATCTATAAATCTTCTTATATATTCTAGTCTCTTCAATGTTGTTAAATATGTTGTTTGCTCCATCATTTAAATAAAACCAAGATTGTCACACTTATTCTATTACATTGTAGTCACCTCAATGGGATTTGTCGGTGAAATGTATTGTAAAAGACATCAAAATCATTATTATAGTTTTTATTATAAGGTTATAAATACCAAATGCACTTCATTCATATATACCATGATGAGAAAATTGATTAGCTTTGATAACTTGGTGATTGTTTCATAAAAGTTGGTGAAATCTATTACAAAAGACATCATACTCATTATTTGGGGGAATTATTTATTTATTGTTTGTCATAGGCTTTTAAATACCAAATGAATGTCATTCACATTTACCACAATGAGAAAATTTGATAACTTCAAAGGTTTGATGCTTCTTGAAAAAAAGTTAGTTTGTACCTTTGTGAACATGTACTTTTTACAAGAAAAACAAGCAAGTGGTTGCCTCACCTGCAATACCCTTTATGAAGAAACACCACAAAAAAATGTTGACCTTTTGGAAATAAGATATATAGTTTTAAATATGTTGACCTTTTCAAAAATAAGATGTATAGTTCTAGCTTTATAGTGCCTAATGACTCAAAAGTGTCATTTGTTGAATTGATGTCTTGTTGAATTTGTAGCTCTTCGTACATTTCTTTTTTCTATCATTCCAAATCATCACCGAATACATTCTCCTAGGCGAAAGTGGAAAGATACATTCATTGCACATTCAATCATACTTCCGTGTAGATAAAGTAAGGTTTGTAGGCTTTATGGAGAGAGAGAGAGAGAGAGAGAGAGAGAGAGAGAGAGAGAGAGAGAGAGAGAGAGAGAGAGAGAGAGAGAGAGAGAGAGAGAGAGAGAGAGAGAGAGAGAGAGAGAGAGAGAGAGAGAGAGAGAGAGAGAGAGAGAGAGAGAAGGGCTCTTCATAAACAAAAGCCACGTCATTACATGAGGGCTTTGCTATAACCTTAAAAGTCAAGTCCTCGCAAGTGTCGATTGGGTGTTAGTTACCTATTCGTGTGTCTTGTGTGCTATGCATTTGTCCCATAAGCAATTTATAAAAGAAAACCAACATATACATAGAGATTGGTACGAGTTGCTAGTTCTAGTTGCAACCCCCTAATCATCAACTAAGATCTGGTACATGTTATTTGAAACAACTAAGTGCTACAATTACAAGGTTGGATAGAGAAAAAAATTCCAAAGAGATAAGTTGGTGGAGATAGGGAGAGTATATACCATGTTATGGAGAATAGGACAATTTTTGCATGGTGAGAGGTGCCATGTCACCATTCAAGATTTTTTCCAATTTCTAATATGCAATGACCAACAATGCTAGTTGGGCCAGCTAGACTATGCAAAATGACACATGAGTCTTTCATTTGTTATGGAATTGACTTCTTTTCAAAGCTCATCACAAAATGTCATCAAGACATTAGGCAAACTCAGTTGATCAGAATCCCTCGTTCGACAACAAAATCCTAATGGGAAAAAGTAGAGAGAGAGAGAGAGAGAGAGAGAGAGAGAGAGAGAGAGAGAGAGAGAGAGAGAGAGAGAGAGAGAGAGAGAGAGAGAGAGAGAGAGAGAGAGAGAGAGAGAGAGAGAGAGAGAGAGAGAGAGAGAGAGAGAGAGAGAGAGAGAGAGAGAGAGAGAGAGAGAGAGAGAGAGAGTGCATATGTACCTTATAATGGAGATGGGCATTTTTTATGTTTTTTAAACCTAAAACTTGTGGAAAGAAAATACTGTAATGTAGTGCAAATTTTTGTGTAGAATCTTCTAGAGAGAGAGATTTAGAACATTCTAGAAAGACAACATTTGAGACACATTATAACATTGTCAAGACGAGGAGAGAATAGAGGTCACTTAGGTCTGATGCATAATGTAGTTAGGTTTGATGCATAATGTAGGTAGGCTAGGTTTTTTCTTGTAGATTTTAGAGAGAGTGAGAGAGCAACTCTTGATAGGGTTTTCTCTCAAAACCTAATGTAATGGTGAGCTCCAAGTGATATTTAGAATGTTGGTTCCATTTGAAAAATGGTATGAGGGGCATTGCATTTACCACCAAAAAATGTTGAAGTGGATTTGACTTCTTTATAAGATTTGGTTAAAAAAATTTCAATAAATCAAGTGCTTACAAATAAGGATTTAGGAGGAAAACATTGAGTAAGAAAGTGGAGAAAATCATGATCAGTGCTTGAGAGACGAAAAATAATCATTGGGTTGTCCATACTAGCTCATTTCTTTTGTTAATATTTATAAGAATTGTAGGTGTAAGAGAGCTAGCTTTAGATGGCATGGGCCGTAACTTTATTAATCATGGTCTTCTATTGTTATGCATATGAATAACAAGGTGATTGATTTATCAACATAAACTTTGCCTTATGCATGGCATTCAAACCATTGAAAAAAAAAAAGATGTCATTTTCGTGGAAGATCAATTCTTCGACCACAAGGGGAAGGCTCCAAAAAATTCTAATCCCAGAGTCCAAACTAGCTCCAAACTTAGGATCAAACATCAGAAAATTGACACAGACTCAAACAATGAGTCAGATCTTCAATGAGTCGAATCACATCAGAGAATCAAAATTCAACCTAGAAGATCAAATCAATCCAGATAGCCTCCATCTTGATTATGGATGATCCACCAGCCTGCTTTTTTGTGCAAGAACCATGCATTGTATCAGAGACAATGTCAACTCGAGATGTTGATTAATGGAAAGCCATGATGGACACAAAATTCGATTTTCTAATTGAGAATCAGGCATGGACTATAACAGAGCTGCCAAAGGATCGAAACCCAATTCCATGCAAATGGGTATTCAAAGAGAAGTATGATGCTTAAGGAAAACTAAATCGATATAAGGCCAAAGATTTTTCATAGATTCCAGATCTAGATCATTCAGAGACTTTCAGCCTTGTTAAACATACTTCAATTTGGCTATTATTCTCCTATGCAGCTCCACCAAATGGACGTCCAAATAGCTTTTTTGAATGAGACTATCGAAGAGGAGATCTACATGTCGCAACTAGAGGGATAACGAGGTCAAGGATAAGGATCATCTTGTCTGCAAAACCCAAAAGGATCTATATGGTCTGAAACAATCACCAAGAGCCTAGTTTCAAAAGATAAGTACATTTCTAATCGAGAGTGGTTTTATTCCAAACTCCCAATGCTCTGCACCCAACCCGATCTTGCATACTCGATCAGTTCACTTAGTTCCTATCGAATCCAAGGCCAATCTATTAGATTATCACAGACTGTACACATCTCAATTCTTGCTGCTACGCTGACACAGTTCTGATCCACAATTGTCCATTGTAAGTTTCCACTTCTAGTGTCTCAATCCAGATTTTGAATCTGGACGATTGTTCAATTCTCATTGAGATACCAAGTTCCACTCTTGTGTCAGAACTCATTTATGCTACACCCACCAATTTACGACATTATCATCCACTTCTATATTAATTGGTGCTGATTGAATCCTTGAAACATTATTGGCACGTATAATGTTGTTTACCCTTTTAAACCACAACTCAAAAATCAAACTCAGATTGAAAAAGTAATCATCATACAATGCATTTTGTATTGCATGTCTTGTTCACTAAATACAACAAAGGCTAATGAACAGTATAAAATGCGAAATGCATTGCCATCAAATAATGTCGATATTTTTTAATAGAAAATACCATAGCCAAAGCTTCACGCTCTATTGTAGAGTTATTGACTTCAACATCGTTTAGTTGATGACTTGCAAATATGATAGAAAAATCTTTCTTCTATTCACCGAGTTGAGTTTAATATTGATCCAATAAATCCATTTAAAAAACTGTAAACACCAACAAGAGAATCTAAAATGCTTTTTGTTAAAGGTAATGAAAAATGATCCTTTCGCATATTTTTGTTCAAAGCCTTTAGGTTCACACAAATTTGCATCTTGCCACGATGGCAATTGGTGAAATCCATTTGGATACCAAACGGAGGCCCCCTCATGCAAGAAAGAGTGGAACTCAATATGCACTTGTAAAAGGGACCACCCCATTTAAAGGTGGGAACCCCATTTTTGTAATTAAGGTAGCAAGTTTTCATGAAATGGCAAGTTGGATTCCATTTCTTAGCCAGCTCAGCCATCCTCCTCCTTTTGTTTATCCTCTCTCTTTTGTTTTGAAGATATAGTTAGTGGCATAAACTTTGTAAATCCGTTTGAGTTACAGTAAATAAAAGAAAACCAAGATCCAAAGTTTCAAACCATAGTTATGAGGGTAAAAAGAAGAATTAAATTTTGAGGTACATTCTGCAGTGTGTCAAGCACCTGGACCAGCATGTCTGGAAAATATGTATGTATCATGTAAGGTTGGAGGAAAGAGAGGATGCATTTGCTCTTTGAGTCACTTGTGCCACCATGAAGTTTCCGGAGTTATGCACAATGGAAAAAACGTAACGTTCTGTGGATTCATCTTCAATTCCACCTTAAAAGCAAAAGTGGATTCTAATCGTCTTCAGTTCAACAATGAAAATAAAGGCATTGAATGCACCAAATTCTTGAGTCTTGCCTTTTATTCTTTGATGGTATGGTTGCTTTGATTGCTCTTTATGTTGATGACTTGATTATTACGGGAAATAATCAAGAGATGATAGACATGATCAAGAAAGACCTCATGGAACAATTTGAGATGACGGATCTCAACCTGATGCATTACTGCCTTGGAGTAGAAGTGTGGCAAAAAGGACATGAAGTGGGTTTAACACAGGTGAAGTATGTCAAAGAGTTGCTGCACAGGTTTAGGCTGCAGGATTGCAAACCAGTAAACACTCCTATTGAACCAGGTAAAAAGCTTTCTAAGCTTGATGAATCACAGTCATTTGATGCTACGCTATATTAGTAGGGAGCTTGATTTACCTTACCACAACTAGACCAGATATATGCTATGCTATTGGCATTGTAAGTCAGTTCATGGCAGCACCTACGGAAACGCATTGGAAAGCAGCTAAACGCATTTTGCGTTATGTGAAAGGCACTTCAGAGTATGGCTTGATTTACAGGAAGCATGATGGTTTACCTGAGTTGTGTGGCTATGTGGATGCGGACTGGGGAGGTGACTATGATGATTGTAGATCCACCACAGGATATATATTCCAGTTTTGTGGTAATTGCTTTTTCTGGTCTAGTAAGAAACAAAGTACAATTGCTCTTTCCACCACAAAAGCAGAATATAAGGCAACGTGTAGTGCTGCACAAGAAGCTATATGGTTGAGACAAATCTTGGAAGAAATTGGCATGAAGCAGAAAAATCTCACGACTTTACATAGCAACAGTCAGAGTGGCATTCAGCTAGCAAAGAATCCAGTGTTCCATGCAAGAACTAAATACATTGAGATTCAATATCACTTCATATGTGAGAGGCTGTTGAGTCGTGAAATTCATGTTGTTCATTGTAGCACAGAAGAACAACTAGCTGATATTTTCACTAAGCCACTTATTGGAGAAAAGTTTGATAAGTTTAGATCAAAGCTTTCTGTACTTAAAGTTTGTTAACTTTAAACCTATGTATATGACTGTATAAAAAGTGACTATACTTTAAGGGAGAGAGTTAGAATTAAAGTTAGAATCACTGTGTTACTGTACTGTGGGTCCTATCAGTGGATAAGGATCAGTTGGCCTCGCCACGAGGCAAGTCGACAGGACATGTGTCCCGCCAACGGCAACCTAGGTCATGCATGGGTTGCCTGAGTGAACAATTATATGTATATTGTAATTTCATTTTGAAAAATACAATTGCTATGTGAGCTTGCTGAGGAGAGTGATTTTCTGTCTGTGTTACTATGTAGCATGATCTGTGTTCCTGTGCAAAGCAAATTCTAAGTCATACTTCATTGCTGGTCCCAACGTTGGTGGACAACGAGTTAGTTTATTGCCAAAAGTGCCATAAGAATGGAATATGATCTATTGTTGGTCCATCACTGGATAGCGGATCATCGATCCATGCATAACCAAAAGAGCCTAAAACTCTTGCTTAAAATCTCCTGCATGAAAGAAAGTCACATTGTTCAAAGTTAAGTTTTAATTGAACATTCTAAGTCTAACAGCCTGTACAATGCAACTCAATCAAGTGAGCATTTTCATTATGAAATTTGTCATGGTATCTAACTGAACACTTCATGCCCAGGTAAAACATAGGTAAAGCAGCTTGATTTCCTACATATATTTGAATAAATCTTAACTAGACATCTAGCCTTTAATAACTGGCGTACTTACCGGAAAGGATGAGCACTATCAAAAGAAACGCACTGGTGAACATTCTATCTTTTGAGACACATTCCATTATGCGTCTTGTAGAGAAATCTGTTGTGATCAAAATTTCTATTAACTACTAGAAGAGCAGGGAAAGATATGCTAAAAAGAATAGAATCTGGTAATTGGTCGCTTCGTCTCTGTCGCTACTCTATTGGAAACTACACACGGGTTCGAGTGAACTCAACACAGGAGAAATGACTAATGAAAAGGATGCAGTTAGAATTTTGTGTCAATCCTCCACCTTAACACAAGCTATTTAAAGTGTTGATCATCATTCTTACCGAGCTAAAAAGCTTAACATGACAGCGCAACCAGCATAGTTCCATGCCAACGTCAAATTTCAACTCCATGTCTCATCTTATAAATACTTACTTGAAGCTTCAGACTAGGTGTACCATTTTTAAATAGTATAGTATCGTGTCTTTGAATACATTGTATCAAACTACTCCAAGTCAAAAAAATATAATTTGCATTGATTGGACTATTCTTTTTCGGGTTATTTCCTTCAGCACTTTGGCTCTAAATTTAAGTCATTTTGACTGCTATCTATTTAATTTTGTAAGATATCCGATAGTCTTACAAAACTCTTTGTTCGCTTATCAATGTACACTTTTAGATTGGGAATGTCGGGGGTGATAAGTGGAAGCGCATGACCGATGCGGTGAGATGTTTATGTTATAACCGCATTGACATAGTATCGGGCTAAAATTACCATTGATTATTTGTTTACAGAATAATTTTTTCATTCATGTAGGGCTGAAGCTAATACGTTTGAAGCAATCTTTCCCAAATTATTGATAGCTGACATTGAGTTTCCACACAGGAAAAGCAACCTTATGTCACTAAAGCTCTGCAGCTTACAAGTTAAAAAAGGTAATTGGAAGCAACAATGTCGGTCTTGACATGTCAGGTCAATTCTTTTGCCATGGAAAAACTATGCTTAAAGTCTGTGATCCGTATGTAGAACGACGAAGATGCTTCTCCTGGTTTTGAAGGCTAGAGAAAGGTCCAAGTCCAATATGCACGAGGATGACAAAGGAGAGATTGTTATCATTTTCGAAGAAAGTGAAGAGTTTTTTTTTGGCTATTAGCCTCTCTTTAATCAATGCCTTAGTTAATAAATTTGTAATCATTGTTTTGGCTAGGCAGAAGTGCAGTGCAATGATACTTCACCAGTCTGAACATCTCTGATTTAGTAATATTGAAGCCCTATGTAGAATCCACCATTCTTAGAAAGAAAAATATAGCCTTGATTATGATTGAACAATCTTAATGTGCATTGTGCAAATAGGTATTTGTACTCTAAATCCCTCTTGGATTTACTTCTTAGTGTCGTTACAATTCAATAATTGTTTAGTTTGATTATTCGTTGATCATTTTCTGAGTTGAATTCTACGACCTCCATGCTGAGGGTTAAATAAGCCCTAAATTCAAATTTAATTCGTTTTAGACAATCTAGATTAGAGTAAGAGGTCTTAGAACCTGGGAAGTGATAAAGATAGACCCACCATGTGGATAATAGTTGTTTCTCAGGCTGGGATAATTCTTTACTACATAGCAATCTTTCTCAGGCTTGGATGATTCGCTACTATAGAGTGAGATGAGTTGACATCCAACATTTTTCGTTGATTCAAGCTACTTGGCACGACACCCAAAGGGTTTTAGACACACACACACACACACACACACACACACACACACAAATACACATACACAAACATATGCACAACACACAACACACAGTGTGCACACCCACAAACACACGCAGACCCACACACACATACCCATACACGCATACAACACACACACACACACACACATACACGCACACTCTGTAAACACACACACACACACACACACACAAACACACATACACACACCCAGCCTAAGCCTAAAGCTTAATCCTAATCCACAACCAACAAACACACACACTCCCTAAATCCACACACACACTGCGTAAACACATGCAGACCACACACACACACCCTCCATAAACACACACATGGCACACACGCATACACACACAACACACGCACATACACACACACTCGTGTGCGTGCACACACACACACACACACACACACAAAGCCATTAGGGCACACACACACACACGCATTCATGAACGCACGCACGCGAGCGCACGTCTGTCATCGACGCATGTCCTCGACCATTCATGCCGCACATGTGCCATCGACGCACGTCCGCCATTGCCCGTCAATGTTATGTATCACCTGTTCTCGACGAAGGTTTCTCTACAATACGGTGTGAAGACAGATTGGAGATCTGCCCACTGCAGAGAGGGCGCCCTATTAAGCTTGAGTTTGCCAGTTTCTATTATACGGTATGTAGCTGTGAAAAGGATATATCGTTACTACACAATAAGGTTTGTAGCATCTTTTAAAATGCCGCTACTTTCAACCAAAAAAACCGCAAAACAGTTTTCATTTCAATGTTGTTCTCACAAGGATATGTTCGTATTCAGACTATGCCGACTGCTGCTCAATATCAAAAACCTACAAGGACTTTGCAGCCTTGGAGTAAGCTTTTTTTTCTTTCTGTAAATCAAACTCCTCAAGCAGTTCATACATATGATATAGACCATCGACAATCTCAGATATGAGACTTTGAAGTTTGGAAGGATGGATGATGCGCTTCTCCCGTCAGCTTTGGAAAAATAAGCTGGATACGCTTACAGCTCCCTACTCCCTTTTTACTCGCTCTTTTGCCTCCTCTTAGCTCTACATTCCCTACGCGTTAGCTCTCTCTCTCTCTCTCACACACACACAGTTTCTTTCTAGACTCTAGCGACGTATTTTGCATGCTCGTAATGGTACAAATATAGAAGCCGATCATTTGAAGTTGTCCTCATTTTGGTGAAAGTGCGCCAACCATTCGAGGTGGCCATGGGTTGGAATATAGACTCTTAACTGTAATCCGGTGAGGACTAGCGAGCTTTTCCTGTAAGCTATGATATGTTATAAATTAAACTGAGAATAGATCAAATCTTTGACATTCTTTTCCTTCACGTTACTAAAGATGCTCAAGTTTGCTGCTGAGAAGTGCTACAAGTCTTGATCATGTGCTTTTGCTAACTGCATCTGCCTCTTTCTCAGTCCTATCACACCAGAGCTTGAGTTGATCGCTTCATAAGAAGACAGGGATAGAATAAGCAAGAAGATTTAATCTGCTCTCTTTAAACATGCC
Organism: Diphasiastrum complanatum; assembly: GCA_029204225.1. NCBI lineage: Eukaryota > Viridiplantae > Streptophyta > Lycopodiopsida > Lycopodiales > Lycopodiaceae > Diphasiastrum > Diphasiastrum complanatum. Next base: position 30,056,567 of record CM055097.1, read on the forward strand.
CATGATTAAAACCAGCTTAGGTCTGAGTTTGGTCTCCAGCACCCAATCACAGCGAGAATCAGAACCAGGAAGTAAGCAGCTTATACGTAGCTCTGAGGAATTGGATCTACTGCCTTCTCAACCTGTCGCGGCAGAACATTCAATCTCTTTCTCGTTGCTCACACCTTCCAAGCGGCTGCTTTCAGCAGCCAGCTCCTGCGCGGGTACGATCGACCTTATGGTGATATCGTCCTACATAGTACAGATGTGAAAATCTCCAAAAGTATTAGCAGCTATGTCAGTTTTTCATGTTTCTAAGATAGAGTTCCTTGTTTCACAACAGATCTAGATGACTCTCAAAACTTTGAGAAATGTTCATCTGCATCACGAAGCTTACCACAGTCGCCAGCTGTGGATGGCGATCCTAATGTTTGCTTTCCAGCCAAGAGTATGGCGTTGCCAAATCTTTCGATTCAAACAGATCAGAGCGGAAAAGACAATTCAGCAAAGAGGGATTGCGAGAACGATATCACAAGTGGGATAAATGTAGAAGGAACAAGCGATGCAGTGGAGAAAAGGAATCCTCGGAAAAAGTTAAGGCTTTCAAAAAAACAATCTTTGATTCTTGAAGAAAGCTTCAAGAAACACAACACCCTCAATCTGGTAACCTTAAATCTCCGCTTTCATCCTGGGTGAAACCTTCTGTATTCTTCCCCAAAGTTCATAATATATAAGTCAACGTCTACCTTAATCAGTTCCCTGTTTAATTGATGGCACTTCTTTTGCTGTTGCTGGAGTTGCAGAAGCAAAAGAATGTTTTGGCCGAGCAGCTGAATTTGAAAGCTCGGCAAGTTGAGGTCTGGTTCCAAAATAGAAGAGCGAGGTAAGCAATGCTTCTTTATTTTCTCAGCAGCTTAAACAGTTGGATTACTCAAAATAAGTGTCTGGTTTAACTGCCGGTTTTCGCAGGACCAAATTCAGACAAACAGAAGTAAATTGCGAGTTTCTGAAACGTTGCTGTGAGAGTTTGAGACAGGAAAACAGAAGATTGCAGCAAGAACTTCAAGAGCTGAGAACCCTGAAAGCGGTTCATTCATGCCTGATCCCTCATCATTTCCACACGCCACTTCCTGCGTCATCCATTTGTCCATCTTGCGATAGATTGGGGAGAGTTGAACACAGCAACCTTCGAATATCTGGAAGCTTCACCAAGAAGGTTTTGAAGAGATATCGACAGCCTTCTGCTCCCTACTGAAAGATATGCTGCCAGACTGCTTGCTACCTACTAATGGAGATGACACTCAGATTCAGTATTATGAGCCGCTTAGCTAATGAACTAGAGCTTACTTCTACAGATGTTCAAGCAGGTCTTATCATACTTATATACACAATATACTTCTAGATGTTTAGTTTTTTATTTAATATAAATATGGATCAAGCTTCCTATAAGATATTGAATCATTGTATCATTAGATGGTGCCTTACGATAAACCATACAGTTAAGATTCACCACAGTTCAAACCAAATTTCAGATAAGAAGATGCAGATATAGACTACAAATTTTTCCTTCTTCTCCTGCACTAGTGATTACGTCATTCATCCCCAACAAACAGACAACTTCTTAGTACGTGAATCACTCAAAATCAATATTCCTTCTTGCCTTTACTCAGAAGAATGAGGTAAAACGATGCTAGCCAAAAATCAGACACAAAGCATGTTCAAGAGATGAGCCCTCCAATGCCAACTAATCACAGTTTATTTACAATCTACTTACTGTATAGAGTTTAAATTATGAGGAGAGGATCAAACATCCAACGTAGAGTTCATGCAATTGAATAGCTTAATTTTTCACCTGACTAATGGAATGCTGAAGATTACACAACATCCAGCTGATCAGTGATTACTGTACAACCATAACAATTGTCAATTTGATATTCATTCTCGTTGGCAATATTGCTTGTAGGCTGATGTTTATAAGGGCCGGCTTCATACATCATGGGTTTACCCATAGTTTCTTTGATAGCCTTTGGAACGTTCCAAATGCTGCTTTCAGAACGGTAAATTTCCAAAAAAATGTATTAGTTGTAAGGCAATAGTGACTTTTCAGAGCATTTAGGGAGGGTCATTAGTAACTCCCTTTTTAGGGAGGGTCATTAGTAACTCCCTTTTTGTCTTGCTTTCTAATGCCACCCATTTTTTAAGCCTTAGCAACACACGTCATAACCACCCGAGTTTCTAAAGTGTTATATGGAGTGCTCTAGAATGTAGCTGATTGGCCATGTAAATCTTTGCCATGACATTGGTCTATTTTCCTTAAGTGGTGGTGGCAAATCAACATGAGCTAAGCCTATTTCCCAAAAACCACTTCCACTTGCCCCTATGTGACAAGGGATGTATCCCCCTCCTATGCCATAGGTCAACAAGTATTCAAAGTGAGTATGAAAAGGGGCATGCCCCTTTTTCTCCTATGGACCAATGGAACTTCAAAGTAACATGTGAGCCATTCAAGTGTGAAAACATCCTTATTCCCCGTCGACTATTTGGTATATGTTGATCGTCTAGAATTTGTAATGTTGGATTCTAATGGATCTGAGAGTCTTTGATGAACAAAGATGCTAAAAATTATTTAATGGATGTTTGTTGATGAATATTTGACGGATTTTTGGCTTTTAATTTGCAACAAATAGTATCTATCAGATTTCGACAAACAAATTTATATCTACAAAAACAAAAAATTCAAAAAAATAGCTTACTAGTTTTGCTACCATACTTAGTTCTTGGAGCAACATTCTTGAAACGATATTCTTGGAGCAATATTCTTGAATCGATGCTTGTGACATTACATTTGGATAGAAAAGATTGTATATGAGGTGCATATGAAAATGAAAGTCTTTCAATATCGATTACATTATCAAATAAATAAGGTTCAATATAAACTACATTATGCATTTTTCATGTTGAGGGTTTAGAGATTAAATTACTTAATCCATCATCAAAGATATGAAAGAAAAACAACCGTGCAAGCAGTCACTACTAGTTCTACTTTGTATCCACCAAGATGAACTCATCAATGAATGCTTTCATCACAATCATCGATGAAATTAAACTGCTACAATATTTGTTCTTGACATTATCAACAAATTACATCAAGCGTATTTGATTAGGGTTATGCATTTTTCAAAACCTTAGTTGACTTATGCATTCATTGTAAATGACATTAGGTGTTTTTGAAAAGTCCAAGCTTATAACATATCAAATATCAAAACTGAATTACATATGTGTTGCAATTCAAAATTACAAAATGCAAATCATATAGAAAAGCACAGACATTTTTGAGAAATACATTACAAAAATTGTGTCAAAGAGTGAATCACAATATTGCTGCTTTTGTAGTCTCTCTGATCTAATCTAATTACATATGGTTCATCCAATATATTCTAATCTAATCCTAGCCTAAACCTAATCTACTCACCGTCGTCTGCATCATCACCTCGACACTTGATTCATGCATGAACACAAACAAAAAAACATTAATTAGGGTTCAGGGTTAAGATAAAACACATACTTTATATAATTTTGCAATATATGATAAAGTTTTATATTGCAAAATAACTTACTTGTGGAGGATGACTCTCACTGGTCAACTTATCCACTAATACATCATATGATGTCATATTGAAAAAGTACAAAAATATGAATGATCCAACTCAATCTTTGAAAGAGAAGATATTAGAGTTTAGGTTAAATTACTATGCTTGCTTGCAAGCTCCCTTTCTCACTTGATTCCAATTTGGGATTGCCCATTTGTTGCATTCTAACTGTGGCAAAATGATTTTGGTTCTTGTATTTCTTTGGTGTTTTTTCCTTAGATTTCAATTTAAACAGTAGTGTGGTTTGGAAGCGCCCCCCCCCCCCCCCCCCTCTCTCCTTCCTTCTTTGTAGCATCATCATAATGAATCTCGACTATGTCATTATCCACAAGGTTTTCAACTTATTTACTTCATCTATGAATTCCATTTCTTGTGGAAATTCTTCACGAAAGATATTAACAACCCATGATTTAAGATATATGGATGTTCAATCCATTTTGTAAACAATCTATCTCCAACATAATTATTGCATAAATGGTGCAATTTATGTCATACACCGTAAATATAATCCCATGTAAATATATCTAATAGATCTTTGATCAGAGCTCTGGTACCCTACATGTGTAAGTCCAAACGAGTGATTACATTAATATTTCATTAAATAGTTATGAATAAAAGTGAAAATTAAATCAATTAAAGGATTATCCAAACATTTGATACATCCAATTCAAAAAAAAAAAATCGATGTTTTTTTAAAACTTACGCGAAATTATGGTGCGTCTCACTAATAATCAAGTTAGTGAATAGGTGTTTCCCACCTATGTTGGAATCCAAATAAATAGGGAGACAGAAATTGACCAATGGCCAATGGATCCAAATGCCCACTCTCCACAATAACTAATGGCTCAATGTACTTCATTTTTCATATTCAATCAAAGAAAGGTGGAGAGTCTACCATTTTGACATCGGATGTCCTTGCTTCTCCTTTTTCTCCAGCTCTCTCATGTTTATTGTTATCTTTCTATTATTGTTCCAATTCCATCTGTCATGCCCACGGTTGGACTGATCTCAAATTATTATCTTGTTAGGAGGTCAATAGGCCTATCTCGACCCATAAATTAAATATGATTATGAGGGGTCGGGACCCTCATGGGTGTAAGGTCATAATTAATGGTTAGAGGCTTAAATGGCGGATTATGGTATGACTCACGGGAGATGTGGATGAGGTGGCCCAGTGATCTATCACAATGCACTACTAGTGGTGAGACCTTGGAGGGTATAACTATACCCATAGAGCTCTCACTAGTGTATGCTTGATTTTGGTGTTTGTAGGTCAAGGAGATCAAACACACTTCAAAGCGATATCGAAAATGAAAATCCAAAATTTTTCTAAGTAAGAATGCGCGATGAATGGACTACTTATAAAAAAAATTTGCTTGCATGAAAAGAATGATACATGATAGATTCTAATTTGCCACCCCTAATCCAAGTAATGATTACATCTTAACACGTGTCCTAATCATATGATGACACATGTCATCGTGCACCAATGATTAGTTGAGACATGCCCAGATGTCCCCCTCCCCACGTGTGGGGAATTATTTTGCCATAATGATCTGCACGGGATGACAGGTGCCAGTTTTCGGTGAGGACACATGGTCGAGCGCCATCATTTGCACATGTGAAAAATTCAAATAAAAGCAGTCGGATCCATTTTCATTTTTCATTGCAAAATTGTAGGAAAAATGTCTGAATATCGGTTTCGAGCGTGCTTTCATAATTCTGCCACCTACTACCTACCCTCTGCACTCGAAACCAATAATTGCTAGATATTGTATTTGAGCACAATCACTTTTTTTTTAAAAGATTTTTTTCCCCACACTCGAAAACAATACAAGCTCTACGATATCTCTTTGGAGCGTGATATCCCTTGTGTGTCTCTCTAACCATCTGTCTGTGCTCGAAAGCGATATCACAATTTTGTCCTTTAGATTCTTTTTCTTCTTATACTAGTTATGATAGCCTGTGTGAAGTCTACTACTCGGTGCTCTACTGTTGTGACTCTTTCTATTGCTCATGTTCCTCCTAGAAGCAGGTGTCATTGTGCCAAAGATAGATATGGCTAATTGAGATCAAAAGATTACAGAGATCAATAGAATTGTTGATTCGTAGATGTCCGAAATGTCACTATTATCCTAGAGATGCTTGTTAGATTTACTACCAGTACAATGTTGGCACTACAAGATGCTGATGAGAACTATCTTGCTCAGTTTTTTGAGGATTCTTTTCTTCTGGTTGCTCATGAGAAGAGGGTCACTATGATGCCGAAGGATTTTGTTATTCTGAAATGTCTTAGGAAGCGATATTCTTCTCTACATCTTGATAATGTTTCAACTCTCGAGACCTTCCACTCGATAGGACAGATCTTCAGACTACCTCCAGAATGAAGAGAAAGCAAGAGAAACCTATCAAAGCAAGTTCAATTAAACCCATGACCCCTCCAAGATTCCTACAAAGCATTTGAGGATAGTTCTGAATACACCTTTGGAGTCTTCTAAGAGTGAGTTAGAGTCTTCTGAACATTCTCTTCCTCCTCAAATAAAGCCATCTTCTCCCAAGCTTGAGATCACTCAGAAAGAACTTGACAATATAGTTGGGCGATCTATAGATATTGTAGATTAATCAATCAACGCTCCTATACAGAGTATTTTTTAGGTGTACCCTATCATCCTTCAAAGTTATTTTTTTATTCTCATCATTATTATTAGTATGAAGAGTATCTAGCCAAGAAAATAAATCTTCTTTATAGCTTTTTTTTATTTCTTTCTTTAGGATTCTCATAAATCTTTACGGCTAGGTCCCAAATTTTGTGAAGAGATGAAGAATAAAGAGGCTGAAATTTTAGATGCGATCATTGAGGCATCTCAAGCCTTTTTGCAACATAGCATAAGTTGGGATTTCTTGCAGGACATTTTTTTGTATTACTTCATTTTTTATGACAACTATTAAAGATGAGGATGCCAACTTTGATAAGTAGCAATACTTGATTGAATGCAGTTCAGTGGCAACAATATATTTGCTACCATATGAAAATAAGTAAATATATGAAAATAGAATTGTAATGATATGATGATTGATTCTATTGCTCTTCCACTATTTTGATAATTTCATTGTCTGTACATTTGATATCATGCTCTTGTCTTTTATGTACCTTCAAAAGGCAATTCTTGATATTAGAAACAATTTGAGCCCTAAAAGTACCTTAGAAAAAGTTACCTTGCTAGCTATCACTATACATTATTTGCTTTTATGTGTTTGTAAAGAAAAAAAGAAGCTTTATTACTAAATATTGCATAGAAGCATGATTCATTACTATTGACAATCACTATATAAAACTAAGTCAACTATAATGCATAAAGACTTACCAATTTCTAATGAACAATGAATCTGAAATATTCAGAAATCTCATATTGTAATAGGACAAGCTCCGTCCTGATATAGTGAAGGCTCAAGTCTTCTTCCACCTCAATAGTACTAATAAGTTCATCTTTTGTATATAATATTGAAAGCAAATGGATTCTTTCTTTATTCGACACCCTATATCTCCATTTGATTTACAGTCCCAACGTGTGTCCATAAGCTTTGACAAGGTATCCTCTTACAAATCTTTAAAACAAATAAAGTTGATGTTCTATACACATTTGCAATTGAAAAGAAATCAACAAGTACATTTAGAGAAATAAACCAACTTAATTAAATATTTTTGGATCCAGTACTTATTTTCAATGGACTCGTTATGTCAGTAGGATTTGCATCGAAACGATTCTGAAATAGTGCCTTCAAGAGTAATCCATTTGTCAATGTCCAATTTTGGAAGTGAAATGACCTCAAGAGTTCCAAAGCTCCCATGTATATCTGAAATGTATAGTGATTCATAAAAGTAGATACCGCTATCAGCAAGTTCTTTTGGAGATCTCCTTTTAATCTGCAATTTTTCTATATCTGAATGTATGACATCCAATATACCGACGAGTGACTGTGTGGGCTCCCATTCATTTATAGTTGATGGATGTAAAGTTGCAAAATACAACAAATTATGAGATTTTAAATACAAACTAAAATTTTGTTGGATAAAATAAAGGTAAAACTGCAATGATTCAAATACTTACAATTGCATTTTCAATGATCATTTGGATTCATGAATTGAACACTTTGTTTGGAATGCATATAAACATGTTGAACTAACACCTCTGAAGTGGATTGTCCTCCTGGAAATGCTCTGAAGTCAAGAATGCTAGATTTTCAATAGGATCTTAAAGATACCTTCATTCTTTTCTTTTTTAGAAACGTTTTTTTATATAATGGATGCATCAATATCTAAGTGTGTTTCACAAAAAAATTTGTGTTCGGATTCTTGTTTCGTCTCTCTCATCTATATATATAAAGATATTTGAGAGAGAGGATGTAAGGGTTGTCGTAAAAAAATTAACCTTATGCCGTCAAAAATGTCACACTCTGCTCGCAAAAAATGTCACGCATTCTACAAAGAAAAAACCTAAAATTTCATGCTAATTTTTTTTTTGACACATGCACACACACACTTATATTTCAAATTTTATATGCCCCGCACGCGCGCTCTTTCTCTCTCTCTCTCTCTCTCTCTCTCTCTCTCTCTCTCTCTCTCTCGATCAAGATGCAACGTCGAGATGCAACGTCCAAAATGCAGAAGCTCCATCAATGAGCAAATCAGTGAGCAAAACAGGCATCATCAGTTTATCAAGGAAGCATAGGATAGAGTATTGACAGAATCAGATGTTGTGATAGTTTATGCAAGAAAGAGGCTGCTCCTCAGAACAAAATGGCACTCAAACAGATCAGATCATTCTTCTCCTTTTACTAGATTTCAGAAACGTAAAAGGAGCCTCACTATCCTTGCACGTTACCTATCTCTTGATGACAAGAATATAGAGAGGCCGTGATGAAATCAAACTAGTAGTGCGATGGTCAGCGACCTTCCAAAACTACAAATGATTGGTAGATTCTCTCCTTCATGACTATTCTCATGGATTTGCTTATTGAGTGACTGATCTCTCCTTCTTATAGCAGCAGTCAGCCTTTTGATCAGATTTAAGAGTGCTGAATTATGCCTCAGGTAGGTGGGTTTAAAAACCTCATAGATTCAGATAGCAGCGATGGCCTCCATCGCGGCAGCAAGCCGAGTAGCGCTTATACAAAATCAGCAGGGTGGTGCCTTACAGTAGATGACCATCACTGATCAGCGAGGCAGAATAACATGACCTTCGAAGCAATAGGTGGGTAGCAATTAGTGTGCTCAGTAGCAGGCAGCGAAAATCGCAACGATGGCCTCCTTCACGGTAGCAGACAACAATGCATAGATAAATTGGAACTAAGCCGCACTCAGACCACAGAGCATTTCATTCAATCCTTAGTTGATGAAAGAAAGCTTCTATTCTTTCTTCAAAACTTGGACCAGGTCGCTACAACCCATAACATCTTTCAAGAAAGTGTAGCGACTCAGCACTAATGAGCAAATCTATCTCTATTAAGAAAGTGATGCATATGATTTAGAGGTAAATTTTGGGGCCAAAGCTCCAAGATACATATGATATAGACCATGGAGACAGTCTCACATAATATTAAAATTTCAGCAGTAAAATCTACTAACTTTCTATGTTGAACATGGAAGTTCTGTGTGTTAGTCTTTTGGATCATAGACCAATATCTTGGAAACAAGTAATTTTAGGAGAAGGATTGCACTTCCATTCTGTGCTTTTCAAAGAGAGAGAGAAAGAGAGAGAGAAGAATATGATCTCATATTGTAGGTCTGAAGGTACAACAAATATCTGAAGATACAACAAATATCTCTGTTTTGATTTGAACAAAACTGTTCACTTTGTATGGACTCTGGCATATGTACAACTAAAACAATAAAACTGATAAAGCTCCTATGTAAAACACAAGCCTAGTCTATACTTTAGATCGTCTGCCAACATAATATAGTCAACGTGATTTTGTAAGGCCGAGTCTATGTGGCTCACAATTCATGGCAAAGAGAGGAAATTTTGAGGTGGTATTTACTCCAACATATTCACTTTTTCTTCTCTTCAATTATTTGATGTACCATCTTGCTTTATTGAGATTTCTACATCTCTAAATTGGAGTAAGGCAATACTAGTCTTGTATGATGCCTCTTGTATGGACGTATTTCATGTCTTTAATGGCTTCTATATGTCACATTTCAAGAGAAAGAGGAGCACATTTTAAGTGGATACATCTCATGCTTGTTTCTCTTATGCCATTTGATGAATCAATTTGCTTTAGTGAGACTCTTGCATCTCAAAGTTGGAGTAAAGCCATACTAGTTGAGTATGATGTCTCTCTTGAGAACATAGGTGATGTTCTTAAAGTTAGAATTAAAGTAGAATCATTGTGTTACTGTACTGTGGATCCTATCAGTTAATAAGGATCAGTTGGGCCTCACCACGAGACAAGTCGACGGGACACGCGTTCCGCCAACGGCAACCTGGGTCATGCATGGGTTGCGAGTGAACGACTATATGTACAGTGTAATTTCATTTTGAGAAATACAGTTGCTATGTGAGCTTGCGGTGGAGAGTGTTTTCTGTCTATGTTACTGTGTAGCATGATCTGTGTTCCTGTTTGAAGCAAATTTTAAGTTGGTATCAGAGCCGTACAGGGAGTGTACACAGTACAACATCGTCGTTGAAGAGAGCTTCAGGAGAACTATCTTTTGAGAGTTCGGGTTTTACGGCGGGTTGAAGACGGAAGGAGAAACACTGGTATAGAGAGTTTAACACACAGAAGCTTGGTGAGCTTGAGACTGTGTGAGGATTCAGAGACAAGGGTTGTCGGTTGAATCAGAATCTCAGCAAACGGAATTGAAATTCCGAAGCAGGGTATTTGGTGTTTGCAGTCAGTGTGCATTCAATCGGACACCGTTTGACAAACAGATTAAAGCATCAAAGATATAGTAGTAGGGCGACCTCAAAGCAAGAGGATTGGCCTATCAGAACACTGTGAATTGGAAGCCAAGAAGATATTTGTGTGAAAAATCCTGGTCTAGGGTTTGAGAGCACAAAATCAGAGATTTCTCTCTATTCTGAACCATTTTGCAAGCTGTAAAAACCCAGAGGAGGGCGCCCTAGCAGTGCGAATCAGGTCTGAAGTGGTCGTGGACAGCCGCGCTCCAATTGTGAAGCAATCAAAATACTTTGGTGGCAGCCATAGCTACAATTCGTGTAAGAGATAGAGTCGGAGGAGGTCGCGGGTCTGTTCGCGCGAGGAACCAAGACAAACATGTAGTGCTTTGGAGTGGACAATGTTTGCAAGAGTTTCCATTAGTGTACAGAATCACTCAGAACCATTGGATACAGAACTTTCAAGATCGACGGCTGAGATCACGCTACTTAGGAGGGATATCCACATTTGGATCAGAATCGACCATTGGATGGAGTCTGAAGGGTTGTTGAAGAGGGTCCTGAAGAAGTGAAGTGCATTTTGGCCTTCTACTTCATTAAAAATTTTCAAAGTGAAAGTTGAGTTGGGTCCCTTCACAAATGAAGTGTGAAGTTTCTTCAAGGTGAAGAAACAATTCAAAAACAAGGAAAATCCCTATTTTTGGGTCCTTTGACCGTTTTGACCCAAACGAAAGGCTATAACCTCCAAATGAAGGGCACCCAAACTGTACCTGCAAGTACGGTACAGCAAAACAGAGTGATTGCATCAGAGAAAGTGTTCGGAGTATGCCAGAAGTGATTTCACCATTCCACTGGGCACGTTGTTAGGAGTTGACGACTGACTGCATTTCGGAAGGCGACGCCGATTTGGCTTTCAAATTGGTGGAAAAGCGGCGAGTGGCCTGGTAAGGAAAAAAGTACAGGTCATTATTTTCAACTTCTGACATCATTGTTGGCCTCGGCATACTGTTCTTAGCCTAAGGCAGAAGTTTCAAGCAGTTTTGCGATGGCAAACATGGGAGAGTCCATTTTGAGTCAAAGTAGCAAATTGGACAGGATTTCCAGATATGCAGTGTGGAAATTCAAAATGAAAAACATACTGATGGAAAAGGACGTGTGGGATGTCGTCACAAGTGATGAGAGAAAACCGCCAAATGAAGCAGACGTCAAAGTACTCGACAAGAAGGTGAGGAAAGCTTTGACCTTCATTAACGTGTCAGTGAAGGATCACATCATTACCCACATTTGTGATGTTGTTACACCCAAACAGGCATGGGATGTGCTAAAGGAGAAGTTCGAGATGTCAAATCCGTCAAGAATCATGTTTCTGAAGTCAAAACTGAATAGTGTCTGCATGGAACAAGGAGAGCACATTTAGACTTATATGACCAGAATCAAGACAATGAGATATGGACTGCATTCTATTGGTGAGCGCATATGTGATGTGGAGCTGGTGCACAATGCATTGTGTGGCATTGCAGAACCCTATTAGATGTTTGTGAGTGGAATAGCATCAAGGGAAAGATTGCCAACCTTTGACGAGCTCACGGGAATCTTGATGCAAGAAGACTCAACGACGAGAAATGGTGAAAACTAGACGTCAAAATACTGACGATCAGACACTTGCGACATGCCAAAAACAAGGCAAGGGCAAGGGCAAGAAGAAGTCGAAATAGCAACTTGCCAAGTCTCAGGAGGATGAGGGATCTTCCAGTACGACCAAGAAAAAAGACAAGTGCTTCCATTGTGGTAAAAAAGGCCATTGGAAGAGTGAACGTCGTAAATTCCTGGCAAAACAAGGCAAGGGAAAACAAAAACAAGCAGGTAACCTTGTCAATGAGGGTGAGATTGAAGACCCTAGCATCTTCATATCTGCATTGTCATCTAATCAAGACGATCAAGCATGGTATATTGATTCGGGAGCCACAAGACACATGACAGACAACAAGAATTGGTTCAGTAGCTTGAAAGTGTTGGATAATGGAACGTCCGTTTCACAAGCAAATGGTGAGGCGTGCAAGATCAAGGGGATAGGCACTGTTTCAATCCAACTACTTGATGGCAAAAGTAGGATGATCAGAGAGGTACTTTACGTACCAGGTTTGAAGAAAAATCTACTTTCTATTGGAGTCATTATTGATCAAAAGTTCAAAGTAGAATTCGCCCATGATCGTTGCTTTGTGAAGGATGTGAACCAAAAGTTCAAAGTTATTGCGGATGGAGTAAGGGAGCCCAATACAAACAGGTTGAATGCTACAATCAAGGGGCAACATGGACTCATATCGTCCATTCCATCGCAAACTGAGTTGTGGCATAAGAGACTTGGTCACTTGAACTTGGAAAGCCTTAGTTTGATGAGGAAATTGGAGATGATAACATGATTGCCTACCATAGAAGACCACTTGAAATCGATGTGCAAATCATGTGTATATGGGAAGCAGCATCAAGAGAAGTTCAATGAAGGTGGTGTTGCAAGAGCAAAGAACATCCTGGATTGAATCCACACAGATTTATGCAGGTCTATGAGGACCATGTCCTTAGGTAAATCCTTCTATTTCATGACCTTTATTGATGATATGTCACGTAAGACATGGATCTACTTCTTGAAGAAGAAATCAGATGCATTTGACAACCTCAAGAGCCTCAAAGCATTGGTCGAAAATCAGACAAGTAGGAAGATCAAAGTCTTAAGATCAGATAGTGGAGGTGAGTACAAGTCTAATGACTTCAATGATCTTTGTGATCAATGTGGGATTAAAAGACAGTTTATGCAAGCTCATACTCCTGCTCTCAATGGTGTAGCTGAGCGCAAGAATCATACGATTGTGGAAAGTGCCAGATCTATGCTAGCTGAGATGAAACTACCAAAAGATTTTTGGTCAGAAGCATGCAATACGACAGTCTATCTTCAAAATAGAAGTCCTACCATTGCCATACCAAAGATAACACCTGAGAAAGCATTCACGAAGAAGAAGACAAAGGTGAACCACTTGCGAATCTTTGGATGTAAGGCCTTTGTACACATTTCTAAGGAAGCGAGATGTAAACTTGATGTAAAAGCTATCAAGTTTATATTCTTAGGATATGATGAACGTGTGAAGGGCTATAGATGTTTTGATCCAGTGGAAAACAAAATCCATGTAAGTCGTGATTTTATCTTTGATGAATCCAAGATGTATGAAGACGAGGATGCTGAGAAAATAGATACATCCAGTGGGAAAGATGGTATAGTGAGGATACCTCCTGATGATGATCCATTCATTGATCTTCCAAGTGATGAACATGAGGATACATCTCAAGATACTACTACTCAACCCCAAGAAACAGGTTGGAGAGGTAGAGATAAACCTTTTGGTGCAAGAAGGATTGAAGTTGCAGGTGACAAACACAAGGAGAAGGATGTACCGTGGGATACATTTTCACCAAAAAGACGATCACCTAACAAGAAGCTCCCTAAGTGGTCTGAGAGATTGTTGGAGAGCCGCGACATGGATGTGAAAGCTGCTTTTCTAAATGGTGAGTTAGAAGAAGAGGTGTTCATGGATCAACCTGAACGCTTTGTAGCGAAGGGACAAAAAAATAAAGTATGTCGCTTGAAGAAAGTGCTTTATGGTCTTAAACATGCACCATGTGCATGGTATAGTAGGATTGATGCCTACTTCGTTCAAAGGGGATGGTGAGAACACATTCTGATCCAAATCTATATGTCTTATGATTTGATGGTATGTTGCTTTGATTGGTCTTTATGTTGATGACTTGATTATTACGAGAAATAATCAAGGAATGATACACATGATCAAGAAAGACCTCATGAAACAACTCAAGATGACAGATCTCAGCCTGATGCATTATTGCCTTGGAGTAGAGGTGTGGCAAAAAGGACATGAACTGGGTTTAACACAAGTGAAGTATGTGAAAGAGTTGTTGCACAAGTTTAGGTTGTAGGATTGCAAACCAGTGAATACTCCTATTGAACCAAGTAAAAAGCTTTCTAAGCTTGATGAGTCACAGTCATTTGATGCTACGTTGTATAGGCAGTTAGTAGGGAGCTCGATCTACCTTACCATGACTAGATCGGATATATGCTATGTTGTTGGCATTGTAAGTCAGTTTATGGCAGCACCTACAGAAACGCATTGGAAGGAAGCTAAACGCATTTTGCATTATGTGAAAGGCACTTCAGATTATGGCTTGATTTACATGAAGCATGATGGTTACCTGAGTTGTGTGGCTATGTGGATGCGGATTGGGGAGGTGACTATGATGATCGTAGATCCACCACAAGGTATGTATTCCAATTTTGTGGTAGTTGCTTTTCCTGGTCTAGTAAGAAGCAAAGTACAATTGCTCTATCCACCACAGAAGTAGAGTATAAGACAATGTGTAGTGCAGCACAGGAAGCTATATGGTTGAGGCAAATCTTGGAAGAAGTTGGCATGAAGTAGAAAAATCTCACAACATTACATAACGACAATCAGAGTAGCATTCAGCTAGCAAAGAATCCAGTGTTCCATGCGAGAACCAAACACATTGAGATCCAGTATCACTTTATACGTGAGAGGCTGCTGAGTTGTGAAATTCATATTGTTCATTTTTGTACAAAAGAACATTGTAGTTCATTGTGGTGCATTGTAGTACAGAAGAAGAACTAGCTAATATTTTCACTAAGCCACTTGTTGGAGAAAAGTTTGATAAGTCTAGATCAAAGCTTTGTGTACTTAAAGCTTGTTGACTTTAAAGCTATGTATATGAATGTATAAAAAGTAGACTCTACTTTAAGGGAGAGAGTTAGGATTAAAGTAGAATCACTGTGTTACTGTACTATGGGTCCTATCAATTCGTAAGGATCAGTTGGCCTCGCCACAAGGCAAGTCGATGGGACACGCGTCCCGCCAACAGCAACCTGGGTCATGCATGGGCTGCCTGAGTGAACAACTAGATGTATAGTGTAATTTCATTTTGAAATATACAGTTGCTATGTGAGCTTGCGGTGGAGTGTTTTCTGTCTATGTTACTGTGTAGCATGATTTGTGTTCCTGATCGAAGCAAATTCTAAGTCTTAATGGTTTGAAATTGATTTTAGATCAATTAGAAAGTAAATGGTTATTTCATCAAATGTATGCTCTTGAGTCTTGCAAGAGCAAGAGTGATTTGTTCACTCATAGTGTGAAAAATTGTGTTTTTTCATGTTGTGAGGCAATTTGTAAACACATTATGGGAATAAGTGAATCATCCTCTAAGGACACTTATAATCATGATGATTTATCAATCCTCATGATATTTGAGATTAGCATGGAGTACATGCATAAAGACATGATGAAAACTCTTTATTATTTTAGCATTCATAGTCTTGCCAATCTTGATGTGTCTAATTATCAAGACCTTGGTAGCATGATGTTGGATCTTTGTGATTATTTTGAGTCAAGGAGGGCTCTTGATTTTCTGGATTTGTAGCTATTTTCAAGGAGGAGGAGCTTTTGGATCAATCATGCTCCTCAAGGATGGAAGAAATCAATGAAAAAAATGCTCAAATGGGGGGAAGCTCTTCTTGATGCCTGGAGATGACTTTCAATCAAGGAAGCCTTGTCTTGGCTATGGTAACCTTGCTGTAATTTTAAACTTAGTGGCCAGTTTTCTCATCAAGTTCATGCCAAATGATCTACTTCAGAAGCTATTCTTAGGTACTTAAGTTATGGAGGAAACTAGCATAGTAATAAACCTAAACTTTGAGGAGGAGTGTCAAGATTTTGCAAAATCTAGCTTCATTAGTTTATACTTTCATGTACATATATAAATATCACAAGTGTGGAGCATGTTACCATGTGTGGAGGGTAGGACTAATCATTTTAGTTCAATTATGTTGAGTGTGAATAGTCAATAGGCCTCAAGCTTGAGATCTAGTGACATAGTGACATTTGTCACATGATGATAGGACTAAAATGCATCTATTTAGCCCAATCACATGTAGAGGCATAGATCACAAGGCCAATCACTTTAAGAGGTGAATTAAATGTGGACCAATCATGTTTAGTGGTGCACATCATGAGGCCCAATCAAATCGTGACTCGTGAGGTGAAATCTTGAGGTCCAATCATGATGAGAGGTGCAAATCTAGGGGTCCAATCATTTTCAAGATTTTCTCATGCTAGATATTGAGCCACTCCTATATGGAAGTGCTCCCTTATTGTACATATAAGTTTCTGTGAAGCAATTTATGTGATACACATTGTTTTTTCTCATATTCTCTCTCTACTTGAGGGCTCACTCACTTTCTCTCTACTTGAGAGTAGGCTATTTTCTCTCTCTCTCTCTAAAAGCATATTGAGAACTTAAATTTTTAATGTGTTTTGTGTCGGAATTCTATGCTCAAGCCCAATTCCATCAAGTAATGAGCATCTTGGAAAATTCTTGTTTATATCTATCCTTGAAAACAACAAAAAAAAAAGGAGGAAGAAGGTTCGAATTTTTGTACAGAAGATCAAAAAATTCAGGATCAAAATTTCTTGACCCAAGACTTTTTTGACCCAACGTTAATCCCATCAAAGAGAGATTTTCCAACCTTGGATCGGATCGGATCGAGGCAAAAAATATCCGGGCTGCTTCGACCCTGGATCGGATCGAATCGGGTCTAATTTATCCGAGCATCTTTGACCCTAGATCGGACCATCGGATCGAGTCTGATTTTTTTGACCTCGGAAAAATCTAAGCCTATGTATATTTTTCAACCCAATGTATAAATTCTAACCCTTTGTAGAAATCCGACCCTTTGTACTATCAACTGAGAAATCAGACCCACGTCGCGATGTTGACAGTCCGCCTACTTGTATACACAAGTCTTTGGCAAAAACAACGGCTATCTACTGTAGGACAAATGTAGTTAATTAAGCAAGGTTATTATTGTCTCTACCAACAATATCACTATTACACCAAAATGGATTCTACTTCTCATTCTTCTTTGATTGACAAGCTCGATGGAGAGAACTATCATCTCTGGAAGTTCAAAATGAAGGTCATTCTACTAAGCCATTAGACTGAGGACTGTAAGGAGTGATGAATTGCTGCTCAATGTCTTGGCTTTGGCAATACTCCTTAAACTCAATAGAGATATATTCTCCACCATTGTCTGATCTTAGAGCCTTGATTGTCCTTCCAGTCTCCTTTTCTGCATGCTCCTTGAAGAATCTGAAGCAGTTGAAAGCTTCTGATTACACCATAGTCCTTCTGGAAAATTCATCAATAAAAGTTATAAAATACTTGGCATCCTTCAGCAAAGGATTTTTCATCGGGCCACAAATGTCTGAATGTACAATGTCTAACAATGGAGCCTTTCTACTTCTGTCGCTTTGAGCCTTTGTTGACAAATAGAGTCTTAGAGGTGGAAGTAGTCGAAGTGTCTTGACTTCTTCTATTGTCTTCTTGCAGCAACATAGTGATAACTCTAGTAAGAGCTAAATCTGAGTGTGTCGATATGATCATCACCCAGTTCTCATATGTAGATGGCAAGCTTGAAAGCAATGTAATTGCATCTTGATCGTTTATGACTGATCCGACAGCGGCCATCTGTCGCAAGACATTCTTAAACTGGTTAATGTGACTTTGAAGAGAATTACCAGTAGACATCTTGAATGTGAAGAATTTCCTTTGTAGATGTAACTTAGTAGTTACGTCCCTCATGTCATATAGTGAGTTCAAAATGTCCCAAACATCTCTTGATGTTTTAGCTTCAACTATATGTCCAATCTATGTATCTGATATATTGAGGATGATAAGAGCAAAAGCTCTACCGTCCTCCGATTTTCACTTTGAGTCGTCGTCTTCAGGTTTTATTTATGTATCTGTAACAACATCCCATAATTTGTTGGCGATTAGCAAGGTCTTCATCTTAAATTTTCACAAATAATAATTGGATCCATTCAGCTTGTCTGTGATAAGACCAACTTTACTTTGAGAATCCATGTGAAACTTAGTCTATCGATTATATTGATGACACTAAGATGCAGTAATGCCAACATTAGAAAATAAATTCTCTGATACTGAAAGGTTGAAAAGAATTTGATATCGCAAAAGATATCAAGTATTAGAGACTTAGCTCTAATAATATGTCAAAAAGTGGTGTGTAAAAGATAGGTCTAGCTCGAAAAGAAATGAATGAAAATAATTCGTGTGTCTAGAAAGAAAACCTTTCGTGGATGGCGGAATAAACTATCTTCATCTTTCTAATGCATGACTACGCCTATCAATTTCAAACAAGACAATAGTGATAGAAATCACGTTTGAACTTATAGTAACTAACTTTGAAATCACCAATACTACAGTGATTACGTAGCCAAACAATTAGGCGTCAAAATTATCAAACAAATAATTAGTCGCGAAGAACTCTAGAAAACACATACATTCTGAGACAAAGTTGAACGCAATAGAGAGTAGTATTGATTCAAAACGAAATAGAAGTAAATGAGTAAAATAAATTGTGGATCGAAACTGCGTACTCTAAGCAATTTCTGAGCGGCTAAAAGAAAATTTGAATTAAGCGCAATGCTAATAAGCAATAGCACAATAGCAATCTCTAAACAACTCTAAGAAGTGAGCTAGAATACTCACGAGTGTTCAAGCTCACAGGCTTGAGAGAGAGAGAGAGAGCCAACTATTCAAATGCTTCAGATCATCTTTTAAAACTATATGAATATAAACAACTATTTATACTAAGAGATTAGGTCGTCAATTGCGATCGCTAGTTGGCTGGTGATCCACTGGCATCCATCTGGTCCTTGTCATTAATTGCTGATAAGCAGTGAAGTTGGCCGTAAATGTTTTGTCTACATAAATGCACCAAAACTGTAGCTCTGCAGAAATGAACTAAAACAGCCACAGGCGACACTGTCGAATTTTTCGCGAAAAAGATGAAAAAGGATAAGGTGCCCTTAAATCTCATTTAAGGTTGTCCCACATTTTGCCAGAGTCATTTTCTTAACATTTGAGGCTCTTTGGAAAAAGCGAAAATGTGACACTGTGATTTTACTCAATATTTCTGTCAGACGAAAAAAGCAAAAAAGATGACACTACATTTTTCAACGGAATTCCTGACAGGCCAAAAATGCAACACTGTGGTAACACTCCGTGTAATTCTGCAGACTGTGTAAAGACACTTGTAAAACTGCAGACCGTCTAAAGACACAGGAAAATCCACAGAACTGTATAAACAATGGATGAAGATTATAACTGATTATTTGATCAATAAGAAGGAGAATAATCCAACACAAAGATCAAATATAGATTGATAATCAAGATCTATCTCAAAAAACTAAGGCAAGAGCACTTGATAACATGCATATATCAATCATACAAGTACTTTCACACGTGTGGAGACTTGTCAAATGAAAACCTAAGTGTGAAAAATCCTTTCTCTCGGGTAGAGAGAGAAACAAACTATCAAGCCTCGGGTAGAGATAGAATGCCAATATGACTCAAAATGTTGTATCTCACATTAACTTCTAAAAACATAAGCACAAATGAATCTAGCATGTCATCTAATAGGATCTCGAGGTAGAGGATGCTTGATTCTCATTGGAACCCTTTTTCTCCTCCTCTAGATGTGATTGGTTGAATGACTTATGAGTCCTCAAAATTGATTGGACCATTTTGATAGAAATCTCATTTTTGATTGGTCACTAGATCTCATGCCAACACATAGGAGTGAGTCACTCTACCTAATTAAGACACTTGTAGCAAGCCTAACTAGCTCGAGCCACATCACAAATTACTTTTGGACTAATCATGGAATTACAAGTGTACTTGCTCGAGTTGCCTCCGAAGCCAAAATTGGCCCTATCACCTACTCACACATAGAAGGATATAGAAAAACTTATCAAATCCCTAGACTCAACATAGATGATTTTTTTATTTTCCACACGTACATCCATGCGTGTGAAGCATTTTGCATGATTTTGGAGCCATAAAGTGGAGTTCAAGCCAAGATAAGCTAGAAATCAATAGATTATTTTGTGCTCTAGCTATTGGATCTTAATTAGGTGCTTTCTCCATCATTTATACGATCTATTGGACTTATTTTTCTGTATTTTTTATATTTAAGGCAATTTACACAAGCTCATACTCCTAAACTCAATGGTGTAGCTGAGTGCAAGAATCGTACAATTGTGCAAAGTGAAAGGTCTATGCTAGTTGAGATGAAGCTACCAAAAGTTTTTTGGTCAGAAGCATGCAGCAGTACCGTAGACTATCTTCAAAATAGAAGTTCTACCATTGCTGTACCAAAGATAACACCTGAGGAGGCATTCACAAAGAAAAAGCCAAAGGTGAACCACTTGCGAATCTTTGGATGTAAGACCTTTGTACACATTCCTAAGGAAGAAAGATGTAAGCTTGATGTAGAAGCTATAAAGTGCATATTCTTAGGATATGATGATCGTATAAAGAGCATAGATGTTTTGATCCAGTGGAGAACAAATTACATATTAGTCGTGATGTTATTTTTGATGAATCTAAGATGTACAAAGATGAGGATGCTGAGAAGATGGATACATCTAGTGGGAAAGATGTTACAGTGAGAATTCCTCTTGATCATGATCCATTTGTTGACTTTCCTAGTGATGGACATGTGGATACACCTCATGATACTACTATTCAACCTCAAGAGACAGGTTGGAGAGGTAGAGATAAACCCTTTGGTGCAAAGAGGATTGAAGTTGCAAGTAACAAACGCAAGGAGAAGCATGTACCGAGGGATACATTTTCACCAGGAAGCCGATCACCTGACATGAAGCTCCGTAAGTGGTTTGAAAGATTGATGGAGAGTCGCAACATGGATGACTTTCTAGGATCATCTATCCAGGGAGAGCTACGAAAATCAACAAGAGAGAAGACACAACCTGATAGGTATGAAGAAAATTATGCTCTCTTATCTAGAATTATTCAAAGCAAAGAACCTTTGACTTATGCTGAAGTGAAGGATGATGACATTTGGGTCAAGGCCATGGAAGAAGAGATGGAGTCAATCGCTAAGCATAACACATGGGACTTAGTGGAACCACCAGTTGGCAAGAAATCCATTGGCTGTAAATGGGTGTACAAGACTAATTACCATGCAGATGAAAGTATAACAAAGCACAAAGCAAGATTGGTGATCAAAGGTTATGCACAAAGTAAAGGCATCGACTATGAGGAGACCTGTGCACCAGTATGTAAGTGGGATACTCTACGTCTACTTGTTGCTTTAGCTTCACATTTTGGTTGGCGGATGTGAAATCTGCTTTTTTAAATAGTGAGTTAGAAGAAGAGGTGTTCATGGATCAACCTGAAGGCTTTATAGAGAAAGAACAGGAGAATAAAGTATGTCGCTTGAAGAAAGCACTTTATGGTCTTAAACATGCATCACGTGCCGTGCGTGGTACAGTAGGACTGATGCCTACTTTTGTTCTAAGGGGATGGTAAGAAGACACTCTATGTCTTATGCTTTGATGGTATGGTTGCTTTGGTTGCTCTTTACGTTGATGACTTGATTACTACGAGAAATAATTAAGAGATGATAGATATGATCAAGAAAGATCTCATGGAACTAATCGGTTTTAATCCTCATCCGTTGTTTATCCAATTCTGTGGATTTTTTCGTGTCTTTACACAGTCTGCATATTTAAAAGTGTTTTTACACACTCTGCAGAAATACATGGAGTTTGACAATAGTGTTGCATTTTTTGCCTATCAAGAATCTTGTGTAAAAATAAAGTGTTGCCTTTTTCACATTTTTTGCTTGTAAGGATTTGTGAGTAAATATGCAAAGTCGCATTTTTTGCATTCTTTAAAGTGCCTCAAATGTTAAGGAAATGACTCTAGCAAAGTGTGGGGCTATCCTAAATGAGATTTAAGGACACTGTCGAGTTTTTTGCAAAAAGGCCGACATTGTCGCCTATGGCAGTTTTAGTTCATTTCTGCAGAGTGACAGTTTTAGTTCATTTATGCAGACAGACAGTTTACGGTCAATTTCCACCGCTTATCAGCAATCAATTTCCGAGAAGCAGTTTTGCGATGACAAACATGGGAGAGTCCATTTTGAGTGAAAGTAACAAATTGGACGGGATTTCCAACTATGCAATGTGGAAATTCAAAATGAAAAACATACTGATGGAAAAGGACGTGTGGGATGTCGTCACAAGTGATGACAGAAAACCGCCAAATGAAGCAGACGTCAAAGTATTCGACAAGAAGGTGAGGAAAGCTTTGACCTTCATTAACTTGTCAGTGAAGGATCACATCATTACCCACATTTGTGATGTTGTTACACCCAAACAGGCATGGGATGTGGATGTCAAATCCGTCAAGAATCATGTTTCTGAAGTCAAAACTGAATAGTGCCTGCATGGAACAAGGAGAGCACATTTAGACTTATATGACCAGAATCAAGACAATGAGGGATGAAATGCATTCTATTGGTGAGCGCATACGTGATGTGGAGCTGGTGCACAATGCATTGTGCGGCATTGCAGAACTCTATCAGATGTTTTGAACGGAATAGCATCAAGAGAAAGATTTCCAACCTTTGACGAGCTCATAGGAATCTTGATGCAGAAAGAGCAACGGCCAGAAATGGTGAAAGATAGACGTCAAAATACTGACGATCAGGCACTTGCGACACGCCAAAAACAAGGCAAGGACAAGGGCAAGAAAAAGGCTAAACAACAATTTGCTAAGACTCAAGATGATGAGGGATCTTCCAGTAAGACCAAAAAGAAAGGCAAGTGCTTCCATTGTTGTAGAAAGGAGCATTAGAAGAGTGAATGTCGAAAATTCCTGGCGGAACAAGACATGGGAAAACCAAAGCAAGCAGGTAACTTTGTCGATGAGGGTGAGATTGAAGACTCTAGCATCTTTATATCAGCATCGTCATCTAATCAAGATGATCAAACGTGGTATATTGACTCGGGAGCCACAAGACACATGACAAGTAACAAGGATTGGTTCAGTAGCTTGAAAGTGTTGGATAATGGAATGTCCGTTTCACAAACAAATGGTGATGTGTGCAAAATCAAGGGGATAGGCACCGTTTCAATCCAACTACCTGATGGCAAAAGCAGGATGATCAGGGAGGTACTTTACATACCAGGTTTGAAAAAATATCTACTTTCTATTGGAATCATTACTGATCAAAAGTTGAAAGTAGAATTTGCCCATGATCGTTGCTTTGTGAAGGATGTGAACCAGAAGTTCAAAGTTATTGCAGATGACATAAAGGAGCCCAATACTAAATTGTACAGGTTGAATGCTACAATCATAGGGCAACATGGACTTGTCTCGTCCATTCCATCACATACTAAATTGTGGGATAAGAGGCTTGGTCACTTAAACTTAGGAAGCCTCAGTTTGATGAGAAAATTGGAAATGGTGAGAGGAAATGGTGAAATGCCTACGATAGAAGACCACTTGAAATTGATGTGCGAATCATGTGTGTATGGGAAGCAACATCGAGAGAATTCAATAAAGGTGGTGTTGCAAGGGCAAAGAACATCCTAGATTTGATCCACACAGATTTATGTGAGCCTATGTGGACAATGTCCTTAGGTAAAGTCTTCTATTTCATGACCTTTATTGATGATATGTCACGTAAGACATGGATTTACTTCTTGATGAAGAAATCGGATGCATTTGACAATTTCAAGAGCTTCAAAGCATTCGTCAAAAGTCAGACAGGTAGGAAGATCAAAGTTCTAAGATCAAATAGTGGAGATGAGTACAAGTCTAATGACTTCAATGATCTTTGTGATCAATGTGGGATCAAAAGACAATTTACTCAAGCTCATATAGGTATGAAGCAAATTATGCTCTCTTATCTAGCATTATTCAAAGCAAAGAACCTTTGACTTATGGTGAAGCGAAGGATCATGATATTTGGGTCAAGGCCATGGGAGAAGAGATGGAGTCAATTGTTAAGCATAGCACATGGGACTTAGTGGAACTACCAGTTGGCAAGAAAACCATTGGTTGCAAATGGGTATACAGAACTAAGTACCATGCAGATGGAAGTATAGCAAAGCACAATGCAAGATTGCTGATCAAAGCTGGGTATGCACACCGATGGAATGCCTCGACTACCCAATTGTCAATGAACAAGGTTATCCGGTATGGCCACCAGACCCTTATGGGTATTATTGAAAATCTGGCAAGTCCAGATTCTTGCTGATTAACAATCAATAAAGCCTCAGGGTTTACGTAAGCGAATTCTATCCACGCTTTTCCTAAAGCACCCATGTCCCAGCAATAAAAGAACCAACAACAGCGCCCCTTCATGATAGTTGCAGCCTAGTGTCGATGGACTGGCACTACTTTGGGTCGTGGACCCTGTTGTGGGTATTTCAAAATAAGTGGGTCCCACCACTTAAAATACCACTGGCCAAGCCTTGCCTAGTGGGCCCCACCACAGTACAATAGAATAATAAGTGAAAGGCACTGGTGTCCTATGTGTATAAGCCCAGCCACCAATGACCACAAGTAGCAAGTTGTAATTCCTAGGAGTAAGAAACTAGGGGCTTAAAACTCTAAAATGACATTAGAGGCCCTAAGTCAAGTTTCAAATAAAAAAGCTAAAAGGGCCCAACTTAAAACTCACATGAATCATGTGAGTGCCCTTGTGCTTTCTTAGCACCAATAGATTTAAGTTGTGTTATTTTAAAGGCTTGGATTAGAATCTTTGCCCCAATGAAGTGGCCAATGAGAGTGAAGGAGGCTCACGTCTAAATTCTATAAGAGGGAGCCATTTCCTTTGTATTGTATCATCTTCCATTCTCATTCTAATAAAACTCTCTTGGTTTCTCCATGGCACTCGAGCCCCCAAAGCCTTTCTCAACCTAGGCGTTCTCTCAATCCCTCTCTCCACTCTCTCTCCCCTCTCCCTCTCTCTTCTTGCTATGTAGGTGAAGGCGAGATTGCCGCTCCCAGCAACGAAGCTCTATGCTACATTGACGACACAACACTGCCTTCGATCTTGTCTTTGGTCTGACTCCCTCTTAGGCTTGAAATTCCTCTTCTGCTTCTCTTGTTGTTGTAGAGAGCTTGATCAGAGTTATCCTTGTCATTAAGGTATTCACGGGCTTCCACCTCTTCTCTGATTTCGATTACAGTCTTCTCAAGGGTCATCTGTCGATCTTTAACAAGTAATGTTCGGGTCATTTGAAACAATCTTGGTAGAGCTCGTAGCAGGTATGTGAGTTGCTTCTATGTTGAGACTGCATTTTATATTCCGAAATTGTGTAGCAAGAAGAAAGATCATTGAAGTCAGTAGAATTGTACTCATCTCCACTATTAGATCGTAGGACTTTGATCTTCCTACCTGTTTGATTTTCAACCAATGCTTTGAAGCTGTTGAAAGTGCAAAAGTATCCGATTTCTTCTTTAAAAAGTAGATCCACATCTTATGTGACATATCATCGATGAAGGTCATGAAATAAAAATCTCCACCCTTGGACATAGTCCTCATAGGCCCGCATAGATCTGTGTGGATCAAGTCCAAGATGTTCTTTCGCTCTTGCAACATTGCCTTTGTTGAATTTCTCTCGTTGTTGCTTCCCATACACACATGATTCGCACATCGTCTTCAAGTAGTCATCATAGGCAATCCTTTCATCGTTTCCAATTTTCTCATCAAGCTAAGGCTTCCTAGATTCAAATGACCAAGCCTTTTATGCCACAGTTCAGTTTGCAATGGAATGGATGAGATAAGTCCATGTTGCCCTTTATTGTGTAGCATTTAACCTGTACAATTTAGTGTTGGGCTGTCTTATACCATCTGCAATAACTTTGAACTTTTGGTTCACATCCTTCACAAAATAACGATCATGGAAAATTCTACTTTCAACTTTTAATCAATAATGACACCAACAGAAAGTAGATTTTTCTTCAAACCTGGTACATAAAGTACCTCCTTGATCATCTTGCTTTTGCCATCAGGTAGTTGGATGGAAATGGTGTCTATCCCCTTGACCCTGCACACCACCATTTGCTTGTAAAATAGACGTTCCATTATCCAACTCTTTCAAGATACTGAACCAATCTTTATTACCTGTCATGTATTTTGTGGCTCCCGAATCAATGTACCATGCTTGATCATCTTCATTGGATGACAATGCTGATCCAAAGATGCTAGAGTCTTCAATTTCACCTTTGTCGACAATGTTACCTACTTGCTTTGGTTTCCCCTTGTCTGATTCCACCAAGAATTTTTGAGAGTCACTTTTCCAATGGCCCGTTTTGTCGCAATGGAGCATTTTCTCTTCTTCTTCGTCTTGCTAGATGATCTCTCATCCTCCTGAGTCTTGGCAAATTGCTACTTAGACTTCTTCTTACCCTTGCCTTTGCCTTGTTTTTGGCATGTCGCAAGTGCTTGATCGTCAATATTTTGACATCTAGCTTTCACCATTTCTCGTCGTTGCTCCTCTTGCATCAAGATTCCTATGAGCTCGTCAAAGGTTGATAATCTTTCTCTTGATGCTATTCCGCTCACAAACATCTGATAAGGTTCTGCAATGCCACACAATGCATTGTGCACCAGCTCAACATCTCGTATGCGCTCACCAATAGAATGTAGTTCATCTCTCATTCTCTTGCTTCTGGTCATGTAAGTCTGAATGCGCTCTCCTTGTTCCATTCGGGCACTGTTCAGCTTTGACTTCAGAAACATAATCCTTGATGGATTTGACGTCTCAAATTGTTCCGTTAGCACATCCCATTCCTATCTAGGTGTAATGGCATTACTTATGTGGGTAATGATGTGGTCTTTCACTGACAAGTTGATGAAGGTCAAAGCTCTCCTCGCCTTCCTGTCAAACACCTTAATGTCCGTTTCATTTGGCGGTCTTCTCTCATCACCTGTGATAACATCCCACAATTCCTTCCTATCAGTATGTTTTTCATTTTGAATTTCCACACTGCATAGTTGGAAATCCCATCCAATCTGCTATTTTCACTCAAAATGGACTCTCCCCTGTTTGCCATCCCAAAACTGCCTAAGACTGCAACCGTAGGTTAAAAGAAGTGTTTTGAGTACATTGGGGATGTTAGTAACTTATTCTCATGACCTACTAAAATGTCACACCAGAGCGTCTCGTCGCTTAGGTGGCATTTTGCAAGCCAAGTCACTTTCCTAACATGAAATGCCTTTTACCTCACACTTCTGACTACCTGCTCCTTGAAAGGGGCAAAAGAGATTTGACGTCCACTGAGCACGTTCTCTGCTGTAATCACTCCATTTTGTGGTACCGTACTTGTAGGTACAATTTGGGTGCCCTTCGTTTGGAGGCTATAGCCCTTCGTTTGGCCCAAACAGGCTAAAGGAATTGAAAATAAGGGCTTTTTGTGTTTTTGAACTATTTCTTCAGAGTGAAGAAACTTTACCTTTAAAAAACTTAGGACCCAACTTTATTTTCAGATTGAAAATTTTTATTGAAGTTGAAGGCTACAATTTACTTCACTCTCTTGCATATGAAGTTTAAGATAGACCCCAGGCAATCCAATGGCTCTCCTATATCCGATGGTCCTCGAGGTCACAATCTTGATCGTAGATCTTTTGAAGGTATGATCCTGCAGCTATGTACAATTTCACGCATCCAAGCATACTTTTCCATCCACAGACCACCTCCAGTCGCTATGGGTCTTCCTACGCTGGCTGCGCACTACAGCCCTCATGGCCTCCTCTTCCTCCTAAAGCTCCAACTACGGCTTCTCTTGGTTGCTTTGCTTTCACCTGATTCAACACGTTAATTGATCCATGGCTATTAGCAGCCTTAAGGGAGTGAATCTAGCCTGTTAGGGCACCCCATCTGTGGTATTACAGCACCAAAAAATTCTACCTACATGTAAAGATCCAGGGTTTTTTTTCCTTAAAATCCTAGCCTACAGAAAAAGAGGTTCTTGGGCATTTCTCAGGCTTTTCCCGAGCTGCTTTATCATTCATTAATGAAGAACAAGACTTGGAGTCTTGTTAATCCTCCTACAGGTATAAAACCTATTGACACTAAGTGGATCTTCAAACTAAAGCTTAAGCCAGAAGGATCAATATCCAAATGAAAAGCTCGGTTAGTGGTTAAAGGATATGAGCAAGTATATGGAATAGATTACACTAGCACTTTCAGTCCAGTGGTAAAGCATCAATCTATTCGAACCTTGTTGACTATAGCTGCTACAGAAGATATGGACATTCATCATGGACATTCAGACGACATTTTTTCACCGATATATACAAGAAGACATTTTCTAATAGATCAATACATCTAGACTTGTATCTTGCATCTAACTCTGTATATGTACATGATGTAGTAGCTCTATCATACGTGAATTTTGGGCTGACCGTATAGTGAAGCGAGCATGAAGTTCCGATAGTAGTAATGATAGTTTTGAGATGTGAGCTTTAGCCATTAGGTTCGAATGAGTACATAACCAAGTCTAGGACTCTGTCATGGATACCTAAATGGAACAACTAAAAACAAATACAAAGGCAACTGGATCAAATGGGGTGTAGAATGTTTGAAGCGAAATTATAAGGATCGACCTTCGCTTCGTCACCTTCGCGACAAAGTTGCAGGAGTTCACAATTTCTGACACTCCCTCTTGAACCTTGCAACTTTATATATTTAATCCAATTGTCTTTCTTTGTCTTGCAAAGAGTGATTTGTCGAGCGACTTTGTGAGCAAATCTACAATCATGTCTTCAGGCTTTATGTATTGAATCTTGAGCTCTCCCTTGCTGAGTACAAGGCTCTTACAACCACAACCAAGGACGTGCTTTGGATCAAGAGGTTGCTTGAGGGGCTCAAAGTGATCAGATCAACTATCACTCCACTCATCTATCTAGTTTGATGTAATTCCAATTGTAAGTGGTGATGTGGCACATGCCACGTGGATAGGTGCTTAGCCCCCTGCCTAATCATGTTGATTCCTCACACGAGGTCAAATGGCATCTTTACTAATGAGCACGAAATGTACATTAGCATTGTAGAGAGAATGTATGACTATTTAAAACAGTTTTTGCCTTGCTGGTGGATCTCGAGATCATGAGGTCCATTATAGGGTTGATGACCTATTTTAGGGTGTTGAATTTAGGGTTAGGTCACATATGGTTTAATGGTAAATCTAAATCCTAGATCCGAGAAGGATATGGATATATATCAATGTAAATCTTGTTGTATAATGATGAAAAAATCGAGATTTTTCACTCTCCTTCACATTTTCTTTGTGTGGCAAGTAACTCTTCACTATGAGAAATGAATGTCAGAAATAATTCTAAGTGTTCAGTATGGGAAAACGAGGTTGCTCTCAGGTAGAGAGAGAAAATCATACATAGAAAACTCGGGTAGAGAGAGAATGAGTCCAAAATACCAAAATCTCAATATTCACAAAATGGCAAAACATGCCCAGCTTTCTCTATATGAGAGAGACTCGAATTCCTACAGTGGAGCTACATGGAAAGTCCACTTAACTGAACTAATTCACCTACCAGAGATCCACGTGTAACTACATGCATGCATGTTGCATGTACTGCATGTCAACTCATAAAACTGTCTAGACGTGTGTAGATCACAGAAACTACTTTGCATGTTGCATGCATTGATTGCATGTGGCTTGCATGCATACAGTAAAACTTTGCATGCTATCTAAACATCTGCATGTCATCATAATTGAACCTATCTAACTCAAATCCGAGCTACACTAGAAGGATATGTGCTCAATTCACACTCCTTTTATGTACAACATGAATTTCTAGTGGAAATCATCATAAAAATGAACCCAAACTCGAGATAGGAAGATAATATTTTAATAATCTTCACACTTCTCCTTAAAAATTATGTTCCTATCAACATAGACTTTGAAATTAGGCCAAGGTTAGACCTCATCTTCATAAATACATTCTTGAGTAGAGGCTTGGTGAGAAGATCTGCAACACAATCTGAAGATGAAACATGCTCCAATGTGGTCTCTCTCCTAATGACTTTTTCTCTTACAAAATGATGAGCCACTTCAATATGCTTGCTCCTTGCATGAAAGACTAGATTATTTGCAAGAGCTTGAGCAGAAATGTTATCATTCTTGATAATTGGTAAATCTTCATCTGCATAACACTTTAGCTCCAAAAGTAGCCTTTTGATCCATAAAACCTCCTTTGTTGTGGTTGTAAGAGATTTGTATTCAGCTTCGCAGGATGATAAGGAAATAGTTGCTTGCTTCTTTGATAGCCAAGAAATCCAATTTCCTCCAAGAAATATAGTGTAAGCACTTGTGGATTTCCTATCCAACCTGTCTCCTGCAAAATCTGAATCTGAAAAAGCAATCAAAGTCAGACCTTCTCTTTCATAGAATAGTCCATAATCCAAGGTAGAAGATATATACCTCAAGACTCTTTTAGCCAACTTCCAATGATATAACTTTGGATCATGCATGTGTTGACTTAGCTTATGAACACAAAAGCTTAGATCAGGCCTAGTCACTGTTAACCAAATAAATGAGCCAATAAGACTCCTATAAAGAGTGATGTCCTCAAAGGATTTTTCATCATCTTTAATATGAACTTTTACAGTGTGCTCCATAGGTGTATCTATGCCTTTACAATTCTCCATCTGGAATTCCCTGAGCATGGAAAGTGCATATCTACTTTGGCTTATAAATGCATGACCTTTTCAAAAATCTATTTCAAGGCCTAGAATATAGTAAAGAACTCCTAAGTCCTGTATCTTAAACTCAGTACCAAGTGCATGTTTAGTTTCTTCAACTTCTCATTGTTTCCACAAAGAATGATATCATCTACATAGATGAGAAGAATAATTACAAAGTTATCTACAAACTTATAATACAGAGAAGGGTCATATTCACTTAGACAAAATCCGAGTGATATGAGATAGGAATTGAGCCTTGCATACCAAGACCTTGGTGCCTGTTTCAGTCCATACAGACTTTTAAACAAAAGACAAACTTTTGATTCATCACCTTCCTTCACAAAACCTGGAGGCTGCTCCATATAAATCTCCTCCTCAAGGTAACCATTGAGAAATGCATTAGAAACATCAAGCTGGAACATACTCCATTTGTGAAAACATGCAAGAGAGATGAGTATTCGAATTGTTACCATCTTTGCAACTGGTGCAAAGGTATCTTCATCAAGACCTTTAATCTGTGAGTAGCCTTTGGCACAAAGTCTTGCTTTATACTTATTGATAGATCCATCATGATTATACTTGATTCTGAATACCCACTTACATCCGATCACATGCATGTTGTTTGGTGGCTCCACAAGCTCCCATGTGTTACTCTACTAACAACATTTTTGTCAGTAGAGGGCAAATAAATCTTGTATGCTTTTTTAGTGGATGTATATCCTACAAAAATTCCTTTTACTGCACTAGGATCTTCCTTCTTCCTAGTTTCTAGAGGCACATGCTTTGAAAGCATACACAGCCAAAAATCCTAAGATGATCTACCTTAGGCTTTTTCTTAAACAACATCTCAAATGGTGTCTTTCCTCCTATTGCAAGATTTGGAAGCCTATTACAAAGTCAACTCATAAAACTGCATAGACATGTGTAGATCACATAAACTACTTTGCATGTTGCATGCACTGATTGCATGTGGCTTGCATGCATACAGTAAAACTTTGCATGCTATCCAAACATCTACATGTCATCATAATTGAACCTATCTAACTCAAATTCGAGCTACACTAGAAGGATATGTGCTCAATTCACACTCCTTTTATGTACAACATGAATTTTAGTGAAAATCATCATGGACATGACCCCAAACTCGAGGTAGGAAGATAATATTTTAATAATCTTCACATTCATGACATAAGGCCATGTTTGGAATATGTATTGACTGTGAAGAAGAAGAAGCCAATGAAGATGTCATTATGAGGGAGGGATTAAAGCTCTAAAGAGTATGAGGACATCACTATAAAGAGGGATGAGAGAAGGTGAGGTGTGAAGAAACCTGAAGTGCCTTCTAAATCCTAGCGTTTATGAGAAATAATGCAAAATATAGCTTGATTAGGCCAATCTTATGTATATAAAAATTTCACACGTGTGGAGCCTATTCCCATGTGTGAAGCATAGGCATAGATTAGCTTGTACATAATTCCAATAGCCATTAAGGCAAAAGGTTTTTCTTAAGAGGTACAACTTGACTGGGTGACCATAGATTTGTATGAGGCTTTAGGAGGAGCCAAAGGACAAGTGAATGTACTGTCCCACACATGTGAAAAAGGTCAGGTCAGCTCAAGCCTCATGCTTTTTGTATATACTCCAATTTGGAGCTGATTTGGTGAGAACAATTTGAAGAGATCTTGAGGATTTTGCATCATGTTAGTCTATCTCTCGATTTGCATGCATTTTGGTGGATCCAATGCTTTAATAAGTGTTAGTACTTTTCTCCATGGTATATGTCCAGGTTGTGGTTCACTTGTGTGAGGCCTATTTTGTCATTTACACTTTTAAAATGAACTGATCTATTGATCTATTTATAGTTGTTGATGCCATAGGGATTGGACCCGAAATATGTAGTGGATAAGACTCCACTATCAAATCTATTGAAGTTGTTATTTCATACCCTCGAATAATTGTTTTAGGTCTATTTGACACTGTCTCGACAATATTTTGCAGACGTTCTCGAAACCTTCGACACTGTCTTGATCATGCAAGTAAAGCTGTAGAGTAGTTCCACATTACAAAATGATCTAAGGAATGGGATCTAACAAAAAAAACACTTGACGATATATTTATTAGTTCTAAGCCAAACAATCGCTTTTAAGAGTATTTGGTTGCAATGCATATGCACTTCTACTAGATGATACAAGAAGATAACTACATGTTAATTCACATATGTGTTATGTTGTTAATGATAAAGGTTACAAGTTGTATGACCTACAAATAAAGAAGCTACTAATGAGTAAAGATATGATTTTTTGATAAGGGTTATAGAAACTTTATACGAAACAAATCAGACTCACACCTATATATCTTATATTAAGAAGGTGAACTTCTTATCCTTGCATTCTTCATTGATAACTTCATGCTTATTTGAAGCAATAGTAGTGTGATTAACGAAATTGAAAGAAATTTTTTAAAGGAGTTAAATATGAAAGATTTTTAACAACTTTACTATTGCTTAGGCATTGCAGTATGGAGGCAAGAGGACAATGATTTTTTTGACCAAAGTAGATAGAAATATGAACTAATTCAAAAATATAAACAAACAAAAACTCCAATTAATAGAATCTAATAAAAAACTAAAGTCTCTTGATTATGAAGATAAGGTAAATGAGACTTTCTTTAGACATTTGGATGGGATAAGCATGTTACCAATTGTGTCTAGCATTAGAGTGTGGAGCCTAGCCTAGCCTCAACCAAGGGTTGGTAGAATGTGCAGCCCTTGAGAGATGATGAGCCCTTGGAGCCCTTGCATATTAATAACTTTGATTGCGAGGTAAGTTGGGCCCACCCTTAATGATCTATGTTGGGCTTCACTCCAGTGCTGCAGATTGAAGGGCAACTCTACCTTGCAAAAAAATAGGTTTCTTGTTAAAACTGAAGGAATGCTCATTTATTTAGTTTGATATTTGAAGGGTGCATGATTTAAATGCCTTCATTTGAAGGGCAAAAGGCCTAGGACAGGCATTTTGTCCTTCAACCTACAGCACTGCTTCACTCCGGGGGTGGTGAAGGCTTCACAACACTCACCAGCTTGTTTTCATCATCCCCTAGCTTGTTTTTATATCACGCGGGCACGACAGGTCAGGGCAGCTGCGTTTGCATACCCTCTATTTCATGCTTGAACCTCTGTGTAGTTCTCAAACTTTATCACCCTTGGATCATAGGAGAGTAGGACCGGGGTCCTAAGCTATAGAGTATTGTGGAATGTCATTCCGTGATCCATGCCCAGATGAGATTAAGTGGGCCCTCAAAAAGAAAAAAGAGTATAATAAGCATTTCCCTCCTTTACTCGCTCGTCACCCATCGCGAATAAATCTCCCCACCCCGCATTCATTCCTTGCACGCGTCAACAATAAGAGTGGGCGTTCATGCTGCGCTCGCTTTCATTGGATCGCATAGACATATAATTGTTCGCAAAACCTTTGCAGTATCGGCTGTCAGAATTGTTTATTCTTTTGCTTCAATTCAAGAAGAGGAGGAAGAAGAAGAGGAGGAATAAGCTGTGATGACGAGCAACGGAGGAGGAGCGGAAGAAGAAAGCGGTAGCAGCAGCAGCAGGCCCAAGCTTAGCCTGCAGCCGCGAGGAGCGTCTGCAGATTCAGCGCCACCCGCTGATGCTGCTGCTGCCACTGCCACTGCCAAATCCACGAAGGTGCGCGCATAAGGATCTTTTTAGTATCTGATTTTTTCCTTCTTTGATTTGTTTGACACTCTTTGGTGATAGTTTCCTGTAACTCAACCATCGTCAGATGTTTAAGTGCCTTCGCAATTTAGACCACCGTTTCCTTCTTTGCAGTTTTTAGTTGCAAACACTACCGCTTGTCAAATTTCTTTATCTTGTAGAACTTATCCGTTTAGTAACTATCAGGACGAGCTTTTTTATGTATATCTGTAATGTGAACCAGAATATCTGCTAGCAAACTTCCGAAATGAATATAAGGAAATACCTTCAAGCCCTCCGTTAGTTCTATCGCAGAGTCTCAATGCAATGCAGGTTGCGAAGCTAGATCTGATACTCATGGACAAGTCTTGTTTCACATTTGCGAGGCAGGAAAGTGAGATGTATATGCTTATGATGGTGCTAGAGAGTTGACAGCCAGTACATTATTGGTCCGGATGAATAGCAATATGCATGCTGTTATCGCACTGTTGCATGTACACCAATTTCTGGGTTTTTCATTCATTAGGGTATATGAGGCAGATTGTTGCAAAGTAAGTCAGAGAGAGAGAGAGAGAGAGAGAGAGAGAGAGAGAGAGAGAGAGAGAGAGAGAGAGAGAGAGGCCCTGTTTATGAAACATGCTAATGCTTCTTGGTTTTCAAGGGGAGGCCCTGTTTATGAAGCATGTTAATGACACTGTTAAACTGAAAGCAACCCTTGTTGCTGCGATGGACATACTATTTTGCATTCTGTTGTTGTTAGTTGGAGATGCAAGATACCGGCTATTTGCCCATGCTGTTGTTATAAAATTGTAGCATCCTGAATGGCAAACTTCAAAATGAGTTATACTTCTCTGCATACAGAAGTTATTGGAAGAAACATTTTCTCTTTTTTTTTTTCCTGATTGGGAACTACTGTTGAAAATTTATTCTTTATCTTTGTTTTGAGAAGAGCCCAAAGATTCCTTATCCTTTGAAATTGGACTTACTAGCTTGTTGCTCTTTATAGGCTAAGGCATGGGTATTGTAAGTCTTTTTGCGAACTGCATGACATTTTCTAACGACTATGGCTGATTTCTTTGGACTTCTAACTTATAATCTTTGGGTGATCTCAAAATAAAATGCAATTTAAGAAGAGGTGGGTCCATTCCATTGGGAAAGCGAGACATGGTTTCTTGGAAATCTTGTAAGAAAATGTCTAGGGGCTTAGTCCCCATTTGCAATTGCAAATTATCGTTAAATGACACATTCAAGTTATCTTTAAGATCCCGCCACCATGTTTATGCTTTACTATGTAAAAGCATGATCATATTAGCAATCCTAGTACTTTCCTATGAAGAAATTAAGCATTGAAAAGTGAGAAATTCGTCTTTCCAACCACGCCAAAACGAGGCCAAGATGTCTGCCCTTGTCAAGTGAGAAAAGTTTGGGGCTAAACATCGAGTGGCCAGGCTTACCTTGACTAACTCATGCCCTTAACTCCTCCTTGGGATGTTCATGCTTAATTCTTATGTCTACAATTTGTTGCTATAAAAAATTGATAGCTTGCACCACTTCTCCATATCAAGCACTGTCGGTTTGGTGGGAAATTTATG
The DNA here is from genome assembly GCA_029204225.1 of Diphasiastrum complanatum. NCBI lineage: Eukaryota > Viridiplantae > Streptophyta > Lycopodiopsida > Lycopodiales > Lycopodiaceae > Diphasiastrum > Diphasiastrum complanatum. The sequence goes on from CM055097.1 coordinate 30,093,080, forward strand.
ACCAAGTTTTGGGCCATGTTCGGCCTTGAACAGTTCTTTATATGTTTTAAAATGTGACTTGGATCCACGAGACCCATTTAATTTATTAAGGTCATTTCTTGTTAAGTTAGGCCTAGTTATTATAAGGTAGTTACTTATGAGGCACGCCCTTTTTATGACATGTATCATCCATTGTATTTGTTCAATCAATGATGTAAAAGAACTCTGTCACGTGCCAATCATAGCTTCTTAACATTATAATCATTCATAAACATCAAATTAGCATGGTGAAAGTAAGAAATCAAGAAACTAGCAAGAAATCAAGAAACAAGATAAAATAGAAGAAGTTTCACCAAAAGTAGGCAAAGAAAGATGTATTGCTTCCATTATTAATCAATCATTAAAACTAGAACATGATCAAGCTCTCATGGGATTGTAGGCACATGAACCAAGAACACCATGAGCTCTCAAAGAGAAGCTCTAAATTACATAGAAAGTTCAAATTAGACAAATGTAGAATAGCTTCCAAATTTAGTACGGACTCCTCTAGGATGAGTTTGGGGCCTCATTTGGCTAGTTGGGCTGCTCAATTACTACAAAGTTTTCCACTAACAAAGATAGTGTGGGTTCTTAAGCCCTTCGATTGACGTTCATGTTAAATATATCATGGCTGTATTTACAGGACATCAGACACTCCCCTTAAAGCATTATTGTCTCCAAAAATGAAGACCATGTGATTTTTTTATCAAATGCCATGCCTCATGAATCTTTTGGCAGTATCTTTGGCCACCTTACAGTAGGAATAATCCTCATGTAATATTCTTGTCAGTAACTACTCTCTGTTAATCAGGTATTGCTATAACTATCAAAGTATTGCCTCGGGCTCAACAATGTGAATAGAATTTATTGGAAACTCTTTGTTTAGACATATTTTTCTTATGATTCACATGTTCTGTGAGTTATTATGACCGCTCAAAATATATGGAGCTTTTGGGAGTAGAGTACTTCTCGATTCTTAGAGTATCCTAGAGTGCGTAATTTGATGATTGAACCTGATGTGTGAAGCAGTGCATGGCTTGTGACAGTTGGATGGATGATGCTTGCATGGTAGTTGTAACTGAAGTTAATCTAGATGGCAAGGAGGGTTGTATGAGAGCATGCACAGATCACGAAAACCCTACATATACTGCTAGAACTCACCCTCTAGGAACATGCACAGATTTCTATTACTTGTCTTCTCTATCTCATTATTCTTTCACAAGTCATGGCTCGGGGGCGAGACACTAGTCTTTCGAATGATTCATCTCTATTTGTTGGGTGGTTTGACCTCCTCCTGTCTCTCCTATGTTTCTATTTCTATCTTAATCTTAGTTATCTCCTCGGTGGTTATCATACCTTGGAAGTGTGTTCACATTTGCAAAGGTCCACCTGTGTAGGTGACATAACAAAATGCCTACAAGTTCACCTCTTTGTACTAGAGCTGCCATATCTTGCAACAACTGTCACATGTTCCCAAGTAGGATCTTTGCCTTCACCATGGTCCCGAATCTCGATTTTGTATACCCTAAACCCAGAACCCCAAACCCTAACTTCTAAGTCCTATGTTCTGATTTAGACTCCTACTTAGTACTATCTCACCCGCCACCCCTTGCTCTCTCTATCCACTTGTGATTCCTCTCTACTACCTAGCCCTAAGTCTTAACTTTCAAGTTTCAAAAGCAAAATTCACAAAAAAATTCTACTAAGTTCCAACTAGCTCTAACTTCTACACTAACTACTAACTTCGAAGTTTTAACTTTTAACTAACTTTCTATCTTTCCATCATCGAATTAATGAACCGTGGGCTGTTCACCACGGTTCTGAGAATCGTACAGTTCTCAATTTTTTTTTGGCCAGAACCGTGGTGAACCGTTTGTAGTTATTAATTAATTAATGGATTTTTAATTCATTTATAGTTCATTTTTTATGAAACATTAATTAATTAATTAGTCATTTATTTATGATGAACCGTACCACGGTTCATGAACCGTGGTACGGTTCACCCCACGGTTCTGAGAACCGTGGGTATTATGCTTTCCATGAATGAAGAAGAATAAAAAACATTTCAGTTCTTTGATGCATTTGAATATGAGACATGTGATAGGAAGGACAATATTATGGAGGAACCCGTAAGTATTGAAAACAATTTTCATAATCTAATTCCCAAGTCTAGTCTTTTTGATGATGAATGCGATTGCTTTGAGGATTTTTTTGATAATGGTTGTGAAGAAAATTCACAACTTGTTTCTTATGATGCGTACAAAATTGAAAATAATATTGAAAAGAGTGTAATTCAAGATGAATAAATTTAGCCATCTCATGTTGTAAGTGAACCTACTCTCAAAGATAAGTTTTCTGGAGTATCAAAATCATTTCAGCAACAACAAATGCAAGAAGATTTTTTTTGTTTGTGTTTGGAATGCTGAACTCAAAGCAAGGACAAATTGATAAGGTTATTACAAAGTGTGAAGCTGCAACGCTGATTGAAATAGGAGACGATCCAAGTATCTTTGAAGTAGTCTTTGCAATCTTAAAGCAAATGATGACCAAAGGTGAAGGTGTGAGTTGGATTGAAGAGCTTGGCTATATACTTGGAGTAGATGCAATCAACATTGTTGTATGTGCATTGTGCAGGAAAAAGTATTTTTTTGAGGAGGTTACGAATTACGAAGAGGGGTGAAATAGTAGCGAAATGAGGAATAGGCTTGCATAGATGAAAAGCTCAGACCGAGAAACATATGAATGTGGTGAACATCAGTAGGAGTTGGCCAAGTGAGGATAACTTTAGGCTTACGAGGATCAAGGCGAACGTGGGCTTGTAATAACAAGAATTTATGCATAACACAAGTATGCATGTATATCCGCAATGACGCCCATGTAATGAAGATCCTCAATTTTGATGTAGAATGCGCGATCAACTCTGATTTCAATGTCTTCATTACTCGATGTAGAACTTCCTTCGTATGATAATGTAGCATTCCTTTGTATGACGGTCCTTTTCATATGAGCTTGCTTCATATGAGCTTGCTTCATATGACTTCCCAATGTCTTGCTTTTGGCTTCATGTCCCAGTGCATTTGTGTGACCACCATGAGTGCAACATATCACCATCCAATACCTACACTTTCTTAGGCTCAAACAATTTGACTCCCCCTGAATCAAATTATGTGGACATGGTTAACCTTTGCCATAACTTAGAGAATTTTGCTTGAAGATTGACTCCCTTGGTCTCTTTGAACATCTTCTAAGCTTCCACAAATACGTAAGGATCTCACCAACACCCATAAAGAAAATGTAATCCTCTTTGATTACCATAGCACCATCATAACAATCATACGTAGGAAATAGATCTACACATGTCAACGCCAAATCTTTGCTTCAACACCCATGTTAAAAACTTGTACTTCATGAGTAGTTGGCTCCACTTGTGTTGAATCCTTGAATTGAATCCACTTCAATTGTCCTGGTACTATCATAAGTTACCACCTGTGATGAACTTGATGAACTTACTTGAACCCTTGGATGTTCATCTTGAAAACCGTTGATAACACTTCATGTTTGCATTCAACCACTCTCCAACAATGATACAAATAGAATGTTTCTATGAACCAAACCAAATATGCAAGTAATAGAGCACCCCAATAGAAAGATAAAACATATGCAATACTTCCTCACACAAAGTAACTGTACTCCTCAAATACTTTCTCACACAAAGTATACTATTTGTTCCATGAAATCTCCTGCCTCTACGTCACACATAGAGTCACTTGTCTCAATCAACTTTCCATCTTAGAGAGCATCTCATCATGACATCTATTGATCCTGACACTATTTATATGCAAACTTCCCCCACTGGTGTATGTCCATCTTCTTGCCGATTAAGAGATTAAAACGCCTCCATCATTAAACAAATATTCTGAATCTTTCCAACACATCTCTACACCGCCTCGTCAATGCCGCAAAAAAAAAGAGTGAGGTAGGGCGCCACCCTCCAAAAATGAATATGTCCAAGAATAAGCTTTCATATCAGGTTATGAACTATATCACATATTCTAGTATCAATGAAGCATAAGTTGACAATTCATGAAGCAATCTAGCAATCTCTCACAAAGAATGGTAAAGAGCATCACATATCATCAATGGCTAAAGCCCTACAAGCACTAGCAAAGGCAAGAGTTCTTCCCCGAATGTACATAAGGTCTATAGTCTACTTGTACTTCCTTGAGGAACCCTAGAAGTAGAATAAAAATATCAAGGGATGCAGAACTTTTGGAGGGCAAATAGTGTGCCCTCCTAAAGGAACCCCACTCTAGGTACTTAACTAATAAAAGTTGGCCCTTGGCCAGTCCTAAATATAAATGCATAAAATTATGCGTGCACATGAATAAAAAAGGCCAGTGGCCAACAAATGAATGAAAGAATTGTATATGTGTAATAAAAGCATATCAAGGCGAGGAAAATGAGATGAATCCATAACTTATTCCAATGATCTAAACTTCGATAGATGATTACTTCGTTTTAAATCTGTCAATCTTTAAGAATTGCAACAACCGTTTTGGGTGCGGTCTCAAAAAATAAAATCAAGATAAAGCTATAGTAGTTGTAGGAAAATGTACTAAGTAGTGAAGTGCCTACATGTTGGATGTACCCTCTAGTTGATGCAGGTGCATATACAACATCAAGTTTTTCCTTCTTGGATCATTCGTTAGCAAGTCAAAATGTTGTTTCATCATTGATTTCTTGGATTTGTTGTTTTCAATATGTGTGCTTCCATTTACCCTATGAACATTACAAAAACGAACTTTGGCCTATGCACATAGATCCTTCTTTAGGTTGCAATCATGTTCACGTTTATGCAGTAAAATTTATGGATAGAAATTTTTGTTGTCTTCAATACAATAGTCGGAAGCCATTCATATTGCATATGTTGGTTTTTTCTTCAGCCTAGCCCATTTGGTGCTGCACGCCCTAGAGAGCAAGTTATTGCAGAGCGAGAAGGAAAAAACGAGACTGAAGTTTTGAAGGAACAAGCACAAAAGGAATGGAAACCCAATGTAAGAATCAAATCTATTCAAATGAGAAGTTAGCTATAAGTCATACACTTACCATGAATTGCTGCTTTACATATTTTTGTTTTAGATTAGATCAATCGCTCATAAGAAGAGTAAAAATCATTTGTGTTTGGTTAACGGCCTTTTGATTGGTTTATGGTCATGTAATTTAGTAACATATGTGCTATATGGAATTGTAGGTAAAGCTTTGTGGGAAATTCTAGTAGAGAAAATTATCATCTAGTGACTATGCAGATGTCCATTTGTTAAGCAATCTCATGATCCAAATGAGTCGTGATATATAAATGGTTTGGTGCTTAGCTTGTATTTCGCTGTGGGAAAGCTCTAACTGGTGTAGTTAGTTAGCTATGCAATTTTTTTTCCAATGCAATCTAAATGGAGCATGCTTTTACATCCAACTCATAGATACGCGTTCCAAGCTCTTTGGTCATTCTGTTTTCTGTCTATAGAACATAACACATTTGGTATTTATTGAAATATTTTTCAACTTTAAAAAACCCCCTTCCCCAAAAGGAAAATTGGAGACCATATTTTTGCAAGCCAATTTCTTTTAGAGTCTTGGGGCCGCAAAGACTTATGTTCAGAATATGGACCATTTTCTTCCATTGAATTCAAAGTATATGAGATTATTTTCGTAGAGTAAATGAGATTGAAAGTGAACATTCAGTAGCGATAATTGACACTAGCTTTTGGAACAAGCCATACCATATAAGCAACCTCAATATGAAGATGAGTTTTAACATTTCTTTTCTAGGAATATACCATACCATTTTAGTTCAACTACAAGCGTCTGACCCCGGGACGCGTGCCATTTTTTTTAAAAAAATATTTTTACACTAAATAACAGTAAAAAAGCTTTAAAAAAACAAACGAAGCGGATGCGTTCGGACCCCTGGACGCACCCCTGGCGCGTCCGTGTCCGGACGCGGATGCGGACGCGCGTTCGGACGTAGCGTCCACTACCTTATATATATATATATATATATATATATATATATATATATGGTATCAATTACTTTTGGACTTTGGCAAAATTCATTTTCAAAAATGGACTTGAGAATTTCAAGACATTGTTTAATTACAAAAATTCGAGATGGGATAGTTCTCAAATTATCTGTCTCTACACTGAAATACTATATCGACCTTTTAGAAGTACACTAAAAGATAAATTTCCCTGTCGACCCTTGCCACTTGGCAATACCCTGACACATAGGCAAGTGAGTAGGCTGACACGTGTATATATATATATCAGACATGCACGTTTGGGCCAGGCGCGGCCTTTTCGCGTCCGCATCCGACCCCGGGGCGCGAGGTCGGACGCGTCCATTTTTTATTTTATTTTATTATTTTTAAAGCTGGACGCGTCTAGTGGACACATCTAGCATACGGGCACAGACGCGTCCGGGTCCCGGGCATGCATCCGGGACCCGGATGCATTAAAAAAAAAAAACAGAAAACAGGCTGCGGGGCAGCAGACCGCGCTACCCCGCGCCAGAGAGAGAGAGAGAGAGAGAGAGAGAGAGAGAGAGAGAGAGAGAGAGAGTGCATGTGGGTGTGTGTGTGTGAAAGAGAGATTAGGGTGTGTGTTACGGCGCTAATGGGAGTTTGTACCATTAGGGTGCTGTCTTAGACGTAGGGGCTAGGCCTAATTCGGATAATAGCTGAGTAGCACCATGGGCTATGCCTACATGCGGTATAGGCATGTGTGTTGCATCCTAATATGGGATAGGATGTACATGCACTGTGTCTGTGCATGGGTCTTTGCTATTATGGGTTAGGGGTACCTACATGCAGTAGAATTTCAGCCAAAAGTTTTTACGGCGGACAAGAAGTTCAAGCAGCCGGTAGCGAATCATGGATTAACAGGTGGAACAGTTATTTTGGTCTACATGGGTGCCGAATAGGTAGCAGAAGCAAAGCAGTTCACAAAAAACTATGCAAAATGTCATGTACTTTTAGTACGTCAATGCTTATCAATGCCTTAAAATATCCATTGTAATCTTTGTAGGCCCAAAAGGAGCTATTAGCCTTAAGAACAAGGCGGTTCTCTCTTTAGGCCCTCCAAAGTAGCTAATAAGGAGAATAGGCCAATAAGGGCCCAATGTCTAAATAACTCTTAACAAGGGCTAACTATCCTTCAAGATAGTTAAGTTAAGAGCATTGTCTATAACTAGGCAAGAGACATCATTTTGTGAATCTTTTAGCTTATTTGCAATTGAGAGAACTATTGAATTTTCAGGTCTGTTCAGACTCATTTTTAGCATATAACTTTGTTTTTAATTTCTAATTTGATTCCATAGACTTTTAGAGCTTGGTTTTAGCTTTCATTTGCACCAATTTGCAAGCAATTTGGGTAAGGGATGCAAAAGTTATTGCAATTTTCCCAAAAGCTGTCAAAATAGGTGATTATAAATTCGTTTTTACTTTGTTTGAATTTTTCAGATTTGAAATGATTCTCTTATCCTAGTTTCTTTACATAGGCTTTTAGAGCATTGTCTTAGCTTTAATTTGATCCATATGGCAGGTCATTTGGATTAGTATCCAAAAAGTTATGACAAATCTTGATTTGTAGCTCTAGTTGTGTTAGTTTTCTTTCTTCAAATTTTCAGACCTGTTCTGTTGTAGATTCGACCTATCAAATCACATTCAATCATTGATTTGATCCTTAAGGCTGATAGAGCTTGTTCTTAGCTTTTCAGAGGTACCAAGTTTATGTGATTTGGATCAATATTGAGAGAGTTATGATCAAATTAGTGAAGCTGGGTCAGATTTGCTAGAATTCTGGAAATTTTCTTTTGTATTTATGGGTGAGAGAGAAGCACTTTAAAATTTCAATTTGAAGTTTCTTTTTGCTGTAAATTTTTTTCAGTTTCTTCATTTTGAAAGGTCCGTAAGTCTTTTTACGTCATTTTTTTCTCAAAAAAAAAAATTAACTTTTTTTTATTAAAAGAAATTTTTTTTTTTGCAATATCGGTTTCGAGCGCGGGTGGACTATTCAAAAAGTTCGGATATTCTATTTACGCTTGAAACCGATATCCCGAAATTCCCCCCCCCCCCCCCCCCCCACCCCTCCAATATCGATTTCGAGTGCGTTTTTTCTGCTCTACTCTTGTCCTAGTACTTTGTGTGCGCTTGAATCCGATATCGAGTGTACAAAACTCTTAACTTGTCCATTTACTTCCATAACCTTCTAGTGTGAGTTCGGATTTCAGTGAAGTAAAAACTAAAATCGATCAGAACGACGAGCTTGACACTGCTAAGTTAAATTTACCCTCTGTCAAATTTCCTTGTATTTTATTTGTGTATTTTCGATCCTCATATCATCTCCGTCTGAGTTCGGAATTGAATGCTGTAAAAAGCAAAAGTGCTCAGTTGTATATGAACTACAACTTTTTGCCATTCTCAGTTTCACTCATCGTAGAACTCTGAGTTTTAAGTGGGTGGAGAAACTGTCAAGAGCTTATTTCCTTGCAAAAATTAAACTTTGCAAACTGTCAAGAGCTTATTTCTTTGGAAAAATTAAACTTCGCAATTTTGTCTATAAGGGTCCTTATAAATTTTCAAACTCCTATTCTCCTTTGATTTGTCAAAATGGATTCTGATTTTGATTATGAGGTGGAATTTGATAATCAATCTGAATGTGATGACCAATCATATTGTGATTATCAATATGAGGAGCACAATGACAGTAATTCAGACCAATATGAGCAACATGACTCATATGGAGACTGTTCGAGTTATGATGAAAGCTATTCTGACCAAAATAAAGACCATGAGCTATACCAATCAAATCAATCTAATATTGATGGCGGTTTTTAGTTCAGGCAATGAAGTTGTCAATGAGGCAAATCACTCAAGGACCTCATCTTCCTTGAGATCACAAGAACCATTGCATCACGTTCAACTAGAAGACTTGTCTAAGACTTCTCGCAAAATGGAAGTAATAGACAAGGATAAAATTGATCTATATGAATGTTTCACATTCAGTATAGAGTTCACAATGAAATGTGATGAAACTTGTAATATACAAGCTGGAAATTGTCCTAGCTATGAGATGGGACAAACAATCCAAGATCCATTATCTCAAAGTTTCCAGTTTGTGGTTCAAAATATTGGAGATATCAATATATTTGAACATGGTGATGTGATCTACGAAAGATTTTTCGTAGAGACTTTGGGTGAAAGAGATATAATCACTCTATGCAAGCATCTCATCCACTTGATGTTCTTGGAAATGAATGCTGTTTCAGAATATCATTTGTCATTTCCAGAGATGATCAATCAAAATGTATTGGTTCCTATATTGGGAATTGATCATGTCAATAATTCCTTCGTGCAGGATCTTCACAATTTAGATGCAAGGCTTATGGTTATCATTGAGGCATTTGGATCGAACAACAAAGTGACTACCCAACAACATGACAAAATCTTCAGACCAGCACAGCTGGATGCAATGCTAAAATATGATCCTAAAGGAATTGGATAGATCATCCAATTTATTACGATGTTGAAGAAGCAGACAAACGAGGATATTGCAATTTGATTGTCAAAAAGCAATATGGTGTTTCATCCATCTCTTCTTCGGCCATCTTTTCTCTTTCATGGGAACAAGGATTACAGTCTGAAGCTAACAAAATGGATTCAATTCGACAGCTTTGGATCTGTAATGAGGCAATGAATTTTTTTTGGACGACACATCCTCAATCATGACTACTTAACTGAGGCAATCAAGTTAATCAGACAAGCGTCTTCATTTTTGAGGACAAAAATGTTTAAGTAGGGGGAGTGTCATGTACTTTTAGTACATCAATGCTTATCAATGCCTTAAAATATCCATTGTATGCTTTGTAGGCCCAAAAGGAGCTATTAGCCTTAAGAACAAGGCAGTTCCCTCTTTAGGCCCTCCAAAGTAACTAATAGGGATAATAGGCCAATAAGGGCCCAATGTAGTCTAAATAACACTTAACAAGGGCTAACTATTCCTCAAGATAGTTAAGTTAATTAAGAGCATTGTCTATAACTAGGCAAGAGACATCATTTTGTGAATCTTTTGACTCATTTGCAATTGAGAGAACTAGGAGCTCCATCTCCTCTTCCTCTTTGTGAATGTGAGCCTTGGGATCTAGGTCTCATGTGCCCCATCACATGAATCCATGTACTCCTCACTCTCCATTATGGAATCCATCTCCTCTTGAGCTTCACTTTGATATGAGCTTTGTGGTAACTTGTGGTTATTCTTCATCTTTGGTTCTCTTCAACATAGGTGTGGTGGTTGCCTCCTTGTTCTAGCTTGCTTGGCTTGGATTGAGAGGTATGGCACATGACACAAAATCAAACAACTGAAGTTCTTGAATCAAGACAATAACAAGCTCTCAAAACCTCAAATCACTGTACTATAAATAGAATGGCCCCAAAAAATAGCACGTAGGCATGGCCAAACCATCATTAAGGGGTATCAAATAAACATTAATTCCTAACACTCCCCCTTAATGTTTACTTTGTTATCTATTACTCCTAGAAGTTCTCTAAACTTCGGAAATTTTTCTTTGCCAAGACCTTTGGTAAAGATTTCTGCGACTTGTTCTTCCGTAGGGCAATAGATAAGCTCCACTTCATCACTTTGAATTTTCTCTCTGATAAAGTGTTGTTGTACTTCAATATGCTGTCCTGTTGTGAAAAACTGGATTTTTTGCCGATTTAGTACAACTCTGATTGTCGCATTGAAGTACCGTAGGTGAATCTTGTACCATATGTAGATCATGTAGAATCCTTCACAACCATATTGCTTCACATGTTTCACTTGTAGTAGCTCGATATTCTGCCTCTGTAGATGATAAAGCAATAGTATGTTGCTTCTTTGAACTCCAAGAGATAGCACCAGAACCAAGATTAAAAACATAACCTGTAGTAGATCTTCGGTCTTCCGTCTCTCCAGCCCAATCAACATCCACATATCCCTGTAACTTCAAATCATCATGTCTACCATAGAGAATACAAATCTCAAACTTCCTTGGATATATCTGAGTATTCGCTTAGCAGCTTTCCAATGAATCTGCTTAGGCTTAGCCATAAACTGACTAACAATACTCACAGCATAAGCACTATTTGGTCTTGTAGTAGTTAGATAGATTAAGCTTCCAACAAGCTTTCTATATAACGTCTCATCTACATCCCGATCTTCCTCAGCTTTAGTAAGCTTACATCCACTATCATATGGTGTAGAAATAGGCTTGCACTCGGACATATTGAACTTTTCAAGAAGTTCATGAGCATACTTAGATTGAGAAATAAAGAGTCCTTGTGCTACTCTCCATACCTCAATCTCAAGAAAATATTGTAGTGAACCAAGATCTTTCATATCAAACTTTGATGACAGATCTTTCTTGATTCCCTGAATCATACTATGATCTGATCCTGTAATTATAAGATCATCCACATACATCACTACAATAACAATATGATTATCCCTGATCAAAACATAAAGTGTATGCTCCGAACTACTTCTCTGAAAGCCAAGCTCCTCAAAGTATGTGTCAATTCTCGTGTACCACGCCTTGGGTGCTTGCTTAAGTCCATATAGTCCTTGTCCAACCTGCAAACCTTGTCTTCATGTCCTGCTACTATGTATCCCTCTGGCTGCTCCATGTAGACTTCTTCCTCTAGAAATCCATTTAGGAATGCACTCTTTACATCCATTTGTTGAATATCCCATACAAACTGAGCTGCCAATGTGTAGAAGGCTTGACACCTCGCTCAAACCTCAAAAATTCCAACTTGATGTTGTTGAGGATGTTTAGGCCTAGCCATACTCGCTTGAGATATTCCACCCATCCTTGGTGGAGCTTCGAGTCGTCATGTTGTCTAATAGAGTGCCACAAGGCATGCAACATGTGGGCTACTGCTTGGATGGCACTGTGAAAATAATTCCATCTCTCTTGCCAAACGGTAAACATTTGCCTCCTGCAACGCGCAAAAACATGAGGCACATTACAATCATTTGTCATTTGTCATTCAAATCTAGAAAATCAACTGGAAATGCCTCACAAATAAGGGATGAGAGTTAGACCTGGCCTCATCAAAGACTGAACTGTTCAACGCCTCTCCAATGTGGTCCATGAACTCATATATGAGATCAAGAGTGCACCCTCTCGGTCTACTAGGTGCAACATGTAAAACATAGGCCTCAACATGTCTAGAAACGCTGATGCCTGTGTCCAAAACTTATTTCTAAACATAGTCGGTTGAAAATGAGTGGCATCCTCACTACGGCCTCCAAACTCATTAAATCTAGGGTTGCCCACCATTCTTCGCAAATTTTCTCGTACGACCAACAATCGTTCGAGAACCACGAAGTAATAGCCGAACTGAGTTTGTCTTCTTGAGATCCAGCGGTGAGAAGCTGTGGAACAAGGCTAGCATGTTCTTCTTCCTTGGAACGAAACTGACCACACACATGGCTTGAACAATGATTTGCAACACAAACATCCAATTTGAATTTGTTATGGGCTAAACTAAGCAAGGAAATGACAACAATAAATAAGCATAAAAGATGAGAAAGAAGGCGAAGGAAAGATACCTTATGGATTGAAGGCTGTGCACATTTAGGAGATCAATAGAGTGCGCAACACATGGTATCCACACAACGGAGAGTTGCTCCTGCATCAACATGTCTCCCATCTGCCTGTAGTTCGTGGCGTTGTCTATGACAACATGCACCACGTGTTCGACCCACTTCAAACTGATGATGGCGTGGCATGTGCTAGGTCTCTCACCCCATTTGTGCTAGGACTTACATTTGAAGGCGATGCACCAACAATTGATGATCTTGAGGATTGTTAAGGGTCTAATGCAGTGGCCCAGGTGCCCTTGTGTGTGCATTTGCAAGTGTAGGAATATCATGGCTAGGTGCGCCTTTGTGGCTAGCCCTTGCACCTTGGCTTTGGGAGTCCTGTCCTGGTTGCCGAAAAGGCTATGAGCTGTTCTCAATAGCTGGATGGATGACCCATCAGGTCCATATGTGTCTTGCAACTTGTCTACCTCAGTATCTGGATTCTGGAATGGTGCTGGACATTGCTATGCCCATCCCCCACCCATCTGGCCTGGTGAGCTGCAACAAGTAGGACCCGACCTGGCTAAGTGACCACCATGTGATCTCCAAACAACAGTGGTAGCATCTCCATTTGTGGGCACCTGAACTGTGGGACGTAGCCACATCCCTTGTACAAGGTCGACCTCTGCGCACGTCCCTATCGACAAAAGGCATCGGGACCTATCTGCTATAGGCACTGCAATAGCTCAAAGCCTACAAAACAACCACAAAGCATGCAAAGGTTCAATACATTGCATTGATAATAGTCAGATGTGCACTCTATAGCATTCTTACAGCCAACATGGCACTGTTGTAGGCAGGGGCACAAGGAAACACAGTCTAGGCACCTTACAAAACCTCAATCCGGCACCTACAACTAGTTCTATACATATATCAAAAATCATATGTAGGTCTAGCAAAAGTCATATTTTGATGATTTTGCGCTCCATGCTCGCCATGCTTGACACCGTGACCTTTGTATCCCTCTTGTTGATTAGATACTCACAAGATGCTGGATTGCCTCAATTGCATCAGTGGAAAAAAAGTTACAACACAATAAAAAATGCTGGAGGGCATAGCCAAATGCAAAAGAAATTTGCAAATTTATTTCAAAATCTCTTAATGTTCTAGAACTCAGAATGCAATTTTTTATTTAATTATTTGAGATTTTTTAATAAGAAAAACTGTTATTCTGCTCAAATTTTTTTTGTTACTATCATGCCCATCCACTGCTTTCCATTATTGATGTTGCTTGTACTTTTGCCTTACAGACATGCATGCACTGCTTTGTTTGTGGTTCTTATTATTTGGGCTTTAACCTTTCTGCATAGTAGTTAATTTCCCATTTCTAACATATGGAGGGTTAGTGCCTCGAACCTTCCCCTTATTATTTCTACAAGCAGCTTAAGACTTTCCCTAGTCCCTAGCAAAAGCACTGAAGTGTTAATTTGGCATCTCTGCTGTTTTATCTCACTTTCAGATTATCTTTCCTTATTCCGACATTCTTAGTTACTACAGTTTACAGTCCATATACAGAACAGAGATCAATAAAGGTAATCTTGAATTTTCTGAGTATCTGCTTGGATCTGAATTTTGTCTAGATGATCTGCTAGAGTGTTCATCAAGGACCCTTTAAAATGTCCATTGGCATCTGTGTACCACGGACCTTTTAGACGTGCTCTTCAATGTGCACTTTACTGAGGGACCTCTTTGATGTCCACTTTGCAGAGGGACCTTTTAGATGTGCACTTTTTTTAGAAACCTCTTCGATGTCCGCTTTACTGGGGGGTATTTGAGATGTCCATTGAGGGACCTTCGGAGCTCACTCTTGTCCGCCTGGGACCTTTCAAATCTTTTAGAGTTTTCGAGATAGCTATCTGGTCCCCTGTACATAACTCAAATAGGGATTAGTAGATGCATAAGCTTGAATTTTCGTCATGCTCTTCTAACATACATTTAACGCGTCCTCTTAGTACAATATTTTATGAAGCCTGTACTTTCAAGATGTCATGATAGGATATCTTTTACAGAGCCTTTCACTTACTTTCAAATTGTCTTGCCAAAGGGCAAGGCTCCCAAACCCTTTACTTTCCAGAATATCCTTCATAAGGAGAAGGCCTTAGTTTCAAATCTTTGCTTGTAGAGTCTTCTAAAGGCCTTCAGAGCGAAGTAGCAAATCTGTAAGAGTCCTTGAGAGCAAGGTTACACCCCGATTGGAACCGATTCTTTCCGGTTCGAACCGGCAGGCCAGGTTCGAATCGGAAAACGGTTCGAACCGAAATTATTTTTTTTTCAAAACGTTTATTTTTGACTTTTTGGGTTTTTTTTTTTTTTTTTTTTTTTTGCCCTAAATCCAGTTCGAACCGGGTCCAAATGGTTCGAAGGTTCAAACTGCGGTTCGATGCAACTATGCTTGAGAGCATTAAGCGAATCTTCAAGAGTCCTTTAGTTTCTTCCACTAAGGACAGCGCCTTCAAAGTCATGGTGACTAATTTGATTGATTATGTACTGTGTTAGTAGAGTATATGGAAATATCACCTGGCTGTCATATGTATGCTCTTCTACTCAGGGGTTCACAGTATAGACATTTTGGTTTTGCATGTGTAGAGGGAAAGTTCTGGGCACTACTTTTGATAGGTTAAAGAACCAGTTATGCTTGCAACCTAAAAATTTATGTAATTCTTTCATCAGCTCTGAAATTTTGTTCTCCCAATGCGCTTTTGGTTCTGGCCAGATTGTGTTAACTGATGCACAACATGAAGAAAAGAAAGCAGCTGAAGCAGAGCTAGCTTTCGCACAAAGCGAATTTGAAAAGGAGTCTGATCCTGCGAAGCTAGACGGCTTGAGGGAGGAGATTAACCTTAAGGAAAAAAGGCTAGAAGAATTGTTGGCATGCTTTGAGGTGATTTGGATTAAAGTTCTTGATTGGTTCACCGTTTTGATAGGTCTGTTTGACATTGCTTGGTGTAAATAGCAGTGGTACATTTTGTAGTTAGTACTTTGGTGTTGACATTGCAGAAAATGGCTGTTCAAACTGCTCAAAGTGGTGGAACTAGACGCTCTCATGAGAAGGTATCAGGAGTAAGTGCAACCACTCTTAGTGAGAACTCAAATGGTTCAGGAAATTTTATTAGTAGGGGCCGTGGTCGTGGAGGTGAAAGGTCGTCATATGGCAACACATGGGGAGCTACGAAGGGAAGATTGGGTCAATCTCAGTGCTACACTTGTGGAGAGGCAAACATGCTCTCTCTTTTCTTTTCTTATTTGGTGTGGAAAGTAGATATAAACCAATTTTTTCTTTTGGTGTGAGGTGCTGAAATTTAGAGCTATTTTTCTGACCTGTTCAGGTAGGCCACTATTCTCGCGATTGTCCAATGAGCGGGGGCAGTATTAGCGGTTCTCGTGCTGGCTATAGTGGAGCTGTTGGTGGTAGGGGTGGTGGTAATCAAACTTGCTATAGCTGTGGATATCAGGGTCATTTTTCTCGAGACTGCCCTTATGTAGCTTCACAATATCCAGGGCAAGCTGGTTACGGTGCTTCACAATATCCAGGGCAAGCTGGTTATGTTGCTTCACAATATCCAGGGCAAGCTGGTTATGGGGTTTATTATGCTGATTTTCAAGGACATCCTTATAATGCGTACAATGGGGGTGTTTATGGAGGTAGTCAAGCTGGTGGCCATACTGGTGGACATGGGAATTACAACAGTTATCCCAGTGGTGGGGCTAATTATTCTGGCCGAGGGGATTACTGAGGTTAAGAAATATCAGTATTTAGACATAGATGAGGTGTACCAGTCACACATCCTCTCTTGACTTAGCACAGGAAGTCTGTACAGAAGCTTGTTAGGAATTTTGAAGAGGTACTAGCAACCTCGCTAAGGGAAGTTGTTGAGCGAGGCTGGATTGAACTCATGATTTGACGGATCTCTGAAGGTCTTGCTTTTCACAAATCAGCTTCCAAAGAGCTTTTTCACTTGTTTCTCAATGCTCACATAATCAGAGATAATACTATTTGAGCATTCAGTGACACATATCTTCAAACTTGGTGTAAGAAGTATCTCCGATTCAGTCAAGCATTTCATTTTGGGACTTGTCTCTTGAGCAGTGCTTCCAGTTTTTAAGCAACATGTACCCCTGTATAACTTTTATAATTGAAAATGTTGGAGCTTAAATCTACAAGGATGCCTTCTATTTGATTGTATAATTTTGATGCTTAGAAGAAATATGTTGATTCACAGTAGGGTTAAGCAGTGGTGATTATGAGTTAATTTTTAATGATAATCTGTACTAGGGTTCAGTCAGAAGGTATTTTCAGAGTCACTGACTGCATCTGCTGGCTTCATGGTGTCCTTGTCTGTGACAAAAACAACTGGGCAGCCATATACAGGAATATTGGGATCAGCTGAGCTCTATTGGTTGGTTATGTGTTGCTAGTTTTACCAATTACCTGGCTTTGTGAATGACTTGTAAAAGCAAACAAAGTACACTAATGGGCTTAGTCCACAATGGCCTTGCCTATAAAGTAGGAATGTACTACAAGAGCAAATTTATTCAAATGTTCAGGCCTGTTTAGGTAGGATTATATATGAAAAAAGTCTCATCTGTTCCATTTTTCAACACTCGTACTTTATTTCCTACTGAGGAAGTTCTTCCTCGTAAGTTTCATAGACGTTTTGTCATTTCGTATTCGGATAAATGCTCAAACATTTTTGGATTGTATGCAAAAAATTCTATTCTCCAGTGGGAACTTATAATGTTTTTTCTCTTTCAACTGGGAGTGTATTCAAATATTATTAAGGTTTTTATCATTCTTATGACCTTAACTGTTACCCAAATCCTTCCTTTTTGTGTGCCGCGTGGAAATTTCATGAAGTACCTAAAAGACCTAGGTTTATTGCAGTACCTTGTAAATTTACACTAACTGACCTTTCTAAGTGGGTAAGTATCTGCTTCAAAGATTTCTTCTTTTAATAAACTCTGGATAAACTTAAGGATGGAGATGTTCTTGCAAATTGCAGCTGGATTTTAAATGATTTTGTTTGTATAATAGAAGTGATGGAGTTTTTCAACTCTTCTCATAGTATAGAAACTTGCTCTCCTCTCGTACTATAGAAGAAAAGAACGAACTTATGCTTCTTCAAACCTTTGACTTCACGACACTACATAATATACACTAAAATCAATTTGGAAGATTGGAGAATGTGTTGATAAGATAATTTGAGATATTTTTAGCATTAAACTAAAGGACATTGGATGCAAAGCCTTGATAGTTGAAAGGAGTGCGTCCCATTTTGAGTTATGTTGGCTTAAGAACAAAAATCAAAGTGTTGATTCAAAGAAGAAAAGATTTACTAGTATTATTATGTTGAAGATGTTTGTTCCTGGCCACTCTCTCTTGGATGGCTTGCATTTTTGTCTAGGCGATTCGTTTTCTCAACAGAGAATGGGTGGTAGTAGTGCTATTCATCTAGGTAGTTTTAAATTTTTATCTTATGAATTTGAATTCATACAAAGATTAGTTTTTTGTGGTACTTGACCCATGTTATTGCAAAATTAATCGATGCTAGAAGATATGTTGATGACTTATTTGTTTCCGATGTTCTTGATTTTGGTAGTTTTCTATATAAACAACTAATGGTATTGGTGGAGAGATCTATCCTGAAGTTTCATGTGAACTTAATTGTACAACTAGTGATATGTGAACTTAATTGTACAACTAGTGATGATAAGTGCAAGTTTTTTAGGCCTTTCTATAAGCCAAGCTAGATTAGGTTTATTGGTTGATATTTTTGATAAAAGGTTGCAACCAGAATATAATAACTTGAACATAATTTGCATGCCTCATATTTCTTCAATTTTTATTTTTATTTTGTTAAACATAGAGCGATCACTTCTCAATACTATAAGTTTTCTAATTTTTGTACTAGTAGAGATTCTCGTTTTGTTACTCCATGAGGGTTACTTATTTAAAAACTATTTTAGACTCTTATTGGGTTTATCTTTGGTATTTTAGCTTTTGGTATGTTTAAGATGATTGATAATAGAATTTGGAAAAGTGGCGAGCTAAGGAGTCTGCTCTGTTTCTAGTATTTTGTATTTTGTACGTCTCGGTAACTCTTGTCTACATATTATGGTCCTTGTTTTTTGTTTTATTTTATTTGAATTATTATTAGTATTTTCTTTCTTTGTGATTGTCATTTGCTTCCTAGTCAATCTTGGGTCCACCTTAGAAAATCTGGATTCTTTCGAAGCCCAATTAGCAACTTATGCTTGGGTACTGATGAGAAAGCAATATGGTTTAGCTGAGATTTTTTGTTTATTGAATTCTATATTGCTATATCGAAAAGAAGTTGTTGCATTCGGTCAAATTTTGAGTATTGAACCAAGCCAGATGTGTTTCTTTTGCGAAATTGGCACAAATAAATGCATGGTGAGTATATCAAAAGTGCTCAAGATGGATTGTCCATTGCCATACTCACAGACGGATGTCACTCATCTTGCAGACATTTATGATAATTTGTTGAACTTAATGGCAAACAGATTATTGTGGGATAACAATGACGTGGTGAAGATTGACGATCTTGTAGTCTTGGTATGTCATATTTATAACACGAATGATATTGTTGATTGTATGGATTTTGATGGAAATATAGTTTGTTCGGCTAGCTTCAAAGGTTACTGCAGTTTTGACAAAAATCAGTTGTTTGCCACTGTAAAGTTAATATCGGTAACAAATGAAGGAACCATTCAAAATGCCATGGCAGATGACGGAGTCCCATTTTACTCACCAAATAAATCGATGATATGGTGTATATCGAAACTCTCTTTACATGCTACGAATACTAGGCACGTATCGTTCGACGAGACAATGAATGAGTATTACACTTATTATGATCGCAATTACAACAGATCATCAAGTATGCAATGTACGACTACCTTCAATCACGACGGAAGAACATCAACAAAAACAACATATAATTCTGATTTCCTCACTGGCGTGGAAGATGTCAATCATAATAATAGTGCAAACTTCAAACGGACTAGGTATAGTTCAGATGTTCACACCGGTGTGGATGATATCAATGCTCATGATGTGACTGCTAGCAATGCTACAAGACCAGCTATGTACAACTCTGATGTTTTGACAGTCGTGGACGATGTAATTGGTTATGATTTGACACGACCGGCATACAACTCAGACATCCTAACTGGGATAGACGATGTGGTTAACAATGATGTATCTCGGCGAAATGGGTCTAGTTCAGATTTATTGATGCATATGAGAAATGTTAATGTGGAAAATGGACACTGCAATCCATGTCAAGCGAAAGCTATCATCGACAGTCACGGTTGTATACTTTCTCAAATGGCAAGACAATCCAAGAAGACAACAAGTGCATCTTCTACAACATTGCTTTCTACTGTTTCTAGACAACATGATTCAGCTTTTTCTATGTTTGATTTTGATGAAGACGACGAGATAGGTAATTGGAATGAAATGTTAAAAGAATCTGTATCAAGAGTTGGTCAATCACACGAGAAAAGTTTTGAAAGTCCAATGCAACATGATCCAAGTTTTGAATCTTTTGGAGCTTCTCGAAACTGCAAAAAAAAATGTGTGCTTGCATTCGTCACTCTGAAGAAGACAGATTCTGTTTTATCGCCATAACATGTAAAAGGGACTTTGATGCAGTCTTGTTGTAAGAAATTATGTATACGCAAAATCACTTACAAAGAATGTAAAGACTTGAGACTAAGTGTATGGAGAAAGCGATGATCGGATAGACATAATTACCTTTTACAAATGTTCGGGTGTTTTTTGAAGGCCCGAGATAATTCGAACCTTGCGTGCAATATGTGGGAAGAACCCAATTTAAGACTTAAACCTATAGTTTAAGGTAAAACCAAATGTTCAAGGGCATTTCAAGATCTATTGGGAGTTTTCCATGGATTGTTTTGGCAGATAACCTCAGAGGCACGCAACAATATTGTCTATAAATTTCATGGGAACACAGATACATTAAAACAGCGTGCACATTCAAGACGGGGACTTGCTATCATGAGTGGAATTTTGGAAAAGCATGCTCTACTCCAACCGCATCTTCAACATAAATCAAAAGATGGAGTAGTTCATTGTGAACATCATTTCCCTCTTGGCATGTCTAAAGGTAATGTCTTCAATTCCATCAACCACTTCAAGAAACTAGCATGTCCACAATCTCCAAAAATACATTGTATCAGCTGTGGAGACATGAGTTTCGATATGTCAAGACTCCAACAAAACAAAAAATGTCCAAATGCAAGATATGTGATGAGCTAAAAAATGCGATCGAAACTTCTACTAATATGAAGGTGCGAGATCGCCATATTGCAATGAGAAATCGCCACTTATTGCATGTTTTCGACTCGAGAAAGCTATACACATATTGGAAAGAAGAATCAAGATCACATCCAGAGCAATCGTTGTGCCTTATTATTGATGGCATGGATCAAAATACAACAACATTGCCCCATTTGAAAAAGACTCCTCCAAGATTGGAGGATAACCGTAACGCATGTTTGTGGAGTGCTAGTTCACGAATTCAAATTGCTCTGTGATGTGTGGATAGACACCTTGCATCTGCATGTGACAGCAATCAGGTTGTCACATCCATTATGTGAGCAATACGAAAGGTGCAACTCGCACGTGACAATCTCCCTCCCATCTTACGTATTCAGGTTGACAATTGTTGGAGGAAAAATAAAAATAGGTTCATCTTTGGTCTTTGTTCTATGCTTGTGGCACATAACATATCTCAGAATGTTGAAATGGGGTGTTTGATGGTCGGACAGATGCATGAAGACATCAATCAGGTTTTTAGTGTAATCTCTTGGGCATTGAAATGTAAATATGTTCTTACTATGAAATTGGCCTATCTCAAATTGGCCAAAAGATAGGTGGTGGTCGTACTAAAAGTACTGAAGTAGAGTTGTTAGAACGAATGGTGGATTGGAAAGGATTCATAGAGCCATTTATTGTTCATGGAAATGATGGTCTAGGAGGACACACCAATCCTCACTACTTTCATTTTCAAATGTTGAATGGTGAACCAACCATGCAGTAAAAGTATTATTGCATTGATGGAGACGATACACAGAGTGAACCTTTCAGATTGTTGCACTCTTTGCCTTCAAAAGAGGAAGCGATCTTTTTGGCACCCACAAATGAACTGGACAATGATGAGATGAAAAGATTGATATCCTTTTGTAAATATGGACAATATATGTGCGAGAAGTATCCAGAATACAAAGATCAAAATTTCTCATCTGTGGATGAAACCACAAAACTTCTTGAGTACCTCACAAAACAAAAAAAATTGTCACTATCAACATACAACCAAACAACTTTTTGGCCACAATCTTTTACGATTACTTTTCAACCTTCAAGATGCATGCCTTCTAATGTGAACACTGAAGTCGAAATGGATATAGTAGAACTCTTACCTCGTTGTTATTGCGGACGAAAAGGAGATGCACCATTATTGGAATTCATACCCAATAGAGAGGTTGCAATGAACAAATTTGTTGTAATACGACCTCCAGATGAAGATGTTGCAGCGGGAGCTCCATTTTGGATGGCAAAGGTTGTCGGAGTAGGGACCGATGCTGATGGTATGGTCACTTCATTCAAAGCATTATGGTATGAACCTAAATCCACTCAGAGACGTGGAAACAATCCAATCGACAACAAAGAATTATACGAAGACTGTCTTTCAAAAGACTAGGTTCCAAACAATGACGGTGTAGAAGATGTAGATATTGATGCTGTGATTTATGCATGGAAAACCAAGACAAAAAAGATGGTAAAGAAACATGGATATGATGTTGAAAGATCAATATCTATTCCAGAAATCTCTCGAGCACACATCAAGGAGTATCTGTACAAATTGGTTGTTGCATGTGCAGCTGATGTTGATGAGTACTAGGTTGAAGTTGTAAATTTTTCAGTTGTAGTTCTAACCTGGCAATTTTGTAAAGACCTAGTTTTTTGTATGCTAGGGTGTGGGCATGTCACCCCAAGTTAGTTCTATTCCATGGCATGTGTATTGTAAGGCCATGAGGAAGTTGTAATGTGGAAAGTTTAATGACTTTTAGAGATTCTAAAGGATCGAAATAGTTGCTTTATATTTGCAACCTTTAGAATAGAATAATTTAGTCTAAAAGGTTAAACTTGTGCATATTCTACTCTTTGGTCTTGGAAAATGCACAATGTGCAATATGATCGTACATTTTGGTTAAAGCCCTAAAATTGCACCAAAGGTGCACATTTTGTAATAGTCATTCAACAATTAGAAAGCAATCCTCACCCATGTACATATGCACATACTTTCAATAAAAAAATATTTTGCAATTTCGGTTACTGAATCCATGTGTCTTAATTGCAGTTTTGTGTTTCTTTTTGTGTTTTCAAACTATGCAAATTAAAAATGATCATGATGCTCTTACGAAATGTTGTTTCTTCTAGTAGTGCATAGACTAGTTGAATTTGGATGCTAGTATGAGAATTTGGATGATATTACAACATATTGATTGTTACAACAACATCTTAAATTAGTTTCTTTCTCTCGTTTCATGAACCTTTGTTTACGCAACTAAATTTGAAGATCCCAATGTTATGTGTCTCTTGAGATGTCATAATTGTAGGTAGTGAATGTAAGTTTTATAAGTGATACACTAAATTTATATATAAAAATTTAAAATTAGAATTGAAATATTAAAACGAGTGCATTTAAATATGTGGTCAGTGTGGAACCAAATTTATTTCCATGTTCTATCCCATGAGAGAGAGAGAGAGAGAGAGAGAGAGAGAGAGAGAGAGAGAGAGAGAGAGAGAGAGAGAGAGAGAGAGAGAGAGAGAGAGAGAGAGAGAGAGAGAGAGAGAGAGAGAGAGAGAGAGAGAGAGAGAGAGAGAGAGAGAGAGAGAGAGAGAGAGAGAGAGAGAGAGAGAGAGAGAGAGAGAGAAAAGGGGGTGGCTGGGCTAAATCCTAAAAAAAGTCCAATTGTTTTGCCAAAGTTGAAAATTAATTAATACAATGTTCAACATAGACAGCTCTTCTGTTCTATGCTAAGTTGGTCCCATAACTAGAGAAAGTCTTCTTTGTTCCACTCCGATTGCCAGTTCTCGAATGCCACGCCTATAAAGCCTGGTAGCATCAAATAATCCATATGCCACTGTAACTCGACATTGAAATGGCAAGGAGTCCAGTTCCAGAATCTTTCAGAAAAAACTTGAAAGCGTTCCGCACATTCGATTGATTCCTTTTCGGTCGCATTGTCTTAGGCTGTGCTTCTGCCATGTCCTGTCTGTGGATGTCTGCAACAAGCTTTTAGTCTTCAAGCTGTTATTTGAGGTCTGCTACCTCCTTATGTAGATCAGAGATTTTCATACATGCTTATGCATACTCCAAGTGATCTGCCACCCCTTTACAGTTTCGAGTTGCCTGGAGCTGCTTTGTCAACTCATCAATCTTCTCTAAGGCCTACAAGTACTCCTCGTGTGCATCTGGCCCAGAGTGGGTAGTTGTTTCGGCTGATAACTCCTTCAGCTCAGCAAGTTCTTCTTTGACTAGTGCCTTGTCATTCTTGAGCGGAATCAAAAACTCGACTAAAAAATTCTTGAGCATTTGGTCTTGAAGAGACTACAGCTTCAAGGAATCTATCTGGATTAGCCCAGAGCTGCTACATAGCTGTAAGGCAGTCCAGCCTTCATTCTTTTCGTGCTCTCGTCACAAAGTGTGGTCTGCAGGTTCTGCTGATAATGAATCAAAATTCTTCTGCAATTCTGCAGATTTGTCATGTAATGCCTTATTGTTATCTTAAAAAGTCTGGGCTTCCTTGTTCAACTTCTGAAGCAGTCGGCCCAGAGAGCGATTTTGCTCACTCAGCTTCTGGTTATCAGCTTCCAGAGATGTGATCTGGTCAGACAACATCTCTATGTTGCTGGTCATCTTTCGACAAAAAGTAAGTCGACTCATATATGGCGTCCTTTGAAGTTACATTGGCTGCCCCATCAGTTGGCAATCCAAGGGTTTCAGAAAATACAGCTTCATTGACCGTGAAGGTGTTGTTTCTCAGTGTAACTTAGAAATTAGAGTCGGCCACCGTGTGAATAGAATGAACAAATTTGGTGCTGATCTTTGGCAATATGATAGATGGGTCTACTTTCAAATTACCCAACCTGCATTTGTCCATCAACAAGGATTGGATTGATGCAAGACGGATTGAAGCACGAACTTTCCAATTGCTGTTCAAACTGGTGCTTGCCCTTGCGTCCATTTTGATAGCGTAAATGACAGAAGAGTGGTAGCGAGCATGAAAGCGAGAGCAAGTGAGTGCGAGTAAAAAGAAAGTGTAAAATGAAAATAGAAAACCACAATGTTTAAACGGTGACACAGTGGAGATGATGATTACTTGGCAACATGATTTGACACCTATCACTTTTATAAAAGCGGCCGGCTTAGAGATAATCTTTAGTTAAATCAAGACCGTTAAAATTTAAAATTATCATGCCTACGCAGACTTCCACGTGGTCATAAATGTAAACATAAATGTGAATGACCTTTTATAACACGTGTACATTTAATAAAAAGAGATTCACTAAATCCAAGAAAACTAAATAACAAATAAAACAATAAATAGCAATTAATTAAATAATTATAAAAAAGAAAAAGAATTTTTTTTTTCGGAAAAAACGAAAAAGAAAAATTCGAGAAAAAGGAAAATTCGAGATAGACGAAAAATTCTCGAAAAGTTCCTCGAAATCATTCGTCAGAGATAATATTTCTTCAGTCTGAAACTATTAATACGCATTGGCAATAATTCACCATCCAATGACTGAAGTTGGACAAAACCATTCTCAAATACTTCCATAACCTTGTACGGTCCCATCCATCTCATATGTAATTTTCCAGAAAATTTCTGATGTCGACTGTCCTAAATTAAAGCATAATCATCAACCTTAAGATTAACAGTTTTGATACGAGTATCATGCTTTTTCTTTTGCTCCTCCTGTATCTTCTCTATAATATCCTTCGAATTTTTTCGAGATTCGGATAGTTTTTCAATGGTTAACAGTCTTTCATTAATACAAGCTATATTTGTTCGTTCTACTTGTATTCAAAAAGTTGGCATCTCGAATTCAATCGGGAGAACTGGATGCATACCATATGTGAGGAAATAAGGAGTCTGTTGTAGGAAAAATAGTAATTATTCTTCCACAGAGAACACGATGCAAGTTTGAATAAATCAAACTAATATCAGTGTCTTTGATCAGGATTGCATCTGATCTTTGTACTAATAGAAAAATATTAGTTCTTATTGAATATGCATGCAGAAATTATATGCGAAAGTAAGAGACAACTTAAGACTATTTAGACAATAATAAACTATTGATCAAAAACAAATTTTTATAGCTCTGAATTTGATTCATCGATATATATCTCTTGTTGTCTTATCTCGCTGTTGTGTCTCTGATTGAGTGAGTGAGTTACAAGGAGTAGAGCACATGTATTTATATTGCTATAGGACAGGTCTTTTGGTCTTTTAATGCTGTAATAGTAGATATCTAACCATTTACGACGATTGATATTCAAATAGATGCTCAGTTTCCAGGGTCGAATAAATTCTATTCGCGAATTATTCGCGATAGTCCATCTCCTTGTCTCAACTTTGTGTTTCGCGAATTGTTCGCGACACTTGTCTCTTCGCGACATTTTCATCTTTCACGAATTGTTCGCAACAGATGACAATTATTGAGCTTGAAAAAAAAATCTAGAATATTTCGAGAACTATTCGAGATAGTTTCGCAACAAATGAGCTTGAAGAACAGTCCAGAAGATTTCACGAATTGTTCACGACAATTTCGCGACACGCAAATCTTTCGAGTTGACTGCAAGACATTTCGCAAATCCTTCATGAATCTTTTGAGTTGGTCATGAATAGATATGTTTCGAGTTCGCGTTCATTTCTTTCTCATCCTTTGTCAAGTAAACTACGCGCTTTGTTAGTAGAACCAAGATTTGTTTGATCAGTTGTTCTACAACTCTCTCTCAAAGTGGCAGTTGGATTAACCCCAATCTTCTTCTCTGCTTCTCGAACAAAGTTTTACTTAGTGGCTTTGTAAAGATATCAGTTGTCATTTCCTTTGTGGGTATGAAGACTGTCTTTAGTATCTTCTTCTTGACTAAGTCCTGAATCACATTATACTTGATAGCTATGTGCTTTGTTTTTGAGTGAAATACATGATCTTTCGTAAGATAGATTGCTGAAGTGTCATCTATTAACAAGACATAAGGTTCAGAACTAGATTCATCAAATCCTTCCAATATTCCTTTAATCCAGATCCGCTCATTTGCCATCTTGGCTGCTACTACATATTATGCTTCACAGGAAGATTAAGCTACTGCCTTATGTCACTATAAGATTCGATGTGAAATCCAGCTTCTTTCGAATAACACAGTCCATAGTCTGCTGAGTGCCTCTTCACCTGTATTCGGTTCATGTATCAAGAGACATGCAGACTCATGAGTATACCTTGTGGGCTATGTGTGCACTCGGCTTGATCTTCTGGGAGGATTCGACTGATGAACCACTCCTGGGACTTGTTGCTGGGTAGCAGCAACGTCTTCATCTGATTCGCTGTCACGAAGTGGGTTGACAATAGACACGCCTGAGCCAGTAGCTTAGACTATTGTGTCAATCATATTTTTTGATTTTATATACTGAACCTAGAGCTCTCCTTTCGAGATCAAATCTTGAATGCTGGACGTAAGTTGCAGTGGAGACAGCTTCAACCCTGAATCTCTTGGGCAGTGATGCATGTGCTAGCATACATTTGGTTGATTGAACCAGGGTACAGTTCTTCCTCTCAACTAAGCCATTAGACTGAGGACTGTAAGGAGTGATGAATTGCTGCTCAATGCCTTGGCTTAGGAAGTACTCCTTAAACTTGATAGAGATATATTCTCCACCATTGTTTGACCTTAGAGCCTTGATTGTCCGTTCAGTCTCCTTTTCTGCATGCTCCTTGAAGATTCTGAAGCAGTTGAAGGCTTTTGATTTCTTCTTTAAGAAATACACCATAGTCTTTCTGGAAAATTCATCAATAAAAGTTATAAAATACTTTGCATCCTTTAGCAAAGGATTTTTCATCGAGCCACAAATGTCTGAATGTACAATGTCTAGCAATCTTCTAGCAATATACTGATGGCTTGATTTAAATGGTTTTCTAGTCTGTTTACCAACTAGACAGTCTTGACAGACAAGTAACTTGACTTTATCTCGAGGATAGTCGTGATCAAGAACAATAGATTGTCTAGACATTTGTTGTACAACAACATGATTCAAGTGACCAAGTCTATAATGCCAAATTAAACTTTTATTTGCATGAATAGAAGTACTGAGCACCTGACTAGAGGCAGAAAAGCAATGACTTAATTTATACAACTGTCCACGTCTCTTTCTGAGTGCTAGGATCTTGCCTGTCCTATCAACTACTTTGCACTGATCACATTCGGATTCTACTCTATGTACTAGATCTGTGATTATGCTTACAGAGAGCAGATTCGTAGACAAATTTGGTACATATAGGACTTTAGAAAGTAGCTTAGACTGATCATTTGCAAAGCTTAACCTTACAATACCTTCACCTTTAATAGCTTGTGTACTATTGTCGCCAAGTTGAACATATTTTTGAGTACTGTAAGGTGTATAGAACTCGAAACAGCCAATAAGGTTGGTCATGTGTTGAGTGGCTCCGGAATTCAGGAACCAAGAATTGTTGCCAGATGCTACTTGATGGCTGGTCATGAAGGCATCAAGATCCGCTTCTTGAATAGGTTGTGGAGGTTTTGCAGTTACATTTTCCATTTGATTCGATTGTCCCTTGCTGTTGTTCTTTGCTTGAAGTATCCGGCAATCTTGAATTTCGTGGTTGTTTTGCTTGCAGTATCTGTAGAACATCTTCTTCTTCGTCTGTAGATTTGACTGTTGTTTGTGCTGTGCTAGTTTCTGGTCTGGCTTTGATTGCTTCGGGTCTTTCTTGTTCTTCTACTTAGTCATGCTCTTGTTGGTGTATAAAGCGTGAGAATCAGTTGAGGAACTTGAGGCTTCGTTGTGTCTTCCTGCAACAACATAGTAATGACTCTCGAAAGAGTCAGTTCTGGATGAGTCACGATGATCATCACCCAACTGTCGTATGAGCTTGGCAAGCTTATAAGCAGTTGCATCACTGCGTCTTGATCGTCTATGATAGATCCGACAGTGACCATTTGCCTTAGCAGGTTCTTGAATTGATTAATGTGATTCTGTAGGGAATTACCATTCGTCATCTTGAGGGGGTAAAATTTCTTCCTGAGATATAGCTTGGAAGCTATATCTCACACTTCGTATAGTGTGCTCAAGATGTTCCAAACTTTT
Source organism: Diphasiastrum complanatum (assembly GCA_029204225.1). Lineage (NCBI taxonomy): Eukaryota > Viridiplantae > Streptophyta > Lycopodiopsida > Lycopodiales > Lycopodiaceae > Diphasiastrum > Diphasiastrum complanatum. The sequence continues at coordinate 30,122,216 of CM055097.1, forward strand.
TTTGATGTCTGAGCCTCAGATACATGGCCGATCTCCGTATCTGTGATGTTGAGGATGATCAGCGCGAAAGCCTTTCCATCCTTCAGCTTCCATCTGGCGATTGCTGCATCGTTTGCTTCGGGTTTCCCTTCTGCACCTGTAACAACGTCATACAAATCTTTAGCCATTAGTACAGTTTTCATCTTAAATTTCCATAGATGGTAATTGGCTCCATCAAGCATGTCCATGATGAGACTGGCTTTCCCTTGGGAATCCATGTGTAAGACTAGTCTAAGTGATAGGTAAAACTATCAGTGACTTAAGTATACAGAACAAGAAGACAATTACTCTATCGACTAGTAGAGTCTTGTACCAGGGAAGCTTATCAGGCTACAAAAATAGCTCTGATACCATGTTGGAAGAAGGAGAGTGTGTAAGTGTGAGAGACGAAAATAAATAGCTCAAAAAGAAAACGAACACGAAAAAGAAGCAAACTCGAAACTCGAACGAGAAATGAACTCGAACGGAATGTGTTTATGTGCAGCGGAATGAGCTATATTACTTCTTCCCTAAGCATGATTACGCCTATAAAAAACAAATAGAACATTAGTGGTAGAAATCACGGTCATTTTTGTGAAGCATTGAAAAAGATTATCTATGTTAGATATATGGGTCTTATGTTTTTTACATCAAGCATCTAGGTGTAGGATGTTGATAGGAATAAATTTGGCATAGATCGCAAATTATGCATTTTCACTTGTAATGCCACTATTGAGCCAAAATAGAGTAAGAGGCTAAACACTTGCTAATTAGAGTGTAGACAAGTGTAAAGTTTTTGTTTGATGAATTCCAAGAGGTCCAATAGGATATAGAGGTGGAACCTTGTGAGGTCCAATAGGAAATTGAGGTGTGCTTGAATATAGTCCAATAGAATTAAGAGGTACATAGATCAATGATCCAATAGGATCAAGACGTGACAAAATATGGTCCAATCATAGTTAAGCACAGTGGTAGCTCGTGGACCTACTAGTATCATTGTACTCCTCATTTTGAAGTCAATTGATTTGGTGATTTCATGGATTTTGTGAGTTATTGAATTTCTAGCTTTCTCTCTCTACTCGAGAGCTCTTGATGCATTTTCTCTCTCTACCCGAGGAGAGCAGCTTGTTTCTACTTAGATTATTTTTTGAATACTTCCCACACGTGTGAGTGAGAGTTGGAAGTGATTGAATGCATGTAGTAGTGTGTTTTTGCCATAGGATTCAAGATTGATCTTGAATCTCAATCTAGTCTTGATCTTGGTGCATCTACACACCTTAGGAGATAACAAGTACATGTAGTGGACAGTCCACACGTGTGAAATTCAACATGGTATCAGAGCCTACCTAAGGTTACCATGCATTTTGATCCATCTAAGTGAAAACATTTTCATCAATCTTGAGCTAGAAGTTGTCAAGGCCCATTTTCCTAGCTATCTTGTTCAATCTTGGATCAAAAGAGATCAAAAGGACATTGATTGGGTCTGACCTGGTACTGTACGGAATCAGGTGCTCAGACACGTGTGAGGAACATCCAATTTCAGTTTGGAAGTTCTCTCTCATGTTTGATCCATTTATCTTGCTTGATAGCTTGTTTTGAAGCTATTTTTGTCTAGTCTCTGTTGCAATCAGCTTCATTCCATTTGGTTGAGCCAATCAAAAGTTATAAGCTTTTGAAGAGGGTTAGGTAGGGCACTTAGACCTGGGTGGACACATTTGGTTTGGTCAAGAGATTGCTTGGTTGATCCAAAATCACAGTTGTATGCTTGCCAATCTCATCTATATGTGATCTAGGCACTGTTTTGAGATCTTAGCCATTTTGTTTCATGCAATATCATTGTATTTGAGTCAAATTTGGTTTCTTAGTGTATTTCACACGTGCTAAGAGTGTTAGATCCTAACTTTGCCTATACTCCATCATTTGATGTGAAATAGATCTTGTTTTAGAGAGATTTGAGTAGCTAGTGAGAATCAATTCACAAATTGTTGTAAGATCTTTCATAGGAGCAGATAGTACTCAATTATTGGATCCTATTGAAAGTGTGTAACAACATTTATTGTTCATCATTTGAGTTTTCTTCACTTCAAATTTCTTCAATGGGTTCATCCTTGTTGGAACCAAGTGAAAGATTGACCACTTCAAATTATTCAATTTGGAAAATGAGGATGGAGTCCATCTTGATCCTTCAAGACGTGATGGACATAGTTCTTGGCCTTGAAGAAGAACCACAAGTTCTTCAAGAGGTTCAAAAATACAAAAAGAGAGCTAGGATGGCTCTCCACTACATTAAGATGAATGTCTCTAATGAGATATTGAGGGAGATAGGTACTTGTACAACAGCCAAAGAAGCTTGGGATTGTCTCAAGACTATCTATGAGGCTAAGAATACCTCTAGGCTTCTCACTCTTAGGAATCAAATCTTTCAAAGTAGCCAAAAGAGTGATGAGAGTGCATCTAGTTATGTTTTGAGAGTAAAAGATATTCATAGAGAGCTTGCTTGCATTGGTGATTCCATCAATCAAAATGAGCTAGTTCAAGTCATTCTCAATGGCTTGAGAAGTGAATTTGATAATCTTGTCCAATCCTATGCCATTAAGGAGGAGCTACCAAGTTTGGAGGCTCTCCAAAGTGTGCTAATTTCAGAAGAATCAAGACAAGAGTACAAGCTCTTGAGGATGGACAAGCTTTCTCTCACTCATAATGATGGCAAAGCTCTCTTTGCCAAGGATAAGCACAAAGAGAGGAGCAAGAACCAACATCAACAATCCTCAAGCAAGGACAAAGTCAAATCCAAAGACAAAGATGAGGAGGAAGATGATTCCTCTAATGCTTCATCATCCAAGCTCAAGAAGAAGAAGAAGATCAAGTGCTTTTATTGTGGCAAGAAAGGTCATTATGCCACCAATTTCTTCAAAAAGAAGAATCAACTCAAGCAAGCCAATATTACCAATGAGAAGGAAGACACTATTGCAAGTGATGGAGAGGGATCTCTTATGGTCTCTAGTTTCTCATCTACTCCTTTCAAGAAGGACGGCCTATGGTATATTGATAGTGGAGCCTCTTCACATATGTGTAGCTCCAAGGACTCTTTCTCTTCTATTGCACCTTATGATGGAGTGAAGAAATCAATATACACTGCAAATAATTTTGAATGTCCTATTGAAGGCATAGGGAACATTCCCCTGAAGCTTGCATCCTCTAAAGTTCTTTCTCTCTCTAGAGTTCTTTATGTACCTAAGCTTACCAAGAATCTTATTAGTGTTGGCCAATTGCTTAATAATGGCCTTGATGTAAAATTCAATGTTGATACTTGCACTATCAAGGAGAATGATGAGATACTTGCATTAGGATCTAGATTTGGTGGCATCTATAAACTAGATCCAAATGAGTATGTGAATGCTTGTAATGTTGCTCTTGTGAACAAGCTCTCTATGGATAAATTCTCCAAGAAGATCAAGCCTTGTGAGGCTTGTGCCATTGCTAAATCTCACAAAAAGCCATTTACAAGATATTCTATCAAAAGCAAGCATCCTTTGGAGTTAATCCACTCGGATGTGCATTTCTCATCAACTACAAGCAAGGGAGGAGCCACTTGTTTTGTTACTTTCATTGATGATTACACAAAATTCACTTGGATATATCTTCTTGCTTCAAAATCTATGGTGTTTGATCATTTCCTTATTTTCAAAGCTTATGTAGAGAAGCAATTCTCATTCAAGATTAAAGCTCTTAGAAGTGATGGAGGTGGTGAATATATCTCCAATAAATTTCAAGATTTTTGTGAGCTTGAAGGCATTAAAAGAGAGTTTTCTTGTGCCTACTCTCCATCTCAAAATGGAGTGACTGAGAGAAAGAATAGATCTCTATGTGAATGTGCAAAATCTATGAGAATTGAGGCATCTTTGCCCAAATATTTTTGGGGAGAAGCCATTAATTGTGCAAATTATCTTTGCAATAGGCTCCCACATATAGCTCTTGGAGGAAAGTCACCATATGAAATCTTATTTTTGAAGAAGCCTAAGGTTGATCACCTTAGAGTTTTTGGATGCTTATGCTTTGTCCATATTCCCTTGGAAACAAGGAAGAAGGAAGATCCTAGTGCATGCAAAGGGATCATGGTTGGATACTCATCCACCAAGAAGGCCTATAGAGTCTTTATACTCTCTACTTCTCAACTTATTGAAAGTAGAGATGTTGTCTTTCATGAAGATCAACACTCATCATTTGAAGAGGCCGAGATCAAGAAATCTATGGATGCATCATCAATTATTGATTTTGAAGACAGTCATGATGTGATGGGGTCGAGATTTGAAGAAGACTCTCCTCGGATTTTTTCACCAAGAAGATCCATGAGAGATAGATCCGAGCCTAAGAGGCTCTCATATGTTGACAAAGGCAAACAAGTGGATCTTGATTCCACTAATTATGTTTTTTATGTCTCTCATGAAGAGCCAAAGAATGTACAAGAGACACTCAATACCAAGGAGTGGTATGATGCCATGAAGCAAGAGTATGATGCATTGATCACCAACAATACTTGGGAGCTTGTGGATCCTCCTTCCAACAAGCATGTGATTGGTTGCAAGTGGGTATTTCGGATCAAGTTCAATCATGATGGCACCATCAACAAGCATAAAGCAAGATTATGTGCCAAAGGATTTGCTCAAATCCATGGTCTTGATTATGAGGAGACCTTTGCACCCGTTGCAAAGATGGTGACAATAAGAATTCTTATCTCTCTTGCTTGTTTTTTCAAGTGGAAGGTGTTTCAATTAGATGTATCCAATGCTTTTCTAAATGGTTATCTTGAGGAGGAGATCTATATGGAACAACCTCAAGGATTCATCAAGGATGAGTCCAAAGTGTGCTTGCTCTTCAAAAGTCTTTATGGACTCAAGCAAGCACCAAGATCATGGTATTCAAGACTTAACTCTTTTCTTATCTCACTAGGATTTACTCTTAGTGACTATGATCCTTCCATGTATCTAAAGTTTGTTGATAGCAATATTGTCATTCTTCTAATTTATGTTGATGACATTATTCTTTGTGGAAGTTGTATCAAGCTAGTTGATGAAACCAAGCTAGCACTTGGATGTGAGTTTAAAATGCAAGATCTAGGAGAGATACATTACATCTTAGGCGTAGAAATTGATTTTTATGAAAATCATGTCTTTATATGCCAATCTAGATATGCTCACTCTATGTTGAAAAAATTCCATATGGAAAATTCTAAGAGCATAGATACTCCAATGGAGCAAATTGTAAAAGATCCTAATAAAGGTGATGAAAGATCCTTTGAGGACATCACACTTTTTAGGAGTCTTGTAGGCTCCTTGATTTGGCTTACCATTACTAGGCCCGATCTTAGTTTTTGTGTGCACAAATTGAGTCAATTTATGCAAGATCCTAAGATCCATCATTGGAAGATGGCCAAGAGGATTCTAAGATATGTATCTTCATATTGTGATTATGGTCTACTCTATAAAAGTGAAGATCTATCCATTATTGGCTACTCGGATTCGGACTTTGCAAGTGACAAGATGGATCGAAAGTCTATTAGTGCATACACTATCTTTCTTGGAGGCAATCTAATATCTTGGCTTTCCAAAAAGCAAGATACTATATCTCTCTCTTCATGTGAGGCCAAGTACAAAGCACTCACTACAACTACCAAAGAAGTGCTTTGGATCAAGAGGTTATTAATGGAACTAAAGTGCATCAAGGAAGATGATCTACCAATGATCAAGTGAGATAACATCTCGGCCCAAGCTCTTGCCAATAATCCCATATTTCATGCAAGAAGCAAGCACATAGAAGTGGCACACCATTTTGTGAGAGAAAAGCTTATTGGAGGAGAAATATATTTGGAGCATGTCAACTCGTCCTCTTGTATTGCCGATCTACTCACCAAGCCTTTGAGCAAAAGTGCTTTCATCAAGCATAGATCTAATCTTGGAGTTATATCAAGATCAATGCTCAAATCTTCATAGATAATTTTTTAGGAGGAGTGTGAAGAATTGAAAAATATTATCTATGTTAGATATAGGGGTCTTATGTTTTTTACATCAAGCATCTAGGTGTAGGATGTTGATAGGAATAAATTTGGCATAGATGGCAAATTATGCATTTCCACTTGTAATGCCACTATTGAGCCAAAATAGAGTAAGAGGCTAAACACTTGCTAATTAGAGTGTAGACAAGTGTAAAGTTTTTGTTTGATGAATTCCAAGAGGTCCAATAGGATATAGAGGTGGAACCTTGTGAGGTCCAATAGGAAATTGAGGTGTGCTTGAATATAGTCCAATAGAATTAAGAGGTGCATAGATCAATGATCCAATAGGATCAAGAGGTGACAAAATATGGTCCAATCATAGTTAAGCATAGTGGTAGCTCGTGGACCTACTAGTATCATTGTACTCCTCATTTTGAAGTCAATTGATTTGGTGATTTCATGGATTTTGTGAGTTATTGGATTTCTAGCTTTCTCTCTCTACCCGAGAGCTCTTGATGCATTTTCTCTCTCTACCCGAGGAGAGCAGCTTGTTTTTACTTAGATTATTTTTTGAATACTTCCCACACGTGTGAGTGAGAGTTGGAAGTGATTGAATGCATGTAGTAGTGTGTTTTTGCCATAGGATTCAAGATTGATCTTGAATCTCAATCTAGTCTTGATCTTGGTGCATCTACACACCTTAGGAGATCACAAGTACATGTAGTGGACAGTCCACACATGTGAAATTCAACAATTTTGATTACGTAGCCAAACAGTAACAAAGCACCAGAAGAATAATTTGTCGTGAACAGCTAGACAAATTATATGTCATGAAAGATTCGCGAAGAGCTAGATTGAAATCGGTTGCAAATGATCGCGAAAGACAAGACTAAATATTAGTCGTCAACGGCTAGACTAATGATAACTCGCTAGAGACGGATTACCAGATTGAGAAACAGAAAAGTCAGACAAAATGAAAATAAGCATAGCAATATTGACACAAATCTAAACGCAAACAAAAGAGCTGTTATCAGATTAAGTATAGCAAAATATACATGTCAATAATGCGGTAGAGCACAAGACAATATCGGACGAAACCGCATGCTCTACAAAGTTAATTCAATCTGTAAGAGGAATGAACCTGTTACTGACAATAAAGAATCAATGCACAAGGCATCTACTTCGTCTATCTCTGATAAGCTTCTGATGCAATCACTTGATTTTTGTCTGAATACACAAATGGTATTTAGTATATATACACAATATTATAGATGTGCAGATGAAGAAAGTACAAAGTGGACATGTTGTTTGTAGGAGATCGTGGGTGGCTGCAGTCGTTGTCAGGTCTGTTAGTGCACTTGCATGGGGTGAGCGTGAAAAGGGCCTTTGCTGAAGTAAATGTTGGTGAAGATGCGAAAAATGCGTCACTCTGACGAAATGCCTTAGGTTATCATTCACAGGGTGCCTTTGCTTTTCCTAGTGCACCTTTGGTATTTTGTAAGGTAGTGTCACCTTTTTCACCTGTCACAAAACACGTGTAAAAACACAGTGAGTAAAAATGCAGCATGAATGGAGGCAGATTAAAATGGGATTTAGGAGAGTAGAAGAGATAAATCCAACACCCCCCCCTTAATCTGCATCTATGAATGCCTTGATCTTCAGACTAAGCAATGCAGTGCATTAACACTTAATGCTTGTGTGAATATATTTGCAACTATGTCTTGCGACCTGCAGTACGTTAAGCTTACCTCCTTGCTAAGAACCTTGCCCCTGATGTAGTGATATCTAATTTCAATGTGCATACTCCTAGAGTGAGCTCTAGGGTTGGCCGATAAGGCAATAGCACTCTGATTATCACAGAATAAAATTGTAGGGCTTTACTGATAACGTCTGACAGTAAATTTCTCAACAAAAACGCTTCTTTAATGGATTCAGAAGCAAAAGTGTGATAGAGGTTTGCTTATGACTATTCCATGAGATAGGACCGCCGTTGAAGAAGAATGTAAATCCAGATGTGGACTTACGATTGTCTACATCTCCTCCCCAACTTGCATCAGATATATCCACTAAGCTGATGAAGATTGTCATTGATGACATCTCCATAGCAGATGCACTGGTCCATGGTAGCTCGAATATATCTCATGACTCTTATGAGAGCCTTCCAATGGGTAATGCTAGGATTAGCCATATATTGGCTGAGTTATGAAGCCGATATTAGTTCAGAAGCTAAGAAGCTTGAGGAAACTAAAAAGATTAAGAAAGTAACGTTCTCAGATCCAATAATAAGTAATGAGATACCTAGAGATCCATCCCCACTTAGACGTCGTTCATATGATATAGTGGAAGATTTTGCCTCTAGAATGCCCAATATAATTTTCAAACAATTCTTAGAGGATAATCAATATTATAAGGAAGAGATTAAACAATTCTTACAAAGGAAAAAAAGAGAAGAAGAGCTAAGTTGCTATTGGTTGATGTGGGATTGGTAAGCCATAGTAAAGAAGGCCCACCTGAAATCCAGGTGATAATCAATGGCTGCATTTTAGATAGTGTACCCATAGATTCCGGATCTAGTGTAAATATAATGACTGAAGAGACAACATATGAGTTAAACATTCATTATAGAATAGTGCCTGCACTTAGACATCTGAGATTAGCATATGCAACTAGAAGGACTCCAATAGGGGAGTTGTCTCAGGTCGCAGTTTACATTGGCAAACATAAGTTTTTGATAGATTTCATTATATTAAAAACCACTAGGGAATCATCTTACAAAGTCTTATTAGGTAGATTGTGGCTATATTAAGTTGATGTTATTACCCACTAGAGGAAGAAGGAAATTACCTTCTGAGACCAGATGGTGACACTAGAAGAAAAAAGCCATAAACAGATTATTGTATCCTGGGAGAAGGATAAATATGAAGGCGTTCAGAAGATGAAGGAGTTCAGCGCATGATGACAGACATTTTTCAAAATTTTTTGAGGAAATTCTTAGAAATCTTTCTTTGATGGAAAACAAGTAGATTCTACAATCTCTACACTACCATTATTAATGTCATTGAAATAGGATAATCTTTGGTCCTTACATTGGAATGATCATGCTCAAAGCAAGTGGACCCAAATATTTTCAATACAAATGATGTTTCATCTTTTATGACACTATTCAAACTATTACAAAAATAGTTATCCAATGAAATTGCTTTATCAACAACAAATGGAGATTTGAAAGCATCAACATTAATTGTCTTGTCATACAAAGTACTAAACATCATAGATCTTAAAGATAGGCAACAAGTCACTCTATGTCTACTAATATTATCCAAAAAGTATTCAAAGATAGTAGACTCTCCAATGCTCACCATCCTTGCAAGATGCACACTCATGCATTTTGATGACTCGGCCATTATCATTGAGGACTCCCTTGGAACTCTCATGCTTTGAGGCTCAAGATCTTCCTCCTTTTGATGCTCCTCTTCAATGCAAGAAAGATCACACTTCTCCAAGATCTCCTCTTGAGGGATCTCCTCCTTTGCCAAGCTCATTCTTTCAATGTGTTTACTCCTAGAGTGAATTCTAGGGTTGGCCGATAAGGCAATAACACATTGATTATCACAGAATAAAATTGTAGGGCTGTACTGATACAGATTAACGTTTGACAGTAAATTTCTCAACCAAAACACTTCTTTAATAGACTGAAAAGCAGCAATGTATTCAGCTTCTGTAGAAGAAAGTGTGATAGAGGTTTGCTTACAACTATTCCATGAGATAGGACCGCTGTTGAAGAAGAATGTAAATCCAGATGTGGACTTACGATTGTCTACATCTCCTTTCCAGCTTGCATCAGAATATCCACTAAGCTGATGAAGATTATCATTGCTGACATCTCCATAGCAGATGCATTGGTCCATGGTAGCTCGAATATATTTCATGACTCTTATGAGAGCCTTCCAATGGGTAATGCCAGGATTAGCCATATATTGTCTGAGTGAGCTTACTGCAAAAGAGATATTTGGTCTTGTACAGACCATTGCGTACATGAGAGATCCAAGTATCGATCGATAAGAATACTCCCTCATTTGCTCTTCTTCTTGCTTGGTCTGGGACATCGGTCCTTTGACAAATGCAGGCCTAGATCCATCGGTGAGTGAGCTAATTTACAACTCATTAGATTGTATCTGTTAAGAACATTGTGAAGATACCTTTGTTGAGTGATGTAAATCAGTCATTTCGCTCTATCTCTGTGGATTTGAATGTCCAGATAGAAGTGAGCTTTGTCTAAATCAGTCATGTCAAACTCTAAAAACATCATCTGCTTAGAATCCTTGACCAAATTGGTATTGTTGCTGAAAAGCAATGTATCATCCATGTATAAGGTGATGGTAATGAAGGATTGCTGCACTGACTTGGAATAGACGTTGCAATCAGTAGTTCTTGGTTTGAATCCTTGTTCGATGAGGAATGTGTTGATCATCTAGAACCAAGCTCTGGCAGATTGTTTCAAGCCGTAAAGTGCTTTGTGGAGTTTACAGACATGATTCTTCATACCTTCCAAAACGTATCCTTTGGGCTGGATTATGTAGATATCTTCTCGTATAACTCCATTCAGATAGGTTGTTTGTACATCAAGGTGACGTACTTCGAGGTCGGTAGTTGCAGCATAAGACAATAGCATTCGGATCGATGAATGTTTGACTACTAGACTAAAAGTCTCGCTGTAGTCGACGTTCGAAATCTGAGTGAATCCTTGTGCTACCAATCTTGCCTTCCTTCGATCAATTGCTCCATTGGCATTGTATTTGATCTTGAAGATCGATTTGCAATCAATGATATTGCAGCCAATAGGAGCTTCGACTAGTGACCATGTCTGGTTCTTGATCAAAGAGAATACTCTCTGTCTATAGCTCCTCTCCAGAGATCAGAGTCTGGTTGGCTGAGTGCCTCTTCGACTGTAGTCAGTTCTTGTATCAAGAGACATGCAGACTCATGAGTATACCTTGTGGGCTGTGTCCGCACTCGGCTTGATCTTCTAGGAGGATTCGACTGATGAACCACTCATGGGACTTGTTGCTGGGTAGCAACAACGTCTTCGTCTGATTTGCTGTCACAAAGTGGGTCGACAATAGACACGCCTGAGCCAGAAGCTCAAACTGTTGTGTCAATGAAAGGTGATGAAGGTTCTCCTAGAGCAATATCCTTGCCTTTGAGGTCTACGAACTGATCCTCGATAAAGATGGTATCCCAACTATACAAGATTTGCTGGGTATCAGGATCATACAGCTTGTATGTATTATCAGATGGAGTATATCCAATTAGGATGGTCTTGAGACCTTGGAAGTACAATTTCTTCCTCGTGTCTTTTGGGATCTACGCGTAGCAACGCACCCAAATACTCTTAGGTTCTTCATAGAAGGCTTAGAGCCTGTCCACACCTCGTGGGGTGTCTTGCCATAGAGGGCCTTGTTCAGACATCTGTTCTGGATGTAAGCTGTAGTGGAGACAGATTCGGCCCAGAATCTCTTGGGCAGCGATGCATGCGCTAGCATATATTTGCCTGATTCAACCAGAGTATGGTTCTTCCTCTCGGCTAAGCCATTAGACTGAGAACTGTAAGGAGTGATGAATTGCTGCTCAATGCCTTGGCTTTTTCAGTACTCCTTATACTCGATAGAGATATATTCTCCACCATTGTCTGACCTTAGAGTCTTGATTGTCCGTCCAGTCTCTTTTTCTGCACGCTCCTTGAAGATTTTGAAGCAGTTGAAGGCTTTTGATTTCTTCTTTATAAAATACACCATAATATTTTTGGAAAATTCATCAATAAAAGTTATAAATTACTTTGCATCCTTCAGCGAAGGATTTTTCATCGGGCCACAAATGTCTGAATGTACAATGTCTAGAAATCTTCTAGCAATATGCTGATGGCTTGATTTTAATGGTTTCCTAGTCTGTTTACCAACTAGACAGTCTTGATAGATAGGTAACTCGACTTTATCTCGAGGATAGTCGAGATCAAGAACAATAGATTGTCTAGACATTTATTGTACAACAACATGATTCAAGTGACCAAGTCTATAATGCCAAAGTAAACTTTTATTTGCATGAGTAGAAGTACTGAACACCTGACTAGAGGTAGAAAAACAATGACTTAGTTTATACATGTATCCATGTCTCTTTTCGAGTGCCAGGATCTTGTCTATCCTATCAACTACTTTGCACTGATCACATTCGAATTCTACTCTATGTCCTAGATCTGTGATTTTGCTTACGGAGAGCAGATTCGTAGACAAATTTGGTAGATATAGGACTTTAGAAAGTAGCTTGCAAAGCTTAATCTTACAGTACCTTCACCTTTAATAGCTTGTGTGAAATTCTCGCCAAGATGAACATATTTCTGTGTACTGTAAGTGTATAGGACTCAAAACAGCCAATAAGGCTGGCCATGTGCTGAGTGGCTCTGGAATCCAAGAACCAAAAACTGTCGACGGATGCTTCTTGATGGCTGGTCATGAAGGCATCATGATCCGATTCTTGAATAGGCTATGGAGCTTCTGCAGCTGCATTTGCCACTTGATTCGACTGTCCCTTGCTGTTGTTCTTTGCTTGAAGTATCCGACAGTCTTGAATTTCGTGGGTATTTCGCTTGCAGTATGTGTAGAACAACTTTTTCTTCATCTACGGATTCGATTGTTCTTTGTGCTGTGATGGTTTCTGGTCTGGCTTTAATTGCTTCGGGCCTTTCTTCTACTTCTGCTTAGTGGTGCTCTTGTTGGTGTATAAAGCGTGAAAATCAACTGAGGAACTTGAGCTTTCGTTCCTCCGCTTATCTTCTTGCAACAACATAGTAATGACTCTCGAAAGAGTCAGTTCTGGATGAGTCATGATGATCATCACCCAGCTGTCGTATGAGCTTGGCAAGCTAGTAAGCAGTTGCATCACTGCGTCTTGATCGTCTATGACAGATCCGACAGCGACCATTTGCCTTAGCAGGTTCTTGAACTGATTAATGTGATTCTGTAGAGAATCACCATTTGTCATCTTGAGTGAGTAAAATTTCTTCCTGAGATGTAGCTTGGAAGCTATATCTCGCACTTCGTATAGTGTACTCAAGATGTCCCAGATTTCTTTTGATGTTTGAGCCTCGGATACATAGCCAATCTGGGTATCCGTGATGTTGAAGATGATCAGCACGAAAGCCTTTCCATCCTTCAGCTTCCATATGGTGATTGCTGCATCATCTGCTTCGGGTTTCCCTTCTGCACCTGTAACAACGTCATACAATTTCTTTAGCCATCAGTACAGTTTTCATCTTAAATTTCCACAGATGGTAATTGGCTCCATGAAGCTTTTCCATGATGGGACTGGCTTTCCCTTGGGAATCCATGTGGAAGATTAGTCTAAGTGATAGGTAAAACTATTAGTGACTTAAGTATGAAAATCTAATACAGAATTACAGAACAAGAAGACAATTACTCTATCGGCTAGTAGAGTCTTGTACTGGGGAAGCTTATCAGGCTACGAAAATAGCTCTAATACCATGTTCTAAGAAGGAGAGTGTGTGAGTGTGAGAGACGAAAATAAATAGCTCGAAAAGAAAACGAACACGAAAAAGAAGTGAACTCAAAAATGGAACGAGAAATGAACTCGAACAGAATGTGTTCATGTGCAGCAGAATGAGCTATATTACTTCTTCCCTAAGCATGACTACGCATATAAAAAACAACAAAACGTTAGTGATTGAAATCACGGTCATTCTGATTACGTAGCCAAAGAGTAACAAAACACCAGAAGGACAATTTGTCGTGAAAGATTCGTAAAGAGCTAGATTGAGCTTCACTGATAATCAGTCGTGAATGATTCTTTCTATAGTTGGCAAAGTGTCTTGGATGGCAAAACTTTGAACAAAATTTGCAAAGTCATCTCCTAGACCATTAAGAACAATTTGTACAAGCTCTCCATCATGAATCTTCTCTCCAATGGAAGCCAACACCCTATTTAGAAACTTGATTCTAAGTACATAATCATGTGCACTCTCCTCACTTATTTCATGCTTTGCAAAATTTGATTTCTAAGCATGAGAACCCTCGAAGTGTTACTAGATTCATAGACTGATTTTATAGACTCCCAAGCCTCTTTAGCACTTTTACATGATGATACTTCCCTCCAAAGATCGTTGCTCACATTCATTTTCACACAATGAAGTGCTAGACTAGATCTCTTTTTGTATCTCACTAATTTATGTGCACCTTGAGGTTCATATTCATCCTGAATCAGAAACTCATAAAGGTCTTGGAGCACCAAAAGTGACTCCATCCTAACCTTCCAAATAGCATAATTTGTAGAATTCAATCTTTCGCTAGCTTCTAGAAGGTATGCTCCAGCAGATCCCATCTTACTAGTGACTTCTACAAACAAGAAATAGATTTGATTGACTTGAAACTCACAAAGGTCTCACACTTGCAGTGTTTCACTCAGATTTGACTTCTTATCCAACAGATGGACTTATAATCACAATTCTATCACTCCCTCACAAAGCTGGAATGAAAATAAGATGAAGTGAAAACTACTTTCAAACAAATCTTGCCAAGAAATGGATTTGATTGTCACTAGAAACTCACTAAGGTCCCTCTCTTGTAGTTTTTGTCAATTTTCAGAGAAAAAGGACAAATATTGATTATACTATCAATCATTAAGAGTTATTGATTGCTTAATCCAAAGATCTATCAAGTTCTAGATGTTAGATCTTGATCTAGATGCTTTACACTATGATTTAAGCAAGAGCAATGGATCAAATGATCAAACACATGAATGGGCGGCCTCACACGTGTGGAGGACAGTACCTGTACGACCTGTTTACAGAGAGTAAAGTACATTAACTTACAAATGCATTTCATTCATCAAAACTCAAGACAAATGTGGAAATCTCAACAAAACTAGAATTTGCCAATGTCACATCAACTTCTCATTGAAATGGTTGATCTCTTTATAGATCAAGTACATCCATTACCTGTGTACTGTCCAGCAAGCCTTCACACGTGTGAAGAGTGCCTAGTCATCCAGATCCACCAATGGGAGCCATATGTGCTTATTTCCCAAAGTTGACTATTCTCTTTGGCTAGAAAACAAAAAGCTAGTCTTCCACATTTATAGGAATATTCTCTATAAAATAGGATCTAATGGAATCTTCCTATCTTATCTTCTAGAAGATTATCCACACGTGTGAATGGTATCTTGACATGTGTGAGTAATAACTCATTCACATGGAAGTCCAATCTATTTATAAAAAGTTTGACCAATTTGACCATTTTCAAGATTCTACTCAAAGGTCAATTTCACACTAGTGTAGATCAAGCTAAAACCAATCTAACTTAATAAAAAAGACTTATGTACTAAACTCCACCGTGTGAGATCCTATCAAGCTCAAATAACTTGAGATCTACAAGATACAACAAGTTGGAAGTGATATTTTAACACTCCTCCTCACTTCTAACTTGGCAAGTCTAATGTACACATATCTACAACTCCAAGAGCATTTCTTAACTTAAAAAATGAATCTTTAGCCAAAGATTTGGTTAAGATATCAGCTATGCACTCGGATGAAGACACATGATGAAGTTGGACCTCCTTGGATTGCACCTTCTCCCTCACAAAGTGATGAGCTATCTCAATATGCTTTGTTCTAGCATGGAAGATCGGATTGGTAGCAATTTGTTGAGAAGCTTGATTGTCACAATAGATGCAAGGGACCTCCTCGGCCTTTAGTACTTGAAGTTCTACCAAAACTCTTCTTAGCCATAGGAGTTCTTTGGTTGTTGAAGTCAATGCCTTGTACTCGGCTTCACAAGAGGAAAGAGAAATTGTATCTTGCTTTTTGGAAAGCCAAGATATCACTCCTCCACAAAGAAAAGTGACAAATGCACTTATGGATCTTCTATCCATCTTATCTCCTGCAAAATCTGAATCCGAAAATGCTCTCAAGTACAAGTTAGATTCTTGATAGAGAATGCCAAAAAATCTAGTAGAAGAGACATATCTAAGCACTCTCTTGGCATTTTTCCAATGATGCATCAAGGGACCTTGCATATATTGACTTAACTTGCTTACACTATAACTCAAATCTGGTCTAGTGATTGTCAAATAGATTAAGGAGCCTATTAGCTTCCTAAAGAGTGTGATGTCCTCAAATGATGCTTCATCACAATCATTAGTAACTATACAAGTTTGTTCCATAGGGGTGTCAGTCCCTTTACAATCTTTCATGCCAAACCTCTCAAGAATGGAAGTAGCATACTTTGATTGACTTATAGAAGTAAAATCACTACCTCTAGTAACTTCTATTTCAAGTATGAGCTTAAGAAGTCCTAGATCTACCATCTTGAATTCACTAGACAAGGAAACTTTAACATTTCTTATGCCTTCACCATCATTTCTTGCCAATATGATATCATCAACATAAAGTACTAAAATGATGATCTATCCATCATTACATTTGATGTACAAGGAAGGCCCATAAGAGCTAATCACAAATCCAAGAGAGTAGAGAAAATCATGCAATCTAGAGTACCAAGCTCTAGGTGTTTGCTTCAAGCCATATAGGCTCTTCCTTAAGTGGCAAACCTTGTCCTCCTCACTATCCTTGATGAAGCCCTTGGGTTGCAACATGTATATTTCCTCCTCCAAGTAGCCATTCAAAAAAGCATTTGTCACATCCATTTGATAGATATTCCACTTGAATAAAGTAGCAATACAAATGATCAATCTAATGGTTACGAGTTTTGCTATAGGAGCAAATGTTTCTTCATAATCTATGCCTTTAGTTTGAAGAAATCCCTTTGCAACCAATCTAGCTTTGTACTTACTTATGGATCCATCTTGATTGTACTTTAATCTATAGATCCACTTACATGCAAGTGGCTTCTTCCCATATGGAAGGTGTACAAGATTCCAAGTTTGATTATCTATCAAAGCATCAAACTCTAATTGCATTGCATCTCTCATAACATGATGGCTCTTCAAGCATTGTGGTTAGAAAAGAGTAAGAGGTAGAAGGAGATGTGTCTTCCCTTTGCTTTCCTTTCTCAAAGTATGTGAGCCTTGAAGGCTTGGCCTTGCTCCTTGTGGATCTTCTCGGCTCCTTTGGCACTTGATTTTGATCTTCCAAAAGATCATTTTCAAGAGGCTCCTCCTCGGGTGTTGCAAGATCTTCATCACCTAAGAGATTAGATGAATTTGGAGACAACTTGTAACTTTGAGATTCATCAAACAAGACATCCTTGCTAGCTTTTACTTTCTTTGAAATAGGATCAAATATCCTATATCCTTTGTTATTTTCACTATAGCCTACAAATATTCGCCCACACGTGGAAAGTACGAATTTTGACCCCTACCAAGTTTGGGATCAAATATCCTCACCCAAATCAAGTTTCTAGCTTGCCCTCTCAATACTAGTTTTTAGCACCAAAACTTGCTAAAAATGGATTTGCATTTAATGAATGGGTAATGCTCTTGTACTTGGATCTGATACCATGTGAAAGTACTATACTTTAGGACCATAAATGGATCTACAAAAGATCCACAAGAGTGATTGGATGCTTGCTTAACAATCTATCAAAAAACTAGACACAAAAAAGTTGATCTAGATTGGCAATTTGACAAACAACAAGCATTAACAATCAAAAGCATTGATCAACATTGAAATACAAGCCCACACGTGTGTAATACAGGATGTAGTACGACCTTCAAGCTGAGAAATAAGTAGAAATTCATGTGGTTGCATTTGGATCACAAAAACTCAATGTACATAGTAAACTAGCTTGAGATTGCCAATGAGCTCCAAAAATATTCTATCTTATCACTATGGGAGCTTGGAATACATAGCAAATTCGAATTCCTTTGTGAAGTTAGGTGGATTTCCAGCATGTAATAAGGAAGTTCACTCATCCTTTTTGCCCTAAAATGAAACCCTAGTCTATTTCCTAGAGTCATGCTTGGTAGATAGCTAGTTGGTCAATTTTTCACATTAAATCTAGGATTTAGGTCCTATAAACTAGGAATCACATGGACTTGACCTAACCTACATTAGGATTGTATTTCAACGTGGCATCTTGGCCTCACATGTGTGGAATCCACTTATGTACAAAATTTACATTATACTACATGGGTTTTTATCAAGCTAGATTTGCCAATTTTTGGTAATTCTTCACACAACTGACTATACCAGATTTGTGCCTGCTGACGCAAAAGACCTGGTAGGATTCTAACCATATCCTCATCATTGTTTTCCTTATTGGCTATAGTAATTGACTCAAATTTTGATAAATAGCTATCAACATCGTCAGATGATTACCCTTTGAAGAAGTCATATCTGATTTTGGTAGATGTGGGTGGCGTTGGGTTTGCCATATTATCGGGTGGTGAATTAGGTGGTGGATCAGGTGGATCAAGAGAATCAGATGACTTGAAACTATGTTCAGACAATGTAGATTCAAAAAATGATTCACACTCTTGTTCAGATTCTGGTTCTGATGGTGGATCAAAATCTTGTTTGGACTCAGATTCAGAACTATGTTCGGAAGAAGAAGATGATTTTCTTTGGAGGAGCAATCTGATGGCAAGCTAGATGGCATAGATGAGGATTTTGTATATTGATTTCCAATCTCCCGAATTCCCTTATTGGATTGATTTTGTAATCTCGGATTCCGAACTAGACATTGAGGTGTTGGATGTTCTCCAAAACAATAATGGCACTGGTCCAGTGGTCGGATCTTCCGATTGGCAATTTGTGGTTTTGGGAGGTAATCAGATTGACTGCACATCTCATCTGTGTCACTGACAACTTGCATCTGATCGTCTGTGTTGCTAGTACCTTGGCTAGCGTTGTTTGTGACATCTTGTGGATTAGATGCTCTATCATCCCTGATTGTTTGAACGTTGGATATGGGCTGTGATGGTGTGTGCAAGATCTGTGCTTCTGCAATAACGGCTGCCTTACAGAGTATTTGGACTAGTATATGTTGTAAAGGGTGACATACCAATCTTGATCTCGTGCGATAATCCGGCATAGAAAAATGCCAGTTTGTGGTAACTAGGAAGACCGGAATTCCAATCTCCCGTCATCTTGGCAAATCGTGCAGTGTAGCCCTTGAGAGTTTCTCCGGAAAGCATCGAGATTTGGGCAAGCTGCTCATACATTGCCATGGCCTGCTGTGTGCAAGGTGAAGGTGATATGGAGTGGTGTGGTGATGTACGAGAGAGAGATTGGGAGATGCAATTTTTGAAATGTATATGAGGGAATTGATGATGAGGAGATGGAAGAGGAAAAGAAAAGCATAAATATTCCTTTGTCTAGAACATTCACGGTTTGGGCAAGGGTAGATTTTTTAAATAAATTCAATAATGCCCTTCCAGTGAAAGTCTTATGACGAGGGATGACAATTAATAAAGTACTTATGTAGGTTTTTTTGGCAAAGGGTTAGTTTTGCTTCAAAAAACTACTTTTCGACACTTCCCCGCAAGTTTATAGAAGGATTTTTCAATACCAACTATAACTCGTTTTAGCCTTGGCGGTCTTGGGAGGAGTCTATCAAAGACAAAGTCACTCACCAAAGAGGCTTGGGCTAAAATTATTATAATATAGAAAAGGGCCTTTGACAGTCATGGGAGGAGCTATCAAAGATAGGGTCGCTTCCCAACGAGGCTTATGGCCCAATTCATTTATTTTTTATTTTTAATAGAAAAATAAACCCTTGCAGATTTCTCTATGTCCTGGTCTCAACGAGATGGAACTTCAAAGGCCTCTACAAAAGTTTGTTGTTTTTTTTTTTTTTGACAACAAATCCTTGCAGATTTCTCCTGGTCTTAGTGAGACTAAGATGAAACTTCAAAGGCCTTTACAAAAGTTTGTTGTTTGTTTTTTTTTTTTAGAGAAGAGACTACGGTAAAAAAACAGCGGGGGTAACTAGATCGTCAAAAAGTTATAGCAGATAAAACATGAAATAAAAAAACACAACTTCGAAAAAGACCTCAAAGATAACGTAAAAAGAGAAGACAAAATAACTAAAATTATATAAAAAAAAATTAAGAGGTGAGGAGAAGAGAAGGAATGGTATACGCAGGAGAATGGAGAGCACAGTTTGGGATGCGGGTTCCTAGAGTGCGACAGTGAGAGAAAAGAGGAGGGAGCGGAGCAGGTAACCGGGGGTGGGGAGAGAGAGAGAGAGCAGGCAGGCAGGCAGACAAGGAGGTGCAAGCAGAGAGGTGGAAGAGGTGGAGCGTAGGGAGGCAGGGAGGTGACGCGATGAATGAGGTGAAGGAGGTGGAGCGAGCAGGGGGTTGCGAGCAGGGAGAAGCGAGGGAGGTGAAGGGGGAAGGAGACAACGAGCAGGAGGTGAAGGAGGGAGGAGCGAGCAGAAGCAGCAAGCGAGCAGGGAGAAGGAAGAGAAGACAACGAGGGAAGAGAGGGAGCGGATCAGCAAAGAGAGGGGAAAAGAGAGAGAGAGAGCAAGGGAGGGAGGTGAAGCGAGCAGGGGGGGAAGCGGAGGAGAGAAGAAAGCAGGGAAGGGAGGTGGAGCAGGCAGGATGGCTGGCTATGGAGGAGACGAGCAGTTGGCAGGAAAGGAGGGACGAGCAGCAGGCGAAGGCAACAGGGAGGTGAGCTAGAGCAGGAGAGTGAAGGGGGGCAGGTGAGGAGAGAGGGAGTGGAGCATGGAGTGTGGAGCAACAGGGCAAGAAGGGAGACATGGAGCAGGCAAGGCAGAGAAAAGTGCGGAGCAGGTTGCAACAAGGAGGTGAGCGGAGGAAGGAGCGAGAGAGGGAGCGGAAGGGGGGAGATGGAGGTGAGGAGCAGGGGAAGGGAGCTGAAGGAGGCGAGCAGTGAGCAGGAGGGAAGAAGCGAGCTGAAGGAGGCTGGAGGGTGCGAGCAGGGAGAGTAGGGGAGGGAAGAGCAGGGATCGAGAGGGGGCGAGAAGGGAAGTGGAGCAGCGAGCAGCAAGCGAGAGGGGGAGGGAGCGAGGCAAGGAAAGACGGAGGAGCAAGGAGCGAGAAGGGGGGAGAGAGTGGAGTTGTAGGCAAGGGTGGAAGGGAGGTAGGCAAGGCAGCGGGAGGTGAAGGAGCGAGGAGAAGGGAAGGAAGGGAGCGAGAATGGGAGAGAGAAGAGAGAGATTTGTGGATTTTTTTTTTTTCAAAAAGAGGGTGGATCCATATCAAAACTAAGATTATGGCAATACAATAATTAAAAACACTGGGCAATTTTAAAAAATCTTACTCAAAATTAACTACACAATATATAGCTTAAAAAACAAAATTAATCCCTTGAGGGCTTGGATTTATGGTAATGAAAATGGAAGATTTCGGAGAATGGAAAAAAGAGGAGGTGAGGGGGAGGAAGCAGAAAAGAGTGGAGAAGAGTGGAGAAAGAGAATCAGCTATGCGATGAGCAATGTTGATGCTCCCCGACAACGGCGCCAATTGTAGTCGTCGATTGTAATATAGGGGTCCGTTCACTAAGAGCCGCCCGTGCACACCTGCAGAGAGAGAGAGAGAGAGAGAGAGAGAGAGAGAGAGAGAGAGAGAGAGAGAGAGAGAGAGAGAGAGAGAGAGAGAGAGAGAGAGAGAGAGAGAGAGAGAGAGAGAGAGAGAGAGAGAGAGAGAGAGAGAGAGAGAGAGAGAGAGAGAGAGAGAGAGAGAGAGAGAGAGACGAATCCTTTCGCTTCATGTTTCGGTTTGCTTCGCTTCGCTGCACGATCACTTCGCTATAAGGGTAAATCAAGTACAGAGCTCACCTGGGTTTCGTTTTGTTTTGTCTCGTCTCATCTCGTTACTGAGCTTGATTGATCTTGTTGCGAATTCTTTTGTTTCATTTTGCGAGCTGTACTTCCAACATGAATCAATGTCAGTGCTCGTTTAAGTTTCGCTTCGTTTCGTTTCATTTTCATTTAGAATTCGTCTCGTTTCGTTTGGTTGTGTTACAGAGTGCTGCTTGATCCAAGTCAAACAGAAATAGTTCAAGTGTCACGAAAAGTTTCGTGAATCGTTCGTGATTTAATTTTATCAGTTTGTCACTAGAGATTTTCTAGCTAGAATTTGCATTTTCTGAGTGCACCTTTTTTTGCATCAGAGTGCATTTCTTTCGCACCATCCTAGCGTAAACCAGACTGTTAAGGCTTGATTGGAAAGCCAGCAGGAGGGTGACCTACTACAAATTGATCGCTCAAGAAAAGCCCAAGTCACGAAAAAATTATAGCATTCCAAAGTTCGTCTGATTTTTGGGCCAAAAAACAAAAAAAAAAGGTTTTGAGAGTTGTAAACTCATATTTGCCGGTAATTTTGACTTCTAAGCAAGTGGATAGCCTCCAACATTGCAAATATGGATCCATTAGGAGGTGCAAGCACATATTTTTTGAGAATCGAAGAAGTGGCAGCCAAGGTGGATGCCATGGAGGTGATTTTACAACAAATTCTCGACCAACTAAAGTCGGCTAAATCTCCACAGGAATCTAAAAGGGTTAGTGGAACGGCTATGGTGGCTGTTGAGCCTGTGACAGTTGAGAAAGAAGTTGAACAACCATCAAAGATGCGGAAATTGCCCACAATTAAAGATTTGAAACCGCCAAAATACACAAGAGCAGTTGCAGTATGCAACACCAATGCAGTCGAGAATTGGATTCAAAAGTGGGAAGAGGCTTTTCAGATGTGTGGTATTGATGATGATGAATAGAAGATTGCAGAAGCCACATATCGCTTGCAAAAGATGGCACAACGTTGGTGGCATAAAATTGAGAAGGATAATTTGGTGCCTGCAACTTGGGATCAGTTCAAGTAGATGTTTGCTGAGAATTGGGTGCCATTAGATGAAAAGAATCAGGCGATGCAAGCCTAGTCAAGCCTCAAACAAGGCAATGCGTCCGTACAAGAATATGCGGACAAGTACAGAGAAGCACTGATGCATATATTAGAAGAAGTGCCAATGTTTTTGCAAGTATTCCAGTTTGTGGAGGGCTTGCGTGAGATCCTTAGGCCTTTTGTGAGAAAGGAGCAAGCTCCAAGCCTCCATAGGGTGGTAAAGATGGCCCTATACTATGAGGATGGGAAAAAGGCCAAGGAGATTGAGACACTTGTTACTAAAGGGTTTCAGCCTTGGGAAAAATGAAAGTTCAAGAAGTGGAAGGATCAATCCTCCCAGGAACAAGTTCGGGGTGCCAAGAAGAGTAAAGGTGCAAGAGACTCGAAAGACAAAGGATGGCATGGGACGTCCCAATGTCCAAGGGGGCCAACGCTTTTTGACACTATCGTCGCAAAGTGGAATGATCAAAGAAGGCAAATCTTTGTTTTGGATGTTTGGAGCGGCATAGGTGGAAGGACTATTCTCATAACCCTTCACGGACCACCTACAACTTACAAGTCGAGGAAGCAGATCCAATGAAGATTGAGGAATTGAAACAAGAAGAACCTCCAGATGTTCCAAGATTAATGAATATGTTGGTGATTCGAAAGATTAATGAATGTGTCGGTGATTCAGTTCCTTTGCCACGCCTATCAAGAGCGGCATGGGTATCAATTTCCTTGTACTTCTTTGATTGTTATGCGTGGACAGTTGTGTGGTAGAGATGTCTTGATTCTATTTGAAATTGGGTCCTCACATAACGTTATCAGCTTCGCTTTGATTAAATGGTTACGAGTGAGCACAGAACCATCCTTGTACCAGTACACAACCGAGATGGCTGATGGAAAGGGTGCTGAAGTTTGGGATGCCAGGGTTGTGGGTATGCCTCTAACCATTCAAAGCTACACTGAGGAGTTAGATTTTGAGATTACCCGTTTGGCTCGCTTTGATGTGGTGCTTGGAATTTGTTGGCATGTGGCTAAGAAACCCTACATCGCTTCGGATACTCTTGTGTATGAGTTCCAGCACGATGGTAGGATTCACTCCTTGCGTGGAGAGTCTAATATGCCTCCAGAACCTTTGATTACGACGACGCAGCTGCGTAAGGTTCAGTGTAAGTGCATGTATGTTTGTTTCTTGTATGATATGTATGTTTCTGCTAATGAGTCTGATGTATGCCAAGAACAAACTAACCTTACTAAGAACCTAGATCGTCAAATTAGGGAGGGGTTTCTTGATGTCTTCACGAATGAACTTCCATCTATTTTACCGCCTAAGAAAAATGTGGAGCATAGAATCGAGTTAATTCCTGGATCATCTCCTGTTAATAGAACACCTTATAGAATGAGTTTGAAAGAGGAGGACGAGGTCAGAAGCATGATTGAAGACTATCTTGCCAAGGGACAAATAAGACCTAACTTCTCCCCCTTTGCCTCTCCGATCATTCTGGTAAAAAAGAATGATGGGTCTTGGAGAATGTGTGTGGACTATCGAGGGTTGAACAAGATTACTGTTAAGCATCGATATCCTATGCCACGTATAGATGATCTTTTGGATGCCCTCCGTGGTGCTACAATGTTTAGCAAAATTGACCTAAAGAGTGGTTACCACCAGGTGAGAGTTCGAGAAGAGGATGTGCCTAAAACTGCCTTTTCGGACTTGTTTTGGACACTATGAATTTTTAGTTATGCCCTTTGGATTGACTAATGCCCCTGCAACATTTATGATGTTAATGAACGATGTGCTTAGACTGTTTATGGGCAAGTTTATGGTTAATTTTGTTGATGACATACTTGTTTACAGTTGTGGTGATGCTATGCATGTTAATCACCTTAGAACTGTGTTATCAACTTTGAGGGAAAACACATTGTTTGCTAATGATAAAAAAAGTGAATTGTTTAAAAAAGAAATAACATATTTGGGTTTTATAGTGTATAAAACCGGATCTGCAGAAAGTTGTTATTCTTTTTGCTTGGCCTGTTCCTATAGATTTGATGACACTAAGAAACTTTCTAGGGTTGGCTGTGTTTTATCGTAAAGGTGTGAAGAATTATTCACACATAGCTGCACCATTGATCGATATGTTATAGAAAAATAAATTGAAAGAATGGATGGAAGTTCAGCAGCAAAGTTTCGATGCTTTGAAACAAGCTGTGGCTGACACTGTCACTTTAAAAATTGTTGACCCTCAAAAACCATTTGTTGTTATGCTCATTGGGACACTTGGTCCAGTGAATGAGTGACACATGTTAGGGTTGATCGGTCAACATGACACGTGTCACATGCTCACTGGGACACTTGGTCCAATGGATGAGTGACACACGTCAGCCTACTCACTTGCCTATGTGTCAGGGTACTGCCAAGTGGAAGCGTCGACTGTGCATGGAGTTGGCCATGTGTCGAGATTTAGGAAGGGTCAGAGTTAAGGGGTGCTTGAGGATTGTGTATAAGTGAGCCTAGAGAGAGGCATTCCTCATCATAATCTATGCAGCAAAGGCTGGGAGGAAACAAGGCAACCAACTCCATCTTGTGTTAGACGTGATTTGATGCTTGTATGTGCAGGAAATTAGCAAAGTTTGAAGAGAAGATCAGAGAGGGAGTCTGACACACCCCAGGTCAAGCTCTAGCAGCTGACATGGTCCAGACTTAATCAAGCTCGAGAGGCTTAGTCTATTCATCTGAACTTGCTTTGTGATTTGTCCTTGGCACACCAAGAAAGCTGTCAAAAAAATGTCGCGAAAATGAATATTTTACCAATGTTTTGACTCCCAAAGCTTTAGAAAGTGTACCTCCTTCAAACCAATACACCCCATAAAGAGTTTTAGCTCCACCTAGCCATGGAGGGTGGGGCCATGCATGAACATGAGGGAAGGGGTGTAAGCATGGAAAGAGTCGAGGAAGTGAATTTGCTAAGGAAACCCTAGGCGCCCTGGATCCAAGCAAAACAAGGCTGGCTGGCTGGCTCGGTAGCCACGACGATCCGACACCCCAACCCAGCTCAGCTATGGTTGCAGCTCTGGACGTCACTTCTCTCTTCTTCCTCCTTTTTTCTATGTCCATGGCGCTCGCGGTCGCTCTCCTCCTCACAATTTGAATTCAAAGCTTCTGCTGCATTTGCGTGTCGCCTGGCGGATTGCTCCCTACCTTCTTCTGCAAGGAGCTCTGCGTGCTTGATTGATCTTGCTACTTGAAGAGCTTGCTGCCATTCTTGATGCTTAATTGGGTTCAGTGAATTCTGCTTTCGCTGCTGCTCTGTTTGCTGTGCGGATCGCTTTGTTGGAAGGTGGGGATCGTTTCTCTGGGGTTTTATGTGGTAATTGCTCTCCCGCACTGTGCAAAGGGTGTTTCTTAGCTTGTTGAGTAAGTTTGATGTATTCTGTTGCTGCAGCTGAAGCATATTGCACTGCCTTACTGAATCACCATTTGCGATCATCTGCTCTGTGATGAACGCTTCACCGATTTGGGGTTAGAAAGGTCTTTTTCGGAAGCTATAGCCTGGTTGCCGTGCAGCGTGCCGCATTCATTTCTAAATTTGATGACTGCGATGCTGATGATCGTCTTCTAGAAGCCGCATTCTTGATATAAGCCGAGTTTGCTGCTAAGAACCATTGTTGCAAGGAGGACAAATTCGCCAGCAGCGTTGCGTTTGCTTATTCGACCCTACTAATATTTTCCATTACAGCGGACATCTCTTTCGGATCCCTCTCAACATTACGCAGAACACATAACTACTTCGTTGATTGAGAGGATATCCGCAATCTCGGAACAATTGTTGAGGTTGCTTACTAGCAGTCTCTCAGAAAATATTCATTTTGGATTGATTGCAACGAAAAAGCAATTCTGTGCTTTGATCCTATCTCATCTTTCCTAGTCCAATAGATTCGCAGACATTCCCGCTGGCATCAAATGAGGCATTCACCCTTCCTTTCAGATGTTGGTCAAGAAACGTAGCGCCGATGGCAGGGCGGCTCCCGCTTGGCATCCATTACAATCTGAACGCTGGAAGCTCTCTTGTGGGAAATGCTCTGCACGATTTGAACACGGTGGACTCCAGAAATGGGGATATCGAAGGAATTACCGACACTGAGAGGGATCCAACAACCGGTGACAGCTTGGACAATGAGGAGGATTCGACTTCCGGGGTGTGTACACAAAATTATGTATGATTTTCTCCTGTTATGATGCTTTGTGTTTTGTCATTGTTCACCAATTGGCGTTAAAATTGGGTGAAATGTTTGTGTGTTCTAAGCTTGGATCAACCCTAGCCCACGTAAATGTGACGGTAAGATGTCTGCTCCCTGTGAAAAAAGATTCCTCAATCAAATTACATCATGTGACAACTTGCAGTATTACTTGAATATACTTCCGTTTCCTTTGTTTGGCATTGATATTTGCATTATCATAATATTTGTCTAAACTCCTAATATTATTTAATTATCGTGCCAAAATGATCACACAATATCAGCACAGTTCAAAACCCCTTCTCCAGGAGCTCTTGATTCACTCTGCTACATTCAAGGAAGAGACTTGAGTATGTTTCTCAACAAAAGTTCTTTCTTAGGTG
Organism: Diphasiastrum complanatum; assembly: GCA_029204225.1. Taxonomy (NCBI): domain Eukaryota; kingdom Viridiplantae; phylum Streptophyta; class Lycopodiopsida; order Lycopodiales; family Lycopodiaceae; genus Diphasiastrum; species Diphasiastrum complanatum. Next base: position 30,149,666 of record CM055097.1, read on the forward strand.
CGGTTTCACATGCATTGGTCTGATCCATTGAATGATCTTTCTAAGTTGTGAAGATATATTCCCTCGGGTGGCTTCACCAGACATTTTGTGAAAGAATCATATGCGAAATGCTGGCTATGCCTTGAAAGTGCTTTTTGAGTGCTCAAAGCGTACAGACTTCTTACTGTATGCCAAGAATGTATTTGGATGATAGAATTACCACTCCAGTTTGCTTAGCCTCTGTTTTTGCAAGCTCTCATTAAATTTTTCAATGTCGTATTGTGTTTTCTTATATGCAGTTTTGACTTCTTGTTATAGGCATATAGCTATGACTCTCCTTGATAGCTAAGTTAGCTTTACATTGAAATTACCCGTATTTTCTGTGTCAAGATTCAAGCTTTGATGTTTGAAACTTTATGTGAGTTTTTCTTTGTAAGAGTTCTGAAAATGTGCTCATTTAGAATCTAGATGGAGTTTTAATGTATTGAGCTGTCATTTTGTAGACATAATTTATCCTGATCTTGTTTACTTAAAGAGCTTTTCATGTCAACTTTTATTTGATAGTGATGCTTATTACTAATTTGTAGCTCTAATGTCTATGATCTTTATGCAAGTTGTGTACTTTAAGAACTTGAAATTTTTAGTTTTGCTAACTTTTCTTGTTCAACTTTGCTTTGATGTATAGGATTGTGGACCCCAAACTTTTGGCAGTTCATTACATGAAATTGCTGATGTTGAAACAGATCCTTCGATTTCTCTTGAGAATGAAGAGAATCCAGGATGTCCATATGGCGTACTATCTTACAAGGGTAATGTCGATGAATCTCAATTGATTCTTTTTGTCGTGTGTTGAACTTTTATTCTTATTTACCTATTAATGTATGTAAAAGTGAAAGTAAGCGAGTCTTTGATTATGGTGGAAAACTTAAACTTATCTATGACTAGCTAAAAATGACTTGATTTTTTATTTGACAAAGATTTATGTGAGAGATACTTCTGATTATTCAACTCTTAAAAATATCAAGGATCTAGGGTAGTGATTGAATTCCTGACCTATTCGTTTTTTTGTGAAAGGGTATTGAATCAACTCGTGATTGCCACTAGGTTTACTGATCCACTTTGATCACCACCCTCAAGATCTGTATCCACCCCATATCAAATTTTTCTTTATTGCTCCTTAACGATCAAATTCGAGTTCTGAAATTGCACACCGTGTAATTTGTCCATAAGAGCAAAAGCTAGTGTATGTTAGTGGGCCCCACAAAACATGGAGCACCTCCTTGGAACAAGAACAAATTACGCTCCATTGATGAAACCCATACATAGACTAAAAAGGGTTTAATCATTCATGCATCAAAGGAACATCCTTGGGTGTCTGTAGATGGCAATAAAATTGAGATACCTTTCGGAAGCTGGCAAGCTACATGTTTCTAGAGCTGTTGGCAAGTCTTAGAGAGTCTTAGACAAATTAGGAATCTAGGCCATGCTAAATCTGTAGGGAACAAGTTGTTTTCTTCGGCTGTTGAATATTTTGTGTCCTTTCTTGTCAAGTTAGTAACAATCAGATCGTATCTATATATCTATCTATCTATCTATCTATCTATACACACACACACACACACACACACACACACACACACACACACACACACACACACTCTAGTGGGGTATGCCCGCCGATGGCGGGTGGCCGAAGGTCAAAGGTGCAGGGACAACGTTCGTATGTGTGTATGTGTTTGTATGCAATGTATGTATGTGTATGTCGAAGACGGTAGGGAATGTGGGCATATGTGGTTACGTGTGGGTTTGTATGTATGTGTGCATCTATGTATGTGTGTCAATATAAATTTGTGTATGTATGTGTGGTGTACGTATGCCTTTGTATGTACGCCAATGTATGTATGTATGTACGTGGGTGTGTATATATGCCAATGTATGTGTGTATATATGCGTATGTATGCATATGTGTATGTCTGTATGTAATTGTGTGCGTATGTACGAATATGTGTGTACATGTATATATATGTATGTGTACATGTATAAGATGTAATCCGTGTATGTATGTGTTTATGTGTGTGTATGTACATTTATGTATATATGAATTCTCATGTGTGCATGTATGTGTGTGTGTGTGTGTATGCATGTATGTGTGTATGTATGCCAAGAGAGAGACAGAAAGAGAGATAGATACATTGTATCTTAAATTTGTCCCAATTCAAAATTGAACGTTGGAGCCAAAAACATAGGGTCTAGGCGTGACATAGAGAGAGTAGGGTGGGTTAACAACACCCTTACACACTCTCTCTAAAATATCTTTAATATGTATGTATATAAGTTTATGGGCAAAAACGTTCCCAAAAACGTGTTTTTGGGCATAGAAACGTTAAAAAAAGAAATAGAATACTTAAAAAAAAATCACACACTCACAAGATGTGGGTGACTCACAAACTCATATTAGTATATATCTCTTGACAAATATGGTAACCTACTTAGCCAACCTATATAGATAATGTTTGCACAACCACTTACAAACCCATTACAATCATCTCTTTGAGTATGATCTCTTATAGTGGAAGGCAAATGATTTTTAGTACACTGAGATGAATGCAAATATTTTTGCATGGGTCCAAGTACAGTGCAAAATTCTTGTAGTAATCAATACCCAGTATTATATTCCCTGGATTCCCAGAACTAGTGGATGGAGCACATCCACATGTCAGAGGTGGCAGCTAATATTCACCATAAAGTCCATCTTGTCTTTCAAGTGCACTTTTATGTACAATGGAGGTAGGAATAACATGTGGCATGTCTCCTAGATGTTGCCACTATGGCCTACATGGAGGTCGTCTTTTGAGGCTACCTCATGTGGTATCCTTCAACATGTGTTAGATGAAGGGTCTCAATATCTAAGCCAGAGGTCTATAAGAATCCAATTGGGCATCGATTGACTTTCTTAAGATTAATTGGAAGACTAATGACCAAGTTAACAATAAGCATAAGGGCTATATGAATATGGTTATTTAGGTGATTTTGTAACACTCAGAGCAATGCGATACATAACTTCCAACAAATTCCAAGAAATTGGAATTGCTGAGAGATTTATTTTGAAATCAAGTCAAAACCCCCACCAATTAATTTGAAAAAAAGTTAATATTGTAGGTATTGCTGATTCACTGAGTCTTGACGAATTGATTAACTGATTCATTGATTTAGGGTTTAGGGTTTGTTTCATAACACTGTCATGACCGTGTTATGTGGAGGCCTTTTGGCATAATGTTAGAGCTATGGATATCTAGACCCGAAATGCCCTATGCATCATATCTATTGCTGATGCATTGATTAGGATCATTTGGATCAGCTTGGCTTTGAGAATAGGATATGTAGATTAGATATCAGGAGCAAGCAATTTTTTAAGAGACTATGCAAGGTGGTTTCTATTATACCCAGAAATGCGTTTCTCAAAAACGCGATTCTGATTCTAGAATCGTGCCAAAAAGAACCCCAAAAAATATATATTTTTTGCCCTAAAATTGACCTAAATTGGACCTCAACCCTGACATTGAGGGCCTTGAGATCTCGTTTTTGATGTTCTTGAATAGATTCAGAAATAACCCGCGTAGATCTCTTGAGCACGTCGGCCCAAGAACTCTTCGATTGCTGAAATTCTGCTCCAAGGAGTGAACCTGCTCTTGAAGCTGCTTTGCCATGTCTTCCGAATCTGCATTGCCGCTTCCTTCTTCTGCCTCTTCATCTGATTCCAACTCCTTTTGGAGGTGAGTAACATCAACCTCAAGAATGTGAACTTTACCCTGGAGGACCAAACCGTATTCTCCAGAGTGGAGATTTGGAATGCTTGTTGCTTGATTAGCGCAAGCAAGGATACACTGGTCTCTTGAAGAGACTCAATAATATGGGGGAAACCAGACAAAAATTCAGCTGAAAGAGACGGGGACAAGGAGGATGAAGATGAAGGGGTGAAAGAGGGAGAGGAGGAAGAAATTGTAGAGGGGGTAGTGGTAGTAGGAGAAGAGGTAGAGGTTGTGGAAGTGGTTGTGAGACTTGCTCTAGACTTGCTACTTTTGTTACTGTTTTGGAGACGTTTCATACGCTCCTATGGTTACCACATACTTGACATGTACATTTACTAGTCTTATATGCCTTTTGGCATGGAAAAGACATTAATAAAGCTTTCTTTCTTTCTTTCTTTCTCTCTCTCTCTCTCTCTCTCTCTCTCTCTCTCTCTCTCCATTTGAGATCACAACAAACCAAACTGAAATGCCAAGGAACCATGCTGAATCAGAATATATGCAATCTCATGCTGCAAGGCAACAAACTAGTCTAGTACAATGAAATGATAACAATAGTCAGAGTCATCCGACTCTGTGCTAGAATGAAACAGGGGCTCTCTGTCGGATGACGAGGCTGACGTCGGTGGTGGTGATGCAGTGGCTCTGCGTCTGTGTGTGCCGCTGCCTCTACCGCTGCCCCTCACCCTCCTGTTCTTTTTCCACTCCCTCTACCACCCCCCTAGTTGCCTTTGATCCCCCCACTCCTGCCGCTACCTCTAGGCCGCCCCCTAGCCTGTCGTGTTTGCGTGTCTAAGGTCCCAGGTCCCACACCCTGCGAAGGCCCTACGAACTGGGATGATGCCTGGCCTGCAGCTGCCTGTGATGCCCCGCTCCTGTCTACATACAACGAACCCAAGCCCCCTCTCACTTTGCCTCTGGGGTGCCTCCTCATCGGGGTCCACTAGCAATTGCTCCATTTCAAAATCCCTCGGATCATCTCCCTCAGCTCCCTCCATACCCACCTCGATAGCCTCCTCTTGCTCATCCACCCACTCCTCCTCGTAGTCAACTGGAAACCCCCTTCCAGTGAATCTTGATGTCTCCTCATCCCCTCCCTCCTGCCTCACCCGTCTCCTCCTCTCAACTGCTCTCCGCTAGCGTCGTGCAGAGCTATGTCTGTGCAACTCTCGAAGAATCTCCTCGTCGACATCGGATTGCGTCTGGGGTGCTCGTGGAATGGTGGCGTCCGTGTCGAGCATGCAGGAGTCAGGTTCACCTGCAACCATGATAGATGTTGACACGTTTCATTGCATAGCCTATAAAATATCATAAAACTAGTAATGACAAGAAGCATATGCAAGGCAAGCAAGGGTGGGAAAAACAAACCTCAAGCAGGCTTCCGTCTTTGTCGTATCGGCGTAGCATTTGTGCACTGTTGGACACATAGACCAGCCGTCTGCACTACTCAATTGAAGCCGTTCCTCTTCTTTGTGTGCTGCATGGACCAGCTTCTCCAGTTCCGCTCACAAGCGGAAGCTGAACAATTCTGCGACAGCACTCTCTCCGCCAAGCACTGGATCTCTGGCGTGGAGCGGCCATAACAACTCCACCATGTCATTGGACGGAGCTGGTCGTCCATTCGTTGGCACCGATCATGGCCGAAGACCTTGATCCCTCTCTCGAACCTCAGCAAGTGCCCCTCGATGATGCTGAGGCGCTCATTCCCACCTGATGGCAAAATAACGATTCCACGAGTTAGTGTCTATACAAGGAAGATTGTACGGGCATGAACCATGAAAACCCTCAGAAGATAAATTGAAAATTGTAATGTAATACCTGGTCCTCGATAGACTCGATCTGTGTACTCTAGCCATCCTCCATGGAGCTCCGGGTCCCCCGCTCATCTAATGGTGCGCCACAAGGGGTGCAATATGTGGGCTATCGCGTGGAAGGGCTTGTGGAAATAGTCCCACCTCTATTGCCAAATGTCTATCAGCTCCTGCCTTCTGCAACACCCACACATTACAATCATTAGTTGTTTCTCATGCGAAATTACAACATGAAATGGAAACATAGCACAGACAGGAAAAGAATTGTAACTTGCCCCATCCAAGCGGGATCTGGTCAGTGGCTCTCCAATGTGGTCCATGAACTCGTATGAGATTGAGAGTGCACCCCTCTCGGTCTACTAGGCGCAACACACAAAAAACAGGCCTCAGCACATCAATCAGCTCCGATGCCCGTGTCCAACACTCATTTCCATATATACAATCGCCTGGAAATGAACTGCATCCTCACCATGGGCTCTAAACTCATCGAATATAGTGCTAGCCACCATCCTTCGTAAGTGGTCTCGCACAGCCGCCAGACACTTGAGCACCACGAAGTAGTAGCCAAACCGTGTGGGTGCCAGCTTCTTGAGATCCAATGGCGAGTAGTTGCGAAATAGGGCCAACAACCGCTTCTTCCTGGTGACGAAGCTGACCACGCGCATGGCCTGAGCAGTAATCTACAAGACAAACACCCATCAAAAAATTGTTACGGGCCGAGCAAAGCAAGGAAATGACAATAGCAAAACTAGCATAAAAGATAGAAAAGAAGGTATGGAAAGGATACGCGCGCATCATGAGATCTCCCATGTGCCTGTAGTTCGTGGTGTTGTCTGTGACAACTTTTACCACGTGCTCGGCCCCAATCTCCTTGATGGCAGAGCTCACTGCATCGTAGATGAACTCTCCAAATTGAGGACTGTTTTTATTAGTAGGGAAGTGGACCACTGGGCTTTATTTTCATTTATTGATGATAGCTAAGATCAGCTGGGCTAGTGATCAAGTGAGAGTGTAGATCCTGTTGAAATCCAATTATTGTAGTTTGGTAGTTTCTTGAAAGGTTCTCTTAAGGGCCTCAAAATATCATAAGTATAGTAACTCATAAGCATTCCACAATTGATGAGCTCATGCTTAGACTTTGTAAGAGATTCATTGGCATTGACCTGTAGGGATCTATGACTACGATTGTTAGTGCTTAATGTTGATATTTGGTGGGTATGTGTGGAAGGTTGTTCCACGCGGAGCAATATTTGTTTTTATGTTACTTTTTTTCCCTTCTACATACAGATGTAAGAACAGGACAACAGTGAGTTGTTGTAACCAATTTTGTGAATAAACATGACACTCTTGTTCATACTTAAAACATCCCATAGGCTACTTTTACCATTATACTGTATTGGGCAAACCCATTGTGGAACTGATCTACAAGATCTTTTTGTCCAACAGTTAAATGATTCAGGATGCAGTTTGAATCCATTTAGTCTTCAGCACACACAATAAATGTTACACATAGACAAGAACCATGTGGCTACAGAAGAATTATGTTGAGGAACAAGAGTGGTTAAGTATATTGCACATTAATACTTCATTGAAAGCGATGTAGAAAATTTTTAAAGCTACTATATAGATGCATGAGAAATTTTGATTATGTTCAGGTAGCAAAATGTGCTGTCAAGTCATGCCCTTTTATATTGGATCGTCACAAATTCTTTTAGCATAAGTTTTTGGTGCCTTTTTTCTGGATAACTTCTATTATATTTCACAGATCCAACTTGTTTGATTTTGACCATGGACAGATGTCATGCCAATAGAAACTGCAAGAGTTCGATTTCTGCAGCTTATTGTTGAGCATTTCGTCCAGGCTCATCTTATAACTGTTCAGTCAGATTCATCAGATGCTAACTACGTCAGTTCCAGCAATAAAGAAAAGGAAAACAAAAGAAAAAAAAGTGAAGTTCAATTTGAAGGTGATGCAAGGTTTTTGCTACCCTTAACGTACATTGCGAATTTATATGAAACACTTGTACATGAAGTCGATGCACGCCTTGCATCTGTAGAAGGCATCCATGAAAAGACGATAGGAGTGGCGCTTGAAGCTTCTGGCGGTTTATACAGGAGATTAATGCAAAAGTATCCAAAATCAGGTTTGGAGGCACTGTTAGAATGTTAGCCTGTCAATAAGTACTTATATTGTTTAAGGCGTTTAAAACACTGGATAAGTGCTTCTGACAATTTTTCATGCACATGAGAAACTGGGAGTAATCATGATGAATTTCTGGTACTCGCTTTTCTTATACTGAATCTGTCCTGCGTAAGTACGTCTGTCACCTCTAAAGAATTGAACTAAGCGTTGTTCACTGGTCTACTAGTGAAGTAGATGGTCACTTGCATGGTAATAATGTATTTTCCTCTCAGTGTATGCCTCAGCATCATTAGCAATTTACCTGTGCACCTAAACTTTTGACTCATTGTGAGCTCCTCATCTGTAAAGATGTTAGTGCCCTAGTAGAAATCCTCTCTTGGTTAAAATTCTTGAGTTTCTTATGACTCAAAACATGTCATGAAGATTGATGGGTCTCTCTTTGTCCTCTGTGCCTTACCCAAGCTAGGAGGGAATGATATTAGAGTGTGCAATTTTCTAGAATTTGCCAAAATGAATCAAATTAGGAACCTAAAGCAGTGAGTTTATAAGTATTAAGTGCATGCTGTTATAGAGAATATAATAGAATTTCAAGGTTTATTTTTTGCTGTAAATTTAATGTGTATACTGAACAATACAGAATGATGAAATTTTTGGGAATTGGAAAGAAAGAAAAGGATTTTTGCAAACTCACATAAGCCTGCAAAACTAGAGATAGGAAAAAAAAAATAGGATAGACTATATTCTTACATTTACAATTAGGTAGAGAACACAATCCAGTAGATTGCTCAACTAAGTCTTAAATGAGATACTGTAGGTGGTCTGAGTGTTTTGAGAGCCCATAAGCGTACAGATTGGAGCCCTATGGTGGATTGCGATAGGTTTCTTGTGGTAGGTCGTTGGTGGGGTAAAGCCTATCGCTTTCCTATTCAGTGCCTTGCTTTTGTTGATTGTCAGTTTCAAACCCTTGTTTGTTGATTGTTGAAGGAAAAGAGTTTGCATGTTGCTAGATTTTGGCTGTAAAAGATGTATTATATCCAGTTCTTTTGGGAATTCAGAGTAGTCCCTTTGTGGAGCTGGTTTGGGGTGAAAAAAACCTTGTTTGTGCTTGGTTTCAAGGGTTTTTGTTGTTGGTTTTTGCATAGTTTTGCAAATTGCTCTAGTCTTTTGCTTTGGCATTCTCTACTGATGCTATTCATGATTCTTAGAGCATTGATGCATTTTTTGCCAAGGTTGATGGCATGGAGCTGATGTTAAAGTAGATCTTAGAGCAATTCAACCCTAGCCATGCATCTGAAAGAGTCAGTGGTATGGGGAGTTTAAGTGATGAGCCTGATTCACGTGTAAGAGATGTGGATTTTGGTAGGAGTCGCAAGTTGCCGTTCATCAAGGACTTGAAACCTCCAAAGTTTACAGGTGCAACGGTTGTAAGAACCACGGATGCAGTGGAAAATTACTTGTAGAAATGGGAGAAGGCCTTTGGAATGTGTGGTGTTATTGATGATTCAGAGATGATTGCTACAACTACCTATCGGTTACAGGAATTAGCATAGTGATTGTGGAAGAAAGTTGAAAAAGATGGCCTTGTACGGATTCATGGGAGGCATTCTTAATGAGAAGAATAGGGCCATGCAAGAGTGGACATGCCTGAAGCAAGGGAATTGGTTGGTATAGGAGTATGCTGATCGATAGAGAGAGGCATTGCTAAGAATCCTTGAGGAAGTATCTATGTATTTACAAGTGCTCGATTTCATTGAAGGATTGAGGGGGAGAGTTTGTGGCCTTCTGTGTGGAAGGAGCAAATACATATGTTCCAGAATGCCATTCAGATGGTAATATATTATGTTCAAAGGCCAATGGCAAGGGCAAGCCCCAGATGGCCAAACAGGTAAAGGGGTTGGTGCTCTGAAAGGCAAAGGGCTTTATGGGCGGCCTAATGCCCCAGGGTGTCAACGCTCTATGTTGAATTTATGCTTTGGATGCTTGGGACAACATCGGATGTCGAAAAGCAAAAGCAAAAGCAGCCTAAAAGCAATTGCCTAATTAATGTCTCTATATATGGTAAAAGCACTAACACCTATTTATAGCAAAACTTGTGCTCCAAATCAAGAACTAGAATCTCGACCTTGAGGCTAACTAAATTCTAACTTGAGTTTACTAAATATAGAACTCTCCACGTAATTAGATGCGAACCACCTATAACCTTCAAGTAGAGCAACAACAGTAGCCAATGGAAGTAAAGGAGATCCAGCAAGAAGCTAATCTTGATGTTCTTTGGTTGATGAATTTTTCTGTGGTGTAGAAGGTGGACATGACTCCTCTAGTGACATTGTCAAAAGCGGCAGAACATGGACAATGTCCATGTTCCGCTTTCTGAAGCCGGTTTGGTCACTATGAGTATCTTGTGATGCCCTTTGGTTTAACTAATTGCCCAACTACATTCGCGATGTTAATGAACGATGTGCTTTGCCAATTGATTTGAAGGAATTGCAATCTTTTGGTGTTTTATAGAAAATGTGTAAAGATTACTCTCGTATCGCAGCACCTTTGAATTGCAGCAAACAAGCTTTGATCAGTTAAAGCAAGCTATCATTGAGTGCGTCACTCTAAAATTGTTGACCCTCTAAAACCCTATATCCTTGATACGGATGCAAGTGACGTTGTTGTGGGGCAGTGCTGGTGCAAGAGGGAAGGCTAGTAGCCTTTGAGAGCAAGAAGTTCATCTCAACACAATGAAATTATCCAACTCATGAGAAAGAGTTGTTTGCCATATCCATCCGTTAAAGGTATGGAGGGATTATTTGTACGGATATGAGTTTGATGTGTACAATGATCATGATACCTTGAGGTATTTCTACAAAAAGCTTGATCTCAAAGGCGGATAGGCGCGATGTTTTGAACTTATGCAAGATTTTTAGATGGAAATTCAATATAAGAAAGGGGCAGAAAATCGAGTGACTGCTGCATTGTCTCGAATAGTGTATCAAATGTCATTTGTGGTCATTGAAAATGACCTATTAGTAGAGGAAAAAAGGCCCAACTAGAGGATCCTCAGTGTAAGAAAGTGGAGCTTGAGGTGAGTCATGGCCATGCAGAGTCTTAGGAGGAGAGTTCTATTCCCTTTGCTCGTGCTGATCTTAAGTATACCATAGAGAATGGTTTTGTTAAGAGGAATGGCAAATTTCTCATTCCAGCTTGTGAGGGAACTTTGTAAGAAAATCTTGCATTCCTGTCATGATAGCCCTAGTGCAGGTCATCCTATTTAACAAAGATGTCCATAGTTATGTTACAAGATGTCCATAGTTATGTCCATAGTTGTTTTAAGTTTCAGGTTAGGTTAACAAAGTCGAAAGGATTATAGTTTCCGAATCATTAAACCCTTTGCTTGTTCTAGAGGGAAGATGGGAGAGTGTTTGGCTGGACTTTATTACACACTTGCCTAGTATGCAACTTCAACATGATGTCATAATGGTTATGGTTGACAGGCTTAGAAAAATAGCTCATTTCATACCAACACATGAAAGGTAGGTAGTTTATCTATTGATAAAGCGTGTATTTAGACTTCATGGCTTACCATCATCCATAGAGATACACGCTTTGCGGGTCATTTTTGGACTACCTTAATGGATAAGCTTGAGGTGCGGTTGAGAATGAGTAGTACTGATGACCTTGAAATAGATGGTCAAACAGAGAGAGCTAACCAAAACATAGAGGACATGCTTATGGCGTATGTTAGTGTTAAGCAAACACAATGGGAACATTATTTGCAATTGTTGGAGTTTGTTTATAATGATAAAAAGAATGCTTCTACTAAGATGATCTTTCGACTTGAACTATGGTTTTAGGCTAGCTAGTCCAATTATTGTAGGGATGCCTCATAGAGTGCCTAGTGCTGTAGAATTTCTAACTCACATGGTACAAATGATTGAGTTAGCCAAGAAAAATGTGAAACAAGCGATGGATCGTGCAAAGACATTTGTTGATCAGGATCGCACACCAAGAAATTTCAAGGAAGGAGACATGGTTTTTCTCCTGATTGCAAAGGACTCACCTTCTCTTAAGACAAGGAAGTGCTATAAGTTATCTCTGCGTTATTGTGGACCTTGAAAAATAGTTGAAAAGCTTAATGATGTCGCTTATGAAGTAGGGTTGTCTCAGGATTGTAAAGAAAATTTTGTTTTTCATGTTTCACACTTGAAGAGGGTGAGAATCTGTTGACTGACGGACTTGTATGGACCTGACAAAGTATTGGACCATAGAGAAGCTTAGAAATCGTCTGATTCGTGAGTACTTGGTTGCGTGGCATGGTAGACCTCTCATTGATGCTACCTGGGAGACCGACGACCGCGCATGCTTTGCATGCACAATACTCTTATTTTACCATTGCGGGTGATGTTCCTTGAGGAGGGAAGGAATGTCATATACTTATATTCTTGCCTTAGTGTAAACACGTTGGATTTGTAAATTGTAAATATTGACATGGCTCACACCAGCTTGTGGTGTTATGTAAGAAAAGGCAAGTAGCAGGTCTTGGTTAACTTGTTGACATGCTTGTATTTGGTATGGTGTACTGGGTCTTAATTTAGAGGCTTTTGGACTGCTAAAAAATAGATTGACCAGTCAACAAGACACGTGTCATATGCTCACTGGGAGGACACTTGGTCTTGTGTATGAGTGACACATGCCAGAGACGACGGTCCTACTCAGTTTTTTGAAATTTTCTTCGAAATTTTGGGTAGGCCTATGTGTCAAGGTACTGCCAAGTAGCAAGTGTTGGCGTGCAAGGAGTATGCCATGTGTTGATGATAGGACAAGTCAGGGTCAAGTGGGTGCTTCATGTAGGAGGGTGTTGGAGCCCAAGGGGGGAAGCCTCTTGAGTACGCCTCATCTTTCTACTATGCAGCAGGTGGCTGGGAGGAGACTTAGCAACAATGTTGTTATGTGTTTATGCTAATATCTAGTGTTTCCAGCTGATTCGAATCAGCTAATTTGTCCTATTTGATAAAGTGGATATTTGTTGCCTACTTTGGTGTGCATAGGATTTAGTGAGAGTTTCAAACGGATTGTTCGAAATGGATTTTCATTGAATGAAATGAATTTTATAAATTTATAAACTAAATCAAATTAAAAACCTAATAATTTTTTCTAGGTTTAAAACAATTCTATTGTTGTATTTAGTAGTGCTCTTATTTTTTGTGTGGGAGAGTGTGTGAGGATATTGTAATTCAAAACCTAGAATGTGCTTGAAACTTGAAAGCTGAGGGAAAGAGAGTGTGAGGGAGAAGAAACTTAGAAGTCAATGTAGTGTTAGTTTTGAGATTAGTGTTAGAACTTGATTAGTATCTTTCCGCCCCCAAAAACTCCTAAAACCGTTTCGCCTATCCTTTTTCATTTCAAACCATCAATGTATGTACTACGTAGTATGGATCATGACAATATGAAACACCCCGCTCAGAAAAAAAAAGGAGAAAGAAAAAGAAAACCCTAAAATCGTTCTGCAGATTTTTCCCCTTTTCAAAATATCAATGCATGTACTATGTAGCATGGATCGTGACAATGGATATTAGGTGGGACTCGCAAGGCAGGATTCAAGATTGATTGCTAGTTAAGTATAATTTTCATTGCCTAAACACTAAAAGAACACTTGTTTTTGCCATAATAGATTGTAATTCAGGCATCTTTGGTCAAGGTCTTTGGCCCCCCCCTTCCAAAAAACAAAAAAAACAAAAAAACACCCTAAATTCATTTCACCGTTTTTTCTCGGGGTTGCTATTTAAAATCCATTTCAAACCGTGTTGGAAAGGTCCACGAAACATTGCTCCAATCTTCCATGGTGACCTCATGATAGGACTGGTAGTGCAAGTTGCTACATGATTGTGAGTGGTGCATTGTCTCTAATATCTGTGAGGTGGTGTATCGTCGTCGTCGTCAGACTCGATGTCTTGGCGTGGTCGTCTCCTAGAGAAGAATGAGGTGATTTGAGCCTGAGATCTAGGATGTGGCTGATGAGCTGAATGTCATAGCAAGACCATCTCTTGTATCATAAGTGCAACACAGCGAGGGTCCTCATATGCAATGAGCGATCAGAGTGTAGTAGGCATGTCCCAGAATAGTTAGGCAGTGGTATCTCCCTCTGATCGCATAATATATAGGGCATCTAAAGATGAAGTGCTCATCGGACTCCACCTCATGTAAAGAACATAACTAGCATAATCTATCCTCCCGTGGGGTACCCTGGAATCTGCCGGTCTCTATAGCCAATTGATGTGAGGATACTCTAAACGGTCCCAAAGTGAAATGGAGATTGTGTGATAATCCCGAGGTTAGAGATCGAGGTAGAACTGGAAAACCAATGGTATCCTGCTCCAAAAAGTTTACCCGGTAATTATCAGGCTTAATCACCAACTCACGTCGCCAGGTATGATCAAGATATGCTCTGTATGAAAACCGTAGAATGTACTGGTGTGTACTCGAGGGGAGATCTGTGATAGTGATACCAAATGCCTCCATGAGGAAATGTGATGCCTGAGAGAACCATGACAACCGGTATCCCTGGCTTGAAGATGGTGGGAGGACATGAGTGCAATCTGTGTATACCTCTGCTTTGTATGAGGAAGTGCCTGAGCTCTCTGGATGTACGTGATAAGCTGGAAGGCTGCCCCTATCTAGATAGGGGGGTTGTCAAACTCAGCAAGGACGATCTCATGTGGAACAGTAGGCTTCGTTCGAATCATGTGAGCTAACATGGTGGTCTGCAATCGTGAAATGCTGGCCCAATGTGAAGAGGAGAGGCCTGTACACCATATCTCTGCTACATACAAGGCTGAAGGGGTGACAATGGTGTCAAAAAGTCTGCACTTACTCGGGGCATCTCGAATGGACTTACGGAAGCAAAATCTCTCCAACTGAACAAGGGAAGAGAGACCTTTCCTGAGTCTAAAAGTAGTCGCCTGTCTCATACTGAACGTATGACCAATGAGGAGCACACCTAGGTAAGTGTATGAAGGAACCACATCTAGAGGCTGTCCATCAAAAATAAGCTCTTGGGGTTGCATGAAAGCTCGAGAAGTGTTGAAGACCATGACTTTGGTCTTCGAAATGTTCACCCCTAACCCCCCCCCCCCCCGGGTACAAAAAGTGTGTAAGCAATCCAACTGTCTCTGTAATTCCTCTCTGGCGTGAGACACTAGTACCACATCATCCGCATGCCCGCATAGAGGAGGATAACAATCGGAATATCACCAAGTCTACAACCGTCCCCGCCAACCCTCTCCAACTCATCAATGTATAGTCCAAAGAGAACTGGTGAAAGAGAGCATCCCTGCTTAATTCCCATAGTACTCCAGATTTGCTTAGAAATGCCACTGTTATGATGAAAGCAACCCAAAACCCTCTCATAGAGAGCCATGACAACTAGAATAATATCAGTCGAGAAACCCAGGTCCCGGAGTCTCTGGATAAGCAGTGAGTATGGGACAGAGTCAAAGGCTTTCTTGAATTCCACAAACAACAGTTGAACCTTTTCATTCCTATGTTTAGCTTCCTCAAATATGTTCCCACAATTTTGAAAAAATTGTAGTCCACCAATTTGCGCTTGACACGGAGACGGTGAGCGCTGAACCCTACTTGACCCAATGCATGCAATCTCTTGGACTCTGCCTCCGTACTAACTGCAGACTGAAGGATGGTGCCATATAACTTCGCGAGAACATGCCCAATCATGATAGTGCGGTGATCACCAGGTAACATGGGGTCACTGTTTTTATGGATAGTGTGTATGATTGTTGTTAGGGATCCAACTCCCTTGGGTCCCAAACCCAGACTTGAGACTGGACGATGACTGTGCCTGTAGACTTGACCGGTGACTTGTGAACCTGCATGGTTGCCACGTGTCATGATCTAGGTGTGCACATGGCTTGGAGTCTCTCTCCTTGGAAGTATACAAGGGGAGGAGGGCTCATTTGCCATCCATTCTATGTACCTAGGAGAAGGTGGATGGAGAACGTGTGCACAGCTAGGATGTATGCTAGCATGAGGCAGGAGAGGCTGAGAGCCTGGGAGCGGTGGTATGGGACGCCGTCTAGGATGGAAGTCGGATCCAGCTTGATACGGTCACGGGCCAGGGCCGGAGGGTGGACCCAGATTAGGTCCTACGGCGGGGTGGAACGTGAATCGTTCGTGAACGTGAACCGACACCTGGAGGTTTGCAATAAGTAGGGATTGTAACATATGGTAACAGAGCCACTGCATGCTGAAAGCAGGTGCGTTGATCCGTAGTAGTTTTCTTGTAAGTTTTGGCGTTTTTGACAGATTTCAAAACGGGCTTAAAATGCATTTTTTATGCGCGTTCTTCTATCCGCTGTTTTTTCTTGAATTTTGAAGAAATAAAGTTCAAAAGTTAGGGGCCCAGCTGAGACCTGCCACGTGGCACTGTCCAGGAAAGGACAGGTGGCAGGCATCGGAAGATCTGTTGCGCCCAGATTCAAGCAGGGATCTGCTTCGGGCGGCCCTCCTCAGCGATAAAAAAACTTGAAATTGTTGTTCGCTGCCTGACCAGCATTGTTTCTCAAAAAAACGTTGTGGAAACTGCCACGTGGTACTGTTCTGACCTGGACAGGTGGCAGAAGGCAGCGCTTTAGTATTCCGATTCCCTTCTGCTCGTTGGTTGGCATTTTTGGGACCCTCCTTGAGTCAAAAATTGGATTTTTCCCTGTTTCCAGCGATGGACAGTTCTGGAAAGAAAGGGAAAAAGGGAAGTGGGGGGGGGGGGGGGGGGTCTCTGAGGGCCACCTGGCAGATTGCTAGGAGATGGCCAGAGGGCTGAGGTGGATGCCTATGTGGCAAGGCAAAGCCACATGGCAGGGGTGGATCAAGCGGCATACCTCTCCTATGCTAGTTTTTTTGGAGAAAAAGAGGTGGAGGTGTGGTGCGTCCTTCTTCTTGCTCTCTCTTATTCCTTTTGGCAGCTATGGACAATACCATTTGGTTTGTAAAGAGACAACAAGAGTAGCCTTGTATCTACCTTCCTTGAGTTGCTTTTGATCTTCCTCAATCATCTCTTTCTTAATTCACCTCTCTTCCTCTTGAAAGATGGATCCTAATCCTACCACACAGCCTATGTCCCTTGCTAAGGAGGTTACTGCATCTACCTCTACCTTAGATCCTGATGCCTTGTTACTTGCAATTAACAATCTACAACAACAGATTGTTGATATGCAATCTAAACACAGTCGGGATCAGCAGGAACTGAAGGAATTGACGCAGCTAAGGCAATTGGTGCATCAATCCTTGTTCACTCTTGAAGTTTTTGCTAGGGAAAAGAAGGATAGAACCTCGGAGGCGGTCTTGCAATGGTTGGATCGATGGAATTCGCACTTTTCCATGCACGATTCATCCAAGGATAACAAGATCAATCTCGCCGTCATGTACCTGCGAGATAAAGCATTTACATGGTGGCAAGATATTAGGGGTAAGCCTGAAGTTCCTAAGGAATTGGGAAGATTTTTGTAAGGCCTTTAAGGCGGCCTTCCTTCCTATTCTTGATGATTTTGAATTTTACCGTCAATATGCAACAATCCATATGGGGAACTGGCCTCTGGATCAGTATTTACAAGATTTTCAAGAGGTCTATTCTCGTTTTGCAACTAGAATAGATCCTTTATTAGTAAAGTTGCATTTTATACTTGAGTTGCCAAGAGACTATCAGCTAGAGGTAAGGAGGAACCAGCCCCTTGCCCTCGAGGATGCTGTTCGCTTCACCAGAATATACGATGATACTTGTATGATGGCTAAGCCTGAGACTGGTGTCTTGCCCGACGTAAAGGGTAAGAAGCCTTTCTTTCCAAAGCAATCGAAAGATAAAGCGAAAGATGGGTCTTTAGGTTTGGGTAAGTCCAAGAAAAGATCTACCTTGGACCAGGAAACCTTTATGAAAGCCAGAAGCGACAATCTATGCTTTAATTGCATGGAACCGGGTCATGTCGCGAAGGAATGTCCAAAGAAACGGAAAGCTAAAGGGGCATCTTTTAAGACGCCAGGTAACTTTAGCATATCTAGTGTAGATCTTTCTGTTATGGTTTAGGTTTGATCAATTTCAACATGTATTTTAGTGCCATGCAATTTTAATTTGCGTTGTATTCTCTCAAAGTTTAAGTAAGCCTATAAGTGGTACATGGTCATACCTGGGTCCAAAGTTTTAAGGCCCAAATAAACTTAGGCAAATTTTTTTTAGTACAAACTCGTGGAGGGCCTTCTTGTATGATGATGCCACTTGTCCACTGGAGTTTGGTAGATCCCCATGCATATGTGCATGGGGGAGAAAAAGTTAGTTTGCCACATATCCTAGTTTGCATGCGACATGCAAGATGCATGCATGACAAACTAGACACATGCAATTAGACATGCAAATTGCCACCTACCTTGGACACTTGGCAATAGCATGCAATGCATTGTACATACATCAATTCTTATAAATAGAACCTCCACGATTTGGAGGAGTGTGATTTTGGGATAATCTTCATCACTTTGTTGTCTCCTCCATCTCAGATTGTGTAGTAGCTTGTAGTAGGATCTGATCTGATCATTTACTTGTTTCTCCTTCTCCTCTCAACAGATTTTGATGAGAACAGTTGCATACTGATTCTTGGAGGAGGGTGCTACTAGTCAGATCATTCCCACTTCGAATTCAGAGCAGATCTGATCCAGGACAACAATCAACCATTTCTGGGAGGGCGCTGGTTCTGTTTTGTTCAATCATACATTTCTCTTTCATGTATTGTCAGATTTAGGTGAAATCAAAGGCATAAGTCATCTATTGCATAGGCTCTATTAACAGAAGCAATTACAAGTCAATCTGGTTCTGATTTTTCCAGATTTAACGCTTTCAACTATAGTGGCCAGCAAGTAGACATATTCCCGTCTTGATTCATCTGAAAGGCATAGAGAAGAATTCACACAGATTGAACTAAGATCAAATCTATGAACCATAGCTTGCTGATTTTGATCCATTTTGAGTTGTAGAAGACCATCGAGGATTCCTAGATTGGTAAACCTCGATTTTACGATCCTTTTCTCTAACACTTTCCTTTGTTGGTAATTCTGTGTGCGAGCATTGTTTTTTTAACACGGCTGTTTTTGGTCCTCATGACCTCATTCGGATGAAGGGGGTTGTGGGTGGCCAAGCCGTAACAGTTTTATTTGACGATGGTTCCACACATAACTCACGACATGTTCCTGAGTATAGCAAATGTCGTCAAAAATATATTGTACAGGCTAATTTTCCTACATGTGTGGCTACTCAGCTAACCCTAACGGGATCATTGACGATAGTGGGTCACGTTCCGATAACAAGCAAATATAGTAGATCTTATTAACTGTACACTAATTACAATATTACATTTGAAGCTTATACTAAAGAATCAGATCAAAGTGATTTTTAATAGAAAGGTATAAAACTTTCTACAAAAGGTTACCAACAACTAGTGGAATGATCACTTTAGCCTTTTATTTTTTGAATTAACCTTCACTGACTTGGCTATATGTATACCTGAGTTAGATCTATCTACAGTTGACAAGGCGAAAGATGGTTATCAATATTTTTCTTGTTTTAGAGATTTTTTTACCTTTTTTGGTGGTTTTTGTTCAGTTTCTAGAAATTGGCTGGGAAGTAACCTTCGCCTTTCAAACTGTAGCTTCACTGCATCAAGGTGGTCAAAGTGACCACCGATATATAGTGAAGCTGGCAACGAGATTCAAGCCTATAAAGATAAATTAGACTTTCATATTATGAATCTAGATAGGTAGATGTAATACTTGGAAAGGAGTGGTTCTATGAAAGGAACGAGTCTATGAAGAAAAACTATGTAACTCACATTTTGTCGTTGGTAGGGATTGTAACAATTGTAGTGCACCAAGAGCATGGGAAGCCTTCGACAACAGCAGGGTTGAGGAGAGTGGATAGTGTGGGGGCAAGTGTGTTAGCAACGTGAATCAATAGCTCAGATTCAAGATCTTCAATGTCTCTAGTTCGATGGGTTTTCAGTCTTTTGATTGTCGCAAAGATCAAATCGGGGGTGAAGTAAGGTGAAGTCCGAAGGTCGGGGAGAGATGGAGATGACCATACCAGTGGGTATAGTGTATAGCTGAGTAGCATAATCGGTCCAAATACGGAGGTCATCCAGGAGAGGGGGTGGGGCATGGGAGATAAACTCACGCCAAAAGGCACCAAAAGAAGAGCTGAAAAGGAGGTCAACAAGGCGTTTTCCTTCGGAGTCATCATGGGCACGTTTTTTGCGACGATAAGTCATACCATGGTGGATGGAAAGGTCGAGGTGATCGCGAATGATATTGTTTGCTGTTATGAGGTTTAGATGGAAAGGCCGGAGATGCAGCAGTATGGAGAGAGCTGGTGAGGCAGGCGGCTTGAGACTCCAGTGGTTTGTTGTGTGGGAAAGAGTGAAGTAAGGAGGCAAGGGATTCTTGGTAGAGTGGTACGTAGAGAGGATGGAAAGTGTATTTAGGTGCATGAGAGAGAGAGAGAGAGAGAGAGAGAGAGAGAGAGAGAGAGAGAGAGAGAGAGAGAGAGAGAGAGAGAGAGCGCTTTATTAAGGTCTTTTCCAAGCCAAAAGGCATATAAGACAAATAAGTGCATATCAAGTATGTGGACCACATGGGAGCGTATGAAAAACGTCTCCGAAACTGAAAGAAAAGCATATAAAATAGATATAAATACAATCACCAGTGTTAACTAAACCAAAAAGGTATAAAGCAAGAAATAGCTATGTATAATGGGAGCAAGCCGCAGATCATGTCCTGAAGGTGATGATGATATTGCTGCTACTGCTGCTGCTACTACTGAAGAAAGATGTAATATAAGCTACAATGGGGAGTGAAACTGAGATCTGCTGCCGACGTCGAATGTAGGAAGGAAGTCTCCTCATGGTAGGATGAATAGGTTTGCCTGCAGGGTAATGTTGGGAGGTGCACTGCCTCTGATCTCTGTGGGAAGTCGTGTCCTCATCATCGACATCATCATCTGAGTCTGGGATTGGTCATGACCGTCGTCTGGAGAAAAAGGAGGTAATTTGAAGCTGTGTGTCTGGAGTAGTTTGACGCAGAGGCTGGGGATCTCGTCGTAATAGAAGCATCTCTCGGATCATAAGTGCAACACAACGTGGATCCTCATAGGTAACAAGTGAGCGCAAAGTAGGTGGTGCTGAACAAGCAATAATATTTTCCGGCGAATCTCATAATAAGCTGGGCAAATGAAGATAAAATGCTCCTCAGTCTCCACCGCACCAAGGGAACATAGCTGGCAGATCCTATCCTCTTGTGGGGTACCCTGAAACCGACCAGTCTCAATCTCAAGCTGGTGTGAAGAGACACGAAGTTGACCCAATATGAATATGAGACCATGTGATAGCCCAGAGCTTAGGTAGTGTGGTAGAAGTGGGGACCCTGATACATCAGTCTCCAAAAAATGAAGCCGATAAAAGTCGGGTTTGACACCCAACTGACCATGCCAGGCTTGATCAAGGTAAGCTCTATAGATGAATCGTCTGATGTAGTCATGGGTACTAGAAGGAAGTGGAGTGATAGAGATATTGAGTGTGCCAAGAAGTCTGGAGGCCTTAGAGAACCAAGCCAAATGGTAGCCCTGATTGCGAAGGCAGAGAGAGAGAGAGAGAGAGAGAGAGAGAGAGAGAGAGAGAGAGAGAGAGAGAGAGAGAGAGAGAGAGAGAGAGAGAGAGAGAGAGAGAGAGAGAGAGAGAGAGAGAGAGAGAGAGAGAGAGAGAGAGTGAGTTTTTGACAACCTCTAAGATCAACTGTGTATGGGACCAGAATGAAATTGTAGAATGAGTGCCATAGAGTGCTACATGGAATAAAAGTGTGTATTTAAGCTAAGCTAAAAACAATTAACCAATGAAATTCTATCAAGCCTTCAATAGAATGTTTCCACTCATGTGAGCTTTAGTGATGAAGCTTCCGAGTTTCTTATATCATTGAGTTGTGTAAGGTTTTCTTAGGTTCTTGAAATAATTTCGTAAAGTCTTCTCGTAACTTGTGAAAATTCTTGTGAGTTTTAAGGTGATGTATTGCGGTTTCAATTTCCCTTGCATTAAGAAGGATGCGGATAGGTGGACATGTCCCTCTCATTTCAACTGTAATCAAAGCCATCTTCCTGTTTCCAATCTTAAGTTATGTGAGTTGGTTTATATCCTTGAAATAGAGTGTTTTTTGTGTAGAGAAATGCTTAATGCGATATGTCGTTGTGTGCCCGTTCTATGGTTCGATTGATATATTGCTTGCAATATTGCATTTTCACTTCAGTGGTTCTTCTCGCATTTTTTTTTGTGAACTTCTTTCTCAAAAAAAGCTTCAAATCTTGGTTTTCTTTTGGGCAACCATTTTGTTGAATTCTCAACAAAGCAGCCAACTTTTTTATTTTCAAACCACTATCTAGTACTATTTCTTTGAGGAAGTTGATTACTACCTTTGAAAGTCATTCACACTGCAATTTTTGTGTGTTTTCAAAGGTATCAAATGTAGGAATCCAGAATCAAGACTATTCATTAACACAAAGTATTCTCAAAGAGAAGAGAGAGATGGTTAGATTACCTTGGTACTTAATTCACATGTATAGGCCCCTAGTGGACCCACGAGTCCCTACAAGTTAGTTTCATACTAACTGGGCCTAAAATATAAATGACCATGGTTACACAGATCTCGACCTTTTGGGTCATAGTAACCTATGGCTTCTACATCATTTACATTTATTATTCTAACACCCTCCTGAAATGAAAATGACATGTATTCACTAAGTAAGAAAATCAGCATGTTGCTTTAAATTTAAAGCTTCACAAAGAGCTTTAAATCGAACTCTAGGCAATGCCTTAGTGAATACATTTGCAATATTATCCTCCGTGGGACAATATTCAAGCGTGATGTCGCCATTATGAAGCTTCTCCCGAACAAAGTGATAGTGGATCTCGATATGCTTTGTTCTTGCATGAAATACTGGATTTCGTGCAATGGCAATAGCACTTTGACTATCCTTACGGTAGTTATTCGTGCGGTAGGTGCAAAAGTTTCCTCATTATCAATGCCCTTCTTTTGCGCATAACCTTTGGCAACAAGTCTTGCCTTGTACCTTTCAACAGTACCATCGGACTTGTACTTGATCTTATAAACCCATTTACAGCCAATTGCTTTCTTTCCATGTGGAAGATCAACAAGAACCCATGTATGGTTCTTTATGAGTGAGTCATACTCCTTTTTCATCACGTCCTCCCAACATTTTACTCCTCTGGCCTGCTCATAAAAAACAGGTTCTATTGCACTATCCTCAATAGATGTAAGAGCAAAATCAGAAAAATCAGCAAATTCTACTGATTTAGGTGAGACACGAGTCTTCCCTTCATAGAAGCGGTTCACTTTGCTGTCCTGCAAAGTCTGCAACAGCCATTTAGGGACTGGTTTAGGCTGTCCAATAGCCTTACTTCGATCAACGCTTTGCTGTCCAAAGTGATCTGAACTGTCAACACTTTGCTGTCCAAAGTGCTCTGAAATTGGACTATGCTGTCCAAAGTTTTCAACAGGCCGTTCCTCTTCATAAATCTGCTCCTCTTGATGAATTATGGGCTGTTCGCTTGAAGAACCAGTGGGCTGTCCATTAGAGGATGATGGCAGTCCCTCCTCTTCAACATTAGATGGTGATACCAAATCTGGAAACACTTCAACATAGTCATCTTGGGGGTTGTCCCCTTTCATGACATGAATGGGCGCAAGATCATAGGAGTTCTTCTCATCAAAATGAACATCACGACTCACTATGATTTTGTTATCATCCACATTAAACAATCTATAGCCTTTACTTTCACTACTATATCCCATAAAAATGCATTTTACTCCTTTATCATCTAGTTTGGATCTTAGCTTATCGGGAATAAACGCATAAGCCGTGCAACCAAAAGTGCGAAAGTGAGCTCCAAAGAAAAAATATTGGTTCCAACTGAGAAAATGGGATAAGGAGTCGTTTGCTTGACTCCCATGGATATATTCAAAAGTTTATTCTTGGAACTATTCAATTGTCGCCCAATAAGAACGTGGAATGCTTTCTCGCCAAACCTCACAATCATAGAGAAGAATTGGTGTGACTAATGTTTTGATGCTTCTTCTTATGCCACTTGTAAAGTTCCACTTTCAACCAGCCACTTCCATGTAAAAGAAGAATTTGGAGGATTTGGAAAACTATTATACTTTGCTTCCCTTTTGCTAAAATGAAAGGATTGTTTGTCACTTTACGTAAGGGCTTGTTCAAAAGCTTTATATTTGAGTTTGGTGTGGGGTTGCAATGTACTTCAATAAGTTCTATGATTAACTCTTCTTGCTCATGTAAATCATGATTTTGTGTGTACATTTTCAGCCTATACAGTATGAGATTATTCCACATTTATGTGAATTGTAGAGGATGATAGTCAATTTCTATGTAAAGAGTTACCCCCTTCATATCTTCAATAGATTTAAGCATTTTGTAACTCAGTACATAGTCTACCACATTTTGTCCCTTTGTCAAAGTGCAAGTATATCCTTTGGACGTTGGTCATCTTCGCATACCATAAAATATAACTAGGTTTTTGTGTACCTCCCAAGCTTAATAATCTCTTTCAATGCATGTGATAGGTGTATGTATGTTGTGAGAAAGTCCTTCCTCATGCATGTTGTGAGCTGAAAACTCCCCTAACCAAAGAGGATTCTGTGATAAATCGTAGAAGATGGCTTGTTCACTCTTGGTTTTTCCATTGGAGTCTAGCTTTATGATTGTGATGTTCTTACTTTTATTCTATTCTAAATTTGCCAAATGGGTATTTATTGGCTATGTTCGTGTTTTTCTAATAAGTAGATTATCAGTGGTACAAAATATCAAACTCTTTATTTACGTTCTTATCTTTTGTTACGATTTTTAGCCATCTGACTTGGTTTATTAAAGCTTGTTTTTTGAGGGTGATTGCTTTTACCAATGAATCATAGACATAGTGTGCCACTCCATAGCCTTTATTTGTTGAGAGAGAGAGAGAGAGAGAGAGAGAGAGAGAGAGAGAGAGAGAGAGAGAGAGAGAGAGAGAGAGAGAGAGTTGAAATTTTGTTTCGAAGTTCTCTTCATATCTCCTAATAGATTGTATCATCTGTTCAACATCATATCAGGTGGACCCATGATCTTCAAAAGAAGAGAAATGGCTTCTGCACTTGAAGCAAGGTCAAAATTTCCTCAATTAGTTATAGGAGATCAAAAGCGCATACGCTTCGTCGTCATACATGGATTAGAGCTGAAGGAACACCCTCGTCTATCTCATGAAGATGCTGAATGGTTAGTGTGAAATGCTCATGAACATGGATTTATTGCCCTCTTGATGATCCTTTGCTTGGCAAGCTCTTTTGAGTGCTTCGTTTTGACTCATTAAAGCTAATGAGGAGCAAACTGATTATGTCATTTTAGGTTAAATGCATTCAGTTCTAGAACTCAATTCATGTATGCATGCATAGGTGTAAACATATGCATACGATGCTATTGAAAAATTGAATAGAAAGGAGCTGCCAAATGAGCTGCTACAAAGAAGCTCAAATGATGATTCTTTGACAATGATGTCAAGAGGAGGTGACAACGAACTTTCTTTAGGTCTATTAAGAAGGAGCTTTTTGCCAGCGAGAGTTATCCATGAAAGAATTTATAGGCTACTAGAGTCGGCATATATATAAAAAATGCTCAAATGACCAATCAATTTATTGGGCCTTGATCTGCTGCTTAATCTGAAAACTAGGCCCTGTTTATAGCTATTAATTTGAAAGGTGGCAGATTCAATATGAAAGCCTCTCCAATTCATATGTACTGGAAAAAAACTGACATGATTAACAAGTTGATTGGATTTTGATGCGCTAATTGAATTGGTGGATTTGCTCCTTGTGGTAAATATGTGTTTCATAAGGTCCAATAGTAAGTGATGAACCAGGTGACACTACCATATGATATTCATAACTCTTCGTTTATTATTACATAAAATCAAACATTTGAACATAAGCAGAAGTGCCTGAGCTTGCTAGAAGTTCTAACCTTGAAGTGTGTGAAAAGACACTAGTAGGCTGCCAAGTTGGTTTTCAAGAGGTTCACCTCCATTAGACCAGATATGGCATTACACATTGCCAACAATGATGTTGGAGGTGTACCTGAAGAATAATACTTAGTACAAGTGGTAATATATTTTGATTGAAGGTGTTTCAGCTTCATAGGTCTCATAAAGCACATACGGGCCTCCAACAAGTGAACATTAAAGGTACTGCAAGCTGTAAAAGGATGTCGCTAGAATTTAATAGCTCAGTTATGCTCATAAATTTATTTCTTTGTATTGTTGTTGAATATTTCTTGAGCACTTTGACGAACTCTTGGGATAAGAAGGTACCATAACAAACATATCCTTATGTTAACTTTTTGCAAAATCGAAGGATCTAACTTTGTTAATGAGCGGCTGCAGCTGTATTCTGCCAAGGAAAGATCTTACTGAAGTAGAAGCTGAACTGTAGGAACAAAATACCACTAACTACAGAAACAATAAAGATTTGTACGTCACGGTGGTAACTGGAAAATTGGAAGTATGACTATGGACTCTGCTTGTATCACCATACTAGATGAATCTAAAGAAAAGTTTTGATATGGAATATGAGCAAAGCATGATGGAAGGCCTCTGTTGTATCTGGAATGCATTGCCAATCTAGTACACCATGAGTGTCATCCAAATGTAGAAGTAGATAGCAGTACACTATCAAACACGACCCAAGCCAATGTGATAGACCAACATGCCATTTGGTTAGTGCAGTTTTTTGGCGATTCAAATTCTGTTGATTATTAATCGTTCAAATAGCGACTCAAATTGGTAAAACATTGTTCATTTTTGGTTCATATATTTTGCTACAATAAAACGTGGTCTCTATAGGGTTTAGGGTTTACATAGCGGGTCTCATTCACTATTTGAAGTGACGATACCTAGAGTTGGCCCAATACTAACTTGAGACAATGAGATAATCCCAAATCCAAATATTGGGGTAAAATTGGGAACCCTGATACATCTAGCTCCAAGAAATGATTACTATAATATTCAGGTTTAACCCCTAGTACTCCTTGCCAAGTCGATCAAGGTATGCTCTGTATAGGAACCGTCTGATATACTGATGAGTACCTGAAGGGAGATAAGTGATAGAAACACCAAGTGACTCAAAGAGGAGGTGAGATGTCTGAGAAAACAACTGGTACCCTGATCAGAAAGTTGCTGGGAAGAGATGAGTGCTAGCGATGTAACTCTGAATCTGGAAGCACTTGAATTCGCTGGATATAAGTGATAAGCTGGAAAATAGCACCAATTTGTAGAGGTGAGGCGGCAAACTCAGTGAGGATGATCTCATGTGGAACACAAGGCTTAGCCCGGATCAAACAAGATAACATAGTAGTCTGTACTCTCGAGATAATAGCCCAATCTGAGGAGGAGAGATTTGTACACTAGGCCTTTGTTGCATATAAAGTTGTGGCTGCCTGTTGCATGCTAAAGAGGGGACTAGTGAAGAGTACACCTAAGTAAGTGTAAGAGAAGACCACCTCCAAAGGTTGTCCATAAAAAATGAGCTCTTGATGCTGCCTGAAATTCCTGGAAGTATTGAAGACCATCATTTTGGTCGTCATAATGTTCACCCTTTAGCCCCATATAGTACAATATCATTGGCATAAAGAAGAATGGAATGAAAATATCACCTAGTTTCTAGTTAGAACCACCACATTGTGAGATGACCCTCGTCAATTCATCAATATACAATCCAAGGAGAACTGCTGAAGGAGAACAACCTTGCTTCACCCCAATGGGTGCTCTAAATCTGCTCAGAAAAATCGTGATCATGTCGAAAGCAGCCCAAAACTCGCTCATAACTACCAAGATAATGTTTGTGGAGAAGCCAAGATCACAAAGCCTCTGAATGAGGAAGGACCATGGGACAAAGTCAAAGGTGTTCCTGAAGTCCACAAAGCAACAGTAAATATGCTCTTCCCTATGCTTAGCTTCTTTGATAAGAGCCTGAAGAGTGAAGATATGGTCAGTAGTATAGTAGTGGGCTCGAAATCCTTGCCTCGCCCAAAGTAGTAGAGTATTGGGCTCGGAATCCTACCTCGCCCAAAGCATGTAGTCTCCTAGTCTCAGCCTCAGGTTCACCGTTAACTGAAGAATATAGTTTTGTAAGTGTTAAAGAGCCAACCCCGTGGGTCCCTAACCCCAATTGGGAACTGAGCGTCGATTGGGCTTGTTGACTTGACCAGTGACTCGTGGACCTGCATGGTTGCCATGTGTCATGATCTAGGATGTGCGCTTGGCTTGGAGACTTCTACCTTGGAGGTATGCTTGGGAGGAGGTCTCATTAACCATTCATTCTATCTACCTAGGAGATGGTGGATGGTGGGCGCTTGTGCACAACCAGGATGTGAGCTAGCATGGGGTGGGAGATTGCTGGTGGCCCTAGCAGTGGTATGGGACGTTGTTAGGGTTAGAGGTTAGATCTTGCTTGTTACATGTCATAGGCCAGGGCACAGAGGGTGCATTCGGATTGGATCCTATGGCGGGGTGGATCGTGTGATGTTCGGTTCTTTGTGGGAAAAGGCACCTGGTGGTTGCGGTTTGAGAGGTTGTAACATTTGGTATTAGAGCCACCGTATTCTGTGTATAGGTTTGATCGATCCGATGAAGACAAACTGTAAGTTATGTTGCATTTTGATTATTGTCTTGTTGTTAGAGCCCAGAATTAGCTATTTTATCCTGCTTTTCTTCCTCAAATTTTTTTATTTAAAAAACAACGGCAGTGGCAGACGCGTAGACTTGTGCACTAGTTGGCTGTGCAGCAAGTTGGCGGCATGCGGGTGCCCTATGGCTACGGCCATTGGGTGGCAGACTGGGGCATTGTTGGTGTGCTGCCACCTCTCTCTCTTGCCTGCATGGCGCTCAGTTGGCTGGAGAGTCCGCCAAGTGGCAAGGTGACTGCTTGCATGGGGAAGAGGTACATCCCCTTGCTGGAGGTTCCATGTGAAAAGGGAGTGGGTGGTGGATTGCTACCTATTCTCACATCTCTCTCTTCGTTGAGTACAAATCTTGGTGGCAGCCATGGACAACACTTTGATTGTGTATAGTCAACAAGTTCGAGCTTGTGAGTTTTCTCCTTGAATAGAAAGTGTATTCTTCTTCTTTCTCTTTGTTTATCCTCTTTTACACTTGAGACATGGATCCTAGCCCTTCCACTCAACCTATGTCTCCTCCTGCAGAGGCTATGGTGACTACTCCTACCTTAGATTCCGATACTTTGTTTCAACAATCTACAGCAACAGATTGTTGATATCCAAGCAAGACATTCAAGGGATCAGTAGGAATTGCGGGAGCTAGCGCAGTTAACGCAATTACTGCATCAGCCCTTGTTTACACCCGAAATCTTTATTGGGGAAAATAGGATAGGTCCCCTGACGTGGTGACATTGTGGATTGATCAACCTGGTTATCATGTACATGCGAGGTAAAGCTTTTACTTGGTGGCAGGATTTGAGGGGAAAGCCTGAAGCACCTAGGACATGGGAAGATTTTTCTAAGGCCTTCAAGGCGGCCTTTCTTCCTATCCTTGATGACTTCAACTTCTATCTTCAGTATGTGACGATACAAATGGGGAACCGGCCCCTTGATCAGTATTTGCAAGGATTCTAGGAGGTATATTCTTGTTTTGCAACTACGATAGATCCTCTTTTGGTTAAGTTGCATTTTATTCGAAGTTTTCCTAGAGATTATTAGCTAGAGGTTAGGAGGAACTAGCCTCTTACCCTTGATGATGTGGTTCGCTTCGCCGTATATACGATGACCCTCATATAGTAGCTAGGCTTGAGCCTGGTGTTCAATGTTGGGCATCACCGGTGGAAGCCTGCGACGACAATTCTTTATTCAATTTGCAGAGTCCACGCATCAAAGGATGTAATAAATTGTGAATAAGTACAAGGGTAGATGACCTCTTGCGAGTGTCATGATAGTAAATAGTATAATAAATTGTAAATAGTATAGTTGAATCAAGTTACGATAAGACTTGGCCCATGAAAATTAAATTAGAGTAGAAGAGGCCAAAGTCAAGTTAATAAGGCACATGCTTAGGTTGTCACATGGAGATCACATGAACTTCACATGGGCACCACCTAGGCTAGCCAATAGAAGTAGGAGGTGTGGCAAACCAATAGGATTAAGAGGTGAGGGCCTACCTCAACCATAAAAAGGCACCTCCTGTACTCATTTTTCATGTTCAATCAAGAGGAGGAGATTCTGTCGAAATCTCATTGTGAACATCCATGCTTCTAACTTAGCTCTCTTTCATGCTTTTGGTTTCGTTGGATTTTCATGCTTTGCTTTGTGGTTTTCTAGTAGTGTTAATCCATGATTTGAGAGCATAGTGTAGATGCATGACGCCTTCCTTGCTTCTTTGCAATTATGAGTAGTGTTAACATGGATTTGATGCTTGTGTAGTGTTAAAAGCTTTTGCAAGTTGTGTTAATGTGGTGGTAGTGATAAAATCTAGTGTTAGATTGATGAAGATAGTGATAATTCGGTTGGAAACGTATGAGTTGTGTTTTTGCTCTTGTACATGAATGCATGCTTGAAAGAATGCTAGAACTCTCTCATGGGAACGAGAATGCTTGACCTAATAAAAAGGAGTTTTTATTGGCCAAATTTAAAAGGTCAAGTGGAGACATAAGTTCGCAATTGTGGACAATGCCAAGTAAATAAAGCTAAAAGACTTAAGGCAGCTGGTTTGTTACTTCCTTGGAAATTCCCGAAAGATAATGGGAAAGTATTTCCATGGATTTCGTGGTTGGACTTCCTCGGACAGGGAAACAAAATGATGCTATTTGGGTTATAGTTCACAGACTAGGAGATTGGGTGTATCATAAAGTCCCAAAAGACTCTAAGGTACTAAAGATCATTTCCTTCCTTAGAAGAGGAGTCTTTTAAGGGGGAGGGAATGTTAGGGACCCCCCCCTTGGGTCCCAAATCCCAACTTGGAACTGAGCGTCAACTAGGCCTGTTGACTTGACCAGTGACTCATGGACTTGCATGGTTGCCACGTGGCGTGATCTAGGATGTGTGCTTGGCTTGGAGACTCCTACCTTGAAGGTATACAAGGGAGGAGATCTCATTAACCATTCATTGTATCTACTTAGGAGAAGGTGGATGGTGGGCGCTTGTGCACAGCCAGGATGTGAGCTAGCATGGGGTGGGAGATGGCTAATGGCTCTAGTAGTGGTATGGGATGCTGTTAGGGTTGGGGGTTGGATCTTGCTTGTTATAGGTCATAGGCCAGGCACGGAGGGTGGATCTGGATTGGATCCTATGGCGGGGGGGGGATCGTGCGATGTTCGGTTCTTTGTGGGAAACCAGAACCTGGCGATTTGCAATTTAGTAGGTTGTAACAATAAGAACATGGCCAACCATGATAGTGCGATAGTTACCGGGGATTAAAGGGTCACCATTTTTGTGAATAGGGTAAATCATATTGGTACACCAAGAAGATGGGAAGCCAAAGAGAACAACACGATTGAGGAGGGTGGCCGAGATGGGAGAAGGTAAATGAATGGCAAGGATCAACAACTTAGATTCAAGGTCCTCAATGTCTTGTGCTTTATGGGTCTTTAGTTTCTTAATGGCCGCAAGGACCATATCAAAGGTGAAGAAAGTGAGTTCAGATGGGCAGGGGGAGTGGGAGATGGACGAGTCTATAGGTACAACGTATAGCGTGGTAGCATGGTCCACTGAAATGTGGAGGCCATCCAGAAGGGGAGGTGGACAATGAGGGATGAACTTGTGCCAAAAAGCGCCTTGTTGAAGAGCTAAAAAGATCAACGAGACCCTTTCCATAAGAGTCATCATCATAGGCCCTCTTTTTACGGCTAACCATACATCATATGCTAACCATACATCCATACATACAACTAGTACTTTGCTTACAAATCTCCATTTAGTGTATAATATGTTTGATACTTTTGGTTTTACGTTCAAAATTGCATTTGAGATCAATACCTTAAGTGATTCTAACTTAGCATAGCACAAGGATGGGGTTGTACCTAAGAAAAATGGTTTTTCTTAGATACATTGTTTGAATTGACTATTTATTCTTTGGATAGGTTGATTGAAGATTTAGTGAGCTAGGATTGTTTAGTGTTACCAAGTTTTTGCATTTATTTTGATCCCTTTCTTTGAATTGCTAGTCTTACATGTGTCTTAAATTATTTATTCAGAATCGATTTTTGGTCAACAATTTAATAATTAAAGCTGTCATTGCATATGATTGTAACATTATCATCAATTCAAGAAGAGCTTTAACTTGACTCTCTGTGTGGAGGTATTGGTGTAGTGTTCCAAACAATTTATAAGTAGTATGAACACTCGCTTATTGAATATGTACTAGTTTGGACACTTGTTGGTTAAACTTTTGAAGTGCTAAGACTCACTTATCACCTAGTTAGAATCAAAACACAACGCATTTGCATTCGAGCATCCTAAGAACTGCAAGCTAGGATTTCAGGAGATTCTTCATAGCCTTTGTTGGAATTGCCAAGTTGGATTTGTTTTTCTAGAAAGCTGGCCTAACACATCCCAATAAACATTATCGAGATCAAGCCACCCATGCCAATGCCAAATAAATGAGCAGTAAATGCATATGCATCAATATTTTCAAATAAACATGCAAGCTTCCTTAACCTTTTGAAGCACCAAGATGTGCATATCAAGATGCAAAATGATTAAGGTGTATCTCTCCCAATTTGATTGGCTTTATTATTGTGCAAAGTTTGGCTTTGTGTTTTTCTTGTTTTTTTCTCTCATTGTGAGATCCCTAATTCATTTATCAAGCACTTTGCTAGCCCTTGTTCTATTAATTATATAATAAATGAGACCATGCCTTGCATTTTCTGGGATGCCTTTGTCTTGAAGTTTGGTCTTTTAGCAAATAGGACCTATGAGTTTGTTCGTATATTTTGGTGTGAGTAGGCTCTAGTCTTATGCGTGTGTGTGTGTGAGAGAGAGAGAGAGAGAGAGAGAGAGAGAGAGAGAGAGAGAGAGAGAGAGAGAGAGAGAGAGAGAGAGAGAGAGAGAGAGAGAGAGAGATGAATATAAGGTGTTTCTTGGTAGGTTCAAGCGCCTAACAGGTAGACATGAGGCTTTAATCTCAGAGAGGGACTATAAGTTCCATTGTGCAAGAGCAAAGCACCGACGTGCTCCGCAACATGGGCTTTCAAGTTTACCTGTGCTACAGGTGAGTTAAGATATTCACTTTAAAATGATCTATTTTTATATAGCTAGCGCAGTTTGTGCCATGTTGTGTTGTACTGCCATTATGCCTGATTGTGTATAAGTAGTTTAATTGTAAAGTCAGATTATACTTGTAGTCCTTAGTTGACCGAATTTTAGTTAATTGTTAGGCAACCAACACTAGGTTATGGAGTTTACTACATAATATGTACATGCAACTTTACACAACATACACACACCATACATGTTTATTGGTTCATTTGGGGTTGTATGTGTATGATGATAAGTAGATATTGAGATGGAGGCGTATTGTTTTTTTTGTGGTGTTAATAAAATACATATTACATACGAGTTTGCCTTGTATTCATAAAATTACTTGTTTTGTAGATCTCTAAAATTTCAAATCGAAACGAATCATGATATGCCCATGAACAATGTCAATTGTTCAATGAATAATGAGTTGAAGTGATTGTAGTAGATAGTAGATACATAGAATCATAGGTCCAAGAGCTTGTAGGTCACAACCTATAGGCTACGTGTGCTTGGTTACCCAACATATCATCATCACCCTACAATCAATAATTTTTCTAGAGATTGAACTTTGTGATCTATATGTGAATCTAGAATTACATGGCTTGACCTTTGACTCTATGCTTGGGTGATGATGGCCTTATACCAGAAGGCATAGAAGACAAATAAGTACATGTCAGTGTGTAGTACAAGTGAGAGCGTATGAAAAGTGTCTCCGAAGCTATAAAAGAAATATTTGTAGAGTAAATTTAAGTACAAATACCAATGATGAAGAAATAACATAGGTGATAATCATGATATAGCTATGCGTATGGCATATAGCTCAAATCATGCACTGGAGGTGGTTGATATGGTACCGATGTCGACGTGAGAGGGAACTCTCCTCGTGATAGGCGTGTAAGTTTGGCTGCAAAGTTTATTTGGGAGGTGCACTGTTTTTGAGCATGGTGAGAAGTCGTGTCATCATCATGCTCATCATCCTCTAAATATGGACTTGGTCATGGTTGCTGTTTGGAGAAAAAGGAGGTGATATGAAGCTATGTCGCAGGGGTATTTTGTGAGAAAGTTGGAGATCCTTCATAGTAAAAGCATCTATATCATAATTGCAACACAACATGGATCCTCATACAAAGCAAGTGAGCACAAAGTGACTGGTGTATCTTGGAACAAATAGTAATATCTCTCACGAATCTCATAATAGGTTGGACATATGAAGATAAAGTGCTATTTAGTCTCCACCTCGCCTAGGGAACATAACTGGCGATCCTAACCTCTCACAAGGTACCCTAAAAATGCCCAGCCTCAATCTTAAGCTAGTGTAAGGAGACATGAATTTGAGACCACGTGATAGCCCTTAATGCAAATAGTGTGGTAGAACTGGGATTGTTAGAAGAAAAACCAAGATTTTGTATCCGTTGGATAAGCAAGGAGTGTGTGACAGAATCGGTGCCTTTCTGAAGTCAACGAAGCACCAATAAACACGTTCTCTCGTGCTGAGTTTCTCAATGATGGCTTTGAGAGTAAAGATATGATTTGTAGTGGAATAATGAGCTCTAAACCCAGCCTGGCCCATAGCATGCAATATCCTAGTCTCCGCCTCAATACTCACAATTGGCTGAAGAATAGTACCATACAACTTCGCAATAACATGTCCAATAATAAGAGTCCGATAGTTATCATTATTCATGGGATCACGATCTTTCTGTATGGGATGAATGATGTTAGTGCACCAAGAAGAGGGGAAACTAGAGATAACAGCCTGATTGAGTAAGGTCACTAGGAGGTGTGACAACAATTCAACTGCATGGATCAATAACTTGGATTCAAGATCATCAATATCTCTAGCTTTGCAGGTGTTTAGTTTCTTGATATCAGCAGTGAAGAAGGTGAGCTCAGAAGGTCTAGGAGAGATGGAAATGGGCGTATCAATGTGGATGGTATATAAGGTGGCATAATTAGTCCATATGCGTAGGTCATCAAGGAGTGGAGGTGGAGCACAAGGAGCGAACTCATGCCAAAAAGCACCTGTGGAAGAGTTGTGGAGAATCCTGATAGGTTGTCTCCCACTTTTTATGGCGAAGTAGGCGGTTATAGAGATGCACGTAGAGCATAGGAGATGGGGGCTATGCATGCGTGAGTGTGTGACAAGATGATGGTGGGAGTGGTATTCATCGTCATACCAAGAAGGGCGTATTGATCTAGTCCTAGTAGATTTGTTTTTGTTTTTGTTCTTGTGAGGTTTGGAAAAAGGCTATGACGACGACGTTATGGAGTGCTCTAGCAAGAAAAGAAGCTTGTGCTTTTGGCAAGCTATAATGTGGGAAGATGGGAGCAGTGGGATAAGTTAGTGCTGGTAAACTGATGCAAGTGAGTGGTCAAAGATGTATTTGGGTCAAGTGATGGGAGTAATTGCTAAGAGGATGAGATAGTACCAAGATTGAAGGAAAGGAAGGAGTGATTAGAGAGAGTGGTACGAGAGATATGAAAGTCATGTATGAGTGAGATGGAGGATGGTGATCCCATGATATAATCAATGACACTATTATTGCCATGGATGACAAGTATACCTGCCAAACTTAGGCCAACGAGCTAGAACATAAAAAATGGTCAATGCATGAGCTTCACCCAATTGCAATAAATACCTCGATAAGTTGTAATAGGGCCCAAGATATCCTCTAAAGTCTCGGTGACTCTCAAATAATCTCCATCAAGGTCATGTACTCAAAGTTGGTCGGTGTTATCATAGAAGTTTTTCTATGGGGAGGCTGTTGTAGCATTAAAGTCACCAGTGATAAAGATGTAACCTTGCTTTGCATATTTGATAAAATTAGTAGACAGCTCAATGTAAGGTGAACCAAGGTCCAACACTCTCCACAAAGGAAGAAGACATTGGAGGAAAATAACAAGCTGCAACAAAGATGTCTCTATATGGGCCAATGCTATGTCTATTAATGTGGAACCAAAGGTATCGTGAACGAGTTGATGAACTCAAAGATAGGGTGTAATAACTCCGTGTATAAGCATGCGACCCCTCTTGAACCTCTACCATAATCATTGACTTATCTCATCTTATGTTGATAAAGCGAATCCTATTTGTAACCTGGAAAAGTAGGTAATCCTCTCTCCTAACTCTCGTGTGTCTCCATGAAGAGTAATAGATCTCTCTTACCAATGGGTCAATCATATCACCAATAGTGGACGGAGAGTGTATGTTGTTATAGTTTTCAACCCCAATATGTAAGCAACATGAATGGGGCCCTGATAAATCCTTATTTCTTAGAATCTTTAGGTGTATTGTCAATGTAATGGATTCGACCATCCTTGTAGATAACACGTCTACTTGTCACTTTGGCTTCTTGGAAGGCTTTACGCCTCTCTTCAACTTGTATATACGTAAAATCATCATCCATATAAATTTGGGAAGTCCGTAGCTTGGCTCTACAATGTAAAGCATCTTGACGACTCTAATGATCCAAAACAGATGATTAGATTTCTAGTATGATGCTTGAGTGTAGTCTAAAGGAAATTTTTGCTTTTCCAAAAGCATTTTGAGTATTCGCAATGCCTCTTACTCTAACATTAGATCTTTGTGCTCCCTAGATTTCTCTTCTAAAATTGTAGCTAACTGATAAAATAGGGGTACATGGTTTACTACCTTTTTTGAGAACTAGCTTCTGGTTCCGGTGTAGCGGAGAGGTTAGGCTTTGAGTTCTTGTCTTGGCATATTCCCTTCCTTTTGCAGCTGCTTATAGCCTCTTTGAGATTCAATCATATCCATTTGTAGTTTTGCCTTCAGCCCTTGAAAATCCTGTAATCGTACACTCAAGCTAGTGGCAACATTCCGCTGCCTAAGTGGGAGTGTAGGTCTCTCAAGCATAGGCTATGAGGTAGGAGGAGTTAGGTTGTTGATTGACGTGGAAGAAGAAGGGGGGGGGCAGTAAGGGAGGGCTGTTGTTGTTGAGCAGCAACAATAGTAGAGGGGGTGGGGGTTGGGCTTCCTACGGGAGGGGGAGGGGTGGAGAGAGAGAGAGAGAGAGAGAGAGAGAGAGAGAGAGAGAGAGAGAGAGAGAGAGAGAGAGATTGATTGATTCATTCACCCCTTAGAACTAACTACCTTCAGTTAACAAGTCCTAGCTTAACGAAAATAACTCAACAATCTCTTTGGGTCCTTGGGTCCAAGTTCAATAAACAACTGTTGTTCGTTTGTTTGTTGATCAATATAAGAGCTCCACCTCCTTTGTTTGTATCTTCCCTTAGATGAAGTGATAATGAACATCAGCTGTATCTTCATATTTGGTAAGGTTGGTCAACACTTTTGACATGTGAAGATATTATCTTGAAGCTCTTGAGCTCCTGTTTCTAATTAGCCATAACTCACCCGTCTTTTTAAAATTGAAGCTTGCTTTTTGCCCAAATGATGTTTCTTTTCAAGTTTTATGAGAGACTCAAACAACAAAAGTGGCAACTATGGTTCCTGGGTTTCCCGAATCCCAGTTACACATAGTCATATACATTTGATGATATAGTGCCCAAACTTATATACATTTGTACTATGTCTGCCAAATTGCTTAGTGCCTTCAACCCAATGTTGCATGTTCTATTCCGGAACGCAAATTTTTTTCTATGGGTATCAGATTAAAGGTGTTTTCAAGAGCAATCCACTTATCTAGTTTGCTCGGAGTTCAAAGAGGAGTGTGGTCCAATTTTGGGCCATGAAGTGATTCTTTATTGAACATCTCTATTTCTGTATTATGTGAAATGAAATCACTTGGAACCATATTGAATGATAGCAAACCGACAACAATTATGAAGCATAAGGACCCATCTCAAATTTTGTGACAAAAACGTGAGTCAACTCAACGTGCTCAACAGAATAGGAGTACATTATAAAGTGCCAACAGTATTTCGATCTATAATTAACCGGATTAACATTGCTCTAGCCTCTAAGCAATGTTATTTTTGCCTCTTTCCAGTTTATCAATACGTTGTTCTTCTGATGCATTCAATAATGATTTCCAAGTTCATTTGATACTAACTAAACTATCCATTAGTCTTTTTCCCCCCCAAAAAGAAAAATTGCGATCCAGGTCACGGATCGCTGACATTCCGGAACGTTTTTGCAGCTGCAACATTGCTTCAACCCTATGGAAGCTGTCAATGAGATGAAATATAAGTTTGTTCATCTATGTACTTAGTCCTTTGACCACACCCAGTAGATGACCTAGTAAGCTACTTACATGTGAAGTACTTACATGGCAGATCTGACCATAAACAAAGACCTCATTAAATGCCAAAATTGTCATAATTATTAATTTCTTATGATTGGAGGTTTAGTACTGAATGTGAGCAATTGTAGTTTTGTATAGTATCAAGCAAAATAATCACTTGATTTCCATGAAGAGTGGAGCCTTTGTTTTCATTTTGATAACATTAGCCCAAGTTATGAGAGGCTTGCACAATCTGTGCCTGAATGCAAAATAATTTTTCGTTGAAAGTGTTGAGTTCTATTGAGGAGAATTTTATTTGTTCATGCTAAACTTCTATATCTAAGCACCATCTTTTTTAGAAGTGGGACACTGTTTCCATTTATTAGTTGCATACAGGAATTTTTTTTTATGTATGTAGTGAGTTCCCTAAGAGGACATTTTTTAACAAGAATGATTGCTTCTGCAGCCATACGCAAATGCTGAACCACTTCACAGTGTGACAGACACAGCTCATCATTTGGTATGTTATTTTGTTTCAAGCAAATTTGACGCTTTAAGGTAAAAAGTCTTTTTGTCTTTAGGGATTGTATGTGAAACTGCAATCTATACATGGTTTGATGCGCTTGGCTGTGTTTAGAATTCGTTACAAACTATGATGAGTTTTGATCGATAATGTCAATGATCTTTACTCTGAAAAGTTTTAGTAACTTCAAAATGACGCTCTTGATAATTTGTTCATTTATACATGTTTTACATCTGGTGTCAGCAATACCAAAATGCAGAGTTAGCAAGCGAACCAATGCATTCTCCAGTATGTAACATTGTGCTTTGGTCATCTTTTGTTTGCTTCAACATTCTACCATTTCATGCAAACCATGAATTCAAGATTTGCACATATGTTTCTTTTTCTATCTTCAATTGAAAAGTTCTGTTGAAAGTTTCATACTGTCAAGTCATTATCCGTAGGGATTTTTTCCTGACGGCTGTCAATTTGTTCAGTGACAAAGCAAGTCTGGTACGACATAGACCAGTCATTTGCTAACTATATTCTTTCCCATTCTCAGCATCAGCATCAGGCTCAACAAACTTCTCGTATTCCCCATGCACCACATCCGCAACATGCTTCTCATACATCACATCTTGCACATGTGACATCACATAGTCCTCGTGCTGCACATACTCCTCACATAGCACGTGAGATGCAGTCGCCAGGCTTGCATACTGGGCTTGGAATGCTTGTAGTTACGGTGAGTGTATTTGAGTTTTCTTCTTTAAGCAACATTTACCATATCTCCGAATGCTGTTTTCACTCATTTTACTAGTAATACATTTCAATGTACTGTTTGAAACATTATTTCTTTTCTGCATTTCTGGTGCTTGCATGCTTTAATGTCAGAACCTTTAATCTGCATTTACTGCTTGATGTAGCAGTAGCATAAGCTGGCACCTTCAACAAGCATCAACCAATTTGCATGCATTTTAACTATATTGGCATGAGTAAGGTGAGATACGTGCATTTTGCAGATTGAAGTAGCTTAAACAACATGCATTAAAAGCCGTGTCTACTGCATGGCAATTTTTACTGCTAAAAGAGAGATTTTGTATCCGATGAGATGGAATCAAAACCTGAACTTTCAGCTGCTTCATTCAAGTGTACTTGTCTGTTAGAACCCTGATCCGAGTTAGCTGACTACAGCATTTACTGACAACAGACTTTACATAACAATATGCACAAGTACTAAATGACACACTCACAAAGTCAATGTGCCTATGAGTTGTTATCTTGCCCCTTTTGGAAATATCAAACATTGAGACACTCTGACACGTCACACACTCTTGAAAGTTGCTTTGCTATAATTTGTATGATAGCAAAACTCTGTAGCCCTGTTGTATTCGCCATCGCTATATCATACTATTTGACATGCCATGCTGCTTGTTATTCATAGAGCCTAGTATTTCTGTTATTCCAAGACTTCATTTAAATTTTTCCTTTTTTTGCAGCAGTAGTTACTCTCTACCAGCATCATTATCTACACTACATCCCAAGTAGGCCATGCCAAGGAGCACAAGGCCCCAGACATCTATGGTGCAGCAGCCAGCCTGCACCTACGTGGGCACAATTTTCACACTTATCCAATTTAGCTAACTGCAGAGGACCATTGTTCTGATACCCTTTTCAAGCTCGAGTTACCATTTTTCCAGACATAGGCACTCTCGGAAATAAAAAGTAGTCATGATTTTCCTTTCCAGCTTGGATTACAGTCCCTCCATCCATAGGCAGTTTGGGAAATGAGAAGTTCTGAAACTGTTGTAAGCTTTTTTGGGGTGGTAATATCGTGGATACAAAGCTCAATTCAATGTTAGGACCAAAATCTAGGGAAAATAAAATTATGGAGATCATGCAATGTAAGGTTATCTTGAAACCCAAGCATAAATTTTGATCGCTTAGTGCCAAATCTAGTGGTTCATAGGAGTTATTTGTTCATAGAAAGTAGCATATTTATTATATTTGATACGACTCATCCAGTCATGGTATTTAATTTGAAGTTCAATGCTAAAACAGCTGTGAAATTCTTTATTTCCAGAACAACCACATATGCTACCCCTTTATCACAGCACATTATTTGATCCATAAGAAACTTGCAAATCAAATCTTTAGATTTGACACAAGGTTCAATTTATCAGTACATCACTTAAAACATGCAATCGTCACTATTGTTGCAATGTATATGGTTCTAACGCTGCATACTCATTGTATTGCTGGAAAATGTTTCCAATATGACTTTAAATTGCAAACCCTGCTGCATTCAGTAAGACATCTTCATACTTCGTTGTGCATCAAATTCGATCTTCACTCTGGTATTCAAATATATTATGTATGGAGCTAGCATCTCAGTGCTGTGATTTTTTTGATCTTTCAGATTACAAATGTCATTGTTTTTGAATGAATTCCATTCTTCTTGGATTGCTTGAATTTTTTTGAGAAGGTTGCTACTTTATTGACATTTCAGGTTTCATATCAAATTTGACTGAAGATGTGGCTTGAAATGGCACATTTTTTGCTACCCCTAACACAATTTATGTATGGGTTTCACAGCCACCAAGCCCAGCAAAATATTGTGATGCATGTGGTGCTCAATTTATTCGACAAAACGCCAAATATTGCTATGCCTGTGGGACCAAGAGGCTCATGATCTGAAGAAGCATTGGAAAGCTGGCACGACATCACTACTATACAGAAATTTATGCAGTCTTAGCAATAGTCAGCAAATTTGTTTTGTGGTTGAGCTAAATTGGATTGTTTATGACATCCAGGCTTTACCTAACCACTTTGGTTATGTAGTCACGGTAATTTGTATATTTGGGGTTCAAGAATTTTCACCCTTTGATTTGACCAAGTGAAAATTCCCCCATGATTTTCAAAGTCATGGCAGCATGTCATAATTTGATGGTACAGGTGAGTGAGTCGATTGTCTGATGCTTTAGGAAGGATGTTGGTTTTTCCAACAAGTTGTAATTTAGCAGCAAATTTCTTGAACCCGGTCTCATGACGGAAAATATGTAAATATCGTGTCTGTTTGAATCAGCATTTCTTGCGTGCTAAGAAGTGGGATGGGACACTCTGACTGTGGTCAATTTGTCGTGGTCAAAGAGGTTAAACCACTAAACCCTCTCCCATTTGCTCCCCTTTGAATTATTACTTGTCAAAGAAATTTTGTTTAAATTTGCTAGGTAAAGTTTGGGACATAGCAAAACACAAGGCAAAACGTTGGTATCAAAATTATGAACCCCTTACAGGGAAAGCTAAACCCCATTGTATTTTTCTCTTCCTGCTTTGTGAATACTCCTGCATCTGTTGGCGGCATAGTTGAATGTGGATATAACTTTCACTATACCTGAATTATACCGTTGTTGTACAAAACTGGAAGAAACCATGTAGTTGTGAGTTTTACCCATCTTTACATTTCAAGCTTTTATGAGGAAACATCTCAATCAGGTGGTGTGACAACCTTTCTCAAGCCATGACATGAGGGAGCATGTTAAGTGCACATATCTTAAACAGCTGAACCACTTACTGTTGTTTGTGACCTTCACAATTCGATTGTCTGGAAAAGAACACGTATGAAAATAACACTAACCAGATCTAGTTTGGTCTCCATCATTTTTGTCTGCTTTTTGTTGCAATGTGCATGTCTGTCAAAAGTATATGCACTTCAAAGGGGTGAAAGTGGAGGGGAAATCTCACAAGTAGAATAGGATGATATTGTGTGTATATGTGAATAAATGGGAGTTCTATTTTT
Organism: Diphasiastrum complanatum; assembly: GCA_029204225.1. Taxonomy (NCBI): domain Eukaryota; kingdom Viridiplantae; phylum Streptophyta; class Lycopodiopsida; order Lycopodiales; family Lycopodiaceae; genus Diphasiastrum; species Diphasiastrum complanatum. The sequence goes on from CM055097.1 coordinate 30,192,291, forward strand.
TAGTTAATGAAGAGTGCTCGTTTGAGGGTCTTCCTTGGAGCAGGCCTCGACCATCAAGGAAGGCCCGAGGGCTTCGGGCCTTCCCTCGTGTAATGCTATTGTGCGAAGGTGGACATTGGGTTTTTTTTTTAATTTTTTTAATTTTTTTTATGGTATGGACGTACGGTCGCATGCGTGGACTAGTTTTTTTTTTTTTTTTTTTGCATTTATAATGCAATTCTTTTTACATTTGTGGTGGAATGTGCATGTGGACAGCCAATGACGGGTTGCCACATAGCACATGCACATTCCACCTAGAGAGAGGAGAGAGAACACACATTTCGTAGAGAGAACACACATTACGTAGAACGCACATTTCGTAGAGAGATGAGAGAGAATGCACATTCTAGAGAGAGAATGATAGATTTCGGAGGGGAGAGAAAAGTGGATGGACATTATGCTCTTGGAGGTGGTCCCAAAATACAAAGGAAACTTGGGCACATGGCATTACGTTAGTGTATATGCTATGTTTTCAGTTCTATTTGATGCTATTTTCACAACTAAACAGTCGCTTGCGTTTGCCTATGTAATCGATCTTATCAATTCTAACGACTTTGAAGTTACAATCAAGTAGAATTAGTCGAGTTGTTTGACTCATTATTATGATTCGAATTTGATAGACGTAGTGCATGCGTTGAGGAGATTGTCAAAGGGGGTCTTGATAATTCGGACCTTTATTTTTTTTCCATTCTCCCAGTACAATGATTTCTATCATTCATTTTATATCTCTTGAGCAGTTCAATAGCAAAGTTACTTTTAGATAAGTGTAAAATTGTCTTTTCTTTTGCTACATTTCAAATTTCAAGCAATAATGCATAAGCCCCAAGTTAGTCTTATTCAGTATACAAAATGATGAAAGTGAGATCGCTTTGATGCTTCAAAAGAAAAATTTATAATTAGCTTCACTCTTTTACCATTTTTCTCTTCAAGGAATGTTCAAGAGTACAAGAACATCATGCTTGTGTAGCCCGTTTCGATTTGTTGATAGTATGCTAGAGTTCACATACAATATGCTCTTTTATTCTTGCACAAAATCTTTTGAGTCAATATGCACACAAAACCATACAACAAATGAGTGTCCAGTCCTAAAGCAAAATCTGAGACTAGCACATAGATTTTGCCATTTGTGCAATGCAATATCGCACGATACAGAATTTTGCCCATTTAGGCCCCCGGATTGTTCAACAGAAGAGGATTCCTTATCAGACTTCTTATCCATATCGTCAAGGGGCACCAAACGCGACACCAAGGTACGGCGCACCGAATCAGCAACAATGTATGGCCTTACCTGCACCACTGGGGCCAGCCAATCAACTAGTGGCCCATGTAAACCTGATAGCAGCGGAACCAGAGATTTCTGATGGTTGGCAACCTTAGGAAAGACCACATCACTTCTCAGATCCTACATAGGATAGTCGAGTCCTATGTCAAGATAGCCAAGGCCCCCTCTCGAACCGTATAACTGGTTCAAACGAGCCATTAAGAGCAATACCAAGCAACAGTTTGCTGTTGGATTCTTGTTATCACTTCTAGCGGCCTCCCACCTTGAAAACAAAATCCATGGCTTCCACCTGGATTCTGTGCTTTCAGTTTATGAAGAAGCACCGACCGAGTCATCCCACCAGGCCTCCAGTTCACATAAGCGACGTCGTCCACGCAGCGAGATCGTCATTCCTGACTCGCCTTCAGCAGGTTTCTGACACAAAAAACACAATTTATGTAGTTTGGCAAGAGTAAAAATCAAGATTTTCTATGATCTGGATAGGAAGAATGTTCGTCGAACTCAAAAATAATATTTTACTATAAATAGAATGCTATGGAAACTCGACGAAGGTTTTGGCAAAGAATCAAGAGTAATACTGGCATTTTTGCAAAAAAGTGACTTTTTTGGCAAAAATATGGCAATATGACAACTGATCCTCTGAAAAAATCTTCTATTTCTAGTATTATTCTTTGCCAACCTGGCAGTAGATAATCTGAATCACACCTATGCACAGTGAATTGGACAGTTTTTTTTTCTGTATTTTTAGAGTTTTGATGATTTTTTGGTGTTTTTTATCAGTTTTTCTGATGTTTCTAAAAATCTGCTAGGAAGGATTGTTTGCCCTTCAAACTGAAGGTTTTGTGATCAAAACCGAAGGTGTCTACAACTCGGCGAAGGTTTCCTGAAAGAGGGCAAAAAGTTATCAGCTCTGATGATGATTTTTGCCTCCTTTAGGCCAAAATCTGACAGATTTGACCGATTTTTGTTGTTTTTTTTGATATCTCAGATCCAAATGGATAAGATTGGTGATTTGAATAGCTTTCTCTGTTCTACAATCAAATTAGATTACAAACAGGCAAATCCACTCAAATCAAGCAAAATCACTCCCAAACTAACCCTAAATGTAGATCTAACACTATTCATGCCACGACAAGATGCCTAATGCAAGCTAACCATCCAACAAACATGCTGTAAACTGAAAAATTGGCGCAGCTCCCCGGCAACAGTTCCAAAATTGTAGTGGGTTTCTTTCCTTGCCTAACCTCAATCCAAGATCTAATCAATCTAGCATCAAGAGATGAAGTTAGTTGTCACGCATAGATTCATTCCCGTGAGAGCGATAGTATAGTTCAGATTTCAGCATGAATGGAAGATTCACATCCAACTCTAACATCCATTAATCCTAAGCATTAACACTACATCCACTAACACTAGATCCACAACAAGATAGCTTACTCTTTTTCTCTCTCCCTTTCTCCCTCATAAAAAGTATAATAACATGCAATCTTAATAACAATCAGATCCAACAATTAGCAAAATCCAAATAAAGCATGAGAGATGGAGGAAAAGTAATAGAGAGCAAGGACATTCATCAATCCATTTCACAAGAGATCAAGTTGAAGATTCTTGTTATCTATATATTGGAGCTACTCAACATATGACTAGCCCTTTAGAATGGCTTCAGAAATATACTTCATACAATACTAAGAAATATGTTCATCTTGGAGATAATAGCACACATATTATTGAAGGTGAAAGCTAAATTTCAAACGTGGTCAATTCAAGTTAATACCAAAACTTTTGTATGTACCAAACCTATCCAGGAATCTGCTCTTTGTAAGTAGAATTACATATTAAAGACATAGGGTTGAATTTGAGTCAACAAGTGCACTATTCTAGATAAAGAAAAAAGACAAGGATATCTTTATAGATTGAGTCATTGCTATAATGCTACTCCTCAAGCTTTAAACAATTCAGTTCTCAGTAATAAAAAATTAGTTTGGCATTATAGACTTGGTCACATGAATCATGCATCAATTTTAATATGTCTAAGCAAACTATTGTACTAGATCTTGATTATCTAGATAGGAAGATCAAAATTTCAATATATGTGAACGTTTTCTTATAGGCAAGCAAAATCGACCTCCATTTAAATCAGACCATGTCCACGAAACTAGAGGTCTTTTAGACATTGTATACAATGATATTTGTGGCCCAATGCGGACTCCTTCTTTATGGGGAGCTAAATACTTTATTACATTTATAGATAATTTTTCCAAGAGAACTGTTGTGTATTTCATGAAAACAAAATCTGAAGCCTTCACTTATTGCGAGATCTACATAGAGGATGTTGAGTTACAAACTCACAAGAAAATTAAAGCTATTCAGATTGACAATGAAGGGTAATTTATATCCAATGCGTTTAAGGATTATTGTCAGAATTGTGGTATTGATTGACAATTGACAACTTTATACTCTCCACAGTCAATTGGAGTAGGTGAGAGGAGAAACAAGACCTTGGTAGTAGCTGCAAAATGCATGTTGGCTCATGCATCCTTACCAAAATCTTTTTGGGCTGAGGCTGTAGAAACAGCCACATATGTTCAAAATTGGTGCTCTACCAAAGGATTAATCAACCAAACTCCTCATGAGGTGTGGACCGGTTCTAAACTTCTTATTGAAAAATATAAGAGTTTTTGGTTGTACGGTTTTTGCCCAAATTTCAAAGGAAACCAAGAAAAAATCTGACCCAAACAACATAAGATTGATTTTTGTTGGCTATTCTTCAAAAAACAAGGCATACATATTATTCGACCTAGCAACCTGTAAAATCTTTGTTAGCAAGGATGTTGTGTTCATTGAGGATCAATTTATTGATATGACGGGTAAAAATCAGATTTCAGATGGTTTTTTAAGTGCTCCTTCAACAGCCTATTTGAAAATTGATTCAAAATTCTCGGACAACCTACCTATAAAATTGATTCTGATGAAGAAGTATCAAATCAGCCACGAGAGCAAAATTGATCGCAACAGCCCCCTGAACTTGTACCTCTTAGAGGATCGATCCGAAAAAGAGTTCCACCAACAAGATTTATTGATGAATCAACATGTAATTTTATGGAGGAACCTGCTAGCACTAAATCATGTTGATGCAAATCTTTGGAAAGAGACAATGAATAGATAATATCACTCTCTAATCAAGAGCTGCACTTGGACTGTTATGGATCTACCAACAAATTCACTACATTTCGACTTGTTTTCTGAAGTAATTATTGAGGCTTACTCACGTATTTTTTCCTTTGATAAGGCCATTGGAATAAAGACAGTTATAAGCCTCGTTAACAATTTCAGTATACTGCCTTGTAACTTGAACTTTGTTAAGCCTCGTAATATCCGTTGAGGATCGAGGCTCTACTACTTTTGTAAACCTCGGAATGAGCTAAATTTAGGGCAAAATGGATCCATTTAAGTGTGACTCTATCCAACCCCAGGAACATGCTCATAAAAACCTATGTAGTTTATGAGAGTTTTATTATGTATTGAAAATGCAAAAAAAAAGTCTAAATTTATGCAATTAACTCTAATATGGATGACAAGACAACACTAATAGAGAACCGATAAAGCACAAAGACTAATCGACCACGAGCATAATAAATCCATGAGCATAATAAATTCATGAACATAATAAATCCATGATCATACTAAATCCATACGCATTGATGGTAAAAAGAACATGAAATATATTATATTAATTACAAATTATATTCGGCTAAGTTATACAATATCTGTACAAAAATAAAATAAAAAATACCAAAGCTATAAAAGCCTAATATTTGTCTCTATGTTATTTAACTAATTAGAAGCTTCTGAACAACGTCATCACCACCACCACCGATGTCCGGATTCTCATCTCGGTTTGGAGATTGTGCAGCCTACAGACATAGAACAAACACAAAATATTAGGTCTATGAAGATAGACATAAGATAACAAGACAAGATAATGATCAAAATAAAGTGAACAAAAAAATTTGTTTTAAAATAAAAATACCTCAACACCATCCCAATCAAGAATAACTCCTTGTCTCTTCAATAAGTCGAAGAGGGTTTGCGTATTATTACGATACACATATAGGTACTCATCCTTGGTGGGAGACTAATTTTTCTGCATAAGCAACAAGTTTGTAATTAGTATCTCGATAAACTAGTTAATCTAAAAATTGATGTCAAATTAATATAAAACAAAAAATTGGGATATCATTAAAAACAAATTAGACCTGGAAGATTATAACTCGCAAAATAGGCATATAAACACCCCTCGCCGCCACTACCCAGATGAGAGGGCCCCGCAAAATCAAGTCGTAGTCGAGCCGCCTCTCGTTGCTGCTTGAACTTGTCTGGGTCTTCTCTACGCTCTTTCTTTGCCATTTTCTAGTCATCTTTTTGCGCATGGGTCGGCCTAGCTCTTCGATCTCTCACCGCATCTCGGATCTCATATTTGTGGTTGCTCATCACATATGCCACGCGCTTCAGCATCCACTTCGAACTAAATTCCATGCCAGGAGGGACAGAGAAGTCTGTGTGCAACTGGTCGATGACATATTTCTTTTTGAAATCGTATCCTCCACTATCTCCCTCTTATGATTAAGGTCAAGGCGTGGGGAGCATGTGGAGTAGGGGGGAGGGAGGGGTATCAGGTGGGGGAGTGGGAGGCATGGGCACATAGTGGGGAGACCTAGGGATAGGAGTCTCAATGGGAGAGTAAATGAGTTTGAAGGGGAGTCCGATTAATGAGAGAGCAAATGGGAGTGTCCTGGTAATAAGGGTTGCAGTACCAATGGGGGAAGTCTCGTATGGACCAATGGGTCCAAAAGAAGGAAAAACTGAGGAGTATATATGGGAGTACTAGAAAATTCGGGAGTGACAATGGGTGTGGCAGTATCCTACACCCTACATGCAACTTCCTGAGTAAGAGTCTCTCGAAGTAAGGACGAGCCCTTTCAAAAGGAGATGGAGAGGCCACACCGATGGCCAGATCTACCTCGTCACCTCCACATGAAAAACAACCACTTAGGCAGCTCCTCCTATGTCGATGAGAGGCAGTGGCACCAGAAGTATGATGGGTGGAAGGATTCCCATGGGAGTGGGAGCGGGATACGGGTGAGTGAGAGGGCAAATCACCCTCGTGAGCAAGAGACTCAATATCATGAGAGGGTGAGTTAGAACACTCGACCAACAACCTAGAAGCTCATCGAGCCCTGAATTGAGAAATGACGCTCTCTACTCGATCCAGACTGAAGGAGACAAGATACTAGTCCAACTCGACCGTGCTCATGGAGCTAAACTGAGCTGAGCTACTACTGTGGCCTAATCCATGGCTAGGGGAGGTGTCACGGGACATAGTGGAAGTGGAGACAAAGACAAATGTTGCATGTTACAAACAAGTTTCGATATCATTTAGTCTCAACGCCTAGGCACAGAAATAGCACCTATTCTAAAAAAGACATGCAGCAAATTGAATCTCACATTTAGTCCTAGGTTTATGTCTATATAGATGCTTGAAATGTGATTTTTTGATGTGATAGTCAAACAAATCTACTAGCATTCACAAGTATATGTAGACAAATTTCACATATTTGGATGTAAGGTTTATATATATGTTGTTATTTCCTTGGACTTTTTAGATTTAGGTTTCTCAACGTCTACTCTCTTATCAACTGGTTCATTTACTTGAAATGCTTTCTCTCATGTATAGTTCTATTTCTGACTACCTCCGACAAATCTAGATCCAACTATATAAGTCGCGGTTCATCGGTTTCGGATTGAGATTTTTGGTCTAAGTATAGTTTTAGATCAGATATATTTATAACTAGGTTTATGATTTGATTGGTATCTATAACTGGGTTAATGGTTTGGTTGGTATCTATACCCAGGTTAATGGTTTGCTCGGTATCTATACCCAGGTTTATGGTTTGGTCGGTATCTAGTTTTAGGTTTAGGTTTGGATTTAGGTCTCTATCTAGGTTTAATATGTCTACAAAAAAGACTTGGGTTTACAGATTGGGGTTAGGTTTAGGTCTGGGTTTAGGTCTAGGAATTATTCGGGTTTACAGATTAGAGCTAGTGTAAAGACCACTAGGGAAAACCCCTAAGATGAGGATAGGAAAACACAAGAGAGACTATGGAGCAAAACCACCCAACCAATCCTAGATCCCTCCTGGAGAATTCTCCTGGATCTAGCCCCCAAGACATGCCAATGTGACAGCAAGAGGAGAAGAGCTCAACAGGTAACCTAGACCAAGTCGTCGACGGGATAATCTCTACCTCAAAATATAGAGAGTAGGATCCAGTGCATGAGCACATGCAATCCCCATGCAGGTCAACTATAAATAGGTTATAGCTCTACATGCATACCTCCTGCCTATATCAGTCACACGTACATGCACTAATCCATATGTCTCAATTAGAGTGTCTGGGTCCTCTCAAGGTTATTAGTCACCAACAAGCCTCGACGTGGAATAAAATCTAGGCGTGACCAATAATCTCGAACACTGGAGGGCTGGTCTACCATATTAGGACTATTCCAGGTCCTTAACCAAATATGGCCGTAACATTTAGGTTTGGATTTAGGGTTTGGACTTATGTTTAAAATTAGATCTAGGTTTAGGTTTACATCCTAGGTTTAGAGTTTGGTCGATATCTAAGTTTAAAGTTAGTTTTAGATCTCTAATATGTCTACAAAAAAGGCTTGGGTTTAGAAAAATAGGGTTAGGTTTAGGTTTGGGTTTAAGTTCAATTATGGATTTAGTGAGGGATTAGAATTAAGTTTAAGTTTAGATTTAGGGTTTATGGATTAGAATTAGGTTTGGGTTTAGGGTTTATGAATTAGAGTTATATCTAGGTTTAGGTTAACATTTAGAGTTTATGGATTAGAGCGAGGTTTGGGTTTAGGGTTTGGACTGTTTAAAATTAAGTCTATGTCTAGGTTTAGGTTTACATCTATAACTAGGCTTAGAGTTTGGTTGATATTTAAGCTTAAGTTTAGTTTTAGATCTATATTTACGTTTAAGTTTAAGACTTGAAGTTGATTTTTAATTTGAGTTTGGATTTAGGTCTCTATCTAGGTTTAGTATGTCTACAAAAAAGGTTTGAGTTTAGAGATTAGGGTTGGGTTAAGTTTTGAGCTTGGGGAGTCTGCCTAGTTGTGATGCTCTTGGTAGTTCTATACGCCCGTAAAACAGATGGTAACTTTTGTTCCCAATCAAAAGAATGTGTTTCTGTCACTTTATTTAGAATTTTGCACAAAATTCCATTTGCTCGCTCAGTAAGTCCATTCGCTTTAGGATTATATGGAGTGGTTTAACGATGTGTAATGGAAAAATATGATAACATAGCCTCAATGGTTTGGTCAAGGAAATGGGTTCCCCTGTCACTAACGAGTCTAAGGGACATCCATATCATGTGATAATGTTTTGGAATAAAAACTTTGCTATAGCCTTAGCATTGTTTTTAACTATGGCGTCGGCTTCTACCATTTTGGTAGCATAGTCCGTTGCAACAAGAATGTAATGTCGACGAGTTTTACTAGTGGTTGGTACGATTGGCCCTACAAAGTCTATTCCCCACTTCTCAAAGGTGCTAAGTAAATAATTGGTGTAAGTTGCCGATGTGTTGGGAAGCTGGGTTTTTCCATCCTCTGGCATGCATCACATTTTTGAATGAATAATTTAACATCTCTATAGACGGTAGGCCACCAATACTTAGTGTTAAGGATCTTTCTTGCAGAATTTTTAAGAGCATAGTGGCCCTCCAAATCTTTTTCATGTAATGCACTTAATACTGTGGTCGTCTCGGTGGGTTCTAAACAACCACAAAGATTATCGTCGGCTAGATCACTTGAGAAGTTTGTAAATCTTTTTGAGTGGATCCTTTGGTATACATAAGAAGTGAAGATCAGCCAAGGGATCCATCATAGCAGCACCCTCACCATATCCATGATAAGATCTCTTTGGTAGAGATATCTTGCCAATGCCTTTGAAGAGTGCTCCACCAATATGCCACTAGTATCATGGGCTTCCTCCATGCTTGATGATGATCTTTGCCTTGAAAGTTCCACTTGCATGATGGATGCACCATAAATAGAGAAATTTGAGGCTTCCAAGCCTCATAAGGATCATGGAGATCAAGATCATAAGATGTGAAACAATGATGATTATCAAGATTATGCTTTCTAGCTTGACTAGTCCACATACAATGAACTATATCCATGATGGATCTAATCTTGATATCAAAGACTATCTTGATCTTTTTTAGGCTAGTTACTCTCTCAAGGATGTAAGTGTCCACTTTGGATGCTTCACTTAATCTCAAGAGGAGTTTACAATTTGCCTCAAAACATGTGAAAACATGATTTTCAAAAAAGTGAGTACCAAGCTCAATCTTGTTCTTACTACAACCAAGAGCATACTTTTGAAAATACAATATCTTGCTTTCAAAAAGTATTGGAAACACATCTAAGTCAATAATGACAAGAAACATGTCCATACCATAAGCATCATACAAAACTAGTATAGCTTTTCTTGAACTTTGAGATCCAAAAAATTCAATGAAGCAAGATAGCATTTCAAGCAAAGGAAGAGAAGCATATATGAATGTGTTGTAGTAGATACAACATGAAAGATGCCCCTCTTTGCCATGTAAGGTGAGCCATAAAGACTCGGCCATGCATCTTGAAGATCTTCTTGAAATCATATGAAGAAGAAACTCCTCCTCACACATTGGCCCCATCATAACTTGAATACCTTCAAAAAGGATAACTTGTGATGCTTCTTGAGAAGCCTTGATCTCGGCCACTTCCAAGATTGAATCTTCATGCAATATGACATCTCTATTCACGATCACATTTGAAATAGAGAGTGTAAAGACACTAAAGGCCTCCTTGATGGATGAGTATCCAATCATGATCCATGAGCTTGGATAATCCTTCCTTCTTGTTTCCAAGGGAATATGTGCAAAGCAAGCACTACCAAGTTCACTAAGGTGATCAACCTTAGGCTTCATCTTGAATAAAACTTCATATGGTGCTATTCCTTCAAGAGCTCCAATACTCCTCAAAGCTTTGATCTTCAATGAGAATTTCTTCTCAACATATGCTTTGAATAATAAGGAATAATCATACACCATAATACTTGAAGAGAGAAGATATGTGCATCCTGTGTAATCCTCCTCCTTTGAGATATTGGAAATATAAGAAACATCAAGAGAGTTTGCACTCTCACTTGGATCCAATTTGTAGATGCCTTCAAATCTTGATCCATATGCAAGGATCTCACCATCCTTCTTAATCACACAATTGTCAATATTGAAATTGACATCAAAGCCACTATCAAGAAGTTGGCCAACACTTAAGATGTTCTTTGTAAGCTTTGGGACAAAAAGAACATTGTTGAGAAAGAGATCTTTAGAAGATGCAAGCTTCAAGGGAATAATCCCTACTCCTTCAATATTGCACTCATGCTTACTTGCAAAGTATATGGTCTTCTTGACTCCATCATAAGGCATAATAGATGAAAAAAAGTGCTTGGAGCCACACATATGTGAAGATGCTCCACTATCAATATACATGAGTCATCCTTGTTGAAGGTGGAAGAGGAGAAGCTTGATGCCATAAGAGAGCCTTCTCCATCACTTGCAATATAGTCTTCTTTCTCATTGGTGATGTTGGCTTGATTGAGTTGATTCTTCTTCTTGAAGCAATTGGTGGCATAATGGCCTTTCTTGCCACAATAAAAGCACTTGATCATCTTCTTCTTGAGATTTGAATTAGAAGCATGAGAGGTATCCTCCTCCTCTCCATCTTTGTCTTTAGCTTTGTCATTAGAGAAGTGATGGTGTTGCTTCTTACTCCTCTCTTTGTGCTTGGCAAATAGAACTTTGCCATCATCATGATTGAGTGATAGCTTGTCCATCCTCAATAGTTTGTACTCTTGTCTTGATTCTTCAGAAATAAGCACACTTTGAAGGGCCTCCAAACTTGGTAGCTCCTCCTTAATAGCATAGGATTGGACAAGGTTGTCATATTCATCTCTCAAGCCATTGAGAATGACTTGGACTAGCTCACTTTGATTGATTGAGTCACCAATACATGCAAGCTCCCTATGAATATCCTTGACTCTCAAAACATAATTAGATGCACTCTCATCACTCTTTTGACTACTTTGGAATATTTGATTTCTAAGAGTGAGGAGCCTAGAGGTGTTCAGCCTCATAGATGGACTTGAGACAATCCCAAGCTTCCTTGGATGTAGAACAATCACCAATCTCCCTCAATATCTCATTAGAGACATTCATCTTAATGTAGTGGAGAGCCATCCTAGCTCTCTTCTTGTATTTTTGTACTTCTTGAAGGACTTGAGGCTCCTCCTCAATCCCAAGTACAATGTCCATCACATCTTGGAGTATCAAGATGGACTCCATCCTCAACTTCCATATTGAATAATTGGAAGTAGACAATCTCTCACTTGGTTGCAACAAGTACGAACTCATTGAAGTCATGTAAAGTGGAGATAAATAAAAGTGATGAATTTTTTTTTTTGCTTCTCTCTCACTATAGGATCCAATAATGGTGTGCTACCATCTCCTATGCAAGATCTTGCAACAAACTGTGAGATGATTCTCACTAGCTATCTCAATCTCTCCAAAACTAGATCTACTTCACATCAAATGATGGAGTATGGGCAAAGTTAGGATAAAACACTCTTAGCACGTGTGAAATACACTAAGAAACCAAATTTGACTCAAATACAATGATATTTCATGAAACAAAATGGCTAAGATCTCAAAACAGTGCCTAGATCACATATAGATGAGATTGGTAAGCATTCAACTGTGATTTTGGATCAAACAAGCAACCTTTTGACCAAACCAAATGTGTCCACCCAGGTCTAGGTGCCCTACCTAACCCTCTTCAAAAGCTTATAACTTTTGATTGGCTCAACCAAATGGAATGAAACTGATTGCATCAGAAACTAGACAAAAATAGCTTCAAAACAAGCTATCTAGCAAGATTTTTGGATCAAACATGAAAGAGAACTCCCAAACTGAAATTGGATGTTCCTCACACGTGTCTGAGCACCTGATTCCATATTGTACCCGGTCAGACCCAATCAATGTCCTTTTGATCTCTTTTGATCCAAAATTGAACAAGATAGCTAGGAAAATGGGCCTTGACAATTTCTAGCTCAAGATTAATGAATAGTTTTCACTCAAATGGATCAAAATGCATGGTAACCTTAGGTAGGCTCTGATACCATGTTGAATTTCACACGTGTGGACTGTCCACAACATGTACTTGTGATCTCCTAAGGTGTGTAGATGCACCAAGATCAAGACTAGATTGAGATTCAAGATCTATCTTTGATTCTAGGGCAAAAACACACTACTACATGCATTCAATCACTTCCAACTCTCACTCACACGTGTGGAAAGTGTTCCAAAAGTATTCTAAGTAAAAACAAGCTGCTCTCCTCGGGTAGAGAGAGAAAAACCATCATGAGCTCTCGGGTAGAGAGAGAAAGCTAGAAATTCAATGACACTCAAAATCCACTCAATCTCAAAATCAATTAGATCCAAAAGGAGGAGTACAATGATACTAATAGATTCATGAGCTACCACTATGCTTAACTATGATTGGATCACACTTTGCCACCTCTTAATCCTATTGGACCATTGATCCATGCACTTCTAAATTCTATTGGACTATATTCAAGCACACCTCAATTTTCTATTGGACCTCACAAGGTTCCACCTCTAAATCCTATTGGACCTCTTAAGCTTCATCAAACAAAAGCATGACACTTGTCTACACTCTAATTGGCACAAGTTTGGCTCTATTTTGGCTCAATATTGGCATCACAAGTGGAAATGGATAATTTGCCATCTATGCCAAATTTGACCCTATCAACATCCTACACCTAAATGCTTGACTATGAAATTCTATGAGACCCCTATATCAAACATTTTGATTTACTTTACAATTCTCCACACGTGGGAACATCCTCCACACATGTGAGATTCACTTACAAACTTCTATCATAAAAAATACCAAGCTAGATTTTTGCCAATTTCTCACACTTGTGACCAATAATACTCAACTGATTTCTTTAATAAACTTGTTAAGAGAGCTTACATGTTTTCTTCTCAGGTACTATAACTATTGGTGATACCCATTCACTACCTAGAACACGATATATGATACCCGCTCTAAGGCATCTATCTAATTCATCTTTTACTAACAAAGAATACTTTGGGTTTAACCTATCTTGTCTCTGTCTAACATGTATTGCTCCCTAAATGAGATCTATTCTATGTTCTCCCCATTTAACTGGTATTCATGTTAAATCGTCCATCGACCAAGCAAATACATTTTGGTATTTCTAAAGAAGTAGTATGTATTCTTCATGCTCTTGGTCTGATTGGTGTTTATATAGATTCAAAATTTTACCTTTACTAATTTCTATTTCTATAAAATCATTCTTGTCAACCATTCCCTCAGTCAAGCTTGCTCTGGTTCCACCCAGAACTTCCCTTGACTCGGATGTTGTTGGTAGTTCCCTTTCCTCTTCCTCATCAATCTCATAGCATTCTATGAATTGATCCAGGATTCAGTAAGTCCTCCCACCTCCTCACCCCATCTTATAAGGTGACCCCCTATTGGACTGGATGTGAGAATGTCTGGAAAAAATATCTGTTTGGTGGACTAATTTATAATAGCATCTGCTTGATATAACCATGGTCTTCCAAATAATATTGAATACGGTGGTGTATCTAATGGGTTTATGACAAAGAAATTCATGACGAACGTCTCTGTCTCTATAATTACGCTAACACCTCTCAGCTCTCCTACTTGTATGCATTTAGATGTATCTGCTAAATGGATTTGATGGTGAATAGTAGGCTGAATCTGGTTTTCTAATACTAACTCCTTAACCATCGTCTCGGTCATTAAATTAATAATAGATCCCGAGTCTAGTAGTATTCTATCAATAGTATGGCCACTTATAATGGCACTGGTCTGGGACTCCACAATCTCCTCTATCTACATATTCTACTCTATTGGTATATGCAGGTATGAACAATGTGACAAACCCTCTCCCCATTCTCAATCCTTACAGACTAAATTCCTTCGTCCTCTGAAGTATAACTCGAGGAAAATGTAGGCGTCTCACCTTCATATTTGTCCTTCTCCCAAGATACCGTAATTCTTTTATGACTTTTTCCTGCTAATGTCTCCATCTGATATCTGAAGGTAATGTCCTTCTTTTTCCAGTGAGTTATGACATCGGCTTGGTAGAGCCGTGGTCGTCCTAATAATACTTATACGATGACTCTCTTCTAGTCTTTAATATAATAAAGTCCATTGGAAACTTATGGTCTCCATCCAATATATACTGTAACTTGAGACAATTCCCCTATTGGTGATCTTCTAGTTGCATCAGCTAATTTCAAATGTCTTAATGTGGGTGCTATTCTATGGTGAATGCCTACTATTTCTTCAATCATTATGTTTACACTAGATCTGGAATCTATAGGCACACTATCTAAAATTCAGCCATTGATTACGATCTGAATCTTAAGTTGACCTTCGTCACCATTGACTAGCGACAACTTAGTTTTTCTTTTCTTGTTCTTTTGCAAAAATTGCTTAATCTCTTTCTTATAGTACTGATTGTCCTCTAATAATTGTTTAAAAGTTAAATAAGATAAACATCAGTGGATGAATGATCAGATGTTATTTTTAAGAAAAATCTAAAAAAAAATTCATAACAAAAACAATTGGATGAAGGTCCATCTCCCCTCTCAAAAAAATTCAATGTAAAATTGTTTTTTTAACAAGAATTTATTATTTCTCAAATAGACTTTATGTCTAAGAAAAACCATTAAAAATCAATTTGTGAAAAACCGAATTTGGATTCTGGTCTAGCGGATGGACAATCCCTAAAAAATTTCAAATCCGAAAAATCCCGAAAAAAAATCTCGAAACACTCTAAATACCTCAAAAAATTCCAAATAAATCCGAAAATCCAGAAAACGTCGAATAAATCTAGAAAATCACGAAAAAAAATCGATAACGTGGAAAACCATCCTTGCGGCTTCCTCCATATTTTTTTTTCAAAAAAAAAAACATCCCGAAAATTACGAGAAAAATCGCAAATAAATTTCGAAAAATCTCAAAAATCACGAGGATCCGCGAAGATCTCGAAAATCATGAAATCCGCGAAGGTCACGAAGATTAGAAAAATCCGCGAAGATCCTGAAAACAAATTAAAAATTCTAGAGGAAGCCATTCGCCACGACGGATGGCTTCCCTAAAATCCTCCAAAATAAAATCTGAAATTTTTTTTCAAAAATCAAAGAAAATCCACGAAAAAATCCCAAAAATAAAATATGCGAAAATCCAGTAAAATCCCCAAAAAGTTTGGAGGAAGCCATCCACCGCGGCGGATGGAAACCCCCCCTCCACCCCCCCCCCCCCCCCCCCCCCCCCCCCCCTCCCCCTCCCCCTCCCCCTCCAATATATTGTTTCAAGGTTTTGGCATAATAAGAAGAAAATTATAGAAAACTCAAAGTTAAAAATAAATAATAAAAATTAAAAAATGAATAACAAAAATTCAAAAAAATAGAAAACAGATCTAATAAAAATCATAAAACTACAAAACAAATATAAATATTAAAAATTAAATATAAAATTATAAAACAACTATACATATTATAATTTTTTAAATAAAAAGTTAAACAAACATCAAAATAAGTCTAAATATAAATATTAAAGTCAAAAAACAAACTAAAAAATCTAAAAATGAATAATAAAAAGTGAAAAAACTATAACATGAATTTGAAAATTAAAAAATACATAATAAAAAGTCAAGAGAATATACAATAAATTTGAAAATTGAAAAAATAATAATCTATAAAATAAATCTACATATATATAGAGAAGTTAAAAAAATAAATTAAAAAATCTTAAAATAAAATAAAACCAATCTAGAAATTGCAAAATGAATATTAAAAAATAAAAAAAACTATATAATAAATATATATATACTCATCATCCCTTCATTTATTCTACATTATTAAAAAGAAAAAAGAAGAAAAACATAAATATATTGTCAAATTCTTGAAAATACAAAAATCTCAAAAAAATAACCTAAAAATAAAAAAAACAAAATATAATAAAAATTTAAAATAAAACTTAAAAACAAAACAAACTCAAAATTAAAAATAAATAATAATAATTTTTTAAATCTATAATTTAAATCTAAAAATTAAATGAATAATAAAAGTTGAAAAAATATTATATATATATATGTATATAAATAAAGGGTCTTAAAGCGCCAAAGACAAAGGGCTCAAGGACTAGGACCGAAAGACTAAGGGTGATGAGTGAAGGACCAAGGGCTAATGACTAAGGGCCTTAGGGCTAGGACTAAGGGTCACGGGGTAAGGACCACCGCCAATGACCAAGGACCAAGAGCCATCGGCCAAGGGATAAGGGCTAGGCCCAAGGGCCTAGCCAAGGGCGAGGGCCGAGGGCCGAGGGTTAAGACTAAGGGCAAGGTTTAAGGGCCAAGGGCTAAGGTTAAGAGCCAAGGGATAAGGGCCTAGTGCCAAGGCTGACGCTCAAGGGTAAGGGCTAATGCACGAGGGCTAAGGGCTAAGGTCTTCAGGGCTTTGGTGAGCAACCATGTCTTTCGTTCCGATGAAGGTGGTCTACAACATCTTCTTTTCAATTAGATCCCTGATCAAGTGATACTTGATCACAATGTGCTTTGTTCACGAATGAAACACATGATCTTTTGTCAGATGTATTGTAGAGGTGTTATCCATCTACAAGACCAGAGGCTCGTTTTCTGTTTCGTCCAATTCGTTCAAGAACTGCCTTAGCCAGATTATCTCGTTGGCCATCTTTGCTGCTGCAATGTACTCTGCTTCGTAGGATGACTGGGCCACAATGGTCTGCTTCTTGCTGACCCAAAGAACTACTGCTCCTGATGAGATGGTGCATCCTCCTGAGATGCTTTTACAATGTCCTTGAGAGATGCCCAGCTAGCATCGTTGTAGGAAAGTATCATGAAACCTGCATCACGACAATAATACAACCCGTAATCTCTCGTTAATTGGAGATATTGCAAAATGCATTTTGCAATCTTCCAATGTGTCGAGCCTAAATTCATGCAGAATTGGCTCATCCTGAATACTACATAAGCAATATCAGGGTGCGTTTTGTCGACAAGGTACATCAGTGATCCTATCAGCTTCATGTAAGGTGTTAGTTGCATCTGTTCTCTCTAGACTTCCTCAGTCCTCGAACAATCATCATTTGTCAGGACCGTCCCTGTGAGCATTGGAGTATTTGCTCCTTTGCAGTTCAGCATCCCAAAGTCCTATAGGATCTTCTGGGTGTATTTGGACTGATGAAGGTATAACTTACCTCCCTCATAGTCCCTTTCAATTTGCAATCCTAGGTAACACCTGGCTTCTCCCAGATCCACAATCTTACTTCTGTGCATTCTGCATGCATAGTCAGGAAGTGAATTTGAGACGTATCCTGGGGGTTGATCCATATAGACCTCTTCGTCTAGTTCGCCATGCAAGAAGGCTGTCTTCTCATCCACAATGTGAATCCTTAGACTATAAGCTATAGCATATGCAAATAACAGATATAGGGACGAATGTTTGACAACAGGAGAGAAGGTTTTAGAGTAGTCAATATCACATCTTTGAGAGAATATCTTCGCTACCAGTCTTGCCTTGTATTTCGTGACATTCCCATTTGGTCCATATTTGAGCTTGAAAATCCATTTGCATTTGACAGTCTTGCGCTTATGTGATAATGGCTCCTCATGGATTCCATCTCTTCGTTCATACTTGGATCCATCTGTCCTTTTCTGGACTTTCAATTGCCTCCTCGAAAGTCTGTGGTTCGCCATTGAATCCGCAGAACTCTTCTGATATGGAAGTTGAGCTGCCTGACACATATCTTGCTGGCGCTCTTCGTGGTCTTGTCGACCTTCTAGGAGATCCTCCTGGGACAGCAATGCCTTTGTCTTTGTCTGTTCTGCTCGGCCTTGAAGCATCTTGGTTTACAAGTACTGTAGCAGTAGGCTGCCTCTTGAATATTTCTTTTTCAGATTCATCGCTCAAATGGGGAACGACTCAAAAATCTTCGTTTTCGTGTTCGTCCTCTGCTGCCTCTGTCATTGGCAACAGGTCATAGTACTGTCTCTCCAGAACTTTGTAGAGATCGTCATTGGCCATTGTCATGCTCTCATCAAATCTGACATCCCTCATGTTTTCACAGTGTTCGTGTTTGGCATGTTGTCGTATGATGAGTTGTTGTCGTAACCCACCAGAAATCCCTGTTCGGCTTTCTCATCAAGCTTCTAGAATATGTGCATAAGCTACACAGCCAAAGATTCTGATGTGAGACAGGTTGGGCTCTCTACCCCACCATAGCTCATGTGGTGTTGTGTGAGGAACACCAGACTTGCATGTTCTATTCTGGATGTATGTGGCTGTAGCTATTGCTTCAGTCCACAATACCCTTGGAGCCTTTGAGTAGGCCATCATGCATCTGGCTGCTTCCATCAGGGTCCTGTTCTTTCTTTCTGCAACACCATTGTGTTGCGGTGTGTAGGCTGCAGTCCTTCTGTAAATGATGCCATGTTTGTAGAAGTTAGTGAAGCGATTTGAGATGTATTCACCACTCGATCTGTCCTGATTTGCTTAACCTTGTTGTCTGTACATCTCTCAGTCCAATTCACATATTCTGTGAATTTATCAAGTGCATCAGATTTATTCTGAATAAAATACACTTTGGCAAATTTACTATAGTCATCAATGAAGGTTATATAATACTTTGAACCTCCTACTGAGATCACATTGAATGGTTCGCAAATGTCAGAATGCACTAATTCCAGAATCTTAGTCGTTCTATAGGAGTCCTTAATGAATGGAGTGCGTGACATCTTGCCCTTCAAACATGCATCATAGGTGGTTGAACTGGTCGAATTTGAGATGCTGACCCCTGTTATCACTCCATGATGCCATTGAATTCATGTGGCATAGCTTTTTGTGCCACAGACTATTTGATGAATCATCATGAGTCTGATGCATTTGACTGCAAGTAGGCATACCTTCAGATGATATAGATTTCCTTTCCTTCTACCTTGAGCGATCGATGTACTAGTATTGGCGTCAATCACGTTGCATGCTTCATCAGAAAATGTCACACGCATCCCTGCATCAGCTATTCTTGCTACAGAGAGCAAGTCTTGTTGTAGAGTAGGCACGAACAAAACATCTTCGAGTCGTCTGTCTCTACCGTTGGTGTTGAGCCATAGTGAACCAATACCATTCACTTGATGCTTAGATCCATCTCCAAGAGCTATGAATCTTGAAGGATCTGCACTTCTGAAATCAGATATTATTCGTGTTGATGTCACGAAGTGTGAGGTGGCTCCTGAATCTAGGATCACCTCTTGTGTGTCAGATGTTGACGCTGCACACACGTCTTCACAGATGTAGGCGGTTGAACAGTTTCTGTTCGTTCTTTCTTCGCCCATCTTTGAGCTCTCGGGCTCCTCAACATAGGATGAACTGTTGCTGTTCTCCTATCTGTTCTGCACTGATTTGTTTCTCAAATTTTGGAGGCAAATTACGGCTGCATGACCCTTCTTGTGGCAATGGATACACTCAATTTTGGGACTGAGCTAGCATGTATCAACTGTATGCCCATCTCTTTTGCATCTCACACAAGTCTTCTTGTCTGCACCTTGTTGCTTCGACCTTCCTTTGGTCTTCCAGTTGCCTTTGCTGGTCCCCTCTGCTTGCTGATCATGATCTTGTCTCTGATTCGATTCCCTCTTAGGTTTGAACTGTTTCTTGGATTTTTTGTTGTTGCCATAGAGGGCCTGGTCAGAACCATCTTTGTGATCAAGATGTTCTCTCGCCTCGACTTCCTCTCGAATCTCGACAATCGTCTTTTTGAGGTTCATGGTAGGATCTTTCACGAGCAGGGTTCTCGTTGTCTAGAATGATCTGGGTAAGGCTCTCAACAGGTACGTGAGTTGCTTCTCAGTTGACACTGCATTCTCTGCTCCAGAGATATGTAGTGATAGAAACAGATCCTTCATCTTTCTTACGAAAGAAGTAAGGTCTTTCCCATCCCACTGTAGATTCATCAGCTGATCTTCCAGTATCATGATTTGACTTCTTGATTTCGTCTGAAATTACGTGAGTAGTGCATCCCACATCTCCTTAGCTTTGGAGAGTGTTGCCAGGTCAAGTGTGAGACTATCTTCGATGGAAGATGATAGCAAGGCTATTGCCTTGTCATTTTTCTCCCTCCATTCACATAGCTCCTTGTCTGACATTGTAGTCATCTCTTCTGTGCCATCCACCCAGGGGAATAAACCTTCGCACTTGAGTATCAGTGATGTCTTAACTTTCCAGGCTAGAAAGTAAGATCCTGAAGAATCAAGTATTGTGCAGATCTTGCTCTGCATGCTGCTGATTAAAGCCATTGCTTCTGAAGTCTGTTCCCTCGTTGATGGTTGTTTGTCTGAATGCTTGGCCTCCTGGATCTGATAGCTTCTTGGCTATGTTAGATTATGACAAGATAGGCGCTGCTCCGATACCACTGATGAGAAGTGAAATCTTTCACAGACGCGAAACATTCATGAAACTATCACAAAAGTGAAGCAATTACGACTCAATGCACTTTGGATGGAGTTCAAATGCATTCGCTGGACACTGCCAGCTGAGTCACTACTACAGTCCCCCAGAATGTAGTCAGGCACTGCTGATCTACGTTTATAAAGTTAATATAGCATTCAACAAAGCTTCAACCAATGTGCGGAATTAAATTGAATGAGAGAATCAGACACACGAGTAATAGCAGACACATTTGCATTCTAGATCAGACAAGCCAAGATAATCATCTATTAATCTTTCTCTGATTCTTCAAGCACTGCATGTAGATCCACCCAGTGCGTTGGCGTGAGAGAAATACAGTTCTCTCACAAGTGGATGTCTCGCTTTACTAGCGGACTTATGAATCTCTGTGGATTCCTATTTTACAGAGTATTGTCTTGCACACGGGCGGACCTCTGTTCTGTATTTTTCATCTTGATTGCTTACTAGCACCAGACTACTTCATCTGTTTTTTTTTTTTTTCACAAGTATCATCCAACAAGTATATAGTCGTTCTATGTAACTTTTAAGATTAGAGTGACTAAACATCTACAACTAATCAGGAAATTACAAGAGTGGCAGATTAGCCACGACCTAGAGTGTATCTGCTGATGTCATGCGATTAGATCAGATATCTGTACTTCTGGGTACTTGCATAATCTTTGCTAGTACTCTTTGGAGCGTGAGAGAAGAAAGTCTTTTGCAACGTTTTTCATGTTGCATCATTGGTTTCGTTTCCATCGTCTGACTTTCTCTTTTCGATCGCAAAAGGTTCTCGTTCGTGAATCTTTTGTGTTTGTGTCTTTTTGTCAGGTGTTCGTGTAACTTTTGTGCTTCGCGTCTCTTGACTTTCGTGTTCGCGAACATCTTCGTCAGGTAGAGGGCTGAAAGCTAGCAAATCTTTGTATTCAGAAAAATTTTGTTTCTTCAGTGATAGTGGAGGAGAATACACTTTCAATAAGTTTAAAGACTTTTGTGAGAGAGAGGGCATTCAAAGAGAGTTTTCTTGTTCATATACTCCTCAACAAAATGGAGTTGTTGAGGGAAAAAATAGAACTTTGTGTGAATGTGCAAAAGCCATTAGGCTAGAAGTTTCTCTGCCTAAAGAATTTTGGGGAGAGGTAGTTGCATGTGCAAACTATCTTTGTAATAGGCTTCCAAATCTTGAAATAGGAGGAAAAACACCATTTGAGATGTTGTATAAGAAAAAGCCTAAGGTAGATCATCTTAGGATTTTTGGCTGTGTATGCTTTGTGCATGTGCCTCTAAAAACTAGGAAGAAGGAAGGTCCTAGTGCAATTAAAGGAATCTTTGTAGGATATGCATCCACTAAAAAATCATACAAAGTATATCTTCCTTCTACTGACAAGAATATTGTTAGTAGAGATATGATCTTCCATGAAGATCAGAAGTTTAACTTGGATGATGCATAGATCAAGGAGTCTCATGCAAGATCAATCATCAATCTTGATGCTGCTCAAGAGGTGGTGAGGCCGAGGCTCGAGGAGGAGCAAATTCAAGCTACCACACCAAGAAGATCTACATGAGCAAGATGTGAGCCAAGGAGGCTCACATATGATGAAGAGGGAAGGCAAGTGGAAGGTGAAACTTCGTATCATGCTCTCTTCATGTCAGATAAAGAGCCTAAAGATGTCCAAGAAGCTCTTCAATTCAAAATGTGGGTTGAAACAATGACCCAAGAGTTTGAAGCCTTGATGTCAAACAACACATGGGAGCTTGTGGAGCCACCAAACAACATGCATGTGATTGGATGTAAGTGGGTTTTTAGAATCAAGTATAATCATGATTCAATAAGTACAAAGCAAGACTTTGTGCCAAAGGCTACTCACAAATCAAAGGTCTTGACTATGAAGACACCTTTGCACCAGTTGCAAAGATGGTAACAATCTGAATACTTATATCTCTTGCATGTTTTCACAATTGGAGTATATTCCAGCTTGATGTTTCTAATGCATTTCTCAATGACTACCTTGAGGAGGAGATTTACATGGAGCAACCTCCAGGTTTTGTGAAAGAAGGTGATGAATCAAAAGTTTGTCTTTTGTTCAAAAGTCTCTATGGACTGAAAAAGCACCAAGGTCTTGGTATGCAAGGCTCAACTCCTATCTCATATCACTCGGATTTTGTCTAAGTGAATATGAATCTTCTCTGTATTATAAGTTTGTAGATAACTTTGTAATTATTCTTCTCATCTATGTAGATGATATCATTCTTTGTGGAAATAATGAGAAGTTAGTTGAAGAAACTAAGCATGCACTTGGTAGTGAGTTTAAGATGCAGGACTTAGGAGTTCTTCACTATATACTTGGCCTTGAAAATAGATTTTTGAAAAGGTCATGCATTTATAAGCCAAAGTAGATATGCACTTTCCATGCTCAAGAAATTCCAGATGGAAAATTGTAAAGGCATAGATACACCTATGGAGCACACTGTAAAAATTCCTATTAAAGATGATGAAAAATCCTCACAACACCTCAGTAAGATCCTGTAGGGTGTGTGGTGAAGTTCACACGTGCTAAAAACTTCACAAAAGCGTACCTTAAAGTGTTCAACAATATTGGTGTTATCAAAGGGCAAGCCACACCCTTCGGAGTTGTAGAGCTTGTTTTTGTTGACTTTTCGACCGGAAGTAGCCATGAATGGCATAGAGGATATGATTCTAGAATGGAAATTTATGGTTAGATACTCTTTGTGAATCTGCATTTGTTGTCGCTGAAAATAATACTATAGATAGTGGATTCTTTGTGCTCCATGGCATACCCCACACTGTCAAGGTTGATGAGCAAGCAAAAGTATGGGTATGGAGTTATGCGAGAGATCTATAGTTCACAATGCCACTCCACTTGGTTGGACATCTTCGGATCCACATCATGAAGTAATGTCATGTATGTGATGTAGAATAGATAAGAATCTAAGTGGTTTAAAATTATTTTTCTCTCGCATAACTTAACTTAAGCCTATTTGAATTATTGTACACACTTATTTCTCATTTTTTATAGGGTAAGATTAACAAAAAATTATTATAATGACGAATTGTTCAAAGTAGTTGGCCAACCACTTCATATAACTAAATTATACAAATCAGAATATGGTGAGCTCAATTACAGCGATTGCAATAATATTTTCCTTGATATTGAAAGTGTTCTAAAATACATTATTCGATTCTATAAACTAGACGAACATCAAGTAAATAGAAAGATCATTACTGTAATAAAATTGGATGAATCTGAAATCATCAAGGGTCAAAAGTTGGAACGAGTGAGTGTCACTTTGATGAACAAAATTTCAGATACAGATGATCGAACGTTTAGTGTTCAATCGGAAAATCACATATGGTGGTTGGCAGCATTCCTTCAAATTTCATTTAGAATATCGTTATTAACATTTCATACCTTGCCAGTTTTTATTGACATGTCATGCATTACTTGCTTCCCTGCAGGTCTTGAAAGAGGACCATAAAATATTTTCATGGATATTTTCAAGAACAAATTATGGCGAGATTATAAAGAGACATTTGGAGGGTGAAAAATTTACAGTCGAAAACTCATGGAAGTTTTCAAATTCAATGGCACCTTGCAGCAGATTTGAAAATATTTAAGTGTATGTATAATGTCTCTCATGGGGCAACATCAAAGCATCCATGTCTTTATTGCATGAAGGACTGCTACAATATGAATTTGGAATGATCAAACATTGGCCCAAGACGAGAAGTTGGAGATCCAAATATGAAAAGTGTTCTGCCAATTCCATTAAAAAATGTTCACATATGCACATTGCATGTTGAGGTTTGTATTATTGAAAAACTTATTTATCTGCATATTCTACTAGATCATAAACCGGAGTCTGTGGCTAAAGCAGCAATTAGGAGGTTGGAAATAGTTCTGTTAAATGCAAGACTACATAAAGAGAATGTCACGATTGAAAAAAGTGACAGACTCTCCGGAAAAAAGGAAACGCTCCTAATAAGCCATCAATTGGAGGTGCTAAAGCAAGAAGATTCTTATCCAATCACACGTGCAAAGAATCAAATGTCAAATACGAAATTTGGAGAGAAATTGTTCAAGCCACACGAACACTGGAAGGAAGTAATCGAGTGGAAAATACTTCGAGTGGAAAAGGTTCAAGTGTGGCCAACTTAGACAAACTCATAGGTGTTATCAGGAAAGAAAATCTATCATAAAAAAATATGAGGACTTTGCAAAATCATTGCACCACATTTGTAAAATCTGTACATGATTGTTGGGGAAAAGACTTCGTTAATCATTACATGGTGCTAATCTATATCATTATTTGGTACTTATCTCATTTAGGCTTATATATTTTTCTACTGATGTAACTAATCAAAACTCTTGTTTGCAGCACATCCTTCTTCATCATGCAACTTATTTTGCAAAGGAATATGGGAGCTTAAGTATCTGGTCATCACAAGGCATGGAAAGATCTCATTGGCAAGCAAGGGGAGCATTTCATAGAGCTACAAATTACGGAGGACACAATTCAAGAAATAAATATTTAGTTCAACTTTTTCAGTGGTTTTACAGAAGAGCACAATTTAGATATCAAGCTAAAAACTCGCCAAATGTTACGATTTTTTGAAAGGCATTCAAATTCATAACAAAAGAGAGATCCTTGTAATATATCAAAAATCTATTACAGAAAATCGTTTAATTATCATCATCATTCTCTTCAAGATTTATACGGATGGTATTGTCATGAAGGAATAATCTCCTTTCATATGGATCCAAAAATTATAAATTTTTTCTTTTGCTCGTATCAATGTAACCCGAATAACGGGCCATTGCAGATGATCTTTTGTTAGTCACATTGGGAGTATAACCCAATATTTCAATTGCCAAATCCATTTTCACAAAAATTATTTTATATGTTCCTCTTGCGTACTTATGGCCTCCTAAACAAATTGATAATGATTTGATGGCCATAATGACAATGATTTCATATGGATTAAAAGATGAATGATATATACAAATCTCATTATTTTGAAAGTTTTTCAAATAATGAGATAGAGACACATCCTTTCTCCCGGCTGATACACCTTGGACGCCTCCATGTCTCATACCAAAGGCATCTATTTCAATAGCATCCTGTAAACGAATAAAGAAAATAAATTTAGAATGATACATAACACTACAAACTCATACTTTAACAAAATGTTTGAAATAAGAAAACTGAACAATATCAATACCAATATAATATCTACGTACCAGATTATAATCATCGTATTCAACGACATTTGCTCTACTAATGTCATGTCCCCCAATGGCCTCTACATTTTCGGAGGAGATATACCGAGTCCTTGGGAGATATATTTTTTGGAATTCCAAAAATTACTCCTCTATAGGCAAAGTTTTTTCATAGGCTTTAGATTTTTCAATCATGGCATCCAAGGCGTCATTGCCAGATTTTCAATTGTCATCTTTATCATAATCTATTTCACTTTCAAGGTCATTATATGTGTAATCAACAATGTCATAAAATTCTGATAAATTTTGTGCAAAAATTGAGAGGATTTCATCCTCTCTCAAATTCAAAACATCTTCTATATCATTAAATAAAATATAACTCTCATTATTTGTAAAATATACGGGAATATCGAGTAGAGTTAATTGATTAACAAGAGATGCAGATGGATGAGAATTAGAGAGGATTATAGAACGAGGGAGAATTTTTTGATAATCTGAAGCCATAGATGCTTCAACTTCAACCCCTATATCAGTATCTGCATGATCTACATCAATTGGAGCAGATGTAGATGCTTCAATCATTGGAATAGTAGAAGATTCAACAGACTTATCATCTGAAATATCATCAGATATGTAAAAGACAAAAGCCATTCCTTTTATTAGAAGGTGACATATTCTTTTGTGGATACCACAATATATATTTATTTTGAAATGGCCATGTAGGTTAGAGTATTTTCTATTGTGTTTATGCTTAAAGGATGGTTGGGAATGCACATTCTGAAAATGAACGAAACAAAAACTATCTATATCCTGAACATGAATACTAATAATCTGAGAAAAATTATCAAGAAGAAAAATTAAATTATAACGATTCTCATAAACTAGCTTATTGATATCGAAGGGAGCAAAAAAATATTGGAAAAGTACTCTAATTTCTCAAATGGAATGTCACTGGCATTCAAAAAATCCAAAAGTTTGTTATATGAGGACATGGAGGAACTAGCCATATTGAACATGATATCGGTTCAACACGACTGAATGATTTCAGTGGAGGACTGAACAACAGTGTGTGCGTTGATTCGATATCATTTTGACGATACTAAAATTGTCGTGCTCGACCTGACTTCTGATCTAGAGTTCTCCTTGTGTGCGCACTGATCCGATATTGGATAGTAATGGCGCAGACTAAGCAAACAACACAAATCCACCCTGGTGGAATCCCAATCATAGGAGGAGGTCAGGGAAATCCACCACCACTGCCTCGTCTACCACCTCCTCCTAGGCCAAGGGGCAAACAAAGAGACCCCCTGGCTGAAGGATATTCGAAAACTACAAAAGACCAATAATCTTTTGATTTCGAAAGCTCATATACAGAAATTTATCAAACATGTTACAAGAAGTCTATCTGTAGATGTGAGATGGACTGTAACGGCAATTGAGATGCTGCACACTGCACATGGGGATTTCCAAGCGAAATTTTTTTCAAATAGTGTTGTTGTAGCTATCCATGCCGAGAGGGTGACCATCATGCCCAAGGATTTAAACATTGTGTTCAGGCTAAGAGATACATATGACAAATTTGCAGAGTACTTTTGACCAGCTCCTTCCTCTCCTTTAAAACAAGATGTAGAGAAAAGAAAGCGAAAGCAATCCCAACCATCTCGGCTTGTTTTTTGAGTACAGAGCGGAGATCAAGTGTTTTTTCTGTGGAAAGAAAGGACATTATGCATCAAACTATTTCAAGAAGAAGAACCAATCTGAGGAAGCTAACCTTACTAATGAGGATGAGTGTGAGGGTGTAGAGAGTGAAAGAGAGGATTCATTAATGATGTCTACTTTTTCATCTTTTCCTTCTAAACATGAAGAAGTCTGGTGGATAGATAGTGGGGCTAGTTCTCACATGTCTAGTTCTAGGAACTCTCTCACTAATCTCATGCCATATTTAGGTGCAAAAAGGTCAATCTATACTGCTAATGATGTAGAGTGTAGGATTGAAGGAATAGGTAGTATTCCATTACATGCATCATCATCAAAACCTTTTTGCTTACATGATGTACTGTATGTACCTAAATTGACTAAGAACCTCATTAGTGTAGGACAGTTGTTTGATAGCGGATTGGATGTCAAGTTTCAATTGACAAGTGTATAATCTCAAGAGAAAATGAAGTTATTGCTAGAGGATCTAGAATTGGTAAGTTATACAAACTAGATTCTAGGGAGAGTGCTAACATTTCAGATATTGCTTATGAGACCAAGATTCTACATGAGGATCTGTGGCATAAGAGATTGGGTAATCCCAATTTCAAAGCCATGCAATCTATGGTCAAAGAAGGAAAAGCTGTTGGTCTACCAAAGACACTGTCAAAGGAGCTTCTACCTTGTGAAGCTTGTGCGCTGGCATAGTCACACAGAAGGCCTTTTCCTAGATCAAGTATCAAGACAAGGCAACCGTTTGAACTTGTACACTCAGATGTTCATTTCTCATCAACTAAGGGCAAAGGAGGAGCCAACTGCTTTGTCTCTTTTGTAGATGATTATACAAGACATTCTTGGATCTATATGCTGTCTTCAAAAGCCATGGCTTATGATGTTTTTCTTACTTTTAAAGCTTATGTAGAGAAGCAGTTTCCTTTCAAGATAAAAGCTTCAAGAAGTGATAGTGGAGAAGAATACACTTCCAATAAGTTTAAAGACTTTTGTGAGAGAGAGGGTATTCAAAGAGACTTTTCTTGTTCATATACTCCTTAGCAAAATGGAGTCGCTGAGAGAAAAAATAGAACTTTGTGTGAATGTGCAAAAGCCATTAGGCTGAAAGCTTCTCTGCCTAAAGAATTTTGGGGAGAGGCAGTTGCATGTGCAAACTATCTTTGTAATAGGCTTCCAAATCTTGTAATAGGAGGAAAGACACCATTTGAGATGTTCTAAGGTAGACCATCTTAGGATTTCTGGCTGTGTATGCTTTGTGCATGTACCTATAGAAACTAGGAAGAAGGAAGATCCTAGTGCAGTGAAAGGAATTTTTGTAGGTTATGCATATACAAAAAAATCATACAAGATTTATGTGCCCTCTACTGACAAATAAGTTGTTAGTAGAGATGTGGTCTTCCATGAAGATCAAAAATTTAACTTGGATGATGTTCAGATCAAAGAGACTCATGCAAGATCAATCATCAACCTTGATGTTGTTCAAGAAGAGGTGAGGCCGAGGCTTGAGGAGGAGCAGATTCAAGCTATCACACCAAGAAGATCTACACGAGCAAGATCTGAGCTAGGGAGGCTCACATATGATGATGAAGGAAGGCAAGTGGAAGGTGAAACTTCCTATCATGCACTTTTTATATCAGATGAAGAGCCTAAGGATGTCCAAGAAGCTTTTCAATCCAAGTAGTGGGTTGAAGCAATGACCCAAGAATTTGAAGCCTTGATGTCAAATAACACATGGGAGCTTGTGGAGCCACCAAACAATGCATGTGATCAGATGTAAGTGGGTATTCAGAATCAAGTATAATCATGATGGATCTATCAATAAGTATAAAGCAAGACTTTGTGCTAAAGGCTACTCTTAGATTAAAGGTCTTAATTATGAAGATACCTTTGCACCAGTTGCAAAGATGGTAACAATTCAAATACTCATCTCTCTTGCATGTTTTCACAAATGGAGTATGTTCCAGTTTGATGTTTCTAATGCATTTCTCAATGGTTATCTTGAGGAGGAGATTTATATGGAGCAACCTCCAGGTTTTGTGAAGGAAGGTGATGAATGAAAAGTTTGTCTTTTGTTCAAAAGTCTGTATGGACTGAAACATGCACCAAGGTCTTGGTATGCAACGCTCAATTCTTATCTCATATCACTCGGATTTTGTCTAAGTGAATATGACCCTTCTCTGTATTATAAGTTTTTAGATAAATTTGTAATTATTCTTCTCATCTATGTAGATGATATCATTCTTTGTGGAAATAGTGAGAAGTTAGTTGAAGAAACTAAGCATGCACTTGGTACTGAGTTTAAAATGCAGGACTTAGGAGTTCTTCACTATATTCTTGGCCTTGAAATAAATTTTTGGAAAGTTCATGCATTTATAAGCCAAAGTAGATATGCACTTTCCATGCTCAGGAAATATCATATGGAGAACTGTAAAGGCATAGATACACCTATGGAGCACACTATAAAAGTTCCTATTAAAGATGATGAAAAATCCTTTGAGGACATCACTCTTTATAAGAGTCTTATTGGCTCACTTATTTGGTTAACAATGACTAGGCCTGATCTAAGCTTTTGTGTTCATAAGCTGAGTCAACACATGCAGGATTCAAAGTTATATCATTGAAAGTTGGCTAAAAGAGTCTTGAGGTATATATCTTCTACCTTGGATTATGGACTATACTATGAAGGAGAAGATTTGACCTTGATTGCTTTTTCAGATTCAGATTTTGCAGGAAACAGGTTGGATAGAAAATCTACAAGTGCTTACACTATATTTCTTGGAGGAAATTTGGTTTCTTGGCTGTCAAAGAAGCATACAAGTATTTCCTTATCATCCTGTGAAGCTGAATACAAATCTCTTACAACCACAACAAATGAGGTTTTATGGATCAAAAGGCTACTTTTGGAGCTTAAGTGTTATGCAGATGAAGATTTACCAATTATCAAGAATGATAACATTTCTGCTCAGGCTCTTGCAAATAATCCAACCTTTCATGCAAGGAGCAAGTGGCTCATCATTTTGTAAGAGAAAAAGTCATTGGAGGAGAGATCTCATTCGAGCATGTTTCATCTTTAGATTGTGCTGCAGATCATCTCGCCAAGCCTCTACTCATGAATTCCTTATGAAGATGAGGTCTAACCTTGGCCTAATTTTGAAATCTATGTTGATAGGAACATAAATTTTAAGGAGGAGTGTGAAGATTATTAAAATATTATCTTCCTATCTCGAGTTTGGGGTCATGACCATGATAATTTCCACTAGATTTCATGTTGTACATATAAGGAGTGTGAATTGAGCACATATCCTTCTAGTTTAGCTCGGATTTGAGTTAGATAGGTTTAATTGTAATGACATGCAGATGTTTTGATAGCATGCAAAGTCTTACTATATGCATGCAAGCCACATGCAATCAGTGCATGCAACATGCAAAGTAGTTTATGTGATCTACACATGTCTAGGCAATTTTATGAGTTGACACGTAGTACATGCACCATACATGCATGCAGGTACACATGTGGATCTCTGGTAGGTGAATTAGTTCAGTAAGAGGACTTTCCATGCAACTCCATTGTAGGAATTTAAGTCTCTCTCATGTAGGGAAAGCTGGACATGTTTTGCCATATTGTGAATATTGAGATTTTGGTGTTTTGGACTCATTCTCTCTCTCTCTCTCTCTCTCTCTCTCTCTCTCTCTCTCTCTCTCTCTCTCTCTCTCTCTCTCTCTCTCTCTCTCTCTCTCTCTCTCTCTCTCTCTCTCTCTCTCTCTCTCTCTCTCTCTCTCTCTCTCTCTCTCTCTCTCTCTCTCTCTCTCTCTCTCTACCCGAGTTTTCTATGTATGTTTTTCTCTCTCTACCCGAGAGCAGCCTTTTTTTTCCATACTGGACACTTGGAATTATTTCTAGCATTCATTTCTCATAGTGAAGAGTTATATTTTTTCATCAGATGTATGCCATTGTGCGCTTGTCTTAGATTTTTCAAGCATACTGTTCTTTGATCAATCTCGTGCAATCACAACACCTCAGTAAGATCCTATAGGGTGTGTGGTGAAGTTCACACGTGCAAAAACTTCACAAAACATATCTAGTTCTGATCGAATGTGATTGAGACACCAATCTTCCTTGACCTCAATATATAGTCTAGATCAAAAACTTTCTAAAATTGCTGCATCAAGAGAAATCCAATCCTCACTCGAAAAATCTGATAGAGGATATGGCTCTAATCTACCAACTAAACCATTTATATCAAGAAAATAGGTGTGATCATAAAAGAAAACTCCTAACTCTCAAAGTGATTTTGGAGAATGACTTTTATATTGTAAAATACTGATATCCGAATGTATGACATCGATTATTCCTGCAATCTATTGAATTGTTTGCCATTCAACGAAATTTGATGGATACAAATTTGTAAAACCAACAAAAGTATCACAAGAAAAATATAATTCAAAGAAAATGCTAACTCTAAAGAAATTAAATCTGAAAACTTACAATTGCATTTGTCTTCTATCATTTGGATTCAAATCATGAATGTTGAGCCCATTGTGAAGATAAGCATGCTGAACTAAAACTTCTATGATAGATTGACCAGTAGGTGATACTTTGAAATCCATTATCCTGCCTTTCCAAGAGCTTCTATATATGTTACTTGATCTTTTTCTTTTTCGGAATGAGCCTCTTGTAGAGGGATCATCAAGATCCATTGATATTTTTGATATATTCTTGGTATCCATTGATCTTTTGCATTTTTTTCATTGCAAATATTGATTGCATCAATGGTTTCTCTTGGTCTCTGATTATGTGTAGCCATTAGTCAAAAATATGTGTAAGCAAGTTGAGAACATAGAGAATGAAGAGGAGGTCAACCTAGGAATGACAATCCAAAATAAGAGATAAAATGAAGAGAATGCGAGGTATACTTATGAATGACAAGAAGTTCCTAAACTAGAAGGATTAGTTAACTATAGTTTACGACTATTGACGTCAAATCAACCTCGAGTGTACAAAGACATGCATCATAAGAGTATTTGGGCAATAACCGTGGTCCAATCACAATTTTTTGTTCTGCCCTCGGTGGGATATTTGAAAATCACGAAAATTTAGCCGAGAAGTTAAATACAATTTCCGTTCGTCAACCACTGTTACGGTTCGTCACAGATGGACACCATCCATTGGGACACATAAGTGTTGAAAGCGCGCAAAGTCGAAAACAACATCTTGAAAAAGGGCCCATTTTGAGTTCTAATATCCCCTGATAGGCTAAATTTGTTGTTAGATTCAAGTTTTGATACTACTATGTATAATTTTAAGTCGGTTTAATACAGTTTAATTTTTATAATGTATATTGTTCAATTCAGTTGGCAAAATCAAGAGCACTATGAAAAGAGGCTTAGTGCAATTCAAGTTATATTTTTTTTGTTTATTGTGTAATGCTCTTCTTTTAATCTATGGTATTTGTTTTATTAATTTGTTGTTAGATTCAGGTTTGGATGCTCCTATGTATAATTCCAACTTGCTATAATAAAGTTAAGGTTTTTATAATGTATATCGTTGTATTTGGTTTGCAAAATGAAGTGCAAAATGCAAAGAGGCTTATTGGAAATTCAAGTAGTGTTCATCTATGGATTTGTTATGAAGAATGTTTTTTTTTTGTAATCTATGAATGCTGTTCGATAAATTTTCATTGTCATGAAAGGTCCATCTATAAATCACAATCATTTGGGTGAGGCTATACAACAAAAGTTTTACTATGCTAGATTTATTCATCTTTGTATGTTGTCTGCATTGTGCTTGCTCGATTCCCCCTTCTTGAATTCAACTTTTGAGTTGTTATTAAAAAAGAATCACAACATTTTTTGGCTGATCATCTTTCCTGATTACCCAGTGTTGACGCACCTGATGAGCTAATAAATGATGAGTTACCAAATGTGTGTTTATTTTATATAGATGCGACGACTTTATGGGCTGATGATATCACAAGATATCTCGCAACTGGGGAGATCAAGCTTATAGTCAAATCCTTACCTTATCATCGTATTGCGAGACAACTATGTAAGTTAGGGGTTGATGGTATTACACAACGTTGCACACATGAGTCCGAAGTCCAATAGATTATTGCCTTGACACACGAAGGTATTGGGGGTGGACATTTATCTTCCGACGCTACTGCTAGGGCAATCCTTCTGGCAGGATTTTGGTGGCCAACCCTATTCCAAGACACCTATGCCTGTATAAAAGTTTGCGATGTTTGTCAACGCGCAAAGAATATTCAAAAGGCCAATCACAATCTCCTTACTCCAATACTTGAAAGTGAAGCATTTCAAAAATGGGGTATCGATTTTGTTGGCCCAATTAGTCCAGCTAGGCACACAATCATGATACATCTTGATCGCCATTGATTATGCAACAAAGTGGATAAAGGCTAGAGCAACACGTAAAGCAGACGCGAAATCCGTAGCACACTTTTTCTATGAAAATATTATCACTAGATTTGGTTGTCCAATCGAACTTGTAAGTGTTTGAGGATCTCATTTCCTTAATGAAGTAGTCATCTTTACATTCGACCGAAGGATCTGTCATGTTTACATCTCATGAGCCCTCCACATGTTTACATCCGATGACCCTCAATATATTTACATCTGATAGATGGGTCTGTCATGTTTACATCCAACGATTCCTCAATGTCATTTACATCCGATGACACACCAGTGTTTATATCCGATAGACCCTCACCGTGTTTACATCCGATGATCCTTCACTGCATTTACATTTGAAATTATATTCTAAATTGGACCCAACAAACTTACATCTGGATTTTTAGACCATCAAATTTACATCTGATATCGGGCCTATCATTCAGAATAAAAACAGATGGTCGACGCATCATTATGTAATGCTCAGTGCTCAGAGTTTGTTTGTGTTTTGGAAGCACCTCCTCTCACATAATTTTCAAGCAGAGAGTTCCTAATGCCACGATCTATAGAATGCGCTGTGACAACTAGATTAGTAGCATATTCAGCAAGAATGATCAATCTGACAATTGGATTACTAGTGCATTTTGCAAGAATTTGCACTGAGCATTACATGCTTGCATGAATTTGCACTGAGCATTACGCAGGGGAAAGCTCGGGCCCTCAGGCCTTTTGTGTAGTTCGGGCCATGCCCTCAAGCTCCCGCCCTTGGACAACGACCCTCCCAGCATGGAATGCCCTCGTGCATGGCCTTCCCCCCCACAAAATTTTGAGAGCGTTCATGTCCAAAGGTGAATTTTCAAGTGATCTTCATGCTCAAGCATCCATTTTTGGCGATTTTTCATGCACCCTACTCGCATTTGTTTGCTCTACATCACCATAATCACATTTCATCACGCGCCATCCCCATTCACTACATTTACAGTTCACCAACAACAAACACCCTTAACGCATTTTCCAAACTTTTCTTCCACAGATCTTTTTCGTTCACATTACCCTACACCCAATCTACTTCCGAATCAACCAAAAATGCAAAAACACACACTTTGCATTTTTTATTTCGCATTTTTATGTTTGCATTCCATCTACACACCTACATCACACTTTCATTTAGGTCACAAACAACACCAAAATTTACATCCAACACACCTACTCTGTTTTCATCCGAAGCACCCATCCTGTTTACATCCGTAATGCCTTGTGCTCAGGTGTCCTTTGTATTTTGGGACCACCTCCAAGAGCATAATGTCCATCCAATTTTCTCTCTCCTAGAAATCTATCATTCTCTCTCTATGGAATGCATGTTCTCTCTCCCATGGAATGCATGTTCTCTCTCTACCAAATGTACGTTTTCTCTCCTCTCTCCATGGGAATGTGCATGTGCTATGTGGCAGCCCGGTGGCTGTCCACATCCACATTCCACCACAAATGTAAAAACATTTGCCCCAAAAACCTGAAAAAAAAAACTAGAAAAAAAAACTTTCGCCCAATGCATTACGCAGGGGAAGGTCCGAAGTCCTCGGGCCTTCCTTGTTGGTCAGAGCTTGCCCTTGGGCTTCCACCCTTGGGCGAGGGCCATCTCAGCAAGGAAGGCCCTCGGAAAGGGCTTTCCCCCCCATGAAAACCTTTCTATTACTCTATTCACATCCAAAACCAAACACACACTTTATACATCCGAAGCCAAACACTCTGTTTACATCCGAAATCTACACTACCATGGACTTTACATCCGACTCTCACACCTATTTCCCAGCACTTCAAAAATAGCCTATTCAGACTCTGAGCACGGTGAAGAGATCCTGGAAAGCCTAAGACATTGAATCTCTTAAAATGTGAAGCCAGTGCCATGCAACAATGGTATATAGAAGCCGCTCCAAAGCAAAGGCACATCACCACCACCTCCACCACTAGTGCTATCACAAAAAGAGCACCCATAGGTAGTACATCCAAGGGAGGAAGAAAAGGATGTAACCAACACAACAAAGGCCGATACCATAGCAACAGTTCAAGATACCACAACGGCTGATACAATGGCAGCTGATGCAAATACAATGGTAGTGGATACAAAGACAAAGGAACATGATGCTAAAAAGACACCTCAAGCAGACAATGGAAAGAAGCCAAAGCTCGAGGACAAGGTAACCTTTTATTCACAAGAAAAATAAGACATGTTTCCTATATAGGAAAAAAAGGAAGTTTCCCTAGATTGAAATGAACTAATATAGGAAATTTCCATACTAGGAAAAGTGGTTCTTTTTCTAGAAAGCAAATCTAGGAAAAATGCATACATTTTACCTCTATAGAAAAATCATCTAGGAAAAATTCCCTAGATGATTATCCCTATATAGGAAAAATGTTTGTGCCACTTTTCCTAGTATGGAAATTCCGTAGTTCATTTCAATCCAGGGGATTTCATAGAAAAACTTATAGGGAAAAATCTCTCTCTCTCTCTCTCTCTCTCTCTCTCTCTCACACACACACACACACACACACACACACACACACACACACAGATTGTTTCCTACAAGGGTTGATGTTTACGTCATTTTTTTGGGTATAAACTTTTGCCAATATGGCACTCTTGTGCACCTAAAAATTGATGATTACGAACAACAACATGAATGATTGTAGGGCAGTAACATATGCTTTCCCAAGCTGAAGGAAGCCATTTAGAAATAGATACCTCACGCACTATGCAGCCATGCTGTATTTGAGGAAGGATCATTAGTCCACAACCAAGCGGATGTGAAATGCGAAAACATTATTAGTGCTGAATTGCTACAACTAAAGCCAACAGAAATAAAATAATTTCAATTATTCATTCGTAACAATCTAGTGTAAAACTAAAAAAAAGCCATTCATTAGTTGGTTAGACTCTCGTTTTGAATTTCAAAAGTATCGGTGCAAGCAGTATATGGCATTCTTCCTCCTCGGTTTGCCATAACCAGAGCTGTAGAGGACCTTGCAACATGATCCACTCAAACTGTAGATGATATGTATTGTCGGTCGAGGAATGGGTCTTGACGAGTGGTGTTGTTGAAGTTGTAGAGCCTACTGATAAAGAAAGAGCACATCTACTGGCCAATGGTATGAGCTCCATATTTCATTCCTATTACAGATCAACGTCTTGAAATAGCTAGACTTTTTAGATATATATGTGTTCAAAGAGAAAACCAGACACTGTTGACAAGGTTGAATTTCTAGAATTTGAACAATGTTAGTTGGTCGAGTAAGGGGAGTAAAAGAAAGAACATAAAATTTTTAAATCTGGACAACACACACACTCAAATTTAAAAAAATTAATCAAATGCGTTAATTCTTTGAATTTTTAGACTAATGATTAAAATTGAAACTAGTCGTACCTAAAAGGATAATCATTTCAGCTTACGATAGACCTTTTGCCAAAATTTTTTGAGTTTGTTGTTGAAAGTTGGAAGATGGTCTAGGCAAATTGCGACCAACGTCAGCTACGGGGGAGATATTGCTATCATGATGTCCGGATGTTATTTGCCAAAATGGTCCTCCAAGTTGTACACACAATATATTAGGGGATATTAGAACTCAAAATGGGCCCTTTCTCGAAATGTTGTTTTTGACTTTGCACGCTTTCAACGCTTATGTGTCCCAATGAATGGTGTCCATCTGTGACGAACTGTAACAGTGGTTGATGGATGGAAATTGTATTTAACTTTTCCGACCAAATTTTTGTGATTTTCAAATATCTAGCCAGGCAGAACAAACAATTGTGATTGGACCACAGTTACTGCCCGAATACTGTTATGCTACCCATCATTGTACACTCGAGGTTGATTTGACGTCAATAGACATAAATTGTAGTTAAAAAATCCTTGTAGTTTAGGTACTTCTTGTCATTCATAGGTATACCTCTCATTTTCTTCATTCTATCTCTTATTTTGGATTGTCATTCTTAGGTTTACCTCGCAATCTCTACATTCTCTCCGTTCTCAGCTTGCGTACTCGTATTTTCGACTAAGGCTACACATAATCGGAGACCAAGAGGATCCATTGATGCAATCACTATTTGCAATGAAAAAAATGCAGAAGATCAATGGATACCAAGAATATATCGAAAATATCAATGGATCTTGATGCATCCCTCTACAAAAGGCTCATTCCGAAAAAGAAAAAGATCAGGTAACATATATAGAAGCTCTTGGAAAGGTAGGATAATGGATTTTAAAGTATCACCTACCGGTCAATCTATCATGAAAGTTTTAGTTCAGCATGCTTATCTTCACAATGAGCTCAACATTCATGATTTGAATCCAAATGATAGAAGAAAATGCAATTGTAAGTATTCAGATTTATTTTTTTATAGTTAGCATTTTCGTTAAATTATATTTTTCTTGTGATATTTTTGTTGGTTTTGTAGATTTGTATCCATCAAATTTCATTGAATGGCAAACAGTTTAATCGATTGCAGGAATAATCGATGTCATACATTCGGATATCGGTATTTTACAATATAAAGGTCGTTCTCTAAAATCACTTTTAGAGTCAGGAGTTTTCTTTTATGATCACATCTATTTTCTTGATAAAAATGGTTTAGTTGGTAGATAAGAGCCATATCCTCTACCAGATTTTTCCAGTGAGGAATGGATTTCTCTTGATGCAGCAATTTCAGAAAGTTTTTGATCCAGGCTATATATTGATTCATAATATATTAAAATGTAGCACTGGATCAAAGAATAATAGATTAAGTTGGTATCTACCTTTTAATATTTTTGTTGATTTTTTTTTCCCAAATACAATGTTCTTTTAGGCTCTTTCATTTCTATGATCTCCATTTCCATGGTGCAAAACACAATGTAATTGTAACTGGATAATATGAGTTTTCGATAACAAGATTCATTACAGATCCAGAGAGACAGAGTGAGAGGACTGATCTATATCACTCAACAAAGGTATCTTCACAATGTTCTTAACAAATACAATCTAATAAATTGTAAATTAGCTCACTCACCAATGGATCCAAGCCTGTGTTTATCAAAGGACCAATGTCCCCAGACCAAGCAAGACGAGGAGCAGATGAGAGAGTTTTTTTTTTTTATCGATCGATACTTGGATCTCTCATGTACGCAATGGTCTATACAAGACCAAACATCTCTTTTGTAGTACGCTCACTCAGCCAATATACGGCTAATCCTGGCATTACCCATTGGAAGGTTCTCATAAGAGTCATGAGGTATATTCGAGCTACCATGGACCAGTGCATCTGCTATGGAGAAGTCAACAACGACAATTTTCATCAGCTCAGTGAATATTTAGATGCAAGCTGGAGAGGAGATGTAGACAATTGTAAGTCCACATTTGGATTTACATTCTTCTTCAATGACGGTCCTATCTCATGGAACAGTCGTAAGCAAACCTCTATCACTCTTTCTTCTACAGAAGCAGAATACATTGATGCTTCTCAATCTATTAAAGAAGCGTTTTGGTTGAGAAATTTACTATCAGACATTAATTTGTATCAGGACAACCCCACAATTTTATTCTGTGATAATCAGAGTGCTATTGTCTTATCAGCCAGCCCTAAATTTCACTCTAGGAGTAAGCACATTGAAATCAGGTATCACTACATCAGGGGCAAGGTTAATGCACACAACAAATTTCGTGCATTACTTAGTCTAAAGATCAAGGCATTCACGGATCCAGATTAAGGAGGGGTGTTGGATTTATCTCCTCTACTCTCCTAAATCCTACTTTAATCTGCCTCCATTCATGCTGCATTTTTACTCATGTTGTCGCACAGTCTGCATATTTACATGTAAAATAAGACAGACGAAAAACGTGACTATTTGCATAAATACAAGTAAATTTCCACAGGCGAAAGACGCGACCCTGTGTTTTTACACGTGATTTGTGATAGGTGAAAAAGATGACACTGCCCTACAAAATGCCGAGGTGCCCTTACAGAAAAGCGAAGGCACCCTGTAAATCAAATCTTAAGACATTTGTCAGAGTGTCGTATTTTTTGCATCTTCACCAACGTTCATTTCAGCGAAGGCTGATGTCGCGGCCTTCTCATGTCATCCCATGAACTGTGCAATCAGATTTGACAACGACAGCAGCCACCCATGATCTCCCACAGACAGCACATCCACTTTGTACTTTTTTCATCTGCACACCTGTAACATTAGGTATAGATTGGATACCATCTGCGTATTCAGCATGTGAAAAATAATAACATCAGAAGCTTATCAAAGATAGATGAAGTAGATGCTTTCGCGCATGAATTGTATTGTCAGTAATAGGTTTATTTCTTTTACAAATTGGATTAGCTTTGCGAAGCACGCGGTTTCGTCTGCTATTGTCTTGTGCTCACCTACATTATTGACTTG
This sequence comes from Diphasiastrum complanatum, assembly GCA_029204225.1. Lineage (NCBI taxonomy): Eukaryota > Viridiplantae > Streptophyta > Lycopodiopsida > Lycopodiales > Lycopodiaceae > Diphasiastrum > Diphasiastrum complanatum. The sequence continues at coordinate 30,233,099 of CM055097.1, forward strand.
TATATTTCGCTATACTCAATTTGATAACAACTCTGTTTGTTCTACATTAGATTCATGTCAATATTGTTATTCATGTCAATATTGTCTACATTCTATCTGACTCTCTTATTGCTTAATCTAGTAGTCTGTTCTTAGCGAATTATTATTAGTCTAGTTGTTCACGACTAATATTTAACACCACACACACCCTCTTTCCCCAACCATATCACATTTAATGTCATTAGATTTTGACATTTTTGTAAAAATTACAGCAAATAAGGATCCTAAAACACTTGAAATGATGAGGGAAACAGTAGATTATGATTTCATAAGATTAGCACAAGTTGAACCATCAAAATCCATCAAAAATCTATGCTTGAACCTCACTAAATGGCCCAAATCCTTGAAGAAGGCTTCACACGTGTGAAAGTACGGCCTCCCACAGTCTGAGTACTGTACACCAGACCTACATTCAATCCTATAATCATTAGTAATCATAAGTACTCAAACAATTATGAACATAGAGAGCAATTGCACCATTATGAGAGAAAAAACATGAAATTGCTTGATTGATTTTGGTGAGATATCATCACCTATATATACATGATCCATCACGGTTTTGGGCAGGTATGAGTAGCCCTAAACCTATCCCTAATGCTAATTTTGGTGGATCTTTCATCCCTACCAAGTTAGGGTTGGAATCTTGGAGATCCCTCAACAATGCAAAAATTACCAAAAATAGCTCCTATTTTTTCTCCCTTGTATCTAAGCATAATTTGGACTCATTCCAAAGGTTCTAACACTTAGGTCTACTTGAGAACATCCTTATGAATGGAATCTTATGCTATTTGGCACGTGTGACAAGCCACATCATGACCATCTAACTATTTACAAGTCATATGACCAAAACTAGTCAAGCTAGAATTGTGAATTTTTAACACTCCTCCTCACTATCTAGCTTGGTTCAATCATTGCTTTACTAATCACTCCAAGTGATGATCTGAACTTCATAAAAGGTGTCTTTTGAAGTGGTTTAGTAAGTAGATCATCTACACATTCATTGCTTGGAACATGCTCCAAAGCAATCTCCTTGGCTTGCACCATTTCTCTCACAAAGTGATGGCATATCTCAATGTGCTTAGATCTTGCATGGAAGATTGGGTTAGATGCAAGGTGTTGGGCTGATATATTGTCATTGTAGATGATTGGTGCCTCCTCTAAATCCATGATCTTTAGTTCCACCAATAATCTCTTGATCCAAAGTACCTCCTTTGTAGTGGTTGTCAAAGCTTTGTACTCGGCCTCGGTTGAAGATAGAGATATAGTTTCTTGCTCTTTTGAAAGCCATGAAACCACACCTTCTCCTATGAAAGTTGAATAGGCACTTGTTGATTTCCTATCCCTCTTGTCCCCTGCAAAATCTGAATCACTAAATGCATGAAGGTTAATCACATCTCCTCTATATAGAATCCCAAAATCCAATGTACCCGAGATGTATCTTAGAATCCTCTTAGCCTTTTTCCAATGGATATTCAATGGCTTTTGCATGGATTGGCTCAACCTACATACACTAAATCTAAGATCTGGTCTAGTTATAGTGATCCACATTAAGGAACCTATAAGTTGCCTAAACAAAGTGATGTCCATGAAGGATCTTTCATCATCTTCATTTGGCACTTTTACATCTTGCTCCATTGGTGTGTCAACACTTTTGCATACTTCCATCTTAAACTTCTTCAAAAGACTTTGAGCATAGTTTACTTGACTTATAAAGATAAAATCAGACCCTCTAAGTACTTCTATGCCTAAGATGAAGTGAAGACACCCTAGATCTACCATCTTGAACTCTAAGGATAGATCTATCTTGATTTTTTCAATACCATCAACACTATTTCCACTAATGATGATGTCATCTACATAAATGAGTAAAAGTACAATACCAACATCATCAAACTTAATGTAAAGAGTAGGATCATATTCACTTTGAACAAAAGAAAGTGAAATAAGATAGCAATGTAGTCTTGAATTCCAAGATCTTGAGGCTTGCTTCAAGTCATAGATGTTTCTTTGGAGATGGCATACTTTGTTCTCCATTCCATGCTTGATGAACCCTTGTGGCTGCTCCATATAGATATCCTCTTCCAAAAAACCATTCAAGAAAGCATTAGAGACATCCATTTGACATAGAATCCATCCAAAATGTGATGCAAGTGCAATGATTAGTCTTATTGTGACCATCTTGGCCACGGGTGCAAAAGTTTCCTCATAGTCTATCCCTCTCTCTTGAGCATAACCTTTTGCAACTAATCTTGCTTTATGTTTGTTAACACTCCCATTTGCATTCAACTTAAGCTTGAAGACCCACTTGCATCCTATTACATTCCTTTGAGGTCTGTCAACAAGCAACCAAGTTTCATTCTCAATCAAGGCATCATACTCATCCAACATAGCTTTATACCATTCTTTGGAGTTCAATGCATCTTCAACATTAGACGGTTCTTCAAAACTAGATAAAGCATAAGAAGTGGATGAGATACCCTCAACTTGCTGTCCTTTGCCTTGATATGTGAGCCTTGATGGCTCCACTTTTGCCCTTGAAGATCTCCTTGGTGTGATAGGTAGGTTTGGTGCTTGCTCCTCCATGAGCTCCTCCTCAAAACCAAGATCTTGCTCCTCGGCCATCTTCTTCTTGATTGTTGGAGCACTTGAGCCTTGTTCAAGCATATGCATATGATGTTCATCAAAGATGACATCCCTTGAAACAACAAATTTGTTCAAGGATGGGAGATAGACTTTGTAGCCCTTGCTTGAGCTTGCATATCCAAGCATGATCCCTCTTGTGGAAGATGGATCCTCCTTGGTTCTTGTTTCCAATGGCACATGCACATAACATATACACCCAAAAACTTTCAAGTGATTAAGATTGGGTTTCTTTCCATACAATATCTCATAAGGAGTTTTGCCTTCAATTGCTTTGCAAGACACCCTATTCATCAAGTAGTTTGCACATACAAGAGACTCACCCCAAAAGGATTTGGGCAAACAAGCATCTAATCTCAAAGCCTTAGAACATTCACATAATGTTCTATTCCTTCTTTCAGCAACTCCATTTTGTTGAGAAGTGTAAGGACAAGAAGTCTCTTTCTTGATCCCTTCCTCCTCACAAAAGGCCTTGAACTCATTGGAGATGAATTCTCCACCATTGTCACTTCTAAGAATCTTGATGCTATGATTATGATGCTTTTCCACAAACAACTTGAACTTTACAAAAGTATCAAATACTTGAGACTTGAAGGAAAGTAAGAACACCCAACAATATCTTGAGTAGTCATCAATGAAGGTTAAAAACATGGATGAACCTCCATTAGATTTGGTGCTAGCAATGTGCACATCCGAGTGTATGAGTTCAAGAGGATGAGATGACTTTGTGATGGAGTTAGGAAACACCTTCTTATGTGCCTTGGATAAGGCACAAGCTTCACAAACCTTGTCTTCCTTCCCAATAGACCTTGGTAGGCCTAAAGCATACTCCTCCTTGATCATAGCCTCCATGGAACCCGAGTTGACATGTCCAAGTCTTTTGTGACATAAAGTAAAGGTAGATATCTTGTTCTTCTCGACCAACATGACAACATTAGTATCCACAAATGCATCCAACTTATAAAGTTTGCCAAGTCTAGTGCCCTTAGCCACTATCTTACCCTTCTTCTTGATGAAACATTCATTTGAAGCAAAGTCAACATTGAAACCATTGTCTACCATTTGGCCAACACTTAGTAGATTCTTTGTTATTGTAGGAATGTACAAAACACCTTCTATGTTGATCTTTTTGGAAGATCCTAAGCAAAGGGGAATGCTACCAACTCCTTCAATCTTACAAGCTTCATCATTTGCTGTATAGATAGACTTTATAGGTCCATCATAAGATAAGAGAGAAGAGAAAAACTTCCTTTTACTAGTCATGTGTGAACTAGCACCCGAGTCAATCCACCAAGGATCTTCTCCTTTGAAGCTTGTTGAAGAAAATATGGACATCATGAGAGAGTCCTCATGTGAACTCTCCTCCTCCTCCTCCTCCTCTTTGCTCATGTTGGCTTGGCTTTGATCTTGCTTCCTCTTGAAGCATTCCGAGGCATAATGCCCCATCTTGCTACAATAGTAGCACTTCACCTTTGATTTGTCCTTCTTGACTTTGGTGGTTGATGGAGATGCCTTTGAGGGTCCTTCTTGATCCTCAAGCTTTGTAGACTTCTTGAATGTTGAAACTTTGCCTTTGGACTTGCCTTTGCCTTTGGTGAAGAGAGCTTGGTCATCTCCACCTTGGATGGAAAGCCTATCCATCCTCTCTTGCATTTGGCTCCTTCTTGATTCCTCGGCCATGAGTGTGCCTTGGAGTTCTTCAAGTATGGGTAGCTTACCCATAATTGCATATCCCTGAACCAAATTTTCAAATTCAAAGCTTAGTCCATTCAATATGAGTTGAACAAGCTCTTCATCTTTGATAGGATCACCTATAAAGGCTAGCTCTTTGTTCAATTCCTTTACTCTTAGGACAAAAGTATGTGCACTCTCTCCTTTCTTTTGATAGCTTCTATAGATTTGATTCTTCAAAGCTAACATTCTAGTTTGGTTCTTGGATTCATATACCTTTTGCAAAGTCTCCCAAGCATCTTGAGCTGAAGTGCAATCTCCTACCTCTCTTAAGAGTTCATTTGCAACATTCATTTTTATGCAATGTAGTGCAACATTGCACCTCTTGATGTATTTGGCTTTTTCTTGAGGATGAATAGGTTCACCCTCCTTACCATTTACAATTTCCATCAGATCTTGCATGATCATGATAGATTCCATTCTAACTTTCCATATGGAATAGTTAGTTTTGTTGAGCCTTTCATTAGTATCCAAAAGATATGCATTTATAGATGCCATCTAGTCTCCTAATCAAGGACTTGACACAAATGAAGGTTACTTCTATTGATTTGATTGAAGGTCTACCTTATCCCACTTCTTAAGGACCTGAAAAGATCAGTAATAGACTTCCTATAAAGATCTAAGAATGATCTCTAACAAAATCAAATCATAGAATACTAGAAACAATGCACTTGCTTGATTGAAGTAGACAATACTAGTAGAATTGCCCCTCTTTCTATAAAGAACATTAAAGCTTCCAAATGATCTGATCAAGAGTGAATTTCAGCAACCTAATATACTTCCAAAATCACTTGTAAAAGATCTAAATGGAACTTAATGAGGATGCAACACAATCTACTATCCAATCACAAGCAAAAAATGATTAAAATTGATGAAAAATTGATCTAATTTGGTGCATAAGTCAAGCAATGGTTGGACTGAACCTAAATCACTTTAGGAGGTGTCTACTACACCTTAGAACAGCCTTGAAGAGTCCCCAAAACTCTGATCTTCCCTCTCCTTGAATGCTAGAAAGCCTCCTCTATGAAATCACCTCCAAAACTTGCTTAGAAATCAATGCTTGGAGCAAGCAAAACTTGCTATCTTGGTAATGTGAATTGAATTCAACTTTGCCTATGGTTTTAGACACCTAAACACCTGCAAATGAAGTCACACAACACCAATCTCCAATGTATTTGACTCACTTTGAGTTCTAGAATCAATACTAGATGCTAAGATCCAATCTACACAAGATTTAGATCAAAAATTGTGATCAAATTGAATGAAAACCAAGGATTTAGCTCATTTCAGCCTTTAGGCTCTGATACCATGTAAAAATTACAGCAAATAAGGATCCTAAAACACTTGAAATGATGAGGGAAACAATAGATTATGATTTCATAAGATTAGCACAAGTTGAACCATCAAAATCCATCAAAAATCTATGCTTGAACCTCACTAAATGGTCCAAATCCTTGAAGAAGGCTTCACACGTGTGAAAGTACGGCCTCCCAAAGTCTGAGTACTGTACACCAGACCTACATTCAATCCTATAATCATTAGTAATCACAAGTACTCAAACAATTATGAACATAGAGAGCAATTGCACCATTATGAGAGAAAAAACATGAAATTGCTTGATTGATTTTGGTGAGATATCATCACCTATATATACATGATCCATCACGGTTTTGGGCAGGTATGAGTAGCCCTAAACCTATCCCTAATGCTAATTTTGGTGGATCTTTCATCCCTACCAAGTTAGGGTTGGAATCTTGGAGATCCCTCAACAATGCAAAAATTACCAAAAATAGCTCCTATTTTTTCTCCCTTGTATCTAAGCATAATTTGGACTCATTCCAAAGGTTCTAACACTTGGGTCTACTTGAGAACATCCTTATGAATGGAATCCTATGCTATTTGGCACGTGTGACAAGCCAGATCATGACCATCTAACTATTTACAAGTCATATGACCAAAACTAGTCAAGCTAGAATTGTGAATTTTTAACATTTTAACTAGTACTTATAGTGGATTTGAGTTCTATATGCAATACAGTTAACACTCTAATAAAATATTTAATATTTTTTTTCTCATATTTTGTTAGCTAATGTCTTATCAATTTTGTATTCCCTATTTGTTTGACATTCATATGATTATTGTTAGTTAGTTGATTTCTGGAGACTTGAGGCAATAATGTTTGAGCTGAAATTTTTGAATTGAACGTGATATCTAAGTTTCACATACATAATCAATGATCTTCTGAGGCCAATATCTATATATGTGATATTTTACATTACGTTACATTGTGTTATCAATAATGATAATTTTCAAAACATTAGAAGCTCACTAATATCATTCTGATCAGGTTATTTGTGAGTTAAAATTGTTGGAAAATATTTACTTTTTAGAGCACAAAACAATGTAGATTTTAGATTTGAGAAAAATATGTCCTCGGATCGCTGCAGCATTTGACGCTGTATAAACTCTAATCTTCTCCAGCACGTCTACATTTTAGCCTAGTTTTGGGTTAGTTTAAGTGTCGGTGTGGTGCCATTTGAGAACTCAAATTTGTATACGGATCATTTTTTCTGCATTCAATGCAACAAAGAACGTAGCTAGACTTTTAGGAGCACTCAATGATCAATGATCACCCACAACATCTCTCTCTCTCTCTCTCTCTCTCTCTCTCTCTCACACACACACACACACACACACACACACACACACACACACACACACACACATACACACACAATGCCGGAGAAACCACCATTTCGTTGCTTTGTCACTTACCAGCATCAAAGTGAAATGTAGGACGACTAGAAGCAGCAAAATCCAGCACACTTAACATGATGATAACGGTGCAGTAGCCAACACACGTCCCCATTCTATCCTGACCACTGCATCTGCCATTCCGCGCACAAAGTCTACCCATCTCCTTTCTTAGCCTAATCCAATATTGGATGATCAATTGTCGACTCGACATTTAATCATTCAATATGTTAGAAATTTGGAAAATTTTCAGTTATAGGCTTTTGGTTGTCTTAAATTTTTCACTTTTAGGCTTTTGGCCACCTAAAAAAAATCTTGTAGGTTTTGAACTTTCAACATTTTCAAAAGCCTAATGGGTGTAATGCCCAATAGGTTTTATGTAAGGTTGAAAAAAATGTTTTCCGCAAGCACTGATGTAAACATATGTTATTTCCAATTACTAGCTTGTGAGAGGCGATTGCCAACAATATGTCTTAGTTAAAGAGAGGAAAAAAATAGATTAGCTGTAATATAAGTATTTATTACATGTTCATTTGAATACATTGATGGTTGTCATCGGAATACATCAAATTTATATTTCAATAACCTTTTTGGTTATTTGCTTATTTACGCAATGGATATTCATAAGGATATTTTCTGCATGAGATAGTCAATTGTTTATCGTTTTAGCATGATCTCACTAATATTTGCATGCAGGTATAGAGGGTGCCTGGTGGGCATGCCACATTTTGGTTTTGCTTGGGGTTCGATTCCCCATTAACCTTGCATGGTCCTTGGACATATACTTTAAATGCATTTCTAGTAAGTGATGCCACGTATTGGTGCATGTTGTTTTGAACCCTAAACCAATAATACCATTGGCTGTTTTCCCCATTAATCAGTTTGATGATGTTGGAACTACTTGTGATTGCTATTTAGAAACCAATTGGAACTTTATAATAATCATCATCTATAATTATATGACATGAATTGGTGATTTTTTTTTTTTCGTGTCATTTTACCTTTTGCAGTGCACATTGTATAATAACACATTCCTAGCAGTAAGCGTCGTTATTCAAATTTAAGTTACCGTCCAATACCATTAATTTCAACTAGCTCTTTGATTGTCTTTGGTAATCTTTTGCCAATCTGATGAAGCTCGACGTTCTTACAAAGGTTACAAAATTGTTAGTATCGTCACTTTTTACATATGGAAAAAGTGCTACTAAGCCTCTAGAATGATGCATGCATGAGAATCTAAGTAGCCAAACTTGCCTCGTGGCAAATATACCTTATAAAAAGGCAGTTAAAAAAAAACACAATGGATAGTGAGAAGCAAGCCCCATAATATGGTAAGGCATGAGATTTCTCCCAGCTTCTTTTACAAGAGTAATGCGAAGCTTTTCCAGAGCGAAATATATTCCTGTTGGCTCTCAAACAAAAAATGTTTCCAGAGCCTGCAAGAAATGGGGATTTGTCGTTTGAGAGCTCTCGATAAGCGCGGGCGTAGGCTTAATTTTTTATCATGTTCGTTTGTTTTTATTCGATTAGTCATCTGAGGAACACGGATTGATCTTGAGACAACCGACTTTGTTGGCGCTTGTTGGCACGTTCGCATGGTTAATGAGCGAGCCAATGCCATTGTGAACTTATGTTGTATATGGTATGTATTTACAATATTATGTTTGATTAATTTGAAACCCCATTTGAATAGACAATTAGTTAAAATCAAATTGGTGCATTAGAACCTGCCATATTAATGTGTAGTTAATTCATAATTAATTACATGCAATTCAATTTTTTAAATCACAACCAACTGCCAAAGTAAGAGTGTATGCCAAAGTAACTTTAGTTGAAAGCTTGCAAGACATGTATATTTTGTTTGAAAATCACATGAGAGGTGCACGTGAAGGGTGAGTGAACGGCAATGTGGGCAGGTGGCCGGTACAACACTGGTACCTGCCATGATGCATTAACACGTGGCTCCTAGTCACGGTTCATTATCTAGATCGTGCCCGGGATCCACGACCCGCATGCGGCACAAACGCCGCTATTTGTTCGTAAGTGATACGAGTGCCAATATGTCCTTTGATGATGGCAGGTGCCTTAAACAGATTATACTCAGGAAAGGCTCCCTCTTTGGAAAGGTCAGAGATGAGTGCATTAACCAAGTCTGTGGTCACATGGTTCATGGTGAACACGTGCGAGTAGTGGCGATACTCATTTCCCACAATCAAGGTCTCGTTCGACAAGGAGTACTTCTTCACAATATCGAGGCGAGCCTGACGGAAGCGAACGGTAAGCGCGAGCTTGGATCGAGCCACCCGTAGGTTCTTGCCCAGCTTCTACTCCAACCCTCGTAATTTGTGGTATGCGTATTGTGCCATGGCCTCATTCGCCTTCGCCTTTTTCATCTGATCCTCATTGCTTAATTGGGACAGTTGGTGCCAAAGGATTATTGGGGAGAGACCGTTGCGAGAGCCAGCGAACGTGGTGTCTGGAGAGCCTACGTACTCAGGGCGGCTGGGGGGCGAGAGCTGATACTTGGTCTTTGACATGAAGATTCCACATGGCATGGGAGATCCCACCCATTTGTGGCCACTCATGGAGATGGAGTGAACGAAGGGGAGGAGGAAATCGAACACGGGGCCTGTCTCCGGGATGAGCTTGGGGTCACGTTCATGTGCCATTTCGATGAAGGGCATGTACGCAGCACCCAGTGCACCATCGACGTGGATCCAAAAGCCCGTGCGCTTGTCGAACAACCCTGGTGAGTATTCTACCAGGCGTTCATCGAGATGATAACGCTTCATGATCGGCATGAGCTGCTTTCCAGCTTCCTGGACGTTGTCGTAGGCACCCTTGAAGGTGCTACCATAGTTGAACGAAACTAGGATTGGGTATCCCTTGGCTGCGAAGAATTCCACTAGCGCCTTCAGTGCAGTGATGTCGATCATCCCTTCGCCACCGCCGCCGCCCTCGGATGGCACCTCCTCAGGCCACCTGCCTTTAGCCCTCCATTCGGGCAGGGGGCAATCTTTGGGATACCTCTCCATGCCCAATTCGTAGAAGGTTTTAATCGCAATGAGCCTCATAGCCTTGGCAAACGAGTAGTGGGTGTCCTCCGAGTAGAATGCGACAGGCGTGTAGGCATTGGGATTGCACATTGGCAACGGGGCTTGACGAAGCACCAACCGTGGCCGCAGCAGATCAGCCGCTGTTGAGGGTATGATATGACGATCCGGAGTTTCCTCCCACAACAAGACCTTGCCATCCAAGTAATCACGAGCATTCCACATGGCGTACATGTTCGCCTCGGTCGATCCCATGGTCAGTGAGAATCCCCAATAAGTTTCACCATCTCGTTTGTCATGGGGCCACTTTGCATTCCACAATGATGCGTAGTAGTCGAGGACGGCGCGCTCCATCAGCTTGCTGTTTGTGGTCAATCCCCCATCTACAAAGGAATCACCAACGTTGTTCACCTGCAACCAATCAAACGAACATGCAAGTTATACCTTATTACAACAGAAGTAGCTTGCAACCAAGAGATGCAAATTACTACAAAATTACCAGCAGCACACACGGAAGATCTTACGTGCATGTTAAGGTATGGGGCAATGTCATGCTCGTAATCCATCTTCTGGTTGACCTGGTACCCCAAGAAGTTTGACTGCTGGAGCTTCAGGTACGTCAACGTCTTCTCTAGAGTCACCTTTCGTACCTCTTCGGTGGGTGGATAGTATCCGAGACCATAATGCACATCCTTGAGGAATGGAGGGGGAGGCGGGTACACATGCTTGGGATCTTGGACGGGCTCAGTGATCCTGGGCACTTGGGAAGTATTTCCTGACTTACTGTTTATGTATCAGGTAACTGCCGCCACAGGAACGTCGTTACAGCATGACTAATTCACAACGCCGCGGTAGCAGGAGAGCGAATAACGAATGCTATGGTCCGACCGACAGTCATTATCGGACATAATTTGGTTGGTGGCCATTTTTGTACGTACATCTGGTCACCGACCAGCCTTTCGACCGACAGTCATTATCGGACGTAATTTTTTTGGTGGCCATTTTTGTACGTACACCTGGTCACCGACGTACCTTTCGTCCGGCGATCTCATGAGCAGCGGAAACCTTTTTTTACTCACGATGAATCACGATGTACAAAAAGTCATCAGTTTTTTCAAAACAGATGAATCACGATGTACAAAAAGTCATCAATTTTCTCGAATCCTGGATTCATGAAAAATTGTAGAAACCTAGAAGTTTCAAAAGATGCAAACTGGATTCATGAAAAAATTGATGAGTTTTTGTACATAGTAATGTTCATTGCTCAAAGTTTGTGTGAATTTTGGAGGCACCTCCTGCCACAATTTTCAAGGGCACAGTTGGTAATGCCACAATCTGGAATGCCTGCTGTGACAGCTGGATTACTAGCAAGTTAATGATCCATTCTGCAGGAATGACAACTGGCTTAATGATCCATTCTGCAAGAATCTCCACCCTTTGCACTTAGCATTACGCAGGGGAACGCCGGAGCCCTCGGGCCTTCCGTGCAGTTTGGGCCCTGCCCTCGGGCTCCCGCCCTCCCAGCACGGAAGGCCCTCGGGCAAGGCCTTCCGCCCCACCTGATTTTTTCATCGTGTATTGCTTGAGCCAGTAAATTACATTTTTGTTTTGGAAAATATTCGTCTTGCTTTAAATTGGTTTGAGCCCGTTTTTGTTTATCTGTTTCACATTCATTTTATGACAAGTTGAACCAGTTTGTTGATTATTGTGTAATTATTAAACTTACGTTTCGTTGTTGAAACCATTGAGCTAAAGCAAAAATCAACCACATAAAGTGGTTAACGTTCAGGTCAAGAGAGTAAACTCAATTTGCATTTTTATTCGATTGTGAGATCATTTAATATGTTTGTTGATGTGCGTTAATTTTCACCTATTGATATTAACACTTGTTAATCATTAGAGGAGTTTTGAGCACCAAAAGGGCCTTTTGTCAAGATGCTGTTTTTGACTTTTCAACTATTCGACGTACACTTGGCCCAGTTATATATTTACGCCTGTGAAAGACCGTAACGTTGTTGCCGGTCGATTTCTTTTTTGGAACTTTCCGGTCATATTTTTATACAATTCAAAACTCCCGCCGGGCAGGCTCCCGACTTGTGATTGGACTGTAATTGCTGCCCGTGAATTTCCTAAGTGCCCAGGACCTAACACTTGTGGTTAAAGTAAGTCTATTTTGATCTAACCGTAGTTAGACTAACATACATGATTTACGAAAGACCGCCAACATTTATTACAAATTTGGTTATTTATTTTTATACTGATTCAACTACATTTTGTTTCAAACTCTGTTGTTCATCTTCTTTTAGCTTTGCAATGGCTTCCGGAAGCCGTAGACCACGAAGCAATATTGTCTCAGTTTTTGTTTGTAATGAAAAAGACTCTGATGGCTCTTGGATACCACGTATCTATAGAAAATTTCACTGGGTTCTCATGCATCCCTCCTCAAGAGGTGGTTTTGGTAAAAAGAGAAAATCAAATATGGATTATAGGAATTTTTGGAAAGGTAGAATTTTAGACTTCAAAGTTTCACCCAGTGGTCGATCCATTTTAGAGGTCTTGATTCAACATGTCTACATGCATAAGGAAATTAGAGTGGAAGGCATAAGTTCAAATGACAGACTCAAATGCAATTGTAAGTTTTGGAGAATTTTTTGCTTTGAGCTTTGCATTAATCATTTAGATGTGTATCTGAGTATTTAAATGGCATATAGTTTTATGAATTTGTGCAGATTTGTATCCATCAAGCATAATCGAATGGCAACCTATACAATCCCTTGTCGGCATCATGGACGTTATTCATTCTGGTATTGGTCTTCTGCAATACAAGAACCGCTCCACGAGATCACTTTTGGATTTTTGTATTTTCTTCTATGATTCATTTTACACACCATCCAGTTTAGGTGGAAAATTAGAGGCGATATCAGTACCCTCTTTCTCAAGCGAAGAATGGATTCTTCCAGATTCCACCATAGCAGAGAGCTTCCGATCAAGGTTTTTTATGGACATTCAAAACTGTATGAAATGTAGCACAAGTTCAAAAAACAATAGATTGCACTAGTTTTTGCCTATTGCAATTTTTGTTGATTTTTTTGTTGAATGTAATATTTGTAAAACAGTGACAATGTTCATTTGTAGTGATTTAATAGACAATATGTTATCAAGCCTCCTTGATGATCATTGGGATAAAAAGAGTAATGGCAATATCGAGTGCATAGTTAATAGATCGTCAGTGAAATTTAGATATCTTATAGAGAAACAAGTGCTTTCTTTAACATTTTATTATAGAAGATGGTCCAAAGTTGGCAATGGATGAAAAGCATTGGATCAGGATTTTACAGTGAATCATCAAGATCAAATAGAAATTCAAGTGAGGAAAAATAATTCTACTCTTACAACAATTGAGGTGGAAGAAGATTGGACACTCGATCACATTCGATCAGAGCTTACATTGCTGCAATATGATATTCCTAAACACTTCTGTTTTCGAGTCAACGAGAGATTGGTAGGTGTATGTGTATTTATTCCAGTACACATTTGAAATGACTTTCAATGATTTTATTTAAACATGTTTCAGTGTTTTCGGTATTGCAATATTTCATTTGACATAATCTCAATGTTGATATTGTTTAACAACTTTCTTTGATGTACAGGTAAGACCAAGACAAGAAAGTCGCATAGAGTGCAAGGACTTAAATAGAAGCGTAGAAATTGTTGAAACCGCATAAACATTGGGATGATAGACGAGCAACATCAATGTACTTTTTCAAAAAAAAAGGAATACAAAGAAGTCTCAAATGACTTCAAGATTTCATCAAGCAATTTGTATTTAGTGTTTTAAAAAATGTACATTGTTTTTGAAATCGATATAATATATTTGTGGCATTCAGTAATAGCCCACTTTCTATTTGCCTATCTATTGTTCTATGGATCATCATGTGATGATATATTTCTATGTGTCTGTCGGATCTATATTTACATTTCAATCAAAGGTGCCTGAGGCATATCCTCGAGCACTGTAACCTCATCCACGGATCCCCTGGCATGTTCATCCGAGGCACCTTCATGCTTGTAGGGCCTTGCACATTATAGTAAAATTTTCAACATTTCATGCCGATATTGATGATTCGCATTTGTTGATACCTCAGGACATTGGAACTGCAAAAAAATATATCGAGTGTATGTATGTATTAGCCAATGTATTAAAATATATAAATTCACAAAGTTAACAATGTATCATCAGGATAATGGAACATTGAAAAAAATACCTCACAGATACTAGCATCTGGAGGTTGCACCATATACCAATCCAAGAACGATTTAACGTTCCAGATTGAATACCATCCGCCGCTAAAAGCATCGTCTTGTTGCGAAGACTAAGAAATCACAACAAAAAATTGTTAAATCATAATTCAATATAATTCTAAACTATATGCCATCATGCAAATAAAATATGTAAAAAGATTCCTTTTACCTTTGCATCAACAACCTCTATGTTGGTATTTACAACCAACCCATCCGGCCTGGGCAATAGCTCCACCATCCTTCTGTACATGGATTTAATCATGGAATGGGTGGCATACAAAGAATTCATTGTCATGCACATAGGTGTGCAGCTTCCAGTCGTATCCACTTTCATGGATATGACGTGCACACTCCAATGTTTGCTGCCAGAAAGAGACAAGCAATGAATTACTGGAATCTATAAGAGTTTCCAAAAGAAAAATCTTACAAAAAACAGATATTACAAGAAAAAACTATCTTACTTTGAACAGCATGGGATGATGAACAATGATGCCTCTTTGCTAGTGTGCCTGAAGATCCTTCTGGCTTTTCTCTCTTTATTTAACAGATGCCCAAAAAATGGAGATACAACAAAAATCTCCTTCGTGACTGTATATGTATATTTATGTAGATAGTATGCACAAGCAGATTCAACTATTGTGTCTGAGATATATGTGGTCTTGTCTTTTAGCTCCCTACAATGCGGATCTTTGATACACATTGCAAAATTGATATCGTCTATACAAAACATAAACTCCCCTCCGAGATCATCTATTTTCTTGGCTATATACAGGTCAAAATCAATGTACCTCTCAGAATCAAAAAATCTGTCATTAGGTTCATTCAGAAGTCTGATGTGCAACTCTTTATCAGTTGCATCAACATAAAAAACAATCATGTCTACCACTGTATTTAGGTCATCCTCATGTATACAAGGAGAATCGTGCAGTTGAAGATCAGGGTACGGGAGGACTCTCAACCAGTGGAATTGTGGACGTACTAGCCAGATCTTTTCTAATGGAAGGAGGTGAGGGTGAAGAGCTGGGAGACCTGGGCTTGGCTTGCGAATGCTTGGGCTGTGCTTGCTTTCTCTTTTTGCAGGGTGGGACAGGCCCCCTTTCAAGAGGAACTTGCCTCTGTGTGAATCCAGACTTAAAAATGCTATCATAGGTGTTTCGAAGCCTCATGCGGTAGAAGGCTGCTTTCGAGATCAGAACTTTGGTGCTCCTCTACAAGGCCCTGATGTCCCTCAACCATGGACGGCTAGGTCTACCGCGTCTTTGCGGACGTACGGGTTCAGATGTCTGGGGACGGGATGAATGAACGAAATTGGTAAGCCTAGCGGTTTGCTTCATCCGAGCCATTGAAGCCGAATATCTATACTACGTGAGGACATAGACACAACAGAAGAGACACTGGGAACTCTAACCGTGATATCTCTACGACGCGAGAGAGTGGCAGAGTCAAGCGGGGAGAGGCAGGGGCTCGCGTGATGGCGATATTGAGGAAGTCAAGCTGATATCGCTACGACGCAAGAGGGTGTAAGGAACAAGCATGGGGAGGAGGTCGCTTTCGTGATGGCAATATCACGAATGCATTTCGTATGGATGCAATCAAACGTGCCAGCAAATTATGCGAAAACCTGTACAATCCCCGGGAATGGACTTATATAGGGGAGAAAAATTGGCACGTGTGAATACCAGCGACATGTGGCCCAGTCAATAGCTGATATGTGGAACGACATGTCTGTATACGCACGTGTGAAACTGCACGTCTGGATCAACATGTGTGGGAACCCACATGGAGACACGTGGCCGAATGGATCAGTGACATGTGTTCTCGCACGTATAGGCTCGCACGTGTGGTCATGTGGCCCAATCAGTACCTGATGTGTGGGACCTACACCTCTGTATCCGCACGTGTGAAACTTGCACGTGTGTCCACGTGGTCCAATGGTTTAGTGACGTGTGTTCTGGCACGTGTGATCTTGCACGTGTGGGCACGTGGGCAAATGTCAGATTGACGCGTATTGTTTGAACAATGGTACTTCCACCTTGTCATTTCATGTTGACCCTTTTCCAGCTTGGTGCCCTCAGGTATTCTTGGAGTTGCTCTTCACTATTCAGCATCATTACAATCCTCCAAGATGGCTGAGGCTTCAAGGCATTCACTAGACTACTAAGTTTTGGATATTCCTCAGTGGTTATCTTCTTTAGGCCGCCTCGTTCTCTTGAATGTCCTTCTGAAATCATCCGACTCTTTTCTATCATCAGATTGCCTTTGGATTTTCTCTACGGATTTCTCTGGCAACTTCCTTGGAGGTTTTGCCAAATAGTCATCTAGGGTTGTGGCACCTTTGGTGGTTGGTTTGTCACAGGTACCACTTTTACTCCTTGGAAGTGATGAAGAAAGCCCCATAGAAGGTTGCACATTGTCATCAAAATCTGGGGGTTGGTCTTGGTCTAGGAAGTCAGTTCCGGGTGGTGAAAATGGTAGTCGAGTGACGGGTGGTGGGTTAGTGATGAGGTCATAAACGGTTAATGAATTGTTTCGAAAGATGGTTATTGGATTTAAGGGAGTGTGTGGTAACCATAGTGTTAGAGGTGGAGGTAGTTGAATAGGTGGAGGGAAATAGTGAAGGTTCAAGGAAAAAGGATGGTGAATTGGAAAAATAGGAGAGTTGGGTGTAATTGGAGGAATCTACAGTAGGGTTAGGGAGGGTCGTGGTGGTGGATCCTTGAAGTGACCTGCACCTAGTTGGTTGATTGACTGTTGGCTCTGCTCAGGAGCTCCAGATCCATCTTAGTCGCCGTCTTTCTTTAGCACCGATATGCCTGCATCAAGTCTACGGGACATATTCCATGTAAGGTCCAGTTGTTGCTTGGATCGGAGGAGTGCCTCCTGGACTTTATTCAAGCTCTCTTGAAGTGCTACGAACTTTTTGTTGTTTTCTTCTTCAACAATCTGCACGTTCTTCTTTAGGGCTTCATGCTGCTTTATTAGTGCTACATATTTTTCCATTTTTATCACAACACCTGGAGGAATGGGAATGTTGATGTCTTCGGCCCTTATTGGTTGCTTGACCATCGTCATCACGTCAGTTAATCCCTTATTCTCAAAAGTCAAGAGATCTACTTGATGCTTAAGCTGGTCTTTTGCACTTGTTGTAAAGACTGGAGCTGGATTGAGAATTTATTCTGCTCCTCTTGTCTCTTGGCCTTTTCATTTTTCATTTCTTCCAAGGCTGCTTGTACTTCTGAATCGTGTTGCAGCTCCTGGTTTCTCGCTTTTAACTATTCTTCTTGTCGGACTTGCTGGTCAACCAACCAATGGAGGTGGTATGAGGTCTCAGCGTGCCATTTCATGGATTGCTTGGCCCTTTCTGATAGGTTATCAAAACTTGGAAGGGTTGGGAATTCAATAGGTCGACGGTGGAAAGATGGGAAACAAAATTGAGGAACCGTGGATGGGTAGGCAGAGAGATGGTAGGTTGTGTAGTTACAAGGGTGGTAGTATTATCGGGAATGGAAAGAATGGCGGTATTATCTGGAATGGAGGCTGTATTATCAAGGGTAGAGGTTAGTGGTGAATCTTGTGTAGCCTCTACGGAAACGTTCTCCTCCTTCTCCTCCACAATGTCATCTTCATCACAATAGCCTAATGCGTCTGATGAAAACAACTTGTTTTGGAGATGAGGGATCTGTCACAAGAAATATAAAACCATTGCCCATGTGGGGAAATCCCAAAATTTCCTAGTTCAACAGTGATTTTCCCGTTTATATATGGGGGTTTTGGAATGTCCAAGTAGGAAAATGTTTTTCCTATTTGCAATGGATCTCCAAGGTTTTCTAACTAGGAAATTGGTTCAACCTATGTAGGAAAACTTGTAATGTAATCTAGGTAAATCTAAATGATCAAGAAATGTATATGTAATTCACATTTTTCCTATTTTGCAAAAATTATGAATATGTAAGTAAAGTTAGATTGTGATGTAGGTATTCACACACAATTTATGAACACCTAAGAAAACTTGCATTGTCATGTAGGTAATTCCAAATCATGAAAGATATGATTTGCAATTCACATTCTACTTATGTATCACAATCTATATATACTTTTTTTTTATCTAAAAATACATTAAAACATCAATAAAATGTAAAAACACAAATAATTAGAAGCACTAATAAAATGTATAAAGGAAAACTAAATAAATTAAACCCTTAAATAGAACCCCTAAATGTCGAATTTAAGCAAACTAAAAACACACAAAATGTCAAAATTGAAAACATTAAAAGTTCTAAGAAAATGCAAGTTCATCAAATTAAAAGCCCAAAAAATGAGATTAATTTAAGACATTGAAAGCCCTAAAAAATTCTAAGGATTAAAATATTAAAAGCTCAAAAGGCATTACTTGTCATTCGTGGCATAAGGACAAGTGAATATTGCCTTTTTTGTGATTGGTCTAGCTTCAAATGTTCCTCATTGTCCATTTGTTCAATTGTTGATCTTTGATTCATGACATGTATTTATTTTCAGAATCTTGACTGATTTGAGTTCATGGGAAATGTTGGAAGATAACTTGTATTGCAAAGCTTTATTGCTAGTACATTCTTCTTGTGCTTCAGTATGAATTCAGCCTCTTTCCCTCATTAGACATTATTGTTTCAAGACTAAAACAAGCAGCATGTGGGTTTACTTGTAGTTTTGCAATGAGAAAGCAATTCCAGCATGTCTTTCACTTTTCACCCTTGGCTATCTTGTTTCTTTTTTGGAGTGCATCTGTGTCATGATGTTGCTTTGCATTTTGTTTTCTTTTAACTCATTTTCCCACTCGTAGGTCTAGTGACTGAATAACATCTCTACAGGGAAGATTGCTTATTGTTTTATTATCATAGATAAAAAGGGTTTATCCGTTTTCCTTCTCTTTCTCGGCTCATTCATTGCTTTGATCATATTCTGATTATTTGTAGTGCTGTAAAACATGTTACTTTTCATATATTTTTCAAAATAAATATTGCATAAATTATTTTAAAAAATGGTCTGAATTGCAAGCTCATGTCTCTGTGTAATGTCTAATTTGACTGTGGACCTACTTTGAGGTTCATTTCGCTCTTTCTTATCGTGTTATTTCATTTCGAAAGGTATTGTATGCAAAATATGCACATCTGTAGAATGCTATCAGGAATAATAATTGAAGAAGTGAACGTCGAATGGCTGAGTATTATTTGAGAAAGCCTTTCTTAATTAGGTTCACTTGATATCTACAATTTCGCATGAGCATGTTTTTCTCAGACTTCTATCATAGTTAGCGCGTATGATTTGTTCACTTAATTACCTAAATACAAAACTACATCACTAGAAATGGGATAGCACATTCCTAGTAGTGATAATCAGCTGTCAAGTGCTGGTATTTTGAGCCTTTAGTTTAACTCGGGCTCAATATTAGACTACATGTATTATCAAACATAATCGAGCATTTGACCTCCAGCTTGACTAGATAAACACATTGGATCTACTCATGTTACTGTTCCTAGATTTTGTACGCAGACTACAACTTTCTGGCTCCCAGATTGATATATTTAATTGTCGGGATGCGTTCTTTTGTTATCATCTGGATTCTACATGTTGACTTAGTATTGCAAAATTCCTTTTGTTCAGAAAGTGTTGGTCTCGGGCTTGGGATGTGAGTGTGAGCTCACCGTTCAGTTTAAGTATTAATTCTTGAAGCTTTTAACAAATGTTACGTTGTCTTTTCCTACTCTGTATAGTACCTTTTTGGTGCCCATACGGGGCATACGGCTACCTCACCAAAACAGATGTTCGCTTTTGCAAGCAACGATAATCAGCTATTTTTTTCGTATATCGCGTACTTTCTGCTTACATTATTACTTTATTTCTGTGCGCTATTTACTGATTGTATCTCATTTAAAAATGTGAATTACCTCTAGAGTCTCTACCCTCTCCTCCTCATATATATGCTCATATATATGTTTCAAAATGTGTGTGCAATAATTACTTGTACATCCCAAAAAAATCATAGACTATTATTATTATTAGCCCTAAGTTTCCTGCATCATCATAAATTGCAAGTCAATTCTGTTTGTGCTAAATGGATTAATGCAGGGCTGTGATGGCTATGTGCTCATAGATTCGACTATTGGAAACCCATTTGAGAAGGAAGCAGGTGCTTGATGTTATCGACAATGCCAAGGCTCAGCTGGAGGCGAAGTGTCTAGGAATGGTGTCATGCGCAAATATCCCTGCGTTTGTAGCCCACGACAACATATTTTTCGTAAGAAATTCAACGTTATCACGATGAGAATATTTCAGGAATTTTCAGCAGTTGATAATTTAATCCACCCAATAAAATTCCGGGTCACTTTTACAATCCAGGAAGGACATAGTCATGCCAAGCGCATAGTTCATCTTGTAGCTTGTACTTATTCTTGCTTTTGACATATACATTAGGGGAAATATGGGCTTAAAATGGATCCTTTCAAAAATTTCACTTTAGAGAGGTTAAGTAGAGAGAGAATGAAAACCGGTAACTTCTGATCACCGTTTTCCGAGTTTTCGGCCTTACCCGACGTTTAACTAGTATGGTTAACTTCAGATAATAGTTAGTTAAGCATGAGATGTAATAACTTCTCTTCATGCTCGTTCCAAAATTTGGGACTAGACCTTCAAGACTAAAAATCTTGGTGGGCTTAATGCAAAAACTGAAGCGGGAGAGGCAGAACTTTTGAAATCATTGTATGCTTATTGTGAAATATGAAGCGGGACGATTTTTAAATGCGACATAAACATTACAAAAGTAAGGAATGCTAGATTTATTCATATTGATTTATTGTAGTTTGATTCATTTACATGATTGTAGCTTTAACAATGGCAATGTTCCATTTGCATGTTGCTCTTCCGATGGAATGCACTCCAATTATTAAGAAAAATTCGAAAGTTGTAGAGAATGCTGCTGCAATAGTTAGAGAATGGAGAATGAATAATCATATGAATATAGATTTGTGGGTGGATGGATCAATTTATCCTAATGATCCAGCTAACTCATCTTCTCAGATATGTATGTGAAGGAAATAGCGGATTATTTGGATATTGTCGAAGGTTGTGTGATATTGGAATGCATAGCATATCTTGTCTTAATCAACAATTATAGTTTGCTAATCAACAATTGCAACGTGCAAATCAACAATTGCTTCATTATGTGCAACACACTCGTGCTGAAAACAATGCACTCAAGAATGCTATGTCAGAGTTGAATGCTACTGTCACTACTCTTCGGGGATCAAACCAAGAAATGTTAGAATCCATGAAAAAGTTGCGATCCGAGAGTTTAAAATCTGATGTTGATATAAAAGTTATCAATAAGGTAATGATGAAGAGGAAAAGAAAGAGAGTACTGATGAAGAACATTGATGACTTATCTACACATAGCGGCAATCAGAAAAAAAGAATTCGAGTATTCAAGTATGTTGTCATATAAACTGTTTATTTGATTTGTATATGTCATTTAAGTTTGATTTGCACTTGATAACATGGATTATTTATTTATTAAGCATAATTTGAGTTTCATATGTTTGTTGCAGATCATGTTTGGTGGCAAAGAACTATTTAACAGATCGTTCATGCATTGGATCATCTTTAAGTCATGTTTTACCAAGAAAGTCAGCAAAAGAAATGATAAAAAATGCTCGGTTTGAAAAAATGAAAAATGAAATTGTAGAGACTGTTTTGATTAAGGTTCAATCATACTTGGATGCGAATGTGATACAAGGTGCATGTGATTTATCTGGAATTAGCAGAAATGCTTATTCTACTTTTTTTAGAATAGTTAAAGAAGCTTTTTCCCAAGTGATGGTGAAGAAAATTTATCTTCCGCATCCATATCGGGTAAGATTAGCTAGAAATTTTTATAATGACGGAATGTTCAAAGTAGTTGGCGAACCACTTCATATAACTGAATTATACAAATCAAAATATGGTGAGCTCAATTACAACGATTGTAATAATATTTTCCGTGATATTGGAAATGTTCTAAAATACATTATTCGATTCTATAGACTAGACGAACATCAAGTAAATGGAAAGATCATTATTGTAATAAAATTGGATGAATCTGAAATCATCATGGGTCAGAAGTTGGAACGAGTGAGTGTCACTTTGATGAACAAAATTTCAGATACAAATGATCGAACGTTTAGTGTTCAATCAGAAAATCACATATGGTGGTTGGCGGCATTCTAGGTATACATTTCAATTTTTATTTAGAATAACTTTATCAACAATTCATACCTTGCCAGTTTTTATTGACATGTCATGCATTACTTGTTTCTCTACAGGTCTTGAAAGAGGACCATAAAATACTTTCATGGATATTTTCAAGAACAAATTATGGGAAAACTATAAAGAGACATTTGGAGGGTGAGAAATTTACAGTAGAAAACCATGGAAGTTTTCGATTTCAATGGTACCTTGTAGGGGATTTGAAAACATTAAAATGTATGTATAATGTCTCTCATGGGACAACATCAAAGCATCCATGTCTTTATTGCATGAAAGATTGCTACAATATGGACGATCAACAAACACTGGCCCAACACGAGAAGTTGAAGATCCAAATATGAAAAGTGTTTATTATTCTTTGGATGACAAACGCTCGATGCTTCATTACAACACTTCCGGACTGACAAGTTTTGAAAACTTGTTCCAGTATCCAGCCATGACCAAGAAACTAAAGAATTCAATGACGGGTTCTGTGGCTTGTCCCTACCAAAAGCCACAACAATTACTTAATCATTTAATTGATATTTTTTCTCACCCAGCTGATTGAGTTTTGGATTAATTTAGCGGTAGCGGCACTACGAGCGCATGTGCTGTTCAAAAAGACAGACATGTTGCTCCAGTAAATTTAGATTCTAATTTAGTTGATTTTATAAAAATGAGAATGAAATCTCTTTCAGTTTTGCCAGATGAATTATCTGAGGTGGGAAAGAGTTTAGATAGCGAGGATTCAGTAATTCCCTTGTCCAAAGAACCTCAGTCTCCTGCTAGCGATAAAGTAGGCGATACAGGTGAATTTACTGATGTCTTGGTTCAAGATTACAATGTGGTTAGGGTAGTCGAGGAAACTGTAGAAGAGGTGCCACTTGAAACTACAGTGGCTACTCAAGAAAAAGAAAAAGATGTAAATGACCTCGATGATTTTTGGAAATAAAATTTTTTTCTTTTGTTTCAAAAGATAATTGCGTTTATATTTTTTGATGTATTGTGTTTTGAGATCTTTTTGATTGATTTAATATTTTTAAATTTGTTTTTTAATGATTTAAAATTAAGAGTTTGAAATATTTTAAAAATTTTAACATTGATAATCATTACCAAAACTAAAATTGTAAAGATTTGTCAAGTTTATAGTATTTTAATTTTGGATGTGTTTTTATAATCTTTTTTTGTAAAAAAAAGTATTGTTAGGAATTTAAAGAAATGAAAAGATTTTTTTCAGGGTGATTTAAATATTTTCACAAATCATTTAATCTCGATTATTGTAAAGTAATATCATTTGCGTTTATTTAATGTTTAAATATTCAATGACCTTACATAGGTATAAGTAAACATTTTAAAAAAATTAAAACTTTAAAAAATATTGATTAAAATTTTTATCATAATTTAAAAAATATTTTTTTCGATACAAGAATCGTAATTTAAAAAACTTTAAGAATTTCAAAAAAAAAAAACTATAATTTTTGTTTTAAATAGACAAAAAATATTTTTTAGTTATTTTAGTGGTTGTGTATCTAATGATTTTATTTTAAATAGTATTATTATTTTATATGAGCTAATTTTAAGCTATTTAAGTTAGAATAAAAGTAGAATTATTGTGCTACTGTACTGTGGGTCCTATCAGTTGATAAGGATCATCCTCGCCATGAGGCAAGTCGAC
This sequence comes from Diphasiastrum complanatum, assembly GCA_029204225.1. NCBI lineage: Eukaryota > Viridiplantae > Streptophyta > Lycopodiopsida > Lycopodiales > Lycopodiaceae > Diphasiastrum > Diphasiastrum complanatum. The sequence goes on from CM055097.1 coordinate 30,257,546, forward strand.
GGGACACGCGTCCCGCCGACGGCAACTTGGGAGTCATGCATGGGTTGCCTGAGTGAACAACTATATGTACAGTGTAATTTCATTTTGAGAAATACAGTTGCTATGTGAGCTTGCTGTAGAGAGTGTTTTATGTCTGTGTTACTGTGTAGCATGATCTGTGTTCCTATTCGAAGCAAATTCTAAGTTGGTATCAGAGCCGTACAGGGAGTGTACACAGTACAGCATCGTCATTGAAGAGAGTTTCGGGAGAACTATCTTATGAGAGTTCGGGGTTTACAATGGGTTGAAGATGGAAAGAGAAGCACCGGTGCACGGTTTCTAGTTTATAGAGGCTTGCCAATCTCAGCAGAGGGATTGTCAGCCTGTGCATAGCATCAGACAGGGAAAAATTTGGTGAAAAATTGACAATTTTGAAGCCAGTTGAAACTGAAACCGAGTTTGGGATTACGGTTTTCTACACATAATTCGTGATTTCTTCGATGTTTGTGCACCGTTTTGGATGTCGTAAGGACAGGAAGGAAGCTAACTATATTGTCAACCAGCCATGGAGAGATTATTAGGTTTATGTTAGAGATTTGTCCGCAGACAGTTAACCTAGCAAATTTGCGGTAAAAGGTGAAAAAGCCATTTTGTCAAGTTGACCTAAAATCATCGTTTCTCCACGGAATTTCATGATTGAACACTCTGGAGACTAAGAATCAGTAAGGCAACCCTGTTCTAGGCCTCAGATCGCGGTCAATTTGATCTAAAACAGAGTTTGATCAAGCTAAAAATGGGCAGGATAGGCGCATCCGTAGACAAAGAGAGAGCGTGGCTCGCGCGCGTCCAACCAAGCTGAAGTCGTAGTGTCTCGAGGGAGCTGGTGTCTCCAAGAAAAGAGTTCGATGCACGGGCAGGCTGGTGACCATAGGATAAGCTCCTGTGTAGATCGACGGTGGTAATCTGAATAAGGGAGCATCATCGGATCAAAACTGATCATTGGATCTCCTTAAATCCATTTGAATTTCAATGGAAGGGGCCTGAAGTGCAATTCACATTGCAAATTCATTAAAAATTTTCAAAGTGAAAGTTTAGTTGGGTCCCAAGTTCATGAAAGGTGAAGTTTTTTTATTCTGAAGAAACAGTTCAAAAACAAGAAAAATCCCTATTTTTGGGTCCTTTGTCCGTTTTGACCCAAACGAAAGGCTATAACCTCCAAACGAAGGGCACCCGGACTGTACCTGCAAGTACGGTATAATTCGGGTGCCCTTAGTTTGGAGGTACAGTACCTGCAAGTAGAGTATCTGCAAGCAGTTTTGTGATGACAAACATGGGAGAGTCCATTTTGAGTGAAAGTAGCAAATTGGATAGAATTTCCAACTATGCAGTGTGGAAATTCAAAATGAAAAACATATTGATGGAAAAAGACGTCTGGGAAGTCATCACATGTGATAAGAGAAGGCCGCCAAATGAAGCGGATATCAAAGTGTTCGACAAAAAGATGAGGAAAGCTTTGACCTTCATTAACTTGTCAGTGAAGGATCACATCATTACCGACATTTGTGATGCTGTTACATCCAGACAGGCATGGGATGCACTAAAGGAGCAGTTTGAGATGCCAAATCTGTCAAGAATCATGGTTCTGAAGTCAAAGTTGAATAGTGTCTGAATGGAGCAAGGAGAGCACATTCAGACGTACATGACCAGAATCAAGACAATGAGGGATGAACTGCATTCTATTGGTGAGCGCATACGTGATGTGGAGCTGGTGCACAATGCATTGTTCAGCATTGCAGAACCCTATTGGATGTTTGTGAGCGGAATAGCATCAAGAGAACGATTGCCAACCTTTGATGAGCTCATAGGAATCTTGATGTAGGAAGAGCAACAATGAAAAATGGTGAAAGTTAGACGTCAAAATACTGACGATCAGGCACTTGCGACACGCCAAAAACAAGGCAAGGGCAAGGGCAAGAAAAAGTCTAAACAACAATTTGCCAAGACTCAGGAGGATTAGGGATCTTCCTGTCAAGAATTAGATATGCAACGTCAAGCAATCACCATAAGCAATCACCACAAGAAAGCGGAAGAAGAACACGCACTGTCACTCTATCACACTAACTCATACAGAATGTAAAATGTACAAATAAACCCTGAACATCCTGATAGAGAGAGAACACCTACGAGTAGACTAATAGACTAGAATACAACTATTGACAGCTGGTCACAACTGTCAACATTAATGTGCATCGTAAACAGTAACAATGAAGCTTATCATTGATTTTTAACACTCTCCCTCAATGATAAAATTACATTTTCCTATCCCTAATAGAGTACGAAACCTCTCAAATTTACATCTACCTAATGACTTAGTAGAAATATCTGTCTTTTGATCTTCAGATTTACAGAAAACAAGATCAATGGCTCCATCAAGAATTTTCTCTCAAACAAAATGGTAGTGTATTTCGATGTGCTTGGTTCGAGCATGTAAAACTGGATTTTTGGCAAGGTGAATGCAACTTTGATTATCGCAAGATATAGTAGTCGCATCCACCTGTGGTTGACCTAAATCCACAAGCAATCTTCGTAACCATACTGCTTCTTGTGTAGCATTGCTAAGTGCTCGATATTCAGCTTCTGTCGATGATAAGGCTACTGTAGGCTGTTTTTTGCTGCTCCATGATATTGCAGTTGTACCATAGCTGAATATATGACCACCTGTAGATCTTCTGTCATCAATATTGCCTGCCCAAGCGGCATACTGTGTAACCTACCAACATTGGCATTTCAGGCTGATCATACTTCAAACCAAAATTCAATGTCCCTCGAATGTATCTAAGAATACGTTTAGCAGACTTCTAGTGTGCTTGACTAGGATCTTGCATAAATTGACTAACAACACCAACAACATAAGAAATATCAGGTCGTGTGTGTGCCAAATAAATCAAACTATGTCAATACAAATAAGCATCCACTTTCTCAGATTCATCATATGCAGTAAGCTTCATGTTGACATCCATAGGTGTACTCAAAGGCTTACAATCTTGCATATTGAACTTATAAAGCAAATCTCATGCATATTTGCTTTGTGTAAGAAAGACCATGTCTTCCTTTTGCCATACTTCAATGCCAAGACAATAGTGCATCAATCCTAGATCACTCATGTCAAAAGCTTTGGAAAGATCTGATTTTATTTCATCAATTAAGCTCTCATTACTTCCCGTAATAATCAAATCATCCACATACAACACAATGAACACTATATCTGAATCTTACCTTAGAATGTAAAGATTAGGATCAACATCACTCTTTATCATTCCCCTTTGCTTGAAGTGTTCATCAATGCAAGAGTACCATGCCCGTGGTGCTTGCTTCAATCCATAAATGGCTTTGTTGAGCTTACAAACGAGATGCTCTCTCCCTGGCTCAACAAATCCTTGAGGTTGTACTATGTACACCTCTTCATCCAGCACTCCATTAAGAAAAGCAGATTTAACGTTCATTTGTTGGATCTTCCAACCATAGAAAGCAGAAATAGCAATGATAGAACATATAGTTACCATCTTAGCTACGGGTGCGAAGGTTTCTTCAAAATCAATACCTTCCTGCTGCTCAAATCCTCTTGCAACCAACCGTGATTTATACTTGTTGAGTTGCCCATCAACTACATATTTGATCTTGTATATCCATTTGCAAGTGATAGGCATCTTACCATCAGGTAGCTCAACCAAGTTCCACGTCCTATTTTTCAATATAGCTTCCATTTCTGTTTCCATAGCTTCACGCCACTCCTTGTGCTCCTTTGATTTATCAAAAGTTTTTGGTTCCTGAGCCTTGAGCACAGAACCCATTAGGGCTAGATTCATCTCTAATCTTGCAGGAGGTTTTCGATTTCTACTTGATCTTCTAAGCTCTCCCTGCTCACTTGATTCGGGAGTATTTCCCTTATTAGCATCACTTGTTACTGAGTACCACTTAGGCACTCTCCTAGGAATCTCATAATTGACCCTGTCTTTTTCCATTGGCTCTTCCATATTGACACCAACTTCTTTCTTCACTTGCATTTTAGCTTTATCATCAAAGGGATCAATTGCCAATTTTATTTGATCATTTTGACCCATCTCATCAAAAGTAGCATCTTTGGAAATCATGATCTTTTGTGCATCTGTGTCATACATCCTGTATGCCTTGGCTCTTTTATCATATCCAAGGAAAATACACTTAACAGCTTTTGCATCTAGTTTCTTTCGTTTTTCATCAGGTACATGAGCGTAAGCATCACAGCCAAATATTCGTAAATGAGAAACATTAGGTTTCTTTCCAGTAAAAGCTTCGTAAGGTGTCTTACCCTCCACAGACTTCGTAGGACACCGATTCAAGATATGAGTAGCTGTGTTGCATGCTTCTACCCAGAAAGTATTTGGCAAACCCTTGTTCTTAGGCATTACCCTAGCCATCTCCACAATGGATCTGTTTTTCCGTTCTGCAACTCCGTTCTGTTGTGATGAATAGGGTGTAGTGGTTTGTCTCTTGATCCCCTGATCCTTGCATAAATCTATAAACTCTGTTGAAAAATACTCACCGCCACCATCTGATCTGAGGGTCTTAATATAACAACCTGTTTGTTTTTCAACTAGAGCCTTGAACTCTCTAAACTTGGCAGAAGCATCAGATTTCTTGCTTATGAAATAAATCCAGATATGTCTACTATGGTCATCAATGAATGTGATGAAATAATAACAACCACTAATGGACCTAGTTTGTATTGGTCCACACAGATCACTATGAACAAGATCAAGAATGCCATTGGCTCTTCTTGCTCCATCTTTGGGAAATCTCTCTCTATGCTATTTTATTGATATGACCAAACCTTTAATGCCAAAGATCACTTCGACTATCAACAATGCTTACCATAGCTTGAGTAAAAGATCTCGCATTCAATTTGTAAAGTCGATTCCCGTTGACTCTAGCTCCTGTAGCAATCACTTTGTAGTGATTCTTGATGTTTTTGACAAGACATTTGTCACTGTCAAACTCAACCTTGAGTTGTTGATCAGCCATCGTCCCAACAGATAGTAGATTGTTAGCTAAGCCAGGTACATATTGCACATTGCTTATATGCTTTATCTTCCCGTTGGCTAACTTCACTGGTACCACTCCAACTCCTTTAACAGATAGCAATTTGCCATCAGCTTGTCCAACTTCATCACCATTGTCAGTTTTCTTGAGTTCTGAAAACCACTCTTTCCTTGAAGTCATGTGCTTGGATGCACCACTATCAATGTACCAGGTATCCTTGGCTTCGTCACTTGTCATTAATGCTGTAATGAACAATTTTGAACTCTCACCTATGTCATCTTCATATTGATCATCATCGTATTGATGTTGATCAGTATAATTGTCTTCATAATAATAGTCATCAAATTGATGTTGATCAGCGTAATTTCCCGCTTGCCATCTGTCTTTTCTTTGTTCCATCTCCTTCTGTTTCTTGAAGCATTCATGCTCCTAGTGACCAGGTTAGTTGCAGTACCTACAATTTCCAAGTTTGTTTTGTCTTGAATAGCCGTGTCCTTGACCTCGGTCTTGATTCCAATTATCTCGATTCGGACTATCATTGACTTGCTCATGAAATTGTTGAAATATGAGGACCATGTCCTTAGGTAAAGCCTTATATTTCATGACCTTTATTGATGATATGTCACGTAAGATGTGGATCTACTTCTTGAAGAAGAAATCGGATGCATTAGACAATTTCAAGAGCTTCAAAGCATTGGTTGAAAATCAGACAAGTAGGAAGATCAAAGTCCTAAGATCAGATAGTGGAGGTGAGTACATGTCTAATGACTTCAATGATCTTTGTGATCAATGTGAGATTAAAAGACAATTTACGCAAGCTCATACTCCTGCTCTCAATGGTGTAGTTGAGCACAAGAATCGTACGATTGTAGAAAGTGCCAGATCTATGCTAGCTGAGATGAAACTACCAAAAGATTTTTGGTCAGAAGCATGCAGTATGGTAGTCTATCTTCAAAATAGAAGTCCTACCATTGCCATACCAAAGCTAAAACCTGAGGAAGCATTCACAAAGAAGAAGCCAAAGGTGAACCACTTGCAAATCTTTGGATGTAAGGCCTTTTTACACATTCCTAAGGAAGAGAGACATAAACTTGATGTAAAAGCTATCAAGTGTATATTCCTAGGATATGATGATCGTGTGAAGGGCTATAGATGTTTTGATCCAATGGAAAACAAAATCCATGTAAGCCGAGATGTTATCTTTGATGAATCCAAGATGTATGAAGACGAGGATGCTGAGAAGATAGACACATCTAGTGGGAAAGATGGTATAGTGAGGATACCTCCTGATGATGATCCATTCATTGACCTTCCAAGTGATGAATATGAGGATACATCTCAAGATACTACTACTCAACCTCAAGAGACAGGTTCGAGAGGTAGAAACAAACCTTTTGGTGCGAGAAGGATTGAAGTTGCAGGTGACAAACGCAAGGAGAAAGATGTACCGTGGGATACATTTTCACCAGGAAGCCGATCACTTGACTGGAAGCTCCCTAAGTGGTTTGAGAGATTGTTGGAGAGCCACGACATGGATGACTTTCCAGGATCATCTAGCCAGGGAGAGCTATGAAGATCAACAAGAGAGAAGAAACAACATGAAACGTATGAAGCAAATTATGCTCTCTTATCCAGCATTATTCAAAGCAAAGAACCTTTGACTTATGGTGAAGCGAAGGATGATGACATTTGGGTCAAGGCCATGGGAGAGGAGATGGAGTCAATTGCTAAGCATAGCACATGGGACTTAGTAGAATCACCAATTGGCAAGAAACCCATTGGTTGCAAATGAGTATACAGGACTAAGTACCATGCAGATGGAAGTATAGCAAAGCACAAGGCAAGATTGGTGATAAGGGTATGCACAAAGTAAAGGCATCGACTATGAAGAGACCTTTGCACCAGTGTGTAAGTGGAATACTCTACGTCTACTTGTTGCTTTAAGAGAGAGAGTTAGAATTAAAGTAAAATCACTGTGCTACTGTACTGTGGGTCATATCAGTTGATAAGGATTAGTTGGCCTCGCCACGAGGCAAGTCGATGGGACACGCGTCCCGCCGACGGCAAACTGGGTCATGCATGGGTTGCCTGAGTGAACAACTATGTACAATGTAATTTCATTTTGAGAAATACAGTTGCTATGTGAGCTTGCTGGAGAGAGGGTTTTCTGTCTGTACTACTGTGTAGCATGATCTGTGTTCTTGTTCAAAGCAAATAAGTATTTATAAAAACCTATTGACCAAATTTTTGTAGCTTGAATTATTTTCTTGCAAAATACAACATTTTTTTAACATTACAATATATATATTTGAATCATTTTAAATTTGGATAATTATAAAAAAAAATTAAAAAATCTGAAAAAAATGGGTCTCCATGTTATTTCTCTTTTTTTTGGTCATCATGTTATCTGCATTTCTATTGCAGGTTATCAGTCTTATTTCTACCAAAACATTGTTCAACAAGTGCACAACCAACTATATTCCAATATTATTGTTTCTACCAATGATCTCTCACTCTATACCAGAATGGATCCATCTTCTAGTTCATCTTTGGTCGACAAACTCGATGGAGATAACTACCATATATGGAAGTTCAAGATGAAAGTAGTTCTACTTACCAAAGAATTGTAGGACATAGTTGATGGCACAGAGGTCAAGCCAGAAGGTGATGCAACAATCATCACCAAATGGAGATTGAGAGATGGCAAGGCATTTGCCATGATTACTCTCAAATCAACCATATACGAGCTATTCAGACTGCTAAGGATGCATGGGACATCCTAGCAGCTCTTTACGATATCAGGGACGTCACTTCCAAACTTCATTTGAGGAAAAAAAATTTCACCCTAAGAATGTCTAAAGCAGATAGTGTTTCGAGTCATCTCAACACTTTGAAAAGTCTTATGGAGAAGATGACAGCAACTGGCTCAGTCATTGAAGATTCCAATGCACTCATGACTCTATTATCGAGTCTACTTGATGTATGAAAATTGGGTCATGGCAATTTCGACCCAGGAGCATCTCGCTCTATCTGAGTAATTTCGATGCTACTACAAGAGGAGATCAGAAGAACTACATCCTCCTCAGGCTCCGGATCGGATCCTCAAGCTTCGTGTTTCGCAAATTGTTCACAACACTTGTCTTTTCGCAACATTTTCGTCTTTCGCAAATTGTTCACGACAGATGACAATTCTTGAGCTTGAAGAAAAAATCTAGAATATTTCGCGAATTGTTCGAGATAGTTTCGCGACAGGTGAGCTTGAAGAACAGTCCAAAAGATTTCACAAATTGTCGCGACAATTTCGCGACATCTGAGGCTTGAACAAGAAACAAAATATTTCGTGACAAGATTCTGTTTGTGAATCTTTCGAGCTTCTACAAGAAATTGTATCGCGAATCTTTTGAGTTGACTACACGACAAATTTTGTGAATCGAGTTGGTCACGAATAGAAATGTTTCGAGTTCGCGTTCGTTTCTTTCTCATCCTTTGTCAAGTAAACTGTGCACCTTGTTAGTAGAATCAAGATCTGTCTGATCAGTTGTTCTACAACTCCCTCTCAAAGTGGTAGTTGGATTAACCCCAATCTTCTTCGCTGCTTCTCGAACAAAGATTTACTTAGCTCTATATTCCAAAAGAAATCAGAAGTTCAGATCCAAGAGATCTACATGTCAGATTATCCTAATAGGAAGAGCAACATGCAGCAACCTATACCAAATGAAGCATCAGTTAGAATTAAAATAGAATCATTGTGTTACTGTACTGTGGGTCCTATCAGTGGATAAGGATCAGTTGGCCTCGCCACGAGGCAAGTCGACGGGACACGCGTCCTTCCAATGGCAACCTGGGTCATGCATGGGTTGCTTGAGTGAACAACTATATGTACAGTGTAATTTCATTTTGAGAAATATAGTTGCTATGAGAGCTTGCTATGGAGAGTGTTTTCTGTCTGTGTTACTGTGTAGCATGATCTGTGTTTCTATGCAAAGCAAATTCTAAGTTGGTATCAGAGCCATACAAGGAGTGTACACAGTACAGCATCGCCGTTGAAGAGAGTTTCGGGAGAACTGTCTTCTGAGAGTTCGGGGTTTACGGCGGGTTGAAGACGGAAAGAGAAGCACTAGTGCACGGTTTCTAGTCTATAGAGGCTTGCTAAGCTCAGCAGAGGGATTATTAGCCAATGCATAACATCAGACAAGGAAAAATTTGGTGAAAAATTGACAATTTTGAAGCCAGCTGAAAGTTGAAACCAGGTTTGGGGTTACGGTTCTTATACATAACTGGTGATTTCTTTGTTGTTTGTGCACCATTTTGGATGCCGTAATGATAGGAAGGAAGCTAATCACATTGTCAACCAGCCATGGAGAGAGTCTGAGGTTTATGTCAGAGATTTGTCTCCAGACGGTTAACCTAGCAGATTTGCGGTAAAAGGTGAAAAAAGCCACTTTGTCAAGTTGAGCTAAAATCACCGTTTCTCCACGAAATTTCTTGAGTGAACACTCTACAGTCTTGGAATCAGTAGGGCGACCCTGCTTCAAGCCTCAGATCATGCTCAAATTGATCCACCGGTGAGTTAGATCAAGCAAATTTGAGTGTGGGGAGGCGCGGCCGCAGACAGGGAGGTTGCGGACAGTTCGCGCGTGGAGTCCGAAGGGTGCTGTAGCGTCTGGAAGGCCATAGCGACTGTAGGAGCGCGGTTCAATGCCCAAATGCAGTTTGGACCTTTGGATGAGGTGTCAGATGCATCGACGGTCTAGAACTTGTGATGGGAGAGAAACGTGGACCACAAGATTTGGTTCAGCCATTGGATGGGAATTGAACAGGGCCCTGAAGAAGTGAAGTGCATTCTGGCCTTCAACTTCATTAAAAATTTTCATACTGAGAGTTGATTTGGGTCCCTTCATAAGTGAAGAGTGAAGTTTCTTCAAGGTGAAGAAATAGTTCAAAAACTAGAAAAGTTCTTATTTTTGGGTCCTTTTCCCGTTTTGACCCAAACGAAAGGCTATAACCTCCAAACGAAGGGCACCCGGACTGCACCTACAAGTACGGTACAACAAAAACAGAGTGATTGCAGCGGAAAAAGTGTTCAGAGTATGCCAGATGTGATTTCACCATTCCATTGGGCACGTTGTTGGGAGTTGACGACTGAGTGCATTTCGGAAAGCGACGCCGATTTGGCTTTTAATTTGGTGGAAAAGCGGCGAGCGCCGCCTGGTAAGGAAAAAAGTGCAGGTCATTATTTTTAACTTTTGACATCACTATTGGCCTCGGCATACTGTTCTTAGCCTAAGGCAGAAGTTTCAAGCAGTTTTGCGATGGCAAACATGGGAGAGTCCATTTTGAGTGAAAGTAGCAAATTGGACGGGATTTCCAACTAGGCAGTGTGGAAATTCAAAATGAAAAACATACTGATGGAGAAAACATGTGGGAAGTCATCATAGGTGATGAGAGAAGGCCGCCAAATGAAGCAGATATCAAAGTGTTTGACAAAAAGATGAGGAAAGCTTTGACCTTCATTAACTTGTCAATGAAGGATTGCATCATTACCCACATTTGTGATGTTGTTACACCCAGACAGGCATGGGATGTGCTAAAGGAGCTGTTCGAGACGTCAAATCCGTCAAGAATCATGTTTCTGAAGTCAAAGTTGAATAGTGCCCGCATGGAGCAAGGAGAGCACATTCAGACGTACATGACCAGAATCAAGACAATGAGAGATGAACTGCATTCTATTGGTGAGCGCATACGTGATGTGGAGTTGGTGCATAATGCATTGTGCGGCATTGCAGAATCCTATCAGATGTTTGTGAGCGGAATAGCATCAAGAGAAAGATTGATGAGATCACAAGAAGAGCAATGGCGAGAAATGGTGAAAGCTAGACGTCAAAATACTGACAATCAGGCACTTGCGACACGCCAAAAACAAGGCAAGGGCAAGGGCAAGAAGAAGTCTAAGTAGCAATTTGCAAAGTCTCAGGAGGATGATTGATCTTCTAGTAAAACTAAGAAGAAAGGCAAGTGCTTCCATTGTGGTAAAAAGGGCCATTGGAAGAATGAATGTCGCAAATTCCTGGCGGAACAAAGCAAGGGGAAACCAAAACAAGCAGGTGACCTTGTCGATGAGGGTGAGATTGAAGACTAGCATCTTCATATCTGCATTGTCATCTAATCAAGATGATCAATCATGGTATATTGACTCGGGAGCCACAAGACACATGACAGGTAACAAGAATTGGTTCAGTTGTTTGAAGGTGTTGGATAATGAAACATCTGTTCCACAAGCAAATGGTGAGGTGTGCAAGATCAAGGGGATAGGCACCGTTTCAATCCAACTATCTGATGGCAAAAGCAAGATGATCAGGGAGGTACTTTATGTACCAGGTTTGAAGAAAAATCTACTTTCTGTTGGAGTCATTACTGATCAAAAGTTGAAAGTAGAATTCGCCCATGATCGTTGCTTTGTGAAGGATGTGAACCAAAAGTTCAAAGTTATTGCAGATGGAGTAAGGGAGCCCAATACAAAATTGTACAGATTGAATGCCACAATTAAGGGGCAACACGGACTTGTATCGTCCATTCCATTGCAAACTGAGTTGTGGCATAAGAGGCTTGGTTACTTGAACTTGGGAAGCCTTAGTTTGATGAGAAAATTGGAGATGGTAACATGATTGCCTACCATAGAAGATCACTTGAAATCGATGTGCGAATCCTGTGTATATGGGAAGCAACATCGAGATAAGTTCAATAAAGCGGGTGTTGCAAGAGCAAAGAACATCCTGGATTTAATCCACACAGACTTATGCGGGCCTATGAGGACCATGTCCTTAGGTAAAGCCTTCTATTTCATGACTTTTATTGATGATATGTCACGTAAGACATGGATCTACTTCTTGAAGAAGAAATTAGATGCATTTGATAACTTCAAGAGCTTCAAAGCATTGGTCGAAAATCAGACAGGTAGGAGATCAAAGTCCTAAGATCAGATAGTGGAGGTGAGTACACGTCTAATGACTTCAATGATCTTTGTGATCAATGTGGGATTAAAAGACAATTTACGCAAGCTCATACTCCTGCTCTCAATGGTGTAGTTGAGTGCAAGAATCGTACGATTGTGAAAAGTGCCATATCTATGTTAGCTGAGATGAAACTACCAAAAGATTTTTGGTCAAAAGCATGTAGCACGGCAGTCTATCTTCAAAATAGAAGTCCTACCATTGCCATACCAAAGATAACACCTGAGGAAGCATTCACAAAGAAGAAGCCAAAGGTGAACCACTTGCGAATCTTTGGATGTAAGTCCTTTGTACACATTCCTAAGAAAGAGAGATGTAAACTTGATGTAAAAGCTATCAAGTGCATATTCCTAGGATATGATGATCGTGTGAAGGGCTATAGATGTTTTGATCTAGTGGAAAATAAAATCCATATAAGTCGTGATGTTATCTTTGATGAATCCAAGATGTATGAAGACGAGGATGCTGAGAAGATAGACACATCCAGTGGGAAAGATGATATAGTGAGGATACCACCTGATCATTGACTTTCCGAGTGATGAACACGAGGATACATCTCAAGATACTACTACTCAACCTCAAGAAACAGGTTGGAGGGGTAGGGACAAACCTTTTGGTGCAAGAAGGATTGAAGTTTTAGGTGACAAACGCAAGGAGAAGGATGTACCGTGGGATACATTTTCAGCAGGAAGCCGATCACCTGACAAGAAGCTCCCTAAGTGGTTTGAGAGATTGTTGGAGAGCCGCGACATAGATGACTTTCCAGGATCATCTAACCAGGGAGAGCTACGAAGATCAACAAGAGAGAAGACACTACTTGAAAGTTATGAAGCAAATTATGCTCTCTTATCCAGCATTATTCAAAGCAAAGAACCTTCGACTTATGGTGAAGCGAAGGATGATGACATTTGGGTCAAGGCCATGGGAGAGGAGATGGAGTCAATTGCTAAGCATAGCACATGGGACTTAGTAGAACCACCAGTTGGCAAGAAACCCATTGGTTGTAAATGGGTATACAAGACTAAGTACCATGCAGATGGAAGTATAGCAAAGCACAAAGCAAGATTGGTGATCAAAGGGTACACACAAAATAAAGGCATCGACTATGAGGAGACCTTTGCGCTGGTTTGTAAGTGGAATATTCTACGTCAACTTATTGCTTTAGCTTCACATTTTGGTTGGCCTTTGCATCAGATGGATGTGAAATCTGTTTTTCTAAATGGTGAGTTAGAAGAAGTGTTCATGGATCAACCTGAAGGCTTTGTAATGAAGAGACAGGAAAATAAAGTATGTCGCTTGAAGAAAGCGCTTTATGGTCTTAAACAAGCACCACGTGCGTGGTATAGCAGGATTGATGCCTACTTTCATTCAAAGGGGATGGTGAGAACACATTCTGATCCAAATCTATATGTCTTATGCTTTGATGGTATGGTTGCTTTGATTGCTCTTTATGTTGATGACTTGATTATTACAGGAAATAATCAAGAGATGATAGACATGTTCAAGAAAGACCTCATGGAACAATTTGAGATGACAGATCTCAGCCTGATGCATTACTGCCTTGGAGTAGAAGTGTGGCAAAAAGGACATGAAGTGGGTTTAACACAAGTGAAGTATGTCAAAGAGTTGCTGCATAGGTTTAGGTTGTAGGATTGCAAACCAGTAAACACTCCTATTGAACTAGGTAAAAAGCTTTCTAACTTGATGAGTCACAATCATTTGATGCTACACTGTATAGACAATTAGTAGGGAGCTTGATTTACCTTACCACGACTAGAACAGATATATGCTATGCTGTTGGCATTGTTAGTCAGTTTATGGCAGCACCTACGGAAATGCATTGGAAGGCAGCTGAACGCATTTTGCGTTATGTGAAAGGCACTTTAGAATATGGCTTGATATACAGGAAGCATGATGATTTACCTGAGTTGTGTGGCTATGTGGATGCGGACTGGGGAGGTGACTATGATGATCATAGATCCACCACAGGGTATGTATTCCAGTTTTGTGGTAGTTGATTGAATTTGATATAGAGGGCTGCACCATACTCGATTAATTCAGAAAAGTTTTAGATTTTGGTAGACGATGTGGCTATCTTTACAAGCTTAGTCACTACTATTCGAAAAATAGACAAGGTCTTCATTCATTCACTTCTGAATTGACTGATATGCTTTGGCATTTCAGATTAGGCCATCTAAACTTCAATAGTATTCATCAAATGTTGACTCAGTATCTGGTGCAAGATCTTCCTTCTGTCAGCAAACCAACTTCTCCATGTGAAAGCTGTATTATCAGCAAGCATGCTAGAAGTCCTTTTATTTCTGATTCAGTCCATACTTCCAAAGGTTTGCTTGATCTTGTACATAGCAAGATTTGTGGCCCGATGCAGACTGCTTTCATAGGGGAAGCCCTCTATTTCCTAACATTCATTGATGACTTCTCTCGAAAAACTGCGACTTATTGTCAGAAGAACGAATCCGAAGCTTTCAAATTTTTCAAGCAGTTCAAGGTGTCTGCTAAAAATCAGACCCAGAGAAAAATCAAGGCTCTACATATTGATGGAGGGGGAAAATTCATCTCTATCGAATTCAAGGACTTCTGCAAGGTCAATGGAATACATCAGCAATACACATCCAGCTACTCACCTCAATCCAATGGCATAGCTGAGAGGAAGAATCAGACACTCATCGAAAGTGCCAAGAGCATGCTGGCCCATGCCTCTCTTCCAAAGAAATTCTGGGCAGAAGCTGTTACCACAACTGCCTATCTGCAGAATCGATCCATCACAAAGACCCTGAATGGCAAAATACCTTATGAGGTATGGAGAGGATCAAAACCATCACTCAATCATATTCGAGTGTTTGGATGCATTGCCTATGCTCAGAGCCCTGCTAATCTAAGAAAGAAACTGGATGACACTAGCAGAATGTCGATTTTCATCGGCTATTTTCAAGACCACAAAGCATACAAGCTCTACAATCTGGAAACCAATTCTGAACTTAGCATTGATCAGCAAATCGACTCTGACTTTGACAAAGAGACAGACCCTTGATCGGTTCAACCCAAAATATCGAATCGATCCAGACAGCCTCCATCCTGATTCATGGATGATCCAACCTGCTACTTTGTGCAGGAACCAAACATTATTTTGTCGCAGAAGCGAGACTGTTTCTATTTCGTATTCGTCTCCGTATTCACGAACTATTTTGTTTCTTTAAATTTTCTTATTTGCGGAAGCTTTTACAGGATTCCAAACACTCGACTACACATCACAGAACATATTTTATTCTAGCAATTTAGAATAACAGCACAAGACAAGAAGATGCACAAAAATAGAGCGACTGTATTATCAGTTTAATTTTTTTAGAACAAGATTGTCAATGTCAATGCTCTACACTCAACCAGAGCCAGTTATTATTGAATCCAAGTTCAACCCATTGGAAGGCACTCATAAAGGTCATGAAATATGTCCAAGCAACAAAACATCTTAGCATCTGTTATGGAGGCAGCCAACCTGCCAATATTCTCGAAGGATACATAGATGCAGATTGGGCAAGAGATATCGACACCAAAAGATCAAATTTTGGATTTGTATTATTATACAATCAAGGCTCAATCTCATGGAATAGCCGAAAACAAACCTCAGTAGCAATATCATCGACCAAATCAGAATACATAGCTGCGACAAATGCTACCAAGGAGGCAATTTGGCAGATGTCGACCTTGCCCAACCACATCCAACAACAATCTATTGTGACAGTCAAAGCACAATTGCATTCTTGTTGAATGATAACTCTCACTCTTACACAAACACTATTATCAGAGTATTGTATGGCTGTCTTTGATGCCTAAATCGATCCTACATTCTCTTCCTACCAGGTTATCAGTATTAGAGTATTGCATGGCTGTCTCAGACGCTTAATCTTTTTCGCAATCTCTCTTCACGGCAGTCTATGAGTCCTATGTTGATAATCTAATTCAACGCAAAGCACAGCTCATAAAACTCCATTCTCTAAGTAATCCACGATCCTGCTTTCAAGAATTCTTTGTTTCTTCAATTGACATCAATCCAAACATCAACTGAAGTGGCATCAGAGTTGATAAATCAACATTTCATCTGATCCCACAAATTGGTATCAAAGCCCACAAAGTGGTATCAGAGCCACAAGTTTATTGGATTACTAGAGTCTAGGACTTATAATAAAACTTAATATGTTATTGTTCTATAGAGATGATTCATTTAGTTTGTGTTTTATCTCTGCTACTCGATCAATGAAAGGTTCAACAAATTTAATGGAGACGATTTCCACATGTGGAAGTTCAAAATAGGATGATCTTGATCGAAAAAGAGTTATGGAGATACGTCAACGATTTCATAGCCAGACCGGCAAAACCTGAATTGCTTCCAGCATGGAAAGCAAAGGATGGCAAAGCACTTGCCATTGTATCCCTGAACCTAAAGGACACTCAAATTGCTCATGTATCTAGCTGCACCACCTCCAAAGAAGCGTGGGATACACTTATAAGCATCTACGAGACCTCAGATGTTTCCACTCGTCTCTTCTTGAGGAAGAAGGTACTGACACTCAGAATGAGTGAAGCCACCTCAGTAAGCGACCATCGGAATGAGTTCAAAACCAACTGGCTATAATAGGTTCACCTATCTCAGAAGAAGACTCTACCATGTCTCTTCTTGCCAGTCTTCCATCCTCCTACGACAATTTAGTGTTGCTTCTTAGCAATACTCTTGCGCTGTCTCTCCAAAAATTGACAGCAAGTCTGTTGCAAGAAGAAGTTAGGAGAAAAAGCTTGTCAACGCCAATGAGTACCAATTCCATGGCACTCTAATCAAACAAGCAGCAGTCCAAGAAGAAGAAAGGCTTCAAAGACAAGAAGACAAAGGCAGAATAGTGAGCAACATCGCAACCACAATAGCAATAGCACAATCAATCATCGTCCAAGACCAAGAAATTTTGCAAATACTACAAAAGAACCAACGAAGACATCAAAGACTATCGTATCCTCAAGCATAATGAAATGAGGAAGAAGATGCAACAACATCAAGGAGGCAACTCTGACACAATCAGAGATTCTCAAGATGATGATAAAGTGTTGATGGTACAAGATCAACCTAGTAGAAATGCCCATCAATGGTATCTCGATTCAGGTGCTTCTCAGCACATGATGCCATGCAAAGATCTCTTCACTACACTCACAGCTACAAAATCAAAGTATATCTTCTTTGGTGACTCCAGTTCACATCAAGTCGAAGGCCAAGGCTCTATTCGACTACAAGTCTCTGATGGCATCACTAGGCAACTTGATGGTGTACTTTATGTACCCAAGTTAACTAAGATGGTGTACTTTATGTACCCAACTTGATGGTGTACTTTATGTTACCCAAGGCATTATACGGTCTGAAGCAAGCTCCAAGGGCCTGGTACGATAGAATAAATCGTTTCTTATTGCAACATGACTTTACCTCCTGTTTCGTAGATTTGAATGTGTATCTAAAACGAAAAGAGCCAAGCTATGTCATAATAGCACTATACTTCGATGATTTCCTAATCATTAGCAATTCAAATCAGTTACTACTAGGAACCAAATCCTTACTCTCATCAGAGTTTGAGATGACTGATTTAGGTCCAGTCCATTACCTACTTGGAATGGAGATTCACAAAGATCACGCAAGTAGAAGGATCACCATAAGCCAACAATCTTACCTAATCAATGTACTCCGCAGATACGGCAGGGAGGATTGCAAACCCATAGATACTCCTATGGATCCAAGATGCAAGCTATCCAAAGACATGTGCCCTAGAACAAAGGCAGATCAACAAGAAATGTGCAAGTACCCCTATCAGTCAGTCATAGGTTTTATCATGTACTCTATGATCTGCACATGACCTGATCTTGCATATGCTGTAAGCACATTGTCGCAATTCATGTCCAATCCAGGCCTACAACACTGGAAAGCCCATGCAAAGAGTTCTGAAGTACATCAAAGCCTCAAAGCACTATGCCTTGAGTTACAACGGCAACACAGAAGTTGCACTCACACTGACTACCTATTCAGATTCCGATTGGGCAAGAGACGTGGATACCAGAAAATCCACATCAGGTTATATTTGTTTGTACTCAAGCATCTGCAGACCATAATCTGTAGGATAATACCATCCACGAGATTAATTAAATTCTCCCATTGAGTAAAATAACTTACCTTGTAAGAATGTCTGTGAGATCCATAGGCTCTCAACAAAACACTAGAGTAAAGAGATCCATATTTTTAAAACACTGATATGAATTCCTAACTCATCTAATAGATCGAGAATTAATCGCCACACTTAAGAATCATCACAATTTATTATAATGCTCTGACAATAATTATGTATCTATTTGTGATCCGTCAATCATAAATATTTAGATCCTTATGATTTGTCAGTCATAACTCACTAGAATCCAAAACCATAATCATTAAAGGATACTGGAGTATATATCCAACATAACTCATGAAAGATAAGAATCACTCCAAAATCTTTCCCACCAAGAAAATACTAGATTTTAAGAATATTCTCCAAATCGGATTCTAAACAAAAGTGCGAGATATTCAAGTTCTATATGCCATAGGTAATTAAAGACAGAAAGCATACCAAAAAGATAATGACTACCATCTTCAACTACAAAAAACTTTAGATTACCGTCTAGAACCACATCTAGACACCCAAAGTTCTAATGAACACAAATTCAATTGTTATTCTTGGAATCATTAAGATATGCTATCCAATTGAGCTCTTTGGGATCCAATCACTAATGAACTGAGTCTATTCCTCAACTAAGGAATACTCTATACCAAGAATACTGTATATCCAATGCACATAATTTTAACCGATGAATCTTGATGACTCACAAATCATGCGTCTTGCAAGCAATATAACTTAAAACAACCAGTCTCTGATACAAGAAATTACTAAGAAGTAAAGGTATAGATTTAAAGGTTTTCAATTTTGTAAATGGTGAGATACCCAGTTGGGACCCAGATTAAATCTCATAATTTCACAAAATACCCCATGAATTTTGACCAACGGTTTTAGACCGACATCCAATAATTACCGAAATCTACCATTGTCAATCAAATCCTTATGGTCCTAGAACCTTCCCTTTGGAATTACTGATGTTCCATACCACCAGCTTTTCCTCCAAAAGGATCCTTAACCCCTTAATCTGACTTTTCTAGAGATCCACTGATCCATCTAGTTGTCCTAAATTCTATATAGGATATTATACTTTGTTCCCAAAAACTGGAGAATCCATTTTTTTGGATGACTGACATGCCCTTCAGATGGATATAACAGATCCACACATGACTCTATGACTTAAGCAGAAGAATTAAGATGGTTCAATATCACATTACCAACCCCTCCAAATTAGGGATAAGCTTTGAATCCCCATTGATCCAAGAGCATTAACTCTAGAGATAAACTTCTGTCAACTAGCAGGTCCAATGTAATCCATGTATTAAAACTCTACTTTTATCATCACAAATTACATTCAAACTGTGGATAAACTCAATGGTTACAAAGATTTCCTGTTATGAATTCAACTAAATGAATTCCCTTTAGGAACACAATATCCGGTATTAAGCAATTATTCCCAGGGATTTCCAAAATTCTAACTACAAAACACATTTCTTTGTTTGGCCATTTCACATTATTTGACGGTTTAAAATTCAATTTTACGAGTATCTTACACAAACGTTCACTCGATCTACTTCTAACGGTCAATATTGATTAGAAATGTATCAAACAAGTAACCGATTTCAAATTTTAACCAAATTTGAAATTCAACATAAAAGAAAAAAAAATCATTTTAACTTTCTATTGGGGAGTTCTCCACTCCAAAAGCTAAAATGACATAAAACTATTAAACTGCCGGCAAATTTCATGTACTAGATTACAACGATATTTGCGGTTCCTTCAGTCAATTTTAAATTATCTATAACCGGAAAATAATTTAGCTTTAGCGAAAACACTGTGATGAAATCTGATTGATAAAAAACTCAGTATAGCCAATTCACTAATCTAAATTCATTTTATAGATAACGAAAAAGATTGAAATTTTGAATTTTCTTTTAAAATTTGATTTGTAACTAATTTCATGTAACTCAAAAATTCTGACAAAAATACTGTTAGTACATAAGTTAATCGCAATAAAAAAAATTGAAATATTGTTTGATTCCTAATATCACTAAACCAATGTCAAACTGGCATGCAAAGCACACTACATCAGCCACAAAACGTCATTATGGAATTTTTTACGTAAAACTCAATCACTTAGAATCCACTAGCCATTAATACAAGTCTATGACAAAACCGACAGAAGACATGCGTACCACTCAAAACTACTGTAGATCAATCATGAATGTCAAAATCACTATTTGAATCACCATGCAACCGATTTCCACAGGTATAGTATGGGAAAAAACAAACATGCATCAGAACAATTTGGAAATTTTGCAACTTTTACTTTAAAAATTGCCAAACTTCGACAGCCATAACTTTTGCTATAGGATGCCAAATTGGTCACTATAAAGCACTGTACAAAGGGAGACTGGGTCAGCAAAATGATTGCCATGTCAGCCTACCACCTAGACCTCACACGTGCGAGTTGTATGAAACCAAAAAAATAGTAGGAGGGTGCACTTTTCCAAGGAGGTTATGTCCAAAAATCCTATTCTAGACCCACGTGCATCCAATTAGAGGTTACAAGCACTCCTATGAGGTTCATTAGAGAGGCATAGAGGCTTCCACCAGGTCTAGCAAGCAATCATAAGCTCAAACAAGCAAAATTTGCTTTTATGGAGTCCTTCAACAAGCAAAACTTCATGCTATTGGTGCCTAGGGCTCCCAACTCCAAATTGGGTGCATGAGGGCTCAAATTAGAGGAAATACAACACAATTTTCATCTTGTAAGAAGATCCAGAGGTTTCAGACCACATATCAAGAGTTATTCATGCTCAAAAAACACCAAAATACACTATTTTTTTTTACTTTTTGAGACTCTTAATGGTGTCCAATCCCTACCAAATTTCATGAAAGACTTAGTAAAACATAATTACATCTTTGAAAACATGCATGAAAAGTTTTAGCCATGGATCTTAGGAATATCTCCCAAAATAGTTAAAAAAACCATCGAAAACCCATGTTTTTGACCATTTTTCAACTTTTTTGGCAAGTTCTTGTGGGTATAATCCACATGCAAGTGCAATTCAAACTGTTCTACTATAATTTGATTACATGCAAGCACTAAAAGTTTTGATTTTGCAAGATCATAGCTCTTATTGCCCATTTCTAGTCCAAAATCCTTAAATTTTTGACTAGAACATAGCCTAGAATCGTAAATCTTGCAAATTTCCTGCATGCAATGATTAAATCATCATTAAATGACTCCCAAACTAAAAGTACACTTGGAAATTCAGATCTACCATAAGTTATGAGATATATAAGCAAAACTCTGAAAACTGGCTAAAATCGACAATCACCCATAATTACTATGGAGAAAGCCAATATTTGATGGATCTTAGTAACATGCAAGTGGAACTATTGAAAGAACACCCACTTGGAAGCTTGTTCACCACCAAGAAGAGAAAACGGATTGATCTCCACCAAAGTGTCGATGAAAAGCTTCATAGCTCCAATCCCTTCAATCTTCGTAAGCCTTGATCTGATACCACTATAAGGAGAAACACCTTTAAGATTTTCCTTACAAGACACACATAAAGGAATGACTGTGGAGCCAAACCACCCAACCATGCAGATGCTATTGATCAATCTCCAATAGCATATCCCTCGTGCTAGGGAATAGGATGCAGGTGTAGAGAGAGTAGCCTAGCATATCCCCCGTGCTAGGGAATAGGATGCAGGTTTAGAGAGAGTAGCCTAGCATATCCCCCGTGCTAGGGAATAGGATGCAGGTTTAGAGAGAGTAGCCTAGCAATGAAAACTCACAATGAGAATGGGAGTAGGGTGAGTTTCACAAGAGGAAATAGTCGTTGTCTTACCTTTGCATGTGTCCATGCAAGCATACAACATTCCCATACATGCAGTTCATTACTATTGATACTCTACACCATGCCAATAGTCGTCCTAACCCATGCAATAGCTCCACACACCACAATATGTGTGAATTAGTCCTCATAAGATTATTAATTACATTTTTGAAATAACGAGGTGTAACCAAAACTCAAGTACTGGAGTACCATGTTTTCAAGTCTAGGACTATACCGATTCCTATATATAGGATGTGGACGTAAAACAATGGAACATGAATCATTAGGGCATTCCAGATATTTTGTCACCCTTATAGACTATTTCAGTTGAAAGACATTTTTGGATCCCATAAAAACTAAAGACCAAGTGTATGAGAAATTCAGAAGATTTGTCATCAAAGTTGATACGCAGACAAGGCTGAGAGAAGAAAAAAGGTCAGACTATGGCGGCGATAAACTCAAAAGTTCTTGTGCAAAGCAAGGAATCCATCAGCAATTCACCATGTCATATAGTCCACAACAAAATGGAGTCACCAAAAGAAAGAACATGACTTTGATGAACATGGTAAGATGTATGCTTTATGATAGGAATCTACCTAAATTCATGATCTGGGCAGAAGCTATATGCATGCATGGCCACACACATCTTGAATAGAGTCACTAATAGAGCAATAAAAAACGATATACTAGAGATAGTTTGGTCAGGGGGAAAAAAATCAACGAGGCATATGAAGGTCTTTTGATGCAAGGATTTCATACATATAAAGAAGTTGGACCCAAGAGAGTTTCCATGTATATTTGTAGGTTATCCCAAGAATGCATGTGGCTACAAAGTTTATGACCCTGCCTTGCTCAAAGTAGTGCTCTCCAGGGATGTGATTTTTGAAGAAGATGATCTTGAGGAAACTAAGAAAGAAGCTGAGAAAAAGAGACAAATAGAATGGCTAATATTTAATGATGAAGATAGATCAGATCTGGGGAGGGAGAAAAATCAAGAGAAGAGAGTGAAGAACCTGAAGGACCAAAAGAAGATAAAGGGGGACAACCCATTGAGCAAATGCCAAGAGAGCCAAGGAGATCAAAAAGAGAATGAAAGGCACCTGAAAGATATGATGAGATGACCTTCATATCTCATAAGCAGGGAGAGAAAATCAAAGAATCAAGGACACTGAAGGAAGACCAAGAAAGTGCATAATGGGAGTCGTGGAAACTAGCAATGTTGGATGAATTAGATTCAATAAAGAAAAATGAGACTTGGAAGTTAGTGGAATTACCGTATGGAAGGAAAGCCATAGGGTGTAAGGAAAGCCAAGTGGAGAAGTGGACAGACTCAAAGCAAGATTAGTCGCAAAGGGTTCAGTCAAGTTGAGAGAATTAATTACGTGGAGACCTTTGCCCCAGTGATGAAGATGAGCTTGCTTTGAATATTAATAGCTTGAGTGACAATGCAGAGAATGGAAATAGAGCAGATGGACATCAAGACAGCCTTCTTACATGGGAACCTAGACGAAGAAGTGTACATGGTACAATCCCCTGGCTTTGAAGAAGAAGGCAACAAGGTATGCCTTCTAAAGAAAGCCCTATATGGGATTAAACAGTCTTCAATGATGTGGTATCAAAATATTGACACATTCTTTCTACAAAGAGGTCTTAGCAGGTGCTACTTAGACACCAACATTTATTATAGAATAGATGAAAGCATTTTTCTGGTTGTTGCACTTTATGGAGACGACATAATTATCATTTGTATGAAAGGGATTTGATGGAGGAGTTTAAGCTAAACATGCCAAAGGAAATTTCGAGCTGAAAGATTTAGGTCATGTTCATTATTGCTTAAACATTCAAATAGTAGGGGACCGAGAGAAAGGCTTGACCTGGTTAAACCAAAAAGTATATCTGGATTGTATCATTGATAGATTTCACATGATAGAAACCTTCCCTATGACTACCCCAGTTGACAACAATGTGAAGTTTAATGGAGAGATGTACCCTGGTACAGATCTAGAGATGGAATTAATGAAAGATAGGCCCTATAGGAACCTGATAGGAAGCCCTATGTATGCAATGGTATGTACACGACCCGATATCGGAGTAGCAGTTACCAAATTAAGTCAGTTTTTGAGTGACCCAGGTGAGGAACATTGGTATGTTGCCAAACGAGTGTTAAAGTACTTAATAAAAAGGCACTGTTGACATGGGGTTATTATTCAGGGCTAGAAAAGGAAGCCGACTTCAGGTTACATTTTCATGATGGCTGGATCCTCGTCAGTTCGAATTGTAAAAACCAACATGCTACAGCCTTCTCATCTATCGAGGCATAATACAAGGGAGTTTGTCAAGTAGCAAAGGAATACCTTTGGATATAGAGTCTATTAAGTGAGCTCAACACCAACACCGAAAAGATGGTGCTTCATAATGATAATCAGGGATGTGTTTTCTTTAGCAAAAATGATGGCTTTCATAGGAAGACTAAACACATTGGTATATATACAATACCATTTCGTCAAAGACCTTGTTCAAGAGAAGAAACTCATTCTGTATTGTCCTACCCAAGACATGGCAGCTGATCTAATGACCAAGGCTCTTCCTAGAAATTGTTTTGAGCATTTAAGGAATATGATAGGATTAAGTTAGCAGAGGCAAAGAGTGTAAATCAGGGATAAAATGTGAAGTGAGAGAGGGCATGTGGACCAACGGTTTTCCACTTCACAGACTAGTGAAATATTAGTCTAGGTAAGTTTAAGATGGGAGTCTGCCTTTAAGACTAGTCCCATGAGTCACCTTATGTGGCCAAGTTTTTTAGAATCTTGATATGATGAGTGACGTGGATAAAGGCCATTTTCTTGGCATGTCCTACTCAGAGTAGATATAATAGAGATGACAATGGAAGAACGATCACCTTTTTTCTGGCAATCCTATTGTGTCTTGCACTCTTGTATTACTGTGCGATTGTGTGTGAATTTGTTAGTTGTTTACTTCCTCCATTGATAGGTATGTGCTCACATTTGGATCAAACACTCAACCTCTTGGACTTTGCTCTGATACCATGAGTCTAACAAGACACTTGAAAAGACAAATTGGAGCCAAACCACCCAACCAAGCTCAAGATCAGTCAACCTAGGCTTCACCCCCAAACAATGGTTTGTGAATATATGAAAAGATATTAGAGGAAACAAGAATCCAAAGAATGAATTCTCAATAGTAAGAGGGCAAGTTTCCACTTGTATATATAGCGTAAAGAGGCCTATGCATGAGTCCATACAACACCCACATCGACTGCTCTCACTCGAGCTGAAACTATTAGTCTCTCTGCATGCATATTAGTCATTGCACACCATGTGCTACTCCACATGTTACCATAGGAGTCTTGGGTACTCACAAGGTTATTAATTATATAATTGACCTTTGAATGTAATTTCGAGGCGTAATTAGTAATCTCAACAACTGGATATCCTAATACCCATATCAAGGATTATTCCAAATCCTTGGTATCGACATGGATGTAACAAGATTACTCTATGAAGATCATCAAATGATAAGAATCCCATAATTTTGAAGAGTTAACAATGAAAAATATAATGACCTACAAAAGATTTATTGGAGTTTTTGATATTGTCCAAAGCATATTTGTAAAGAGATTTTCACTAATTATACCTCTACTCATGCAAGCAATGAGAAGACTAACACAAACATATTTTCTTTCAATATGTTATCTTTTTTGTAAAATCAAGTCTCCAAATTAACGATGGATTTTCAGTCATAAATGGCAATGTTGCTAAGTTCCTGGGCGGTATGATTCTCAACAGAAAATCCCAAGAGAAGCACTACGTACACTTACAAGTGTAAATGTTTTTCAGAGTATTCAATCTATTGTGTCAGACTTAGTACCTCCGCCGCATAACAAGTCTATTTTGTTCCGTGAAGCCATACAAGTAACTTTCCTGCAAGCATTTCCAAACAGAGTGAAAATAAATGGATATTTTGTATAGTTGTACACTTATGAGCTGAATGTTGTATAATCTACAAGATTGAAGTGCTCAAGTGCCAAAAAGTATTCACTGAGATGAGCTCTACCTTAGATGTTCGATCCTGTCCTCGTGATCTAACCTTTATACAAAAGAGTGCCTGACAATGCTGAAGAGAGCATTTCTTGAACAGATTCTGTTTCTGATTTTCGGGGTCCATCATCTTCGCCTATTGTATGAGAATTAAATGCTTTGAATGAGTCCCTTTGAGTTGATACATCATCCCATTATAACTGTCTATTTTATTGGGGATGATTCCAGTCAGTGCAGGAGAAGAAGAATTCATATCCACATCTTGATTGCTAAGCTTGAACCGTGTAGACTTAACGTTATGGTCAATTTTGAAGCACACTCTATTGAAAAGAATCACCGTCTGTGGTGTTGAGGTCCTCAGCCCTTTTGATAGCAGAACGTGTAGAATACATATGTGCGGTACATCTGGATGCCAAAAAATTATATCTGTAGAGGGAAAGTTCTTTGTTAGCTAGGTGTTAGTGAATATGAGCAGGATTTAATTTGGTGCTCAACAGTCAACTGTCAGAAATCTCTTGCAAAATGTGCAAATGGAGATAGGCTTTTCTGGAAGTGGCCTCTGAAAATTATGAGGGATCTCGCACGGAGGAGCCGCTGCCAGTGCCTTCAAATTTTGAATTTCTTGCCGCAATATTTTGTTTTCCTGTCTTAGACGGTCCCGGCAACATTTCAGAATCTCGCAATTTACTTCGGTTTGTTTTGATTTTGTTCTGCAAGTACCAGCAGTGAAAAGAAACACTTAATTTGATTTATGCAAGAGTTTACTTTCACCAGAAATTTTAAGAATACAAAATGATTTGCTTACCTTGCTCTTCTGTTTTGAAACCAGACCTCGATTTGCCGAGCTTTCAAGTTCACCTCCTTGGCCAGAGCATTCTTTTGATTCTGCAATTCCAGTAACAATAAAAGAAGCATTAAAACCTAGGCAACTTATAAAAGTTACACGGTGAACCAGATAATACGATGGAAGTATCAGAAAAGGTATTACCACGAACAGAAGCGGGGTTTGAGGGTACCAGATTGATGGTGCTGTGTTGCTTGAAGCTTTCTTCAAGAATGTCTGATTGTCTCTTTGAAAGCCTTAACTTTTTTCGAGGACTCCTCTTTTCCACATCTTTGCTTGTTCCGTTTGAGTTTGTTGTACTGGGGATATTTTTCTCACGACAACTGATCTTTGCTGAATTGCATTTATTGATCCGATTTTTTTGCAAAGAACGAGTTGACAACCCAATATTACAGGCTGGAGCACAAACATTCGCATCACCGTGGACCATTGACTGGGAAAAGCTATGAGATGATGTCGATGAACCATTGTCAAAATTTGCCGAGCCATCTGTTGTGAAGCCAAATATGAATCACTAACGTAGCTGATAATTTTGAATGGCAGATTGCATGAGCATTTCTAGACATCACCATAAGGTCGATCTTACCCTCGAAGGAGGCTCCTGAAAGCAGCTGCTTGGGAGATGTGAGCAACGAGAAAGAAATCGATTGTTTTCCTGATAATTGAGCTATAGATCGGGAACGTATTAGATCCAATTTCACGGGACTATGTAGCTGGTCATTTTCTGCTTCTGATTCTCGCTTTGATTCATACGTGTTCGAGACCAAACTCAGCCCTAGGTTGAGCCCTAGATTGCATTCAATCATTTTCGTGTTCTTAAAACCAATAGATCTTCCTGCTCATTCCGTATCCGTCACCCTACACGGCGATAAAAGCAATCTCTGGCAAAATACTGAGTCTACTGAAAGATAAACCAAGTATCTCATGTAGGTTAGAGTAATTTGCAAAAGCCCATAAAAATGCATAGCACTTTGCAGCAGCAAATCACCGGAGCATTCAACAAACGTGAACAAAACTTTAAAACTATCCTCAGCTATTAAGAAATCAAAGCTAGCAACAGCTGAGTCTTACCTTATAGATAAAATCTCTATTCCAATCCACTTCAAGCTCTTTGTACTTCAAAATGCTGGCACTTTCACCACGAGTAATCTGCTTCTATGCCTGGTGCATGCATAATTGGCTCGATCAAACGAGAGAAAGAGAGAGAGAGAGAGAGAGAGAGAGAGAGAGAGAGAGACTGACTGTGTAGCACTATAAATAAGAGGTTGCTGCTTTGTGAGCGAGTGGAAGGAGAGATCGGGGACAAATGGATCACGCAACTATCCAGTACTCCATTTCCACGTGCTCTTTAGAAAAAAAAAAGTTATTTTGATGACACCTTTATAGACATTATTTTTCATGTGTTTAACAACCATTCAAGGGCTTGTGTTTTAAAGCCATAGAAGCATTTCACTACAACTCTCATGTGGTTCTCCGATAGAAAATTAACACCTAGCAATTAGCATTGTGGTGAATTTTCCTTGTATCCTATAAAACATGCACATGTGACATACATGTGATATGTGAAAAAAAATTAAGTCCATTCGATGATGTATGGGTAAAGTTGTTGACTGTGACTAGCAACACGAAGGCTTGAATCCCAACCATTGCGTAGTGACATCTTAAGAGCTTGCTCCTCACTTGGTGTTGACCACATGGTGCTGCCAAGCTATACATGTTGTGTATAATCCCCACGTAATATTTTTACCAAGCTCCTAAAATGTCACTTTGCAGTGGTTGGAATTTGAGCATGCGCCTTACCGATCACAATCAACAACTCTCTACTCATACACGATGCTGCGCTAAACATTAAGTCACATCACACTGGAAGACCTCGATTAAGAAAGTTCTAGCCCATGCGATCTAAAAGAAACTCTCAATATTCATAAATAGTTTACAGAAGTTTAATACTGGTAAAATTAATGAGCATGCATGGATAGTCTAAAACTTATTTTCATCCCTGAATCACTCTTCATGTCAAATTGAATGCACCATTGACCAACCAGCCACCATCAAATGGATAAACCCTTCTTCTAAGCTACCCAATACCCATGCATATCTCTAGATGAAAACTATCCCAAGATGATGGCAAATTAATTTCTAAAAAGGAGAAAAAAAACTTAGAGCTTACTTGAGCACAATATGCAATAAGGGGCAACTACAACTTGTATTTACTTGTAATTTCTGAGGACGTCAATAAGCCCTAACAAACATGGTCCCATAGATTGTCCTAAGAAGTCATGAGTTCGAACTCACCCTAGAGTCTAAACTTGTTTGGGTCTTCATGGCCTCGAAGCTATAATAGTCAAAGGCTAAGTCCTTAAGTTGTGACTACATAAGTTTTTAAAAAAAAGTGCTTTATACTGGGTGAAAAAACTAAAACCATTTTAGCTTAAAGGGTTTTGAAAACCTAGTACTACTTTAGATTTAGTAGGTGAATTACCATTATAAGAAATGAACCAAGACTTTATAGATAATTTGTGACCACTTGCATTGAGTAAATCAAATTTGTAAACATCCAAGTCTCAACGTTAGTCAATATATGATCTTGGAATGGTAGTCTCTTTGAATTTTTCCACACATGTCAATCTCAAGATTTCCACATGTCCTTATCATTTGTCACACTCATTTTCTTTATTATGAGATGCCATTCTCAACATTGTTCTAGAAATACACTTTTGATATTATTGGTGCATATATTCTTGTTCATATAAAATACACACACTTGAGAGTATAGAGTCAATATGTATATTAGCCAGCCTATTAGCGAAATGAAGTCTAGCTATGGCTATTTCACAATAATAATGAGGACATTGTGATATACCACAAAGGCCTTGCCATATTGTGGTATTTTCAGATTTTGTAAAATGAAAAATATCATTGTGTAAGATGAAAAGCGACCAACGATTAGTTTTTTTGTAGACACAAATGTCCCAGAAACGATGCATAGTGGTTGGCAATGTTTTTTTTCTCTTTGAAGCTTGACTATTCATGATCCTAGAATTCAATATTGACTAATTTACTATTTAATAATCATTATTTTTCAAGTTGGAGGCAGGACTTAAAGACAATAGCCACAATATTCAATATTGAGCATTTAACATTTCACAGTGAGTATTCATAACATGTTTTTAGGTTTTTAATAATTGCAGTCATGATTTTGAAATGGTTACTACTACATTAGAATCAAGCATTCACAGTCTCGAAATCTCAGCATCACTATTCAGGCACAATTCCTATGCTCAAATTCATGTTGTAGTCAATATTTAGAAAAGTAGTCACAAATTTTAGTAATTTATCTGTATAGTTTTATAGCTCAAAATCAATGTTTGCAAAAGTAGTCATAAATCTCAAGATGCAAGATCACCATTCACGATTCCATGAAGGTACTCATGAAATCATAATTCAAGATTTTAGAATTAGTAAGATATAGATCAATCGCAGATGTACTCACAGCTTTACAATTTGTATTCACTAATTTGGTAATCAAAATTCATGGACAATCACAAAATTTTATGATTCAACACTCACAAATCTCAATCTAGTATTGATGAGATTCACATTCAATGTCAAGAAATGTAATGATTCATTCTTTACAAAAGACACAATCTACTATTCACAATTTTAGTAGTTAAAAAAAGTCAAAACTCATTATGGAAGTCATATTTCAATACCCATGCGATTTCATATTCGCAAGAGTAGTTTACGCTAAGATTTTTTATGATTTGAAAATACTTATGATTAAACAACTAATTTTTATAAATAAGTATCCATAGCATTCATGATCAATAGTCAAAGTGTAAATAATTGATATTCAAAGTATTCCTGTATAGAACTTCATATCTTGACACTCAATCTTTTTGGAGTATTCTGAATCAATATTCAAGATATTCATGATCATTTTTTTTCAATGAATATTTATATTCAATATTCATTATCAATAAATAGAATGTTCACTATCATTATTCAAAGTATTTACGTTCAATATTCAACATATTTACATCTAGTATTCATGCATTTATGATCAATATTTTGACTTTTCATTATTAATATTCCAAACATTCACAATTTGTATTCAAAATGCTCACTATCTATATTAAGAGTTTTCAAAATTAGTATTCAATGTATTCACATTCAGTATTTAAAATAATCATAATCTATAAAATCAATGATGAGAGAGGGTCACAAAAATTTGAATTTTTTAAGGTGAGATTGAGGACTTTCAACAATTCATTTTTGAGCTTTTCTATAAAGGGAAAAAAATTTCATCCCTTCATTCTGATGTTTCATTTAAGAAAAAAAGACTTGCACCTAGATGGTGGCTCCAACTATTAAACCAAGTGCTTTTTGTTGTTGTTTTTAAATTCTTTGATAGTTTTGATTTTTTTTTTTAATATTACAAAAAAGAAAATGCTCATCATCTCCACGCCCTTTGCCAAATCTTCGCAAGAAGCACATAGTCTCCACGTTTGATTTTGATTTTTTTAATAGATTGATCAAAATTATCTTTTCTTTTATTTTAAACTTGTTCAGTTTCTATTAATGCTAAACGACGGTCCTCATCCACTTGTGTTAGAGCTATCATTCGCTCTTGAAGGCTATCATTTTCATCCATATGTTTTCCATTATCAATGCGGGAGGTTGGACTTTGAACTCTATAGGTAATATCGGGTGCATTCCATATACGAGGTAGTATAGAGTCTGCTTGGTTGTAATTTTCTCGGCAGTTCGATATGCCCATAAAACTAATGGTAACTTTTGATCCCAATCGGAAGAATGTGTCTTTGTTATTTTATTTAGAATTTTACACAAGATTCCGTTGGCTTGCTCAATTAGTCCGTTTGCTTTAGGATTATACGGAGTGGTTTGACGATGTGTAATGGAAAAATATGGTAACATAGCTTCAATAGTTTGATTAAGAAAATGGTTTTTCCTATCACTAACAAGTTCTAAAAGACATCCATAATGAGTGATGATGTTTTGAAACCAGAACTTTGCCACTGTTTTGGCATCATTTTTAACTATAGCTTCGGCCTCTACCATCTTGGTAGCATAGTCCGTTGCAACGAGAATATAATGTCGGCGGGTTTTACGAGTGGTTGTTTTGATAGGCCCTACAAAATCTATTCTCCACTTCTCAAAAGGTGCTAAGGGAATGATCGGTGTAAGTGGCCAGTCGTGTCGTGAAGCTAGGTTTCCCCATCCTTTGAGATGCATCACATTTTTGAATGAAAAGTTTAACATCTCTATTAAGTGTAGGCCACCAATACTTAACATTCAAAATTTTTCTGGCAGTATTTCTAAGGGCATAATGGCCCCCCAAACCTTCTTCATGTAGTGCTCTTATTACGGTGGTGATTTCGGTGGGTTCTATACACCGGCGAAGATTATCGTCAGCTCCTAATTTATATAATATCTTATCTATAATTGTGTAGGGTCCTACTTTCACAAGAAAAAACTATCTTCTGCTGTTTATTGAAATGATCAGGATAAATTTGATCTTGTAATATATTAATGATGTCTTCATAAATAGATGATTCCGCTTGAATGCACATGATGTGCTCATCTAGGAATTCATCTAATATTGGTTCAAATCAATTTTTAGTTCTAAGCCGTGATATATAGTCGGCATTTTGGTGGTCCTTTCCCCTCCTTAACTCTACTTGATAATCGAATTCATCTGATAATAGAATCCATCTAGCTATCCTTCCTGAAAGGTTGGGTTTATTTACTAAATGCTTTCATTCATTGTGGTCTACATGGAAAACAAAAGGGTATCCTAGTAGATAATGCCTAATAATTTTCACTGAGTAGATCATGCCTAATGCCTCTCGGTCTGTGGCAAAATAATTTTTTTTGGATGCTGGTAATTGTCTACCAGCATAATATATTGGATAAGCACTACACCGATTGCAAATGATGAAGAGTCTACATATACATGAATTTCTTCTTCCAATCTGGAGGTCTAACTTTAGTTGCTTCTGCTAAGGACTACTTCAATTTGTCAAAAGCGTCCTGGTGATCTTGTGACCAGTGATATTCAACATATTTCTGTAATAATAATGTTAAAGGAGTAACTACTATAGCATATTCTTTTATTATTCTACGATAGTATCCTATGTGGCCTAAAAATCCCCTAAGCTCGCGTAGATTAGTTGGCTCATCCAATTCTAAAATCATTCTAACTTTTTCGATATCAGCTTGAATGCCATTCTTCAAAATTTTGTGGCCTAACAGAATGCCTTCCCTCATTTCAAAATAGCATTTGGATGGATTCAATTTAAGAGATGTCTCTTGCCATCATCTTAAAGTCTTTTCTAATGCATCCACATGATCTTTCAATGGTGGAAATGCGATATTTCAAGAGTGGAAGATTTGTAAACTTGAAGAAGCACCTTTGGATCAACACCTTATTCAATTTATTGATGGTTTGGAGTCAAGTCAAGAGCTCAAGACCTGAGGACTCCAAGAAGAACCATCAGTATCAAGATGGAGCCATCAAGGCTCAATCATATGGATCAAGCAAGGCAAGTTGTCTTTGGCAACATTATGTATGCACTTAATAGTTTAATTGATGTATCCGCAAGTGCACAAAATGCCTTGGAATCCATGGCTGGGCATGATGTTTAGTTTTGAAGTGTGCTACATGTATATAGACACATTTATGGAGCATCTTGTAAGGGATCCTCTAAGAGGTGGTGAAAGACCCTTCATGAACATCTTTCTCTATTGGAGTCTTAAAAGTTTCTTGTTTGTAGTTGGAGTTTTTTTAACACTCCTAAAAGCTTTCATTCATCTATCAAGAGAGTTGTAAATAGATCAAGCTAAATTTGGACTCAAAATGTGACTCAAAGAAGTAACGTTACGTTAAAGCATAACAGAGAAAATTCTAAATAAATTAACAAACACACAAGAGAGAGACAACATAAAAGAATAGAAGAATCTGACTCATCTACTAAGTCTGAATTAGAATCTGATTCAATAGATGAAGAAGAGTCTTCTGATTCTTCGTCTTATTCTTTGTCGTCTGAAGAAGAAACTAGTTATAGGAAATCTAAGAGTAAGAACTCAGATAGGAGAAGGAGAATGGAAAAGTCCGAAAAGACAGATCCATTGAGGAAGAGTGTAGAGCTTTTAGCAAAAGAAATGGAGACTTGAAAGTCCAGATGTCCGACGTTAAAGCTAAGAGAAGCAAAATCAAACACTAATGTTTGGTGTGCAGCTTGCGATAAAGAGGGACACTCTAAAATAAACTGTCCTAATTTACAAACCAACTATATGGAGGAAGAATTATTCCCCAGTTGATAAGCACGACGAGGTAGCCTATACTACTACTCCTTTTAACCAAAAGAATTTTACGTCTAAACCATGCAATAGTCAACAATATACTATTTTGTGTAGAAGAGGGACAAGAGATTCCATTCCACCACCAAGAGTAAAGGGTTTGTGCTATAATTGTGGAGCCCCTGGTCACTATTCGCCTAATTGTCCTAAACCTAGGAGGTCAGTAGTATATGTGCCACTTCGTGCTAATTGTAAAGGCGAAGGACATTTTACTGCTGAATGTCCTTAGCCACAACAGCCACAGTCTAAACCACGATTTGTAAAGACATCTAGAGAAGATGAGCCACGACCATCTAAATCTAACACTGACATGGTAGTCCAAAGGATAGAAGTAGAATCGGAGATTTTAGAAAATCAAGACCAGGATTGGCTTGAACTATACTTAGATCTAAATAAAGTTACAACTAGAATAGGAAAAATATACCAACTCTTAGAGATAAAAAGAAGAAGGATAAAAATATGAAGAACGTGAAAAATGCGACAAACAAAATACAAATAGCAGAACAGTCCGTAGAAACTTTTGAAAATAAAAATCCAAAAATTTGACAGGTTTGCTGAAAAATAGCTTACTGCAAAAGAGATATTTGGTCTTGTACAAACCATTGCGTACATGAGAGATCCAAGTATCAATCGATAAGGATACTCCCTCATCTACTCTTCTTCTTGCTTGGTCTGGTGACATTGGTCCTTTAATAAATGCATGCCTGGATCCATCAGTGAGTGAGCTAATTTACAATTCATTAGATTGTATCTGTTAAGAACATTGTGAAGATACCTTTGTTGAGTGATGTAAATCAGTCATTTCGCTCTGTCTCTGTGGATTCGAATGCCGAGACAAAAGTGAGCTTCGCCCAGAACAGTCATGTCGAACTCTGAAAATAACATCTACTTAGAATCCTTAACCAAATTAGTATTGTTGTTGAAAAGCAACGTATCATCCACGTATAAGGTGATGATAATGAAGGATTACTGCACTGACTTGGAATAGACGTTGCAATCAGCAGTGCTTGGTTTGAATCCTTGTTCGATGAGAAATGTGTTGATCCTCTGGAACCAAGCTCTGGCAGATTGTTTCAAGCCTTAAAGTGCTTTGTGTAGTTTACAGACATAATTTTTCATACCTTCCAAAAAATATCCTTCGAGCTGGATCATGTAGATATCTTCTCGTATAACTCCATTCAGATAAGCTGTTTGTACATCAAGTTGATGTACTTCGAGGTCGGCAGCTGCAACATAAGACGAGCATTCGGATCGATGAATGCTTGACTACTGGACTGAAAGTCTCGCTGTAGTCGATGTTTGGGATTTGATCAATTACTCCGTTTGCAATCAATGATATTGCAGCCAATAGGAGCTTCGACTAGTGACCATGTTTGGTTCTCGATCAAAGAGGAATACTCTCTGTCCATAGCTTCTCTCCAGAGATCAGAGTCTGGCTGGCTGAGTGCTCTTCGACTATAGTCGGTTCCTGTATCAAGAGATATGCAGACTCAGGAGTATACCTTGTGGGCTTTGTGCACACTTGGCTTGATCTTCTGGGAGGATTTGACTGATGAATCACTCCTGGGACTTGTTGCTGGGTAGTAGCAACTTCTTCATGTGATTCACTATCACGAAGTGGGTCGACAATAGACACGCCTGAGCCAGAAGCTTGGACTGTCGTGTCAATGGCAGGTGATGAAGGTTCTCCTGGAGCAATATCCTTGCCTTTGAGATCGACGAACTGATCCTCGATAAAGACAGTATCCTGGCTATACAAGATTTGCTGGGTATCAAGATCATACATCTTGTATGTATTATCAGATGAAGTATATCCAATCAGGATGGTCTTGAGACCTTGGAAGTCCAATTTTTTTCTCGTGCCTTTTGGGATCTACGTGTAGGCAACGCACCCAAACACTCTTAGGTTCTTCACAGAAGGCTTATAGCCTGTCCACACCTCGTGGGGTGTCTTGTCTGGGAGGGCCTTGGTCGAACATCTGTTCTGGACGTAAGTTGCATTGGAGATAGCTTCAGCCCAGAATCTCTTGGGTAGCGATGCATGCGCTAGCATACATTTGGCTGATTCAACCAGGGTACGGTTCTTCTTCTCGCTAAGCCATTAGACTGAGGACTGTAAGGAGTGATGAATTGCTTCTCAATGCCTTGGCTTTGGCAGTACTCCTTAAACTCGATAGAGATATATTCTCCACCATTGTCTGAACTTAGAGCCTTGATTGTTCGTCTAGTCTCCTTTTCTGCATGCTCCTTGAAAATTTTGAAGCAGTTGAAGGCTTCTGATTTCTTCTTTATAAAATACACCATAGTCCTTCTGGAAAATTCATCAATAAAAGCTATAAATTACTTTGCATCCTTCAGCGAAGGATTTTTCATCAGGCCACAAATGTCTGAATGTACAACATCTAGCAATTTTCTACCAATATGCTGATGGCTTGATTTAGATGGTTTCCTAGTCTGCTTACTAACTAGATAGTCTTGATAGACTAGTAACTCGACTTTATCTCGAGGATAGTCAAGATCAAGAACAATAGATTGTCTAGACATTTCTTGTACAGCAGCATGATTCAAGTGACCAACTCTATGTTGCCACCAAAGTAAACTTTTATTTGCATGATAGAAGTACTGAGCTCCTGACTAGAGGCAGAAAAACAATGACTTAATCTATATAAGTATCCATGTCTCTTTCCGAGTGCTAGGATCTTGTCTGTCCTATCAACTACTTTGCACTGATCACATTCGAATTCTACTCTATGTCCTAGATCTGTGATTCTGCTTACAGAGAGCAGATTCGTAGACAAATTTGGTATATATAGGACTTTAGAAAGTAGCTTAGACTGATCATTTGCAAAGCGTAATTTCACCTTTAATAGCTTGTGTGCTATTGTCTCCAAGGTGAACATATTTCTTGGTACCGTAAAGTGTATAGGACTCGAAACAGCCAATAAGGCTGGTCATGTGTTGAGTGGCTTCGAAATCTAGAAACCAAGAACTGTTGCCAGATGCTCCTTGATGGCTGGTCATGAAGGCATCATGATCTACTTCTTGAATAGGCTTTGGAGCTTCTACAGCTACATTTGCCACTTGGTTCGACTGCCCCTTGCTGTTGTTCTTGGCTTGAAGTATTCGGTAGTCTTGAATTTTGTGGTTGTTTCGCTTGCAGTATCTGCAGAACAACTTCTTCTTTGTCTACGGATTCGACTGTTCTTTGTGTTGTGCTGATTTCTGGTTTGGCTTTGATTGCTTCAGGCCTTTATTCTTCTTCTGCTTAGTCGTGCTCTTGTTGGTGTATAAAGCATGAGAATCAACTGAGGAACTTGAGGCTTCGTTCCTCCGCGTGTCTTCCTGCAACAATATAGTAATGACTCTTGAAAGAGTCAGTTTTGGATGAGTCGTGATGATCATCACCTAGCTGTCGTATGAGCTTGACAAGCTTGTAAGCAATTGCATCACTGTGTCTTGATCGTTTATGACAGATCTGACAATGGCCATTTGCCTTAGCAAGTTCTTGAATTGATTAATGTGATTCTGCAGGGAATCACCATTCGTCATCTTAAGGGAGTAAAATTTCTTCCTGAGATGTAGCTTGGAAGCTATATGTCGCACTTTGTATAGTGTGCTCAAGATGTCCCAGACTTCTTTTGATGTCTGAGCCTCGGATACATGGCCGATCTCGGTAATTGTGATGTTGAGGATAATCAGAGTGAAAGCCTTTCCATCCTTCAGCTTCCATCTGGCGATTGCTGCATCGTCTGCTTCGGGTTTTTCTTCTGTACCTGTAACAACGTCATACAATTCTTTAGCCATTAGTACAGTTTTCATCTTAAATTTCCATAGATGGTAATTTTCTCCATCAAGATTGTCCATGATGGGACTGGCTTTCCCTTGGGAATCCATGTGGAAGATTAATTTAAGTGATAGGTAAAACTATCAGTGACTTAAGTATGAAAATCTAATTCATAATTATAGAATAAGAAGACAATTACTCTATCGGCTAGTAGAGTCTTGTACTGGGAAAGTTTATCAGGCTACAAAAATAGCTCTGATACCATGTTGGAAGAAGGAGAGTGTGTGAGTGTGAGAGACGAAAATAAATAGCTTGTACAAGACTCTATCGGCTAGTAGAGTCTTGTACTGGGGAAGCTTATCAGGCTACGAAAATATCTCTAATACCATGTTGGAAGAAGGAGAGTGTCTAGTAGAGTCTTGTACTGGGGAAGCTTATCAGGCTACGAAAATAGCTCTAATACCATGTTGGAAGAAGGAGAGTGTGTGAGTGTGAGAGACGAAAATAAATAGCTTGAAAAGAAAACGAACATGAAAAAGAAACGAACTCGAAATTCGAACAAAAAATGAACTCAAACGGAATGTGTTCGTGTGCAGCGGAATGAGCTATATTACTTCTTTCCTAAGCATGACTACGCCTATCAGAAACGAATAGAACGGTAGTGATAGAAATCACGATCGTTCTGATTACATAGTTAAACAGTAATAAAATACTAGAAAAATAATTTGTCACGAACAACTAGACAAACTATATGTCGCAAAAGATTCGCAAAGAGCTAGACTGAGCTCGGCAGATAATCAGTCACGAATGATTCGCGAAAGGCAAGACTAAATATTAGTCGTCAATGGCTAGACTAACGATAACTCGCTAGAAACGAATTACCAGATTGAGCAACAAGAGAGTCAGACATAATGAAAATAAGCATAGCAATATTGGCACAGATTTGAACGCAGAACAAAAGAGCTGTTATCAGATTAAGTATAGCAAAATATACGTGTCAATAATGCGGTAGAGCACAAGACAATAGCAGACGAAACCGCGTGCTCTACAAAGTAATTCAATCTGTAAGAGGAATGAACCTGTTACTAACAATAAAGAATCAAGCACAAGGCATCTACTTCGTCTATCTCTGATAAGCTTTTGATGCAATGATATTACACACACTTGATCTTCAATCTCTTGACTTTTGTTTAAATACGCAAATGATATTCATCATATATACACAATGTTACAGGTGTTTAGATGAAGAAAATACAAAGTGGATGTGTTTTCTGTAGGAGATCATGGGTGGCTATAGTCGTTGTCAAGTCTGTTAGCGCAGTTGCATGGGGTGAGCGTGAAAAGGGTGCGACGTCAGCCTTTGCTGAAGTGAACGTTGGTGAAGATGCGAAAAATACGTCACTCTGACGAAATGCCTTAGATTATGATCTATAGGGTGCCTTCACTTTTCCTAGGGCACCTTTGGCATTTTGTAAGGTAGTGTCGTCTTTTTCGCCTGTCACAAAACACGTGTAAAAACACAATGTCGCGTTTTGCGCATCTTTTCTTAACCTGTGAGAATTTACATGTAAATATGCAGACTGTGCGACAACATGAGTAAAAATGCAGCATGAATGGAGGCAGATTAAAATGGGATTTAGGAGAGTAGAGGAGATAAATCCAACATCTAGCAACCAAGTTATCAGAATCGTCATTGTCGCATCTTTCGCCAATAAGGTTTGAGTTGTGTGGAATGACCTAGGTAGGGCTCGAAGAAAATAACTAAGCTGTTTTTTCTTGGAAATTGTATTTTTTGTACCAAAATTCTGTAAGGAAATAAACACATCTTTAATCTTTCGCACGAATGTGTTCAGGTCTTTGTTGTCCCGTTGTAGAAAAGTTAATTGGTCTTCCAAAAACATGATCTGATTACAAGATCGAGTCTCATTCTTGATTTGCAATTCTTCCCATAGATCCTTTGCGTTTGAAATTGATGTAGGATCTAGCATTGTATTGTCATGCACTGAAGACGCAATAATTGCTATAGCTTTGTCATTTTTTAAACTCCATTCTCGAAGTTCCTTGCCAGGATTAGCTTTTGGCTTCTCCTCAATTGGTTCTACCCATTGCCATAGACCTTCCCCCTTCAACAAGAGTGAAGTCTTTAATTTCCAAATCAAGTAGTTTGAACCTTCTGGGTCCAAGATTGTAGTGATCTTAGCTTGAATATTGATGATCGACAAAAATTTTTGATTCTAAATAACCTCCAAATAGCGGCTTACTGATGGATGTATGAAGAATGTTGAGAGGGATGCGAAGATACCATTGTATCAACTTTAATTCCGCATGCTCTGATACCACTGTAGGAAAAATAATAATTATTCTTCCACAGAGAATATGATGCAAGTTCAAATAAATCAAACTAATATCAGTGTCTTCAATCGGGATTGTATCTGATCTATGTACTAATAGAACAATATTAGTTCTGATTGAATATGCATGCAAAAATTATATGCGGAAGTAAGAGACAACTTAAGACTATTTAGACAATAAGAAGCTATTGATCAAAAATGAGTTTTTATAATTCTGAATCTGATTCATCAATGTACACCTCTTGTTGTCTTATCTCGTTGTTGTGCCTCTGATTGAGTGAGTGAGTTACAACAAGTAGATCACATGTATTTATATTGCTACATGACATGTCTTTTGGCCTTTTATTTACAAGTCTTTTGGTCTTTCAATGTTGTAATAGTAGATATCTAACCATTTATGATGGTTGATATTCAAATAGACGTTCTGTTTCCAGGGTCAAATAGATTTTGTTTGCGAATTATTCGCAACAGTCCATCTCTTTGTCTCAGCTTCGTGTGTCACGAATTGTTCACGACACTTGTCTCTTCGCAACATTTTTGTCTTTCGTGAATTGTTCGCGACAGATGACAATTCTTGAGCTTGAAGAAGAAATCTAGAATATTTCGCGAACTGTTCGATATAGTTTTGCGACAGGTGAGCTTGAAGAACAGTCCAGAAGATTTCGCGAATTGTTTGCGACAATTTCATGACATCTGAGGCTTGAACAGAAAATAGAATAAAAAGTATCTTCTAAAGTGAAACTGGTGTCAATCACAGGGGTTTCGCCTTCATATCTATCACGGTTCCAGGTAATAATATGTTCTTCTGATTTACCATGATTATTTTTCTCGCCAGTCTGAAATCTCAATTCTCTAGACTTCCAGTGTACACTTGCACTAGCTTGATAAAGCCAAGGCCGTCCAATTAAAACAGAGTAAGATGACAAACCAAGTGGTTTGATGACAATAAAATTCATTGTAAAAGGCTTGGCTTGTATGTATACTGTCACATCCTTTAATTCACCAACATGCTTTCTTCGTGTCGAATCAACCAATTTGATATTTCTTTGAGTTGGTTGAATATTAGTCAAACCCAAGGCATGAGCAGTGTCTTCAGTTATGATGTTGACACTCGAACCCGAGTCAATCGACACTTTCTCAATTAAACATCCCGCAATTGTAACGTCGATCTCTGGTGCGCCAACATCTCCCAGATCAATGGACAATATGCCAACATTTGGCAAAGAAATTGGTTTCTTTTTCTTAGGAGAAGAAAGACTTTTCAACTGCTTACGATAGTAATTATTGTCAGCCAATAATTGCTCGAAAGTTATATTGGGACGAAGTGAACTAGTATAATTGACACTGTTATAATCTTTTGTCTTTGCTTTCGAGATATGCTTATCAATAGTGGCCTTTGAAAGTTTTGTCTTCGTGATTTCCACGTCCATGTAGTGGGTTTTTTTCCTTGCCTATCCTCAACCCAAGATCTAATCAATCTAGCATCGATGAGATGAAGTTAGTTGTCACACGTAGATTTGTTCCCATGAGAGCGATAGTATAGTTCAAATTTCAGCATGAATGGAAGATCCAAATCTAACTCTAACATCCATTAACCCTAAGCATTAACACTACATCCATTAACACTAAATCCACAATGAGGATAACTTACTCTTTTTCTCTCTCCCTTTCTCTCTCTCATAAAAAGTATAAAAACATGCAATCCCAATAACGATAAGATCCAACAATGGAGGAAAAGTAATAGAGAGCAAGGACATTCATAAATCCATTTCACAAGAGAACCAATATGCTTTATTGAAATAAGGAAATGAGCATGTGTAAGAACTCGAGTTGGTCCCTTTTTATAGTACAGAGAAGGACCCTGGCCTCTGAATCCTATTGGTCCATGTCTACCTCCCTAATTATTCAAATTTAAAAAAGAGTGGAACCATCCAAATTGGAGGGAAACCTAACTTTATTCACGAACTTGACATTTACGCCCTGCGACATTAAAAGTCCTGCAAAAAATGCCTAAAGTCCCTTTATTGACTTGTAACTAATCAAATAACTATGTGATCATCGGGTTGGACTTACACAAGCAGGGTGCCAAATCCCTCTCACTTATTAACTAGGGTTAGGGTTGCCTTGGGATCCGCAAACCCTCAAACAACATCCCCCACCAAAATTGGTGGCGGTCCCATGACACCTACGAGATGCAATTACTGTGGACTTTTATTCGCTTCTCGTCGAATCTTTATTAAATGATAATGCACCTTCTCCATGAAGTCGAGTCGGGCAGTGTTAAAATCCAAATTGTGCGGCAAAAAACAATGGTGGGCTCCGGCAATCCACTTTGAAGTTGTCCATGATGTGAATCGAGATTCCCAGGAGCCTCCCATCATTGCAGCACAAAAATATAGTCACAAGCCACCGACAACTATTCCTTGATGCTCTCTGAGGCCATTGGCTTATTTGGATTGAATGCCAAAGAGGAAGGCAATCATCCCATCTCGTTGCCACGGATGCCAACAGAGTCAAGTTCTTCGCAAAAAGTGCCGATTGCCTCACTGTCGATAATCCAGTCCCCATTTTTCAAATGGCACTTGCGATAAAACCGGATGCAAGGGTTAATAGTTCTATCTAGTAGGCCGGCGTGCTCGCTGGGAACCATCACATGTCTGAACATAATTTTTTGTGTCCTTATGAAGTGTAGGCCACCAACAACCTTATTGCAAAAGTTTGCGAACAGTAATATCTGTAGAGAAGTGTCCTCCGCCCATGCCATCATGTGAAAACGTGATTAAATCTGGTATTTCATGCGGTAAAACACATCTACGTAGAATATTGTCTGATCCACGACAATACAATTGTCCTGCAATCGATTGATAAGGTTGAGCCTTATGAATCAATTTTTTCTTTTGTACTTTTGTC
The DNA here is from genome assembly GCA_029204225.1 of Diphasiastrum complanatum. NCBI lineage: Eukaryota > Viridiplantae > Streptophyta > Lycopodiopsida > Lycopodiales > Lycopodiaceae > Diphasiastrum > Diphasiastrum complanatum. The sequence continues at coordinate 30,300,989 of CM055097.1, forward strand.
AAAGAGTCATTCGGTTGTCCTAGCATCAGATACTCAACAACATCCGCTGCCCACTCGAGTACTGCTTCTACATAGAATAATGCAGCATCTGGTAATTTATCATCCACCTCAGTATTAACTGGTGCACATTCTATTTGCGAAACGTGGTCGGCAAAATAATGTTGCTTTCCCTTTTGAACCACAATTCGAAAGTCAAATTCAGTCAATAACAATAACCATCTTGCAATATGTCTAGTATTGCACGGCTTGTTTACCAAGTATAGTAATGGCTGGTGATCCGTATAAATACAAAGTGCATTTCCATGAGGTAATGACGAAATTTCCAAACAAAAAAAATCATGGCTAACGCTTCACGTTCTGTTGTTGAATAGTTCTTCTCCGGATCTGTAAGTTGTCTACTTGCAAATCATATTGGATAGTCCTTCTTATAGTCACTTGGCTGCGTCAAAACTGATCCAATTGCATATTTTGAGGCATTACTGTGAACATGAAACTCAACCGTCCAATCTAGAGAACGCAGTATTGGTGCTGATATTAATGCTTTTTTTTAAGTTTTCAAAGGCTTCTAATGCCTCTACTATCCAAATAGGAACAATAGTCAGATTGTATATAGGTCTTGCTAATCCGCAAAGAAGATAATAAAAATTCGATAGTAGTTCGCATGACCCATAAACACATAAACTCCATGAATTCTTGTTGGCGGTGGCAATTCCACAATAACCTTGATTTTAGAATAATCTGTGGCAATGCCATGTCTCGATATCACATGCCCAAGCACAACTCCATGTGAAACCCATATCTGACATTTTTCTGGATTCAGAGAAATTTGATACTTGCGACATATTTCAAATATTTTTTCCAATCGATCCAGGTGGTCTATATCTGTACTATGGACTTCCATGTCATCCAAGTAAATTTCAAGGAATTTCTGCAGATAATCTTTAAAAGCCAATTGCATTACTCTTTGGAACTAACTTGGTGCATTACAGAGTCCAAACGACATTACTTTGTAAGCATAGGTATCCCATTCTGTTGCAAAAGCTGTTTTGTGGCAATCTACAGGTGCAATCTTGACCTGGTTGTAACCACTAAATCCATCTAGAAAACTATAAGCTTCCGCTCCAGCAAGGCGGTCCAAAATGCTTTCAATAAAAGGTAACGGAAAGTGATCCTTCCTCGTCACTTTGTTCAAAGCCTTGAGATTCACACAAATTCTCATTTCATCTTATCTGCTGGAAAGGATTGTTTGCTCTTCAAACCAAAGGTTCTGTGATCAAAACCAAAGGTGTTTGCAACTCGACGAACATTTCCTGAAAGACGGCAAAAAGTTATCAGTTTTGATGACAATTTTTGTCTCCTTTTGACCAAAATCTGGCAGATTTGATCGATTTTAATTGTTTTTTCTGATATCTCAGATCCAAATGGATCTTAAGATTGGTGATCTGAATAGCTTTTCCTGTTCCACAATCAGATTAGATTTCAAACAAGCAAATCCACTCAAATCAAGCAAAATCACTCCCAAACTAACCCTAAATGCAGATTTAACACTATTCATGCCTCGACAAGATGCTTAATGCAAGCTAACCATCCAACAAACATGCTACAAATTGAAAAATTGGTGTAGCTCCCTGGAAACGGTGCCAAATTTTAGTGGGTTTCTTTCCTTGCCTATCTTCAATCCAAGATCTAATCAATCTAGCATCGAGGAGATGAAGTTAGTTGTCACGCATAGATTCGTTCCCATGAGAGCGATAGTATAGTTCAGATTTCAGCATGAATGGAAGATCCAAATCTAACTCTAACATCCATTAATCCTAAGCATTAACACTACATCCGTTCACACTAAATCCACAATGAAGATAGCTTACTCTTTCTCTCTCTCTCTCCCTTTCTCTCTCATAAAAAGTATAAAAACATGCAATCCCAATAACAATCAGATCCAACAATTAGCAAAACTCAATAAAAGATTGAGAGACGGAGGAAAATTGATAGAGAGCAAGGACATTCATAAATCCATTTCACAAGAGAACCAATCTGCTTTATTGAAATGAAGAAATGAGCATGTGTAGGAACTCGAGTTGCTCCCTTTTTATAGTAGAGAGGAGGACCCTGGCCTCTGAATCCTATTGGTCCATTTTTACCTCGCTAATTATTCAAATTTAAAAATGAGTGAGAACTATCCATATTGGAGGGAAACCCAACTTTACTCACTAACTTGACATTTAGGCCCTGTGACATTAAAAGTCCCGCAAAAAAGGCCTAAAGTCCTTTTATTGACTTGTAACTAATCAAATAACTATGTGATCATCGGGTTGGACTTACATAAACAGGGTGCCAAGTCCCTCTCAATTATTAACTAGGGTTAGGGTTGCCTTGGGATCCGCAAACCCTCCAACAGTCCACTTCCTCAAAGGTGACTTTCTTCTCTGCAGTGGCTATCTGTAGCTCAGAATTAATAATTTCTTTTGCTTCTACAGAAATATCCTTTGAAAATAACTTAGCTGCATCACGATCATAATCAGGATCTGCTTAAGATCTTTTTTTGTTATGGCTTTGTTCGAAGATTTCTTTTTCGAGGACTTTCTTCATTTCTTTGAAGGTACTTTTGTGTCAGCTTTCGAGGAGCTTTTGCTTCTCGTAATCACTTTGAATAACTTCTCCACATTGCTTGGCCAAGATTGGTCAACTAACTTTGATTGTTTGGCTTCAATGACATCAACCTTCCGTACAACAACATCGGCTGAAGATTTTAGTTTTGTAATAGCAATAGCAGTAGGAGCAGCAACATACTGGTACTTTGGACCCAGCTTTAACTGTTGTGGACAATCCGGATACTTGTGGCTAGGTTCTTTACAGTTCGAACACAAAGGTATAAATCCAATCGATTTTCATGGCTGCGGACAGTCAAGCGAAAAATGTTTTGGTTCACCACAATTATAACAGTTTTTCGAAAAAAGTTTATTTGAACTGGAAGCACCCACAAATTTTGGTGGATTGTGTCTCTTTGGTGAAAACTTTGGTTTGCCTTGTTGAAATGGTGCTGTAGAACCTTGAACATAATTAGTAGATGCATAATCTTGAAATATAAACAATACCTCATGAGAAGGATCTTCAACATACTTTATGTTCATAGCTCTACACTTTTCATTAGAATGTCCTGACGTACCATATTTCGCACACCATAGTCCTATATTCGAAGCAGAAGCTTTCAGTCTCTTGTCTGCAACTTTTGAAATTTGAACTTCTTGTTAAGATCAGCCATGTTACTTTTCCAAAGCTTTTCAACTTTAGATATCGAAGACTTATCCTCATAGTTTTTACCATCATCTTCTTGTTTGGACTTTTGTTTCTTTCTTCGATCAGTATCATATGTTTCTATGTATGATGAGTCACTAGAATCAGATTCAGAACTTGAAGAACTTGAACTGGATTTAGATTTAGATTCATCTTTGCTTTCACTAGAGTCATGCTTAGACTTTCGAGTTCATCTAGTAGAATGTCTTTTACGTGCTAACTTGGAAGTCTCATAATTCTCATCACTCGTTATGACTGTTGATAAAGAAGTCGTATCTCCTTGTCTACAATATCGATCAATTTTCGGTGGTAGTCCTGCCAAAACCCACTCGATCTGCATTGCGAAGGGTACACACCAGTTAGTTTTCCAATTAGATTCTTTACTTTTTGTGTATACCTTTGAAGAGATTCTTTCTTCTTCTTATGGACATTGTTAAGTCGTCTGAGGATTCTGGACGAATAACCAATTTTTCTAAACTGGTTTAGGAACACATCTTTCAGCAGTAACCAGGTGGTTACACGTCCTGGCTGAACTTGACTGTACCATATGCGTGCTTGCTTTCTCAAAAAACTAGGAAAAATCCGTAGCTTGTCAGCATTTGCACCTTCGTTGTTCGAGTTGGCAATGGACTCAAACTGCGAAACATAACTATTAGAATCATCTGAAGATGTTCCTTTGAAATAATCATATTTGATCTTCGAGATTGAAGTGAAACATGGACCAGGGCCTTCCATATTCGGTTTTGGTTCAGGTTCAGGATTAACGACTTCAGAACCTGGTTCAGCTTCATGAAGAGGGTTTTTAGGATTAAAATTCAGGAAAGGTGATTCTCCTCTTTGCAAAGATTCCTGAAGTCTTTTGTAAAATTCTTCTCAAAGTTTCCGATATCTTTCTAGTCGAGTAGCTCTATCTGACATACATTGGGGATGGAGATGGAGTTGTGAGTTTGCATCACTTTAGTTGGCTATCCTCGGCAACGGCGCCAAAAATTGGTATATGTCACAACATACCAACACATAATTGCTATATTTATGTAGTATTTAGATCGTTCCCCAAGAAGATAGCACTCAAAAACTACTTAATTGATACAAACTTGACTTATTACGAATGAAATGGTGTCGGTAATTATTTTGGTTGTCAACAGACATTTAATAAACAACCAATATTGCTTGTATTATGGTGTGCGTTGATAAATCAATTCCAAACAACAATCTTCCTCTATCAAACCGAATGAAAAGTGTTCTGCAAATGAAATGTTATCAGAGTAGTTCGAATGAATTACACTCTGACTGATTAAGTTGTCAGCAGGGATCTGTGTTACGTTCGATGCAGACATATACAAATAGACAAAAAGTTAATCTTATTCCTGAACTAATGTGTTCTAGACAAAAGTTCTCAACAACTAAAGTCCAGTCATGGTTAAAGAAATCAAGTAATTTGCGAATATGTTAGAAACAATTATCTTCGTTACTAACACATATACAGATCAAAACTCAGTTCCTCAGGTAGGGACTAGCATTTCACAAACATACATACTTCCCTTATCAGCAATTGTGAAAAATTGCACCAAGGGATATTTCACTCGAATGTCGAACAAAAAGTATTCGCACAAACGAGTAAGTTAGTTTTAAGATAGTTCTTTAGATCGACTTCATGGAAACGCAAGAAACGATTGTAATGAAATATCATACTGTCTAACCAAAGAATGATTTAAGTACTGTGTACGGATTGCTGGTAGACCCGAAGTCACTCACACACAGCAGTGCGAAGAACAGAGATTAAAGAAAATAATCTTAGACGCTCTATTCACTTCTTCAATCTCAAACATACAATAACTTTCTTTCTCTCTCAGTAACGTGAGAATGAAGCATGTATGTATTTATAGCCTATGGAGCACACCACTTGAAATTCTTGGTGTGTCGCTCCATTTACAAATTCTAGTTAACGTATAAGTTACAAGTAAATTGTACAATTGATGGTCCAATGTGACGATTCAAATTCAGTCGCTTCGTATTCCAAGCGTTGGTTCATTCTAGGAGGTCATGTCCTTAAATAAAAGACAGGTCCTTAAGCAATTATATTCAAAAAATGATATAGGCCTCTTCATAATATATATTTATCCAGCGCATGTCCTCATTTTTGAGTATATATTGCCATTTTTGAATAAATATACAAATGTGTGGTATCACACGACGGGTCCAAACAAGGTAACTTGTATCAAGCCAAAATTATTAGCAGCTATGATAGCATATTGAATGCATCAAAAAATGAAAATCATCTCTGGCATAAAAGAATGTATCATCTGAATATGAGAAGTCTCTACGATATGAGCAGAAAAGAGATTGTAAGTGGTCTGAGAGTTACAAGTCTAGACACCAGCTTCTGCAAAGCCTGTCAAAAGGGCAAGCAACATCGAAGTCTATTTTTGCAATAGGTAGAAAATTGTTTTCTATCTTTTGAAATAGGTGTTGTTTCTTTTACTTATGTCAAGGAGACTACTATAGATTGGGCTACTTAACCTTTTGGCTAGCTGAATTTGTTTTTTAATTGGCATCACACAAAGATCTTATTTGACTGGTGAAAGGTCTCAATCTTCTTGATTTTTGAGATTTAATATTGGATCTTAAAATAACTAATGTATCAGGGCTAATCCTATGATTAGTTGTCTCATAGATCCTCCAAGGATTCTAGCATTTTCTCTATTTGATACACACACTTGAGTGTACTCCTTGTTAGCCTTATGCGCCAACTCCACTGGTGAATCATACTCTGAGGACTATGAGGGCTCTTCATAGACTTTAGACTCTTCAAGAGTTGCAATCATATTCTCAAAACCCAGGAAGATCAGACTCGCCCACGAGTTAATCATACAATCGCATCTTCCAAACCCATGGTGGATCAGACTCGGCCATCTACTACGTGTTTTCAAACTCAAGAGGATCAAAATTGACCATCTACTATGTATTTTCAAAACCTAGGAGGATCACATGTGGTCGTGGATGACTAATTGACAAAATGGAATAGTTACTTCAGTCTATATGGGATTTCTACAGACAAAAAACTAAAACTTGTGGTTTTGTATTACCATATTAAGTCTATGTCATGATGACATTATCTACAATCTAAATCCTCTATGTGGAAAGAACTCATGGAAACATTCAAAAAGTCATTTGTGGTTGCAAATTATTCAGATTACTAATATAAATTTATCAACTGTAAAATGGGGACAAAGAGTCTAAGCTCTTATTTTCAAAAATATATGGATTTATAGAATAAGGTTCCATCATTCAATTCTAAATAGGCTCTCTGGTACCTCATCCTAGATTTTCCAATGGATTATTAGAAACAAATATAGGTGAAATGTGCTTCAATCTTTTGATAATATTTATGCAAATCATGAAAGCCAATGATTCCCCAATGGTGGCATCCTAGAAGAAATTTAAAACTACTTCATTGACATCTAGACCAAAGAAAAGAAAGAGATGAGTTCATGAGAAAACTCAAATCAAATATTTTGTTGAGCTGAATCAAATGGCCAAAATTGAATCTTTATTTAATTTTCAATAAGCATGGACATGTTATGAGACTATGTAGAATGAAAGCATCTCAAGTGATTGAGATGTTTAATTAAATCTAAAACTGGAAATTGACCTAATTGATTATGAATGGAATGTTTCTTTAGTAGAATTGATTTCATTTGATAGGCATAATGAATTAGTATCCTAGTGGGCAATGGTTCAACTCATAATTTTATTAATTCTCATCTTGTGTAGAAACTCAATCTAGAAAAATTAAAGCCACAGCAATCATAGATATAAGTTATATCCAGCTTTAGAAGCATAGTTGGAGATTTGAGAAGTCAAAGTACCAAAGCTCTTAGTTTTGATTTAAGACTATAAAAACTAGTTGATTTTCATGTTTTAGATTCAGCATGCATAGACGTACTTCTAGGTGGTGAATGGTTATTTAACAAATGTTTTGATGTTGATTTTGAGAAGCATGTGCTCTCATTTAGAGAGGGAGATAGAGTAGTTACATTTTTGAAATGCTTACACTCTTGCAAGGAGTAACATAATGCACAAATAGAAGGATAAATATAAACCCACTAGAGCATGAACATGCATGAGATATAGATTTTGGTTCTTCTTAGATTTTAGACATGTAATTTGTTGAGTCCTTATGGTAAAACTACTTACCTCACTAGTTTTCCATAGATAAAGTAATGGATAATGTGAAATCACAATAGAAAAAATAGATGTTTTCTCAAACCACGTGTTGGATTTATTACTTGTCTCCCTAAATCCCATATTTAATCTAGATTAATTCATGTTGCTGCTATTTACTCGCATTGTTACACAGTCTACTAAAATACAAGGGAATCACAAACAAATATCTACGCAACAGTCAAATTGTCAAGTCAAACTACCGAGGGAGTCTCGACAATCGAACTATCATAGACAAATTGTCGACTGTTTTGACTCTAACTCGAATCGACAATTGTCACTGTTTCAACTCCAATTCAAATTGACAAACCGTTTCAACTCCAGCTCAAATCAACAAAATTGTCGATTGTTTCAACTAGCATGATACCACTCTAAATTAAGCTAGTTACTTATCTAAACTAGCATCTGCATTGTGCAATTAATTTGATAATGACTATAGCTATGATCGCTCCTTGTAAGGAACACGTAAAGAGCCTACAAATAACTTGTAAGGAACTCATAAAAGGCCCATAAGTAACATACTAGAAGCTCATAAGGCTTTCTCTTACAAGGCATTCCATTGTGTGATTAGTTCTTTCTATCTAACCATCAGGATTTGGATAATTGGTTGATGAACTTATGCTCAAGGAAGTTTCTAATGTATTAAATACTACTATCAACCATCTTGTGAGCATCGGGTCACGATCATTCACAATACTTGAAGGCAATCCATATAATATAAATAGACATAAATATTTGAGCTAATTTAGATGCTTTCACTGTAGTTTTTATCATAATGAACATAGCTAATTTTGTTAACTAGTCAACTATGATCCAAATAGCATCATTTTCTTTATTCATATGTGGTAAACCAACTATAACATCCATTGATATACTATCCCACCACTTAGTAGGGATGCAATAAATCTCCGACCTTTAAGTGTTCAAATTATTATGTTGGCACTCGTCACAATGTAACACATAAGATTCTATAAAATGTTTTAATTTTGGCCAATAGAAGTCCCTTTGTATCAAATATAACATATGATGTATACTTGATGTCATAGGTTCTAACTCGTCATGGTCAAAAATTTATTGAATTTTTTTTTTATCTCACTTAAAAGAGACAACCATCGTTTGATCATAGACACATCTGTATGGCATCTTCCAATGAGTTCAATTGATACCCTCATCATCTAAGGACTTCAAAGGAAGTGTGTGGAGTACTATAAGAGTTTGTCCACATAATTTATTATGTTGACAAAAGACCTTCAAGCCAACCAAGCAGTAGCTCTTATTGTCATCCGTGATGATACGAAAGTGGCAATACTTTGTGTCATGATCCAAGAAGATGAGCAATCATGGAGCTTCATATCCTCAAGAGATTGTTCAACAGTATTCTAGAGTTTTTCACTATTATGAATGGTAATCTCTCTCTTATAATTCATTATCTCATTAGACTAGTTTTTTATTATTTTTCTGTACCATTCATATATTTTTCATGTATATTAATTCACTTTGGAGGATATTGTCGTCTAATTCATTCTTGTGGACTGGTGTGTTAGACACAATGTAAGTGTTTACAAGAAGAGTCTAAGTTGAACTGCAGGTGATAGGCGTGATAGTGAGTAGTTATACAGACATGAGTGAGCAATTATTGTTACTATACAATGGCATGTTTGAATGGTGACATGTATATTCTATTTTAGATTTGGTAGAGAAAGAGCTCCATTTTGAGTGATACCATTTGATAGTTGTCACCATTCAACAATCAATATTTAAATAGTGTCAATACTTCTACAATGCCAATAGTGGACAGTCGACAGTGTCGACTACCCATAGTCGATAGTGGCGATCATGTTAATTCGATATTGTTCATTGGTTGATAGCTTGACTTTGAACTCGAATGTGGAGTCTTGGACTGCTCTGCTTTGAATATTTGTGTATTTTTGCAAATTGTTCAAATATGTGTGTAAAATTATAGACTATCACTAATAACAATTCAGTTCTATAGGCTGTTGTAGAGAGTGAGCATTTACAATGTACAAGAGCACTCAAAAGATAGAGTTAGGTGAGTAGGAGTAACATTAAACTCCAACACTCCTCCTTAAGCTTACTATTAGGAATTTGAATAAAAAGTTAACATACTAACTAAGTTTAGACAATGATTATGTTAGAATATCAACCAACATATTATCAGCTTGATAGTAACTTAATTTGACATTCTTATTCTGAACCTTCTCTCTTAGAAAATGAAATTAAACTTCGATATGCTTAGTTCTAGAGTGAGTTCATGGATTCAGAGAAAGAGTTATTAGCGCTGATTGTCGCAATGGAGTATTGTTGGTCTAATCTACTAAAATTTCAGATCCTGGAGTAATCTTGTAAGCCAAATAATTTCCTTGACTGTAGAGATGGCTGCAACATATTTGCACTTGGTAGAGGACAAAGAAATGCATTTCTACTTTCAACTGTTCCATGAAATGGGTCTTCTTGCAAGAAAGCATAGGTAGCCATAGGATTTTTTGGTATCCACGTCTCCAGCCCAATCTGGGTCAGAATAGGCTTTCAAGATTAATGCATCCTTTGAATTTCCATCGTAACACAAAGCATAGTGCTTAATGGCTTGTATGTACCTCAATGGTATTCATAAAGCTTTCCAATGTGGTAGGCCTAGATTCATCCAAATAGATAATTTGAACCTACTTTGATACCTCCTTGTTGGAGACACAGCGAATGTGATTGAACTTCTCTCCCAAAAAAAGAAAAAACAACGAACTTATAAGGATCGAGTCAAACAATCAATATTTAGACAAGTGCTTAGAATATTTTTTTAACTTAGTAGAATGCATGGGTAGGTGTCGGGGACAACCATGAAGAGTGTGGATTATTAGCCATTTGTGACAATCATGCAAAATTTGACAGATATGTTAATCAATAGAGCAATAGTAATCCATCATTGTTCCAGCAATTTAGTTTGTGTAAGGTGATTGCATATTCAAACTGATTCCTACTTGCAGATTCATTGTTTTTGTAGATTTTATCGTTTTGTATGACTGATAGCATTGCTCGATTTTTTCTCTAATCATTTCATTTAGTTCAACGCTTCCACAAAGTTAAAATTTAATTCACTATAATTTTGTGCATGGCTATGGAATCGATTGCATAGATTTAGCGACTTTGAAGCTGTGATCAAGTAAGGTAGACCTGATCTGCCTGAATTCGATAAACGTAATTTGTATGCACCGAGAAATCTCAGCCTCTGAGCTATCCAATTTCTAGCATTAGAAACTTCCATGGAGTTTCCCTCTAAAATGTATATTTTTGGAGTCTTGTTGCTCTTTGAAGAAGGTTGTCTTTGTCGATTAATATCCTCTAACTAATGAAATTTGACGTTAATTTTAGCTAGTAGGATGATAAAATTAAGATAAATTCAGCTAGATCAATATGGTAAATATATACCGATTGTAATTAGAAAATATATGCCCACATGCTAGCAAGGACCCGACTCAAGTAAGATAAACCATCACACCACATGAATACCAATTAAATTAAACACACATGGCACAATTTGCTACTCACAATTAAGTTTTGAATTTGCAAGGTGCAAATACGTTCAAAAGCCTCCCCCCCTTTTTGCCTTTCAATTTGGCTAGCATATTGGATTGAATGTATAAGATATGACATACTTTGTTTGGAAAAGAGAGTACCCCCGTTAAAGTCCAAACGTGATCATGACCACATTGAAGGCACAATGTGATAGATGGTAGTAGCATGAGTAGATCATGATTTGGGACTAGGGCCAATGCTTGTGAACTGTCTTCACCCTAGAATCCTACATTTTTTGGAAGATGGTCATTTCTTTAGGATTGTTGACATCAAAATTCCACAACTCAAGGCTCTTTGACGCTTAGAATCTCTGAAATAATAGAATATGTCACTAAAATTGTCAAAAGTTAGCAAACAAACTGTCCACAAATCTACTCATATCCAGCTTTAGGATGAAAAAAATTCTCACAAGCCTTCTATGGGAAAAAAATTGCTCCAAGATTATTCTCTTATAATTTCAACATAGTATTACCTATAACCTTCATATCTCCTAGTAAGCATGTAGTAATTTTAAAGTGACAATATCAAAACTTTCTACCATTTTAGATTATTTAATTGAGATCAATGAATCTTACATATTGTCTACCTTAATTGAATTACCTTATTGAGTCAATGAATCTTACATTACTAGAAGACTTAATATTTTGTTTTCTCTAGATATTTTGATGAGCATTGATTTTCCTACATAATAATCAATGTCAAATTTTTAAAAGTCAACCTCCTTCAAAATTTTCTTGAAATTGGTTTTTATATATCAATGTATTTTCTATGCTCAAATAATGCAACTCTCAATCTTAGCCCTTTGTATGCCACAAGTTAAGAATCTCTCATATTGATGTTGGCTACCAGCTGCAATAACAAACATACAACAACTGACAATGGAAAAGCTTTGGCTAAGATGTCATTAAATTTGAATTTGCTCTCTAAAGCAATATGCTCCGACAATTCTATTATGTGATAATCAAAGTGTCATTGCCTTATCGGCCAACTCTAGATTTCATTCATGACAACAGATGTATTCACCAAGGCATTGAGAGTTGATGCACACAACATATTTTGTGCATCACTTAGTCTGAAGATCAAGGCATTCATTAATCCAGATTAGGCAGTGTTCAATTTATTCATTCTCTCCCTAAATCCCATTGTTAATCTAGATTCATTCATGTTGCGGCATATTTACACACATTCTACAAAAATACACAAGAATCGAAGACAGTATCTATGCAACAATCATAATATCAAGGAAGATCCAACTATCAAAGAAGTATTGAGTCTATTAACTGACAAATGCTCGAACATTTGATTCGAACAACTATCAAATCGAACATTCAAACCCTTATCACACTCAACTCCATCCCATGTGACGTCGATTTGAATTGACAAATTGTCGACTATCTTGTTGACATGATGGTACTACTCTAAACAAAGTTAGTCACCTATATCAGCTAGTTACTGCATTGTGCAACTATTTTGACAATGACAGTAGCCACACTCATCACTTGTCCAAATAGTGATAGTCACGACTACCACTCACATGGAATAGCGACAACCTTGATCACCAAAAAGATCCACCTCAAAACGCAAAGCTCGACGTCTCTATGAATGTGTGTGTGTGTGTGTGTGTGTGTGTGTGTGTGTGTGTGTGTGTGTGTGTGTGTGTGTGTGTGTGTGTGTGTGTGTGTGTGTGTGTGATCATATTCTATAATGATCATATAATTTTTGATTATGATGTATCAAGCAAACAAGCATTCAAAATTGGATGATCATTGTAATTAATCAGCAGACACTATAGATGTTATCACATCAATTAGACTTAAATAGAGAGCCAAAATAAGTTATCAAATCATCATAACCATTACAAAACTAAGACCTAATTTTGAGTATGTTTTTTCTATTGCAATTGTCATGTGCTTGTCATTTTCCTAACTTGTATTCTTTATTTTTTGAATCAATCCATTGTCTTATTGTGTTCAAAATAATATATGTGTATGTATTCTGCTACTTTGTCTTATTGTTCTGTTAGATGCTGCTCTCTTATCATTTTTTATGTCTTATGTTCACTTCCACAACTAGCAAATATTAGAGTTTGTGTGTGTTGAATGTAGCCTGGATATCAACGAGAAGAAAAAAATATGAAGTGTTCGATGTTTCAAGAAGTTTGTAGCATTTGCTGAACGACACACCTCCAAGAAAGTGCAGACTATCAGGTCCGATAATGGAGGTGAATATACGAGCAAGGAGTTCTCAAGTTTCTTCCAAGAACGAGAAATCAAGCATCCGTTCATGCCTGCTTACACATGACAATACAATGGTGTAGCTGGAAAAAGAAATAGGACGAAGGAGCTAGATGCATGATGGCACAAGCACAGTTGTTGGGTCGATTTTGGGCTGAGCCAATTGCAGTAGCTGTACACCTGCATAACAGATCAACAACGACAACCCTTGAAGACAAGACACCATACAAATGTGGATGGGTGAAAAGCGTGATTACGTACGTGTGTTTGGATGTGCAGCATACACGCACATATAAAAAAAAAATAGCAAGTCAGTGCAAACAGTCATGGTTAGATATTCGAACGGCTCATAGATCTACCGACTCTACAATCCAATCTCAAAGAAAGTTATAACAAATAGAGACGTGAAGTTCGAGAATCAACATTTCCTGGAATGAAGGAGGCAAAATGCCATGAGATCTTCACACTACTACCAATTGAAGAGGGATATCGAGGCTAGACATCGAACCAGAATGTCGAGCCATAGACTTCGGAGCAGGAAGTTGAAGACAAACTTGTCAAAAAAATCGAAGAGAATACAAACCAACAACAACAAGTCAGACCAAGAAGGTTGACAAGAACGAGAAGCCCTCTAGACCGATACATCAACAATCTTCAATGGAGTGAAGATGTAGATGTAGAATACTACAGTTACATTGAAGAACCAATGACATATCAAGAATCTATCCAGAGTCCAGAGGGAGAATTTTGGAAACAAGCAATGTTAGAGGAGATCGAGTCGATGAGGCAGAATGGAGCATGGATACTAGAGCCACTACCCGAAGGAAAGAAAAAGGTCGACTACAAATGGGTATACAAAAAAAAACTGAAATTAGATGGGATTGTTGGATGATACAAAGCTCGACTTGTCGCTAAAGGCTACATGCAGAGGTATGGCATCAACTACTTCGATACATACTCATCGATGGTCAAGATGGCGAGCATCTGACTACTCCTCGCTTATGCAATGCAACTTGATATGGAGATACACCAGATTGATATAAAAATATCCTTTCTCCACAAAGACCTAGAGGAAGAAATTTTTATGAAATAGCCTGAAGGATACGAAGACTTGAACAATTGAGACTACGCTTGTCGGCTACATCGATGTATCTATGGTCTCAAGTAGGCTTCACGAGCTTGGTATAAGAAGCTCGATAATGTTCTAGGCTTCGTTCCTACACAACCAGACTGTAATGTCTATGTAAAAAGAGTAGAAAAACGGCTTGTGATTTTATCTATAATTGCAGATGACTCTTTGATGATAGGAAATTGTCTGATGTAGATAAATGAGACAAAGAGTTAGATTTTTGCAAATTATGAGATCACAGATCTAGGAGAAGCGACGAAATGTCTTGGGATGCAAATCAAAAGAGATCGAACAAGAGGAGTTTTGCACCTGAGTCAGTCAGAATACGCCGAAAAGGTGCTAAAGCAGTACAAAATGAACAACTGCAAAGAAAAGGCCACACCAATGATAGCCGGAGCCAGATTGTCGAAGCAAGACTATCCAAGCATAGAAGAGGAGAGACTAAAGATGGAGAATATGTCATATCAAAACCTGATTGATAGTCTAATGTACCTTACAATTTGTACCAAACTCGACTTGACATTCTCTGTCTACTCAATAAAACAATTCTCCTCCAATCCTGGCATGGCACATTGGCTGATGGAAAATTGAATATTGCAATATCTAAAAGGCACCCAATGCTAGGGTAGGAGGACAATCGTCCCATTTGATTGCCACTGACGCCAACAGAGTTAGATCTTTAGCAAACATTGCCGATTGTCGCACCGTTGGATCCGGAGAGTGGACATACTCTCTCTGATATGCTTGTAAGGCATGGTGGAAGTCCACTGAAATGTTCCAACTGTAAGGCTGATGGATGATTGGCCAA
Organism: Diphasiastrum complanatum; assembly: GCA_029204225.1. NCBI lineage: Eukaryota > Viridiplantae > Streptophyta > Lycopodiopsida > Lycopodiales > Lycopodiaceae > Diphasiastrum > Diphasiastrum complanatum. The sequence continues at coordinate 30,316,266 of CM055097.1, forward strand.
TTAGGCATATGGATGGTGATTTTGTCCATAGCCAATCCCAAATCTTTCCATTTATGTCTTCGCGGCATTGGCACGTAATAAGGATCTACTCGCAACTAGCGAGGGCTAGCGACGTAACTCCTAATTGATTCCGGAGTTTTCTCAAAAACCGTGATTCTCCATGTCGGCTGCTCTCCCAGTGCAAGTATTTTGTCCAAATATTTGTCGGCCTCGATCTCGGAGGTCTTAAATTTCAGAACCCATCCACCACGCGAGGACTCATGCGGATGTTGCTTTCACCTTGAATCCATGTGCAATCTTGTTCGGCCATCTGTAATTGCCCCTTTAGCAGCTGCACCTGTTGCTTGGCATCTTGCACTACCTTATCTACATGATCCTGTGCGGTTGTCAGGGCGTTTTGTAGGGAGCTGATGTAGGTTTCCAAGCAATCAGCTTGTTGCTGGGCCAATTTCTTTGTGCTTTCAACCTTATCTTCATGTTATTTGGCTATCTTTAACTCTCGATCCAGCTGGACAATTTTCTGGCTGATCAGAGTATTTTCGGATCCTAGATCAGAGATCCTCTGCTCCATTTCCTTCTTCTTATCCAGCATAGATTGGATCACTTGCCCAAGGCGTGAAACTAACCCTAGAGCATCACCAGAATTGACGGTCGTGGAGGTGGCAGCAGCAGGAGAACCGGATGGTACTGTCCTTGGTAGGCATGGAATAGGTGCCAAGGTCTCTTCTTCTTCAAAAGTATCCTTTCTTCAAACCCTTCAGGAACCGTGGCGTCGAACAACTTTGGTGACTTTACAGCTGTGTCGACCCGAAGTGTGGCTGGGCTACCTTGTGTGTGTGGTTGACGACTGGCATCTTCGACACCAACAGTAGATTCATGGATATGCCCAAATTCTCTTCCAGGGGATTGGGGTTCAAAGGGCGCTGGGCTCTGGGGCATTTCAAAGATTTTGGTGGCCCCAAGGGGGTCGGAATTTTCGAACAAATCCATGAAGAACTGTGTGTTGGGTGAGGTTGCTTCGGTGTGCGGGGGGTGAGGCGGCCTGGGCAGCTACGATGGGAATGGTAGGCCCAATGGCAATGGCGTATTTTGAGGCATCCGTATGAACATGAAACTCTAATGTCCAATCTGGAGAGCACAGTATTGGTGCTGAAGTTAATATTTTTTTTAACTTTTCAAAGGCTTCTAACGCCTCTACTGTCCAAATAGGAACAATAGTTAATTTGTATATAGGTCGTGCTAATACGCAAAGAAGATAATAGAAATTCGATAGTTCGCATGACCCATAAACACATAAACTCCTCGAATTGTTGCTGGCGGTGGCAATTCCACATTAACTTTGATCTTAGAATAATCAGTGGCAATACCATGTCTTGATATCACATGTCCAAGCACAACTCCGTGCGAAACCCATATCTAGCATTTTCTGAATTTAGAGAAATTTGATATTTGCGACATCTTTCAAATACTTTCTCCAATCGATCTAGGTGGTCTGTATCTGTACTATGAACTCCCAAGTTGTCCAAGTAAATTTCAAGGAATTTCTGGAGATAATCTAAAGTTTGTTGATAGCAATATTGTCATTCTTCTAATTTATGTTGATGACATTATTCTTTGTGGAAGTTGTATCAAGCTAGTTGATGAAACTAAACTAGCACTTGGATGTGAGTTTAAAATGCAAGATCTAGGAGAGATGCATTACATCCTAGGCTTAGAAAGTGATTTTTATGAAAATCATGTCTTTATATGCCAATCTAGATATGCTCACTCTATGTTGAAAAAATTCCATATGGAAAATTTTAAGAGCATAGATACTCCAATGGAGCAAATTGTAAAAGATCCTAATAAAGTTGATGAAAGATCCTTTGAGGACATCACACTTTTTAGGAATCTTGTAGGCTCCTTGATTTGGCTCACCATTACTAGGCTGTGTGCACAAATTGAGTCAATTTATGCAAGATCCTAAGATCCATCATTGGAAGATGGACAAGAGGATTCTAAGATATGTATCTTCATCTTGTGATTATGGTCTACTTTATAAAAGTGAAGATTTGTCCATTGTTGGCTACTCGGATTCGGACTTTGCAAGTGACAAGATGGATCGAAAGTCTATTAGTGCATACACTATCTTTCTTGGAGGCAATCTAATATCTTGGCTTTCCAAAAAGCAAGATACTATATATCTCTCTTCATGTGAGGCCGAGTACAAAGCACTCACTACAACTACCAAAGAGGTGCTTTGGATCAAGAGGTTATTAATGGAGCTAAAGTGCATAAAGGAAGATGATCTACCAATGATCAAGTGTGATAACATCTCGGCCCAAGCTCTTGCCAATAATCTCATATTTTATGCAAGAAACAAGCACATAGAAGTGGCACACCATTTTGTGAGAGAAAAGCTTATTGGAGGAGAAATCTATTTGGAGCATGTCAACTCGTCCTCTTGTATTGCCGATCTACTCACCAAGCCTTTGAGCAAAAGTGCTTTCATCAAGCATAGATCTAATCTTGGAGTTATATCAAGATCAATGCTTAAATCTTCATAGATAATAATTTTTTAGGAGGAGTGTGAAGAATTGAAAAAGATTATCTATGTTAGATATAGGGGTCTTATGTTTTTTACATCAAGCATCTAGGTGTAGGATGTTGGTGGGAACAAATTTGGCATAGATGACAAATTATGCATTTCCACTTGTAATGCCACTATTGAGCCAAAATAGAGTAAGAGGCTAAACTTGTGCCAATTAGAGTGTAGACAAGTGTAATGCCTTTGTTTGATGAATTCTAAGAGGTCCAATAGGATTTAGAGGTGGAACCATGTGAGGTCCAATAGGAATTTGAGGTGTGCTTGAATATAGTCCAATAGAATTAAGAGATGCATGGATCGATGGTTCAATAGGATTAAGAGGTGACAAAGTGTGGTCCAATCATAGTTAAGCATAGTGGTAGCTCATGGATCTACTAGTATCATTGTACTCCTCGTTTTGGATCTAATTGATTTGGTGATTGTGTGGATTTTGAGTGTTATTGGATTTCTAGCTTTCTCTCTCTACCCGAGGAGAGCAGCTTGTTTTTACTTAGAATATTTTTTGAGTATCTCCCACACGTGTGAGTGAGAGTTGGAAGTGATTGAATGCATGTAGTAGTGTGTTTTTGCCATAGGATCTAAGAATGATCTTGAATCTCAATCTAGTCTTGATTTTGGTGTATCTACGCACCTTAGGAGTTCACAAGTACATATTGTGGAAAATCCACACGTGTGAAATCAACAATATGAGAAGCAAAAGCACCATCACAAGAGTTAGCATACTCTTTGGGATCAAGCTTGTAGATTCCACCATATCTAGACCCAAATGCAAGGATCTCATCATGCTTCTTGATTGTACATGTATCAACATTGAAATTCACATCTAGTCCACTATCAAACAATTGCCCAACACTAATAAGATTTTTTGTTAACTTAGGAACAAAAAGTACTTTAGACAGAGAAAGAACATTTGATGATGAAAGCTTTAAGGGAATGGTCCCTATGCCTTCAATAGCACACTCATGATCATTTGTTGTGTAGATGGACTTCTTGGCTCCTTCATAAGGTGTCATGGATGAAAAAGAATGCTTGGAGCTACACATATGTGAGGAAGCTCCACTGTCGATATACCACGAACCATCCTTCTTGAAAGGTGATGAAGAAAAACTCGAGACCATAAGAGTTGCATGAGCATCTTCCTTCTCTTCATTGGAAATGTTGGCTTGCTTGAATTGACTCTTCTTCTTGAAGCAATTGGTGGCATAATGCCCCTTCTTGCCACAAAGAAACACTTGATGTTTTTCTTCTTCTTCTTGGATGTGAAAGCTTGAGAGGACTCATCCTCTTCTCCTTTCTCCTTGGAAATAAGATTATTCTTGCTTGAAGAGGGTTGGTGTTGATTCTTACTTCTTGTCTTATGCTTGTCTTTGGTAAAGAGAGCTTTACCATCAATGTTGAGAGACAGTCTTTCCATTTTCAAGAGTTTATACTCTTGTCTTGATTCTTCAAAAATGAGCACACTTTGGAGTGCTTCCAAGAAGTATGGCAAAAGTTATGGTTCTCTGAATTTCACACGTGTGAAATACTCCAAAAATGTCAAATTGACTCAAATACAATCTATTTGTATGAAACAATTTGCCTAGAACCTATAAATTTTGTCTAAATCACATATAGATGAGATTGGTCAACTTCTGGATGATTTTTGTGATCATTCAAGCAATAAATGACATGTACTCGCAATTTGCCACAGGTCTAGGCACCCTACCTCTGACTCTTCAAAAGCTTATAACTTCTGATTGGCTTATCCAACTGTCATGATTCAAATTGCATCAGATTCTACACATTTCTGACTTTCTAGTGGGCTAATTTGCATAAATTTGGATCTTAGGTGAGAGAGAACCACCAAACTGAAGATGGGCGGATTTCACACGTGCCAGCACCTAAAATTCCATACAGTACTTGATCTGGACCATTCAAAGTGGTTTGAAGCTCTAAATCACCAGAAAACTGCAAACTAGCTAGAAAGTAGAATCTAGACAATTCCTAGCCTGAAATATGATCAAATTTGCAAACTTTTTGATTAGATTTGCTTCTAAATCTTAGGTAGGCTCTGATACCATGTTGAATTCACACATGTGGGATGCCCTACACATGTACTTTTGATCTCCTAAGCCCAATAATACCATAAAGATCAGACTAGCATTGATTGACAATAGGAAAGCTGATCATACAAGAAATATTATTGTGTTACAAGCAAGATCTGTTAACAAAACATGAAACTAAGCAAAATAAATGCCTCAACTCGGCTAGAGAGAGAATACGAAAGTACAAAACTCGAGTAGAGAGAGAGGGCACAAAGAGCTTGTCTCTAAATTTGCATTACACACAAATTTCATCATTTTCTCAATGAGAGTACATCACATATATATAGATCCATGGACTCTCCTCCTACTTTGAGTTGAATTGGAGTTATGAATCCACCTCTCAAGCTATCTAGACTTATTCAAGCCACCTCACTATGTCTAATTGTGCCACCTAGTCTTTTCATGCATTAAATGTGGCATGCAAAGTACAAATGGCAATTCCTATGGTAGCTCGAGTTTCTACTTCTACTACCTTGAATATTTTATTCTAAGATGAGTCTTTACTAAGCCAAAAAAGCTTAATTCATCTTTGGCATTTTTAGGACCCCTACTCACAACATTAGATAGATTTTTCCAATATTTTGACACTTGTGTAGCAGGCCACATAGTCATGTCATAGATCTACTATCTCTCAATCTTGTCGCAGGCTGCCAAATGGAAAGTCACGTAGGTCTACCATCGTGGCAAGTCCTGCAAGCTTAGGGTTTGCCATATGGCAAACCATGTAGGTCTAACATAGGCTTGTGTGGCAAGCCAACCAGGCTTTGCCACATAGGCTTGAGTGCACCTAGAGAGAGAAAGAGGTGGGGCTCAAAAGCTGCTACATGGCAAGCCACGTAGGCCTACCATAGGCTAGTGTAGCAGGCCACATAGGCCTGCTATCTACCAAGCCTATCATAGGCTACCACATGGCAAGTCATCTACGCCTTCCACGGGGCCAACCATGCAGGCTTGAGTTTAGCCACATGGCAAGCCACGTAGGCCTATCATAGGCTGGCAAGCCAACTAGGCCTATGTGGTCTGCTATCTGCCAATTTTGTCACACATTGCCACGTGGCAAACCACGTAGGTCTGCCACATGGAAAATCATGCAAGCTTGAGGTTTGCCATGTGGCAAGCCATGTAGGCCTGCCATAGGCTTGTATGGCAAGCCAGTCGGGCTTTGCCACGTAGGCTTGAGTGGACCTAGAGAGAGACATATATAGGTGGGCTCAAAAGTTGCCATGTGGCAAGCCACACAAGCCTACCATAGGCTTGTATGGCAGGCCACGTAGGCATGGCATGGGTTTGATGGCAGGCCTACATGGCAAACAACGGAGTTCTAACATGGGCTTGCGTGGCAAGCCAACCAAACTCTACCATGTAGGCTTGAGTGGACCTAAAGAGAGAGAGAGATGGGGCTCGCAAGATGCCATGTGGCAAGCCATGTAGGCATGTCATGAGACAACCATGCAGACTTGTCACTTGCCATGTGGTAACCAATGTAGGCCTATATAGGCTTGTGTGGTAGGTCATATACGCATGACATAGGCTTGTGTCTGCCATGCAGGCATGTTGCAGTCTGCCACATAGGCTTGTGTGGCAAGCCAACTAAGCTATGCCACGTAGGTCTGCCATGTAGGCTTGAGTGGAACTACGGAGAGAGGGAGAGGGAGAGAGAGAGAGAGAGAGAGAGAGAGAGAGAGAGAGAGAGAGAGAGAGAGAGAGAGAGAGAGAGAGAGAGAGAGAGAGAGAGAGAGAGAGAGAGAGAGAGAGAGAGAGGCCCACCAGGCCTATGTTTTGAAGCCTTTACAACCGATTTTTCCTCATAAAAATGTATTTTTATTTCAGCCTTTCTCGTGGAAAGTCTGATAATTTAAAAAATCCTTAGACTCGCCCTTCAAATTTAATGAGATCCTTGATAATGAAAGTCCCTTTTGTTTAACACCTTTCACCATGAAAGTGTGTATCTGCACTTCAAAACACTTTGTGTGTAGGTAAAGGGTAATTTGAATTTGGAGTGGGCCCCGTAGATGAATGAATGGGGAGGAGGGCCATGCATCCTTTTCCCCATACATGCATCCTCCTCCCCAAGTTTTTTAGCTCAAGAAATGTGTATGCATGGGTGAGGGGAGGAGGATGCATGGGTCCCCTCACCCATGCATAAAAGTGGAACAAATTTTAAATATATATATACTAGTAAAGAGTGCCCGTCGTTGACGGACAATGGAGGCCGATCTAGGTGGCGGCCGATGATTTGGAAATTCAGTATGTCATTGATGGACGATGTTTTTTTCGATCTAGGTGGCGGTGGTCCCTATGCAGCCTAAATGCGGTCCTTATGTGGCGGTCCTTATACGGCCTAAATGCAGTCCCTATGCCTTCGTTCAAACTGTATGTAGCCGTAGGCGAGACCCTTGCAGTGCGGTTTGCGGTTCGTTCACTTTGTTTAGACCATAAGCAATACTTTACAGTGCGGTTGAGGTTCGTTCACTTCGTTCAGAGCATAGGCAAGACTTTGCGATTGTGCTTCGTATGTGACCGCAATCTTTGACTTTGCGATCCTTTGCGATGAAATGCGGTCAAAATGGGATCCTTTGTAGTATGAGAGAGAGAGAGAGAGAGAGAGAGAGAGAGAGAGAGAGAGAGAGAGAGAGAGAGAGAGAGAGAGAGAGAGAGAGAGAGAGAGAGAGAGAGAGAGAGAGAGAGAGAGAGAGAGAGAGAGAGAGAGAGAGAGAGAGAGAGAGCATCATTTCCTTCGTTCAGACTGTATGTAGCCGTAGGCGAGACCCTTGCATGCAGTTTAGAGTTTAGGGCAGAGCATTAACGCTGCATAGGGACCGTGAGAACTGTGAGTGAGAGCATTTACGCAGCATAGGAACTGTGAGAACTGAGAGAGAGAGAGAGAGAGAGAGAGAGAGAGAGAGAGAGAGAGAGAGAGAGAGAGAGAGAGAGAGAGAGAGAGAGAGAGAGAGAGAGAGAGAGAGAGAGAGAGAGAGAGAGAGAGAGAGAGAGAGAGAGAGAGAGAGAGAGAGAGAGAGAGAGAGAGAGAGAGAGAGAGAGAGAGAGAGAGAGAGAGAGAGAGAGAGAGAGAGAGAGAGAGAGAGAGAGAATAATCTAATTCTCTATGATCTTGAATGATTATTGGAGATTCGGCACTTTGACATCCCAAGTCTCCAACTCAAAAAATGTAAAACAAACGAAAGCGTACTTGGATGTCCATAACGCCTTGGAATCACCCCAAAACACAGATTCTTCAAAAGAAGAAGATCTTGATCTAGATAAATCTAAGGGGGGTGACGAATATGTAGAGTTAGATATCTAAGCAGGTTTACATACATATTTAAATAATGACGGTTATGCCTAGACCAAAAAGGAAAATATATAGTTATCACCTTAAGCGGTAGGAGTTGTTACCGTTCTTTTTTTAAAAATAATAGATACATATATTTTGAAAACTATCTTTGGACATTTCAGCATTGATTCGAGTATATGATATGTATGTGATGTTTGATGGCATTTTGTGAATCCTTCATCTATGTAGAGTGGTTGTGATACCCTTTTTGAACTTCTATAAAGTAAGTATCAGACATTGTCAAAGTTTTCAATTATTTTGTGATTAAATTCTATTTTGAAATTCTCTTGTCCAATTTCAAAAATGGATTTTGAGAAAGTCCAAAATTAATTGAGACAGTGTTATATATGTGTGTGTGTGTGTGTGTGTGTGTGTGTGTGTGTGTGTGTACTTGTCCCACCTCCCCAATTCAAAATTCAAATGCCTCTTTCCCCCTCTGCCTCCCTCTCTTTGTCTCTCTCCCTCTTTGTCTCTCCCTCCCTCCCTCTCCACGATCCATCTCTCATTTCCTCCGTCTCAAGTGCAACGCAGTGCTCATCACCAACTCCTTGATCAAGATCTTGTGCTCCTGCGCCATCACTGGGCTAGCCTGAAACCCTCTGCCCATGTTCCCGATGGGGATCTCTCTCTTCTTGGCAGATCTCTCTCTCTCTCTCTCTCTCTCTCTCTCTCTCTCTCTCTCTCTCTCTCTCTCTCTCTCTCTCTCTCTCTCTCTCTCTCTCTCTCTCTCTCTCTCTCTCTCTCTCTCTCTGTGGATCACGACTACTTAGCAGATCAGAACATCACCGCCATTTTAGATCAAAACCTAGACTACTCCGTCCTCAACAGCCTCTTGACACAGACTGGATTTGCCTCCGACATCAATAGCCGCAACAACCTCACCCTCCTCGCTATAGACAACGCAGCCCTTGCTCCAGTGGCTGCGCACTTGGGCAACGACCTCACGATCAACCATGTTGCAGACATTCTGCGCTATTGCAGTAGAGCCAGCACTCTGATGGCATGACCCTCAGTCCACAAACAGAGCAACAGGGCAACTCAGGTTTGTAAATCTTTGAGAATTCATGTGAAGTATATGGTAAATATACGGATGATGCAAAAGTCCAACTGTTTTCCATGACCATGGTGGATAAAGCACGAGAGTGGTTTTTTTTAACCTCAATCGTGATGATAGTCAAGATTGGTTAGAGTTGGAAGAGTCCTTTATTAAATGATTCCAACCTTTTAGACTCATTGAGAGTCCATTCGTAGGGCTTAGTAGCATAAAAATAAAAAAAGATGAACGACTACATGACTATATCGCCAAGCGTCTCAGAAGTCAAGTCCAAGAACAGCCAAATGAAAAGATATTGATCATATGGTTTCTAGTTGGCCTCCCAAGATGTATACAGAAAGAGGTTAAACCTAGTGAAGAGTATCATACTCTTAAATCAGTTATGTCAGATGCCATTAGAGACCAAACATGCCGATCCAACAAAACCGACCTCATGTACATGCCAACTTGGTACATAACTCCTCTTATGACACCTCGGCCTATGAATCTACTTATGATGAAGGTGCTAATAACACCTATATAGATGAGACATCTACCTCCTATTTGAACGATCAATATTATCCAGAGGAACAACCTAGTCAAAACAACCCAGAAGGTTATGCAATTTTTCCTTCAGCCCTTCAGAAGAGATGCTTCGTATGTGGAAAAATCACTCACTTTCAAAGTGAATGTATCCTAAGATATCAATACGTTGCTGAATGTGTTGATTGTATCAGAAAAAATTGCTATAAAGATTGCCCTAACCAAATCAAAAAGACTGTTCCAGCACATAGGGTATTCGAAGAACCGTTGCTTGCTGTCACACGAGCACAACAGAGGATCTTAGATCAAAACTATAAGGGAAGACTCCTCAAGATCCTGCTTACAAGACAAAAACAATGGAAAACACATATGGAGAAACCACCCAACCATGTAGAAGCAACCAATCAAACTCTAGAAGCTTCACCCCCAAGCCAAGGAATAGGAAGCATGAAAGTTGAGTGAGAGCCTGGAAATGAATCATAAGGTGAGGTAGTAGGACGAGTTTGGCTTTCTTATATAGAGCCTAGACCCACCTTGCATTTAGTTATGCAAGGTCCCAACTCCCCTATACATAGATTCATCTAGAATAGAGTCTCTATGCATGGATCCTCTATTCATAAAATTGTTATTGATAACCCTACAGTCCCAAATCTTGTACTAACTCCATTTAGTGTGTTCTGGGCCTCACAAGGATATTAGTTACTTTCGGGTCACGTCCATTATGACGTGGCATAACTAACAGCTTGTTTCACTGGAGTAACATGTATCCAAGACTAGGAGTATACTGAATTTTATGTACCAGTCATGGACATAACATTCTTCTCCCCTTAATCTGGTTTAGTTCTCAAAACAGGAAAAAACTTTAGATTATCGTCTAGAATCAAATCTAGATACCCAAAGTCCTGCTGAATATCCATTTAGTTATTATTCTCGAATTCAGTAGCGTTTGAAGGTAGGTGAGAAAATCCATCTATGCCTTTTGGGCCTTGGGAACACCCTAACTAGTTGGTTCCATCGTTCAAACATGCCCAACCAGCAAGCCTCACATGAGCCAAAGGTGTGCCTCAAGACACTAATATATATATATAAACTAATCCCTACAAGTATAAGCCACTTAACAACCACTTTTATCTCATAACAATCAATCATCATACCTTAAGATATCATGACATGTCCTAGATATAGCAGTTCTTTCTTAGGAAACTCACATTTAACTTCTTAGCACAAACTCTCTTAGGTTCAATAATCCTTGAGAGCAGCCTTAAGATGTTCAACATGTTCTTCTAGTGTTTTACCATAATGAGGATACCATTCAAAAACACTACCACATATTTTGCTAAACATGGACAAAATGGACCACTCATCAGCTGCCAAAAAGTAGTAGGAGCATTAGTCAGACCAAAACGTAAGATTGAAAACTTGTTGTGCCTATATGGAGTTTTGAAACCCATATTAGTTACAGCTTATAATCTAATCTCAAGACAATCCTATATTATGGATATTTATTTTTAGTGCTCATCTTATTGAGATCACTCTAACTCTCACACATGTATTTGGCTGTCCAAATCAATAATTAAAAGAACATATGGATCCTCATGAAAATTCAAAAGGTCTAATGTATCCCACCTTAAGTATTGTTCTATTTTGCCTTGTCATAATCCATCTTTGTCTTTTTCGACCAAACTAATATGGTTGTCTAAAAACATTCAGACTTCATGCTAATAACTCTATCTCATGATCAATTGCTCTTTCAGGTGGCAAACCATATGGTGGTTTTCTAGGAGATACTCTCTTTAAATTATTCATTCAAAATTTATACAATCTTTTAATCATGGTTTTCAATTTTCTATCCACAATTTTCAACAATTAGAATATTCTCAATATATACTATAGGCAACATTAAAACCATCTAATTGTCCATCTTAGAACAAGATAATACAATTCATAGTCATAGTTCAAAATATTCTCCTTAATTTCAATTACAGAAACAACATGATATGGAGAAATTTATGTATCATTCTCAAAAGAAACTAACTTATCACCATTATAATATTAAAAAAAATGGTTTTCATAATCAATATATAATGTATTTGACTAATCATAAAGCCACTTCCGACCTAAAATAATACCAATTATGCCATGATCCATAACATGAATGCTAATAAACTCCAAATGATCTTGCAGTTAAAGACCTAGATAAAAAATCCTTTGACCCAAAAACTCATTATCTAATCCTATAGCTAGCTGAACCACATATCTGCAATCACTTGCTTTGTGATTACTTGTAACTCTTGCATCAAACAAAAATTACGAGAATAGTGAGTTGATCCACTTTGCCATTATTCTTTGTAATGTTTTACCTTTCAAATGAAGTAGACAACTAGGTCCAAAAACAATTTTGCCAAAATGGCATTAACACAATTACAATCTTTTACTAAATCAGCTTCCATTGCAGAGATCTTACTTCACTCATAAGCCCCGTAAGGTGTGTCTTATAAGTGGAACTTTTTCTCTTTAGATAGTAATCTTTTCCATATGCTTAGAATATCTACAAAGAAACCAATGATTTTTGTTCTTCTCATGTGCCAATGATTGTTTCTTAAGTCTCTTAGTTTTGATATTTTGAAAGCATCACAAGAGATCCATCGTAAATGTTTTCACGCTATTTTATTTTTGTATACTTCAAGGTATTGTGCTTTTGGCATTTCCTTGAAGCCACCATGGTAGAATTATACACTTTTGCAAGATGAATTGCATTCTTAAGTAATGTAATCACATCATCAGAAGTCATATTTGTAGTGTAGTTAGGCCTAGAATAAATTACAATTAAGAAATAGTAGTGTCCACAATAGGTACTTAGATAATAGATCCATATAACCTTGGATGCCACTATCTACACTCCAATGTCCTATTGAACAACATTTGTCAAATACGCATCAATCAGAATAAGATATTTTTTTAAGTTTATTTAGAAAGAGTCCCAACTAATAAGCTTATGTGTCACATCATCACCAACAAGCTTTGCTCTTGATTTTTTAATCTATTGTTGCAATCTTACATGAATCAACGGTCCATATTAAGTTGGGGACTACTATGATTTAGGGCATAATAATGAAACCTCACTTTTTTCTACAAATTTAATTGGATGTAATTCTCAGCCCTCAAAATAGAAAGTGCTCATGGATAAAATCTTGAAAATACGTAAGTCTCATGAATAAAATTTCGAAAATACATAACTTTCATGGATGGAATTTTAAAAAGTCATAAGCTCTAGAGATGAAATCTTAAATTTACCTAGCCCTCAAGGTTGGGATCAATAACGAAATCTTGAAAATTATGTTCATATTTTTTTTTTCAAATTTTCGTGACATGTTATATATTGTAATGGGTGTTTGTTGACCCATGGTAAGGATATAATGACTCGTCTTCTAGTCTTGTCTCATTAGTGGCTTGACTTCTTTGGTCTCAAGTTCGAGCCTTCCCTTGGAAACCAAGAAGCATTAGTGGCTTGACAAGAAGATTTGCCATGGTATCCTCAAAATGGGCCTTCAAACAACCATTAGCTAGTCCCTTATCACTCATAGTAGTGGAAATTGCAATGCTTGTGCTCGTTTTTCATGGTAGTCGATTGTTTTCCTCCAGCGGATTTTTTTCTTTTAGACCTTCAACTTGCATTGATTCCTATAAGAAAACTTTACTCTGAAAATTGAAATCTTGGTCAATTTCTCGTTGCTTGTGGAGTGATGGGTAAAATTTGAAATCATTCGGCGACTTGGACTTTGCCCATAAAATTTGAAATCAATCGAGTGAGTGCTTGATGGACGTTGTCAATAAAATTAAAAGCATTTGGATAGTTGATTTCTCGCGCCTTGTGGAATTGGTCTACAAAATTTAAAATCACTGGGCTACTTCATGAGCCTTGTTGATAAAATCTGAAATCAACCATGGACTTTGTCGATAAATTTTGAAATATGACCTTGTCGATAAAATTTGAAATCAACCATGGAGCTCGTAGATAAAATTTGAAATTCGAAATCAACCACGGACTTTGGTAGATAAAATTTGAAATGAGTTGGTTGCTTAATGGACTGTGGGTACTTGTGAGCATTGGATGGATGCACGTGGAAACGCCACGTATCTTCACATTATTTGACAAGGTGTTGTGCTGGGTGGAACATGCCTGTACCTTTCTCAATAATTAAGTGCAGGCAGGCGATAATTTTTATTTTTATTTTTAGGTTCCAAATTACGATCCAAAGCTCATTAAAATGAAGTGGCTGGGCCTTAAAAATTCGAATCCCCCTTCTGATGATCATGTCCATAGCCTGCTATTGTTTCCCTTCGAGTGTTTAATTTGCTGATCCACGCTCACAATGCAAACAATATAATTGCAGTTCGACGATCACGAAGATTAAGCACGATTTGGAAGTTGATCTGATGAATCTGGGGATCACATGTCAGGAAATGTTGTCCAACAGATGACTTCTGGATCTGATCCAAGGAGTATCTTTTTCCTGCAATCCTAGGAGATACCTGCCTGAATATTCTGTTTGTTTTGTAGGTGCTCATTATTTGCTATTTCTTTCTGCCGTCCATAGCTCGTTGTTGATTTACTGGTTTGAGTGAAGTGGATCCAGTGCTCTGCTCCACAGCAACCCGCTGAATTATTGGATGGTTTGATTTGCAGGTCTGAAAAATGCACGGTGCAACAAAAATAGCGTTGGCAGCCACTGTAGGAAACCTTCTTCAAGGATGGGACAACGGTGCCATAGCTGGTTAGGAACTATATCTTTGACTCTGGGAAATTAAGTTTCGTTGCTGCTCCTGTGTTTTGCTGCTTCAATCTTGTTCTGATTGCTGGTTCATGAGTTTAGAATGCTGAGCTCAGGGGAACTCCATAAGTTAAAGATTGTTGTCTTCTTTTGTCATGTTGGATACGTTCCTAGACATAACGTTTTATGCTAACTAAATAGGTAGATGATGATATAAAATCTAATCACAGAGAGTAGAACAAAGTGTCTTCATTAACCTAAGATGAGAGGAGGGGATTTAAATTGTCTTGGTCACATATGCTCTCAACGAAAGCTAGGTTCCATCATTTGATGCCAGAAGTCAGTGCTGTGCAGCACATCTATGTTGCTTAGAAGAGCGCTTTTCTTTAAAATGCTCCTTGATATGGCTCTCTCTCTCTCTCTCTCTCATCATTTCTACGGGGGCCGTGGCTGCCATGCCTCCCATCGATGCTGCAGGAGCATTGACGCCACATGACCACGCTCTCTCTCTCTCTCTATCTCTCTCACATCCAAAGGAAAGTCATGTGGCGTCAATGCTCCTGCAGCAACGACGAGGGGCATGGCAGCCACGGCCCCGATAGATGCCGCAGGAAATCATGAGTGAGAGAGAGAGAGAGAGAGAGAGAGAGAGAGAGAGAGAGAGAGAGAGAGAGAGAGAGAATTGAATTTCTGCAATTGTGGAGACATAATAGAGCTTGCTTATTTGGTGGAAAAAGCTGAGGGCGTAGAATCTATCATATGCAGATCAGACTATCAGCTGAAAAACGAACATCATGCTTTTCCAAAAAATGAACTAATTTCTTATCCTTATCATCATCAAATCTTTTCAATGGAAGCAGCAGCATCAGTAAGTATGGCCTACGAGTTGAGTTTCGATGAGATATACTACAGCTTGACATTAACAGAAAGTTTTATCGCCTTTGTGCATAGGGTTAGGGTTTTCCCTCCTGTGCACTCTAACCGATGTCATCTCAGAGAACTTGCACAAAAATTGGCTTGAATCTCATTTTCCGTTTATAGTTCATTTGAGCACTAAATTTAATAGACACTCCTATTGTTGTTGGCACTTCTCTTGTTAGCTCCACTCATTGTATTTCCAATGATCATAATATTGATGTTCCTTTGATTATTTTCCTTTGGATGTCTTTTCTTCGACTGATTGAGTGGAATTCCAGACTTCCAGGAGAGGAACATGGGCCTTCACCAACAAGCCACTAATCACGTGATAACTATTAACTATTTTTTGTACGGTAGTTACTGTATCAAAAGCTGGATGTCACCTACACTTATAAGATTTTTACCAAGTTCTTGTGTTTAGTAGAGCTGGTTACTAGATACTCGTGACTCTAGGTCTAAACTCATATTTGCATATTGTCTAAGCCTTTGCAATGACATAGTTGCCAACCTTCGTATTGGGATTAGAACCATGCTCAGATTGTTCAGATGTCTTTTTCACCTTTTTCTTGGGAAATGTCAGGTAATAATTCTGGATGTATGTGAAGAATGCTTCTGAAAATGTTCGGATTATGCAATTCAAGCACAATTTTTTAGCATACCAAATGGCTTTGTTGATCATCAATGAAATATCAAAAATCCAGGTCAAGTGCTCCTATGCACGGAAGGACCTTGTAGCTGCCATCAAGTCAAGGCTACGAGCAACTACTGCTTTGTTTCAGCTTGTTCTATGCTATTTCTCACGTATGCAAAAGCATCTTACTAATAACAGTTACAATTTACCTACTAAGCAATGGCTGCCATTTTAAAGAAAGAGTTTTTAATGCAAGCATATCATCAGGGAAAATTTTCTTTTCATAGAACTTGGCTTCTGTTGTTGTATTCAAAGATGTGTCAATGGCTAAAACTTGCTGACTATCATTTTTCAAATCCTGAATGATATAATGGTGTATGCAGGGGCGTTACTGTACTTAAAGCCTGAATTTGGTCTGGAGAAAAATCCAACTTTAGAGGGTTTAATTGTTGCTGCTACTCTTGTCGGAGCATGGCTGAGTACTCTATGTTCTGGCCCTGGAGCTGATTGGATTGGTCGGCGTCTCATGCTCTGCCTTTCAGGAGCGATCTTTTCAGTCAGTGCATGCGCAATGCTCTGGTCTCCGAATGTTTATCTGCTCCTTGTTAGTCGTGTGCTTGTTGGGACTAGCATAGGGTTGGCGGTCACCATCATTCCCATCTATATAGCAGAGACATCACCATCAGAAATTCGGGGCCAGCTGGCAACTCTGCCCCAGCTTATGGGATCTGGAGGGCTATTTTTAGTTTATGTTATGGTGTTCATCCTTTCGCTGACAAGAAACCCAAATTGGAGGCTTATGCTTGGTGCTTTGCTTCTACCTTCACTAGTCTTTTTGGGCTTAGCTCTCTTCTACCTTCCGGAGTCACCAAGATGGCTTGTAAGTAAAGGTCGTATGTCAGAAGCAAAAAGGGTTCTTCAACAACTTCGTAACAAGACTGATGTAGCTGGTAAGCACTATCAAAATTGGATTTTTTAACTGTAAGGATGAAAATGTCATGTACATGGGAACGACAATTTTATGAAGGTGTAAATTAGTTTCTCAATTTCAAGATTCATACATCGCCAATCTATGGACGAGTTGCTGGTTTGGAAACATTTCATACCTTTATGTCTGGCATTTTGGTTCCTAACCTGTTTATGGATTCACGTCCCTAAGAAAAGCATATCTATGAATGTGCATTGCTATCTTTGAAGAGATCTGAATCCCATTACTGGATCCTCCTCTTATTTCTTTGAACACATTCCAGAATTTTGGCAACCAAGCTGGAAGCACCCTAAACGAATCAAGGCCTTCGAAATTTTGTGAGCGCTGTGTGATTTTTCAGGTCTTTTAGTATTTTGCTTTTTTAGCGTCCCTGACTGACTATGGTTATGCTAGGGTTGATTAAGAGTAATTGATATGAGGGTACAATGACGCAGTTGGTATTGCACCTATAGTTAAGGCATAATCTTAACAGAAAGGCCGTGATTCTAGTTCCAGGACTTTGATATAGGTCATAGAACCACTAGAATGGACGTGCAATGGGAGTTTTTAATACCAAAAGCACTCTTGGAAATATGGCTTGGACTGTAGTACCAGGGATGAGGGTCCTGGCCGGAATGGCCGTGTCCGCGTCCGGACCCGGATGCGTCCGACCCCCGGACGCGGGGGTCGGACGCGTCCAATTTTTTTTTTTTTTAAACTAAAAAACCCTAAAAAAAATTAAAAAAAATAAAAAACGGACGTGTCCGTACCGCCGTACGCACCCGTGGCCCGGATGCGTCCGACCCCCGGACGCGGGGGTTGGACGTGTCCAATTTTTTTTTTTTTAAACTAAAAAACCCTAAAAGAAATTGAAAAAAATAAAAAACGGACGTGTCCGTACCGCCGTACGCACCCGTGGCTTCATTTTTTTTTTTTAAAAAAAAAAAAAAAAAACCGGACGCGTCTGGGGTCGTGGACGTGCCCCTAACGCGTCCGCGTCCGGACGCGGACGTTGATGCGCGTCCGCCGTCCGGCGTCCACCGTCCGCTTCCTTAGGACTGTACCTATATAAGAGCAGGCTTGGACACCCCTTAACTTTCCTAAGCTGACATGTGGAGCATGCAACGAAGCCACTACTAGTTCATGCCATGTGGTAAACACCTTGACACATAGGCATACAATCAATGTTAAGGGTACCTTTTCGAAATGGGAGAATGTGTTTGAATAGGTGCGAGGTAATGCATGAAAGTTAGCAATTGATCCCTCATCAAGTTATCAAATTCATGTTATGCGATATTTTATAAACTAGCAATTTAGTAATCAACATGTTGACAATTGATGTCTCATTACATAAAATAGAATTTTCGCAATTTGGTTATGACTAAAGTTAAAACAAAAAGGTGGTTTTGACCTTTCTTCACTTTCTCCTTCTCTTATCTCCTCTCTTAACTTTTAAACTCCCTTTCTTTTTTGTTGTCGCAAACTAGCGCTTGGGGTCCTGGAAACTAGGCATGTAATGTAGAGTAGGAGCGTGACACATGTCACTCATTTATCAAACCAAGTTTTCAAATCATCATGTGAAAAGTATCTTTTAATTGGTCAACTCCTGCATTCTAAATTAGTCCTGTAGACTCTAAATGAGATGTGCCCTTGTGCCAATCACAAGCTTGTCACATTCAAACAATGATCTTTTTAGTATATCAATTATGGTCACCACAAGCTGATGCCTTACTGCCAACTAATATCTACAAGTAACATTCTACGATGGGACAGGGATTTAGAAGCATGTATAATTCCTTGCCCCCTCAAGGAACATTGTCCTCCATGGCAATTATGGGTAATGTGCATACAACCTGTGCTTGGTCTCTCAAATAGCATCATTGGGAGATCTTTTGTGCCATGAAACCAAGTACATGTGCAGCAAACGATTCCACAATCATCTGTACCTCCGGTTCAATACTCTAGTCTCTTTCTGCTCAGGGCATCACCTCCCCAAGCTCCTGCAAGAAAACATGACTTTTATTCAATCAATAAGTGATCTCCATCACATAAGACCCTCTCTAAACATGAAACATGAAAAACAAGATGAACTTTACAATCCTGAGGTAAAGCTAGCTTATAAGTTACTTTATTTATCCTTTCAACAAATTTTAGGGTCCATACAATCTTAGAGATAGTTTATGGCACTTCCTTGTCAATAGAGAAGTTGAGGTCTTTGGAATTTGAGAAAATGCCATGTCCCCTTCCTTGAACTCCCTCGATGTTTGTTTCTCATGTGCATAGGTTCTAACCCGATCTATTGCTTGTTTGACATTCACCTTAGCCAACTCAAGCATTCGATTCATGAGACACAAATTTAATAGCTCTAGGAATTGTCTAAATTATGCCTACTGTAGTAGTACTAGCTACCTGAAAGCATGTATCGATAGAAAAGATTTATTTCTGTGATACATTCTTTTATCATTATAAGTGAATTCTAATAATGGCAAATAATGCTCCTATTATGCTTGCTTACTACTAACAAAGCACCTAAGCATATCTTCTAGTGTTTGGTTGACTCTCTCAGTCTATTCGTTTTAGGATAATCCACACTGCTCATTCCACACGGTATCTCTAATGTATTAAACACTCATCCATTTTAGGGGAATTCTCAATTTTACCTCTAACTTATTAAACACAACAATGAAGGATGTACTTGGAAATCCTGAATTCTCATCAGCACAATGGATCTAGACAAGTCATGAAGTCTAAGAACATGATGGATAAACAAGTTAGCTATTGTGGGTGCATCCACCCTTCTTATGTGTAGGGACGAAATTAGCCATTTTTGTGGGTTTGATAATTGTAACTAAGTGTTATGTTGTTGCTACTTATGGGGTGAATGTTGTATAAAGTCTATGGAAATGCTCTCCCATCTACTCAAGCATAGGTACGACTTGCAAAGATCTAGGCACTCTAGTCCTTTTAGCTTCATTAGCCTCACAATCACATAATGAGAAGCATCTTTCTTAAGTTTAGGTGACCATCCACTCATAGGTCTTATCCATTCCGAGATGACTAGCACTGGGATTGTTGTGGCATGATTGCAGGATCCTTTTTCACAACTCATCATTTGTTGGAATTAGAGTCTTGTTATCTCTTTGTACGATTTGATCGACGATGCTTCATAAAGATAATTGCGAGCAAAGAGACTAGACTTCCCTCTTGGGACTTTGCATGGCCATGACTAGGTTCTTCCTCCACTTTCTTGCATGGAGAATATGCCTGTTGAGTTCTTTAATCTCAACCAATAGGTCATTCTCAATGACTACACATGACATTTGATATAGTATCCTCGGTAATCCATCTGCACCCAGTTTTCCTTCCACATTTGAACTGTATTTCCATGTGGAAATGTTGCATCAACTCAGCCCATCTGATGTCGTCTCAAATCTAGATGGTTACAAAAGTATTTAAATATATCATGATCTATGTAAACATAAAACTTAGATCCCTACAAGTAATGCCTCCATACCTTTAACACATGGACTATGCCAAACAACTCCTTGTCATGAGTTGGAATATCTCTCTGAGCAGAGTTGAGCTTCTTGCTCGCAAAGACCACATGCCTACCCTTTTGCATAGGAATAGCCCCTACAACAATATCATTGGCATCCATATCTAGTGTAAATGTTTTTTGAGGGTAAAAAATCTTTAGAGTGACTGGTTCAGCCACACATCAGTCCATTTTGATACCTATTTTTTTGCAATGTATTTGTCGTAGGCGCTACTATTATGGAGAAATCTTGAATCCTTTTTTTTTGTAAAATATTGCTAACCCAAGGAAAGATCTCAATGTCGAAACATCAACTAGCATAGGTCAAGCAAGATTAACAACTTTCTTGGGATCTGGTTTAACTCCATTAGTCGACACAATATGACCTAGATATTCTATACACAAAAAGTAATTGATAATCCTCCTCAAATACTTTCTCACACACAATACTTGACACTATCTGTTCCATGGAATCTCCTGCCCCTATCTCATACATAGAGTCACTTGCCCCAAACGGCTTTCCAACCTAGAAAGCATCTCATCATGACATCTATTTGTCCTAACACCATATGCAAACTTTCGAGTTGGTGTGTATGTCCATCTTCTTGTCGATTAAGAGATTCGAATACCTACATCATAAACCAATTTTCTTGGATTTTTCTCCAACCCATCCCTACACCAAAATCATCCATGATGATAAACAAAAAGTAGAGATCAAAGATTCCCGATACTTCCTCACCTTGAAGGAACCATGCTTCACTTAAGAAGACTTCATATTGGCTCTCTAAGGCTGATGAATAACCTATCAATTCATAGAAATGAACCTTGTTGTTTTTCATGAGGCTAAACAATAATTTGGTGAATCCAGTTGTTTTTATGAGGCTAAACAACAACTTGTCGATTTAATAAAGAATCCTATTGTTTTTCTGAGGCTAAACAACAATCTTCCTAGTTGATTTTCAAAGGCTAATCAACAACCTTAGTTTCCAAATCTTGTTGGAAAGAACAAAATCTACCACATGATAGACCATGAACCTGGATAGATTCAAGAACTTGAAGAAATAACTTTGCTCCAACTCAAACTAGGTATTCCTAGTAGAACTGATCTTTTCTTCGTACCACCACATGAACGACCAACTATGATTTGGATGGTATCCAGGAATTTACTCGACAACCACAACAAACAATCAATTTAATTAAAACCTGGATTTTTGTACTCAATACAAAGCTTTATATCGCTCCTTGGTATCTTTGTCTTCCCAAACCAATACAAAGTAGAATGACGACGTGCTGCTTGTGTCCATGCATAAAGTAGCTATTGATAAACCAACTCCCTCTTAGAAATGAAGAAACTGTGAAACAATGAAAACATCCTCTTGACTTGAATATTGATTTCCTTAGATATAGACACATAGTCTATATGTTCTATACAACTCCCTCTTAGAGCTTGCACCTTGGTTGATTTCAACCTCGACTTAACCTTGTCCAATCTTGGCCTTTTAAACTTGACCTTCATGTAATTCCCAACTACTTGTGTGGATAGACTTCCTTGTGCTTTGTCTTGCATGTTACCATCCTCAACTTGCATGTGATACTTTGCAGGTTGAAAAAAGCACTATATATCCAAGACCTGCATCGCAAGCTTTCTATATGTATATTTATCTATTTTTAAGGGAAAAAGATTATGTTTCTTGATGGTTTAATTAGCATAAAACGTTTACTATAGATAGTTAGCTTGCCTAGTCAGGCTCCTTAACTAGTTAACCATTGGAGTTTGCCTATGTATAAATTACTATCAGAACATTTTCTTGATTTATTCACACTGGTAAATTGGTCCCTCATAGCATGAGTTTATGGGCCTTCATAAAATGGTTCTGGGAGCTCAATTCAAGGATTGTTTATAGGCTGTGTATGCCTGAATTTCAACCACCTGTCGGATCAGAGTTCTAGAGAAAAAATCAGCTCATTTATCCAGAGTTACTTAGGCTACATAGAGATGTTATGTTATGGAATTGTTAGAAAATTTCAAAATGACCAAGTGTGTGCCCTTCGAAACATCTATAGATATAGAGAAGAGGTTTAAGTCGTGGGACGAATCCAACAATAAATGAGGAAAGAAGAAAACTGAAAAGGAAGTGATAAGAAGATTGATTGGAGCACTGATGTATGCAGCTGTGTACCAGGCCTGACATAGCCAAGCTAAGTCATTATCTAAGCAATTTCAGAGAGAACTGGATGGCAGCAAAACGGGTGTTAAATATCTGAAGGGAGTGGCAAAGCATAGATTTTTTTTAATTAGGGAACATGTAATGCAATCATCGAATTGAGTATGCTGATTCAGATTGGGTGGAGGTCTGGATGATTGGAAATCCACCTCTGAGGATATTTATATGATGGCAGAAGCAGTAACCTGGTCCAGTTCGAAATGATAGTCAGTAGCACCAACATCATTGACCAAGGCTGAGTACGTTGGGTATGTCAAGCCACAAAAGAGTATGTTTGAATGAAGAACTTCATGAGAAAACTTGGAGACATCAGCCCTGAAATGCTTTTGGATAATGATAATGAAGGATGCATCTTTTGAGCACTAGAGTTGTATTAAGAACGCTTGTGTGCATGCACACAAAAATGCACTTTAAACCCTTATGCAATTATTTGACAATAACTAGATAACATATGATTTGATATGGTTAGTTGTAATTTTATATGGCCCTCCCTTGCGTGCCTCCCTGCGCCCTCACCGTGCACCCGCCCTTGCGCCCTCCCGGTGCGCCCCCTCCATACGCCCCCTATCTTGTGTGCCTCCATACGCCCTCCCCGCACCCCCTCCCTGCTCGCCCTCCCTGTCAGAGAGAGAGAGAGAGAGAGAGAGAGAGATAGGGAGAGAAATAGAGGAGAGTGGTGAGTGAGAGAAAGAGAGTAGGTGTGACATAGGGGGAGTAGGCGTGACATAGGGAGAGAAGGAGAGGAGAGTGGGGAATGAGGGAAAGTGTAGGTGTGACAGTAGGCTATAGGTATGTCTACAATCTCTCTCTAAAATAGTTTTAATTATATAGATGGTTTGAGAAGGGCAGGTACTCATAGGAATATGCTGATTGAAAATTAAATCTGCTGAACCTCTGGGGTATTCTAATTTCTAACTATGTATTTTGCTTAAAATTTGACTCTGTGTTTGAAAGAACATTTTCATAATATGCAGGCGATGTTTGTCTGCAGCTGAACTTGCTTTACTAGTGGAAGGCCTTGGTGTGGGAGCAGCTTCTTTTGAGGAATGGCTACTTCAGCCAGCTGAATCAGGTTTTGAAGACGTTCCATTCTCAGATGATGGCCACATTAAAGTTTACAATCCTGATGAGGGTGTAACTTGGATTGCAAAATCCTATACTGATGATACTGGTACTCGAGGGCTGCTATCAAGGCGGCCTACTGCAGAGCCTAATAGTCTTCCATTTGTGGACCCTGTTGTTTCAATTTTTGGGAGTTTTCGAAGCACAACTGAATTTAGACCTGATTATCAGCAGGAAAGCCTTGAAGATGCAAAGAATGAGCAGTGGGAAGAAGAAAGCCATCAAAGGACACCGCGTGCTCACGGATATCAGCCTGAGGATGGTATGGTTGGTGACATGGACGAAACCCTAACAACTCCATTACTTTCAAGAGCTGCTAGTGGGAAGTTGGATATGCCCCCTGTTTCCAGGTCGAACTCTCAGAAGACCGGAACTCACGAAACTTCCGTATATGGCACCGTGACACAAGGTGGTCTCCAAGATTATTTAGGCACTGTTGGATCCGTGAGAGGTGGTCATAGTGTGACACAAGGAAGCATCCATGACTATTTAGGCAGTGTTGGTTCAAGGCGTAACAGCAAGCTGGATCAAGCGCCTTCTTTCAGAAGTAGCTCCAGGAATTGGAGGAGGGATAGTCAATCAAGCATGGGAATGCGTCATGGAAGCTTTCGACAAGGCAACATGCCAGTGGGTAGCATTCCAGACTCCATGGCAAGTGTGGGTATAGGAGGTGGGTGGCAGCTTGCATGGCGTTGGACAGGGCCTGAAGATCAAGAAGCCAATAATGAAATGGGAGGTTTCAAGAGGGTATTCTTACGACAAGAATCTACTGACCATGCACACTCAGGCTCTGCTTTGTCATTACCAGGAGTAGCTGGATTGGAGACAGAGTCAATTCCAGCTGCAGCATTGGTTGGGCAACCAGCTCAGTCAATGAAAAATATCCTCTCTGTAGGCCCAGCAATGGTTCATCCAGCAGAGACTGCTGTCCAAGGACCTGCATGGTCTGATTTGCTGGAGGGTGGCGTTCGGCGTGCTCTTATAGTTGGAGTTGGCCTTCAGATTCTGCAGCAGGTAATCTCTGAGAACAGCAAATGTTTCTTATAGTCCAGTTTGCAGTACTAATCTTTCAGCTACATCTGCCATCCCCTTAAAAAGTTTGTTCTGGTCAGTTTAGTGGCATCAATGCAGTGCTCTACTTTGTACCACAAATACTCCAACAGTCAGGTGCCGCGATTTTACTTGAGAAAGTGGGTATAGGACAAAACTCAGGTTCCATTCTGGCTAGTGGTGTGACTTGTTTGATGATGTTGCCCTGCATTGTCTTGGCAATGAAGCTGATGGACCAATCTGGTCGACGGTAAGTAAGCAGTTGAACATCCAATTTCATTCAGCCGATTTTTGCATTTATTTATCTGCCATTTAGGACTTAATTGCTAGTCAAATCCACCTGGGGTGGAGCCATTAATGTCAGGTGAAACATCTTTCCTGTTGGCTTGCATTGCTTATGGATGCAGGCAATTGTTACTGGCAACCTTGCCACTGCTGTTTATCTCCTTAATTGGATTGGTCCTGTCAAGTGTCCTCCCTACAGGAATCATACAAGCAGCTGCATCTTTTGTGGGTGTTACAGTTTATGTTTGCACATTTGTTATGGGATTTGGACCAGTTCCGAATATACTGTGCTCTGAGATTTTTCCTACTCGGGTTAGAGGAGTATGCATAGGCTTATGCCAAGCAACTTTCTGGATTTGTAACCTCATTGTCACTTATGCGTTTCCCGTTCTACTTTTAGTTGTGGGAATAAGAGGAGTTTTTGGCATATTTGCGGTAGTTAGTTTGTTATCTTGGCTATTTGTCTTCTTGAAAGTGCCTGAGACAAAGGGAATGCCTTTGGAGGTTATATCAGAGTTCTTCGCAATGTCTGCTGCTGCACAACCAAGACCACATGCGACAGAGGAAAACTACTGAATTTTTTATTGACGTATGGTGCACGTTCAGATCTACTAGCTGCTCAAGGCCAACTTTTGAAATGAGCAAAGATTGAATGTAGCAGTATACTACTTGTTCGAGGCACAGTACTCTGTGATTCTGCATATGTGGTTGATAGTTTGAAGTTGTCAATTGAGGTTTGATTTATCTGAAGACCTAAATACAACGTTGTCCTATTGAGTAACCTTCCATTAGCGTGTGTAAGGCTGCTGTTATATTTGAGTGATAGAGCTCTTGATTGTGTACAAACACTTCATTTCATTCTGCACAGATATTTGAAGTATTATAAGATTATTGAACAAAAACGAGGAACATCCTTCACATGTTTGTCTGCTGAAATATCATGCACCACAGAATGCATGATCAAAGCTGTCATAAACACACTTATGAAGCTCTTTTTAAGAAAGCTTTCCAAAAACCAGGTTTGAGTCTTACTGCTGCTTATGCATTGTCACTAGTACAATCGTGTTAAATATTGATGGGATGATAGGTATCATCCTCCCCCAGCAACAGCAACTCCAGTATTTTTTTTGTACAAAACATTGGCAAATTTGAAGCTCTGCATCGAATGATGTAATAGCATTTTCTGACAGTCCTCCAATAATTGGAATATTGGCAAGCATGTCCTTTCCTCCACTTGAGATCAGGAGTTCGACTCCAATTAATCACACAAATAAGGATATACAAGAAAAGAGAGTGGCAAGCACGCTCTTTGCTCTACTCCAGGTCAGGACTTCGACTCCAGTTAATCACACAAATAAGGACATACAAGAAACAAACGAAGGTTTTCCAAGACAGGAATCAAGATCAGCCTCGCCTGCCTGGTCACGTAGTTTCATGGCACCTGAAACCAAGCGCATCAAGCATATATGTTTCAGATCCCTTTGTGAGTATGCAATGTTGACTGAGATGTTTAAGTTGCTTTGTGGTGGATCTTGTTTTCAGAACTGTATCCCATGGTACTCAAATTCTCAGATTAGTCATGATTGGAATCTCACTTATCACAATGTATACTAACCTGAGCACAATGAGAACTGAAGATCATGAAAGCATTCTTCTTTCTTGTATGAAATGGTTGTAGTTGAACAAAAAAGGAAAGTGACCCAATGGATGCAGGGCACATGGAGTATTTGACATAGAGCAAGCCACATGTTATGACAGGTTGGCAAGCTGCCTTGAAACTGGAAACAGACCTTTGCTTTAGGTGGGCAGAGCACCAACGGTGTCTCTCTTGATGGTGGCACAAAGAGTGCAGTCATGATGTGGTCCAAATCCATAGATGGTGCCTTTTGCTTTTTGTGTAGTTAAGGTTGCCTGTATTGTCACTTCGTTGTTAAGATTGACATTTGTTTAAATAGGATAGTAGAGGTGTCTTATTGTCGTTCTGGTTGTACATAACCTCTTTATGATGACAAATCAATGTGTGTTCATCAAAGTACTCTCTCTCTCTCTCTCTCACACACACACACACACACACACACACACACACACACACACACACACGAGTTTGATCTAAAATCAGTTATTGCTAGCCAATGATTAGGGTGCTGGAAATGTTAGGCAAAAATGTGTGGTTCTAGGGGATTTTAACATCATCAATGCCATAACTTATTCTCATTGAATTAAGTCTAGTTAGGCAATTATATAGCATAGGATATTCAACTTTAGTAACTTCAAGTCAAGCAGTAAAATTAAGGAAGATAGGCTTATCCATCTCAATTCTCACTAGTCCCTCGGACATGCATGGTCCCAATATGGTTTTGACCAATTATTGGACTTCTAATTAAATATATTTTACATTTCATGCAAGGAGGCCCTCCTACTTGCGAGTTCTAGGAGGCGGCCCAATTAGACTCTAGTACATTAAATGTTCTCATTTGACAGTTGGATCAAGTAAGGCTTAGATTTTCCTCATGAGAGCTGCAACTCAATGTTTATGCTATTAATATTGTTTCGCTTTAAAATCTTTAGATCTTTGATGTGATGCTCGAATCCTCACTCTTATGTTTAATCAAAGTCCAAGGTTTCTAAGGTCCAATTCTAGAGGTTCGGTAATTATGTCGTAAGAATTAATGGTATAGCATACATATCTCTATATATCTATATATATAAAGATATTTGTGTATGGGGTAGGAGGATGCACCCATGGTTGCATGGGTGCATCCTCCCACATAAACTTTTTTTTAGTAAAAAAAATGGAATCTTTTATGCATGGAGTATGATGCATGTGTCATGTATGCATCCATCCTATTTCTACTTGCTTCCTTTCCTTCGCCTCTTCTACCCATGCCTCCACACATGCCCGTGCCTCCTCATTTCACGCTGTTGGTGCCTGCCCTCGCTCGCTCTTTCTCGCTCCTCATTTCTTGGATGCTCTCTCGCTCTCTCTCTCTCTCTCTCTCTCTCTCTCTCTCTCTCTCTCCGATTCTCAATTCAATTATCTCCACATTCATTCTACAATTTTGAGAAGTCTTCATTCAATTTTGTCATTCCAATGACAAATGAAGTGTGTTTTGGTCTACAACAGAAGGGACTTGGAAGTAGTAAGTTTTTAAGCGGATCTTATTCACAAAGCATCATTGATCTAAACTTCTCGTTTCTGTTTTCTTTTGCTTCTCTTGTTAAAGTCAGCAAAAGAAAACATGCCTATCGTACGTTTAAAACTTTTGCTATGGCTCTTTGCTGCATATATTTTATTGATCGTTCTATTGAGTTGTGGTTGCGTTCTCAGTTTGAAAGAATCACACAGTAGTTATAGACCTATCGTTGTCTAACAACATTATCGTTGTCGCAATTATTTCATCTACAAGTATAGAAGTTTAGTGTGATCGTAGACTCTCCTCATCCAACACGAACAGGGCGGCATTCTGTAAGAAAGTCTGATTGTGCTCCATCATCATCATCAATAATATTATGCTGCATGGCTTTTTGACATCTACATCAAATTGGATCGTAAGCGTGTAGAATTATAAAACCAGTTTCACCTTATAAAAGAAGCTCCACTCCCACCTCAATTTTAAGTCTGTCGGACTTGGAAGCAGTACGTTTTTAAGCGGATCTTATTCACAAAGCGTCATTGATCTAAACTTCTTAGTTCTGTTTTCTTTTGGTTTTGTTTTGTTTTGTTTTCCCAGCTTCCAATTGAAACTCCCCACTATTCCAGCTCCGCATGATCAACAATCAATCATCTCCAATTCCACGATGAACAACTGTATGATACCCAAAACTAACTCCTACAAATCCTCCACCTAATTCCAGCCCAACCAAACATTCGGCTGATCACTTACCTCAAACATTTGGCTGACTTACCTCAAACATTTGGCTGATCACTTACTAGAGACATTCGGCTGATCACTTACCTCAGACATTCGGCTGATCATCCCTCAAACCAAGCAACATACCGCTTAACTATTAGCCAGGTGTGACATAGGAACATTTGGGCGAACACAAATTTGAATTCATTCTAAGTGGGCTTTAACAAATAGCTATAATATCCTTAATCAAATAGTGTGTATGTTCAAACTTTCTTTAAGTATATGTTTTTTTATTTTTCAGCTACAGTCAACAATTGTTTCGGTATTTTCATATTTTTTTACAACAAATCTAATAATTTGTGTTTCAATTCCACAAGTTGTTTTTGAAAAAGTGAAAATTTTATGTAGAGTAGAGCATGGACTCCCTTGAGTGTGTGAATTTTATATGAGAGTACAATTGAATTTCACAATATATACAAGAGTACATTTGGAATTTTTTTGTGTATGAAGTATTTTGAAAATTTGCAAAATCTATTTTTTATCCAAGATTTTGGCATAGATAATGCGCACACACATACACAAACACATCTGGATGCACCAAAACATAAACATACATTTGTAAACACATGCACACATACACACATAGAAACATGCAAACACACACACACACACACACACACACACACACACACACACACACACACACACACACATGCACGCGCGCACACACACACACCTATATAAACTAAAGTTTGTACCCTTGAACTTATTGTATCATTTTTTTTCTGTGGGGCTTTTCACATGCTAAAATGTAATATGTAACTAATAAATGCAGTATTTGGCACAGTTCACAATTTTTCTAGCTCTATTGCACGATTGCTTCTAGTCGCCATGCTCCATACTCTTAGAAACCGCGTACTCTAAGCTATCTCTGAGTAATTAAAACTTTGTCTGATTGCACTTTTGCTAATAAGCAGTAAGTGCGAGTAGCAATACTAAGCTCCAAGTTAAGATAGAAACGAAGCTAGAAAAGATCATAATAGAGAACTAATGAAATGTTTGATGATCAGCTATTTATACTAACGCACATTCAGTAGGACAACTATTAGGTCATAGATTGCAATAGCCAGTTGGCCATAATGAGCCGGCATTCGTCCAGTTAGGACTTCTCGAAAATTTACTTGCTAAACGATTAGGGCAAGTTTGTAGCTTCAATTCAAGTGAAGCAATAATTGTCTTTCATTTGACTTACTCTCATGCAACAACGACAGTGGGTATATCTGATCAATCATGGCTGATGATCCCATTATTATCTTGATTTCCCAAACAATCCTATCATTGGGACACTATTGTGGTGATCGTTCTGCCTCTTATATGGGTGCACAAGTGATAGATTAGATGACGTCTTCTTTTTTGGGTGACGCTCCTGGATGGTAGCTGGCTCGGTAAAAAAGGGAGGAGCTATGATTATTTGGTAACAACTTTATAGCACAAACTAGAAGGTCTTGCAAATCAACCACAACCATAAAAATGTCATTGTCATCAGTCTCCACCCCTTACAGATGATTGACCGCTTTATTTGCCACAACTTACTGCCACCTGACCGACCACCTACGACCCCCAATTTTCTACCTATGCGCGAATGTCAAAGTCAAAAGTGTTGGATCATATCGAAACTTCTCCCAGCTCTCTCTTTCAAAGAAAAGAAAAGGATATGACAGAGTCTAAGAAATGGAGGTTGCAAACATGTAGCATTGTTGTAGCCTTTGTTTTCGTGTGTTTTTTTATTCATCCCTTGAAACTTGTGGTAGAGATTGTTCATTAACTAATGGTGCAATTTTTGGACAAAAGACACCATTTTTAGTAGCGCATGGAGTAGTGGTAGAGGCTTAGGAACTCGTGGAGGAGAAATTAAGATATAAGAACAATAGTGGGGGCTTTAGATGTTGCTTTTGTTACTTCAAAAAAAGAACATGTGTTCATATCAAAACTTCCTAGGATTGAAATATGAAATCAATAGCTTTTGGTGAACCACATGCTTTGAGGGTCGCGAAGTATTATGATAAATCATGTCTGATCTATTACCTAACTAAAAGGGAGCTTAGTTATGACAAGGTTGAGGCAATTTTTGGAAGAATCGCTACTATATTGTCAAAAGGCATGTTGTGCTGATCATGCTCTAAAACAACACCGAATTTGTATAGTGTTCCTAGGGACAACAACTCTGGATGGAGCCACATCTGTATCAGATGTTGAGAAGGATGACCTTACAAGTCCAAGAATTGATGAGACACATTAAATTCCAAAGGGGTAGTTTCTGCTATCCCCTTTATAGAAGCCAAAGGTTTGATTTGGATTGAAGGTGCCAAAGGTATAGATATATCAGGTGATTTATTATTGAAATCAGTCATTTGTATACTCTTTTGGATGTATTTAACTTTTAGACGTGTCTAATTTTTGGATATAATTGAGCCTTTCATTGTCTCCAAATTCCCTCTTTCTCTCTTTTATAATAAGGTCATTGAAGTATGATTTTTTACAACTGTCATGGTTATTTTTAGTAAGTTCTACTTTCTTTGGAAGGTTGCCATACCTTTGTTTTATTGTCACCAACACATAATCTCTCTCTCTCTCTCTCTCTCTCTCTCTCTCTCTCTCTCTCTCTCTCTCTCTCTCTCTCTCTCTCTCTCTCTCTCTCTCTCTCTCTGCTTCCTTGAACGTTGTTTACAACTTACATTCTCACAAAATAATCCACCATCAAGCACTCATCCACCAAGTTTATGAAAATAATGCATTTGAAAGAGCCTACAGATGAAGAGTTTGATATGTCTCTGTAAAGTACTTGGCCAAAATACGTATTAATAATAATATAATGGACATGATCAAAATTTTATAATCTTACTAAATTGAGCGATAGCTGGCGTACTCTTGGAAAGCATGGATATGCTCAAGAGTTTCGAAAATGGTACTATGCCTATTATAGATTCAGATATTGGTATGGCATGGATTTGCCCCATATTTGAGTGTCGTTCCATGCTATCTCTCGTTTGCAAATCACAACGTATATAATGTTGCTGCTTTTTAAATACATAGGTGTTTACTATATAAATTGATACGGACTAGTACCATAAGACTGATCAGAATGGCGGAATACCCTGATACAGTGATAATATGGGAAAGCCTATCGCTAATAATTAAATGTTACATAGGGGAGGTTGGACTACATTGTATTATCAAATATTTTTAAGCTGTTAAGCTGCTAAACTTATTTTGGACATGGATAACAACTGACATTCAACGTTGACACCTGTCTTTCTCACTATGCTAACTTGTACGGTTTTGTGTGGTGGGATGGTGGCAGGTACCAACTGGATGTCTTGAAATTTGTTTCGTTATATGGTGCTTTCTTTCTTTGAAGTACTGTATGCTTTTAGCTATGTTTTACCTTGTTGGGTTATGAATTTTGGTCTTGCTTTGGCAAGAGGAGCTATGTTTCGTTAATCTCTCTCTCTCTCTCTCTCTCTCTCTCTCTCTCTCTCTCTCTCTCTCTCTCTCTCTCTCTCTCTCTCTCTCTCTCTCTCTCTCTCTCTCTCTCTCTCTCTCTCTCTCGCACACACACACCCCTCATCGGCAGCCCGCCATCGGCGGGCACACTTCGGCCACGTACACACACATACATCGACCATCGACTTTCCTCCTAAACCATCGTAGAGCTCGTCGTCAATAATAAACACACTTTACTAGTATATATATGTATATATATATATATATATATATATATATAAACTTTGTTACACTTTTGTATGCAAAAGTGAGGAGACCTATGCATCCTCCTCCCTCACCCATGCATACACTTTTTTTAAACTAGAAACGGTGGGGAGGAGGAGGTGTATGGGAAAAAGGATGCATGGCCCTCCTCCCCATGCATGCATATTGGCATCTCCCTTGGCCCCACCTCCCCAATTTCAAACGTCTCTCTCGCTCTCTCCATCACTCACTCTATTTGTTTCTCTCTCACAAAGCTCTCTCCTTCTCCTTCTCTCTCTCTCTCTCTCTGTGTGTGTGTGTGTGTGTGTCTCTCTCTCTCTCTCTCTCTCTCTCTCTCTCTCTCTCTCTCTCTCTCTCTCTCTCTCTCTCTCTCTCACAGCAACTGTGCAAACACAGTGAAAAAAATAAAAAAAGAGAAATATAACTTCGTGGCATGTGTTTTGAAAGTCCACATATGAGTATTTGTCAATAAACTTCTACCATGGCATGTGTTTTGTAAGTCCATGAGTAGAAGCTTTAAATAATAAAATAACTTAAACTTAGAATTGGAACTTAGACTTAAGAAACTTAAGCTTAGAAATATTTGTCTTAAGTTATCTTAAGTTTCAAAGCTAGAAACTTTTAAAGTTCTAAGTCCTAAGTTAGGAGTTCTAAAATGGCTAGTTTTAAACTAATCCCATAAGTTAGTGGATACTTATGGAAGACCCTTCTTGCTATAAAAGAAGAGGTATTTGCCATGTATACAACACTTTTGAGATTAAGCTATCTTGCTCTCTATTTTTGAGACTATAATTCTATTTTATTTGTGTTCCCTTTGCGAAGGTGCATAGCTTGAGGGAAGGTACTCGGGCCTCCTCTTGCCTGCTTCTCATTGGGTTGTATTGTGGCATGTATTTATTTATTGATTATTTAGTTAGCCGCAATCTATTATTTCTATCTCCCTTTTGGGTGTTAACTTAGGATCTAGCTTAGTGAACTTGCTAGTTGGGAAGCCTTAGCAGGGATTTTTATTGCTTTATTACCTTGGTAGTTGGGTAAGCCTTAGTCAAGTTAGTTTTATTTTCGTACCAAGCACCAGTTGGGAAAGCTTTGGTGCTCCCGTTCTTGTTTGTTTTATTTCCATTTGAAAGCTTTGGGAGATTCTAAAAAAGTGGACGATCCTCTCTACACTATACTACACTTGTGAGTAGATCTAGCCATCGCGTAAACTAGAAATACTTCCAACATTGGCGCTGTTGCAGCTTTTTAAGATTTTTTCTACCTAGCTTTCTTTTCCTTTCGTGTTTTCGCTTTCATGTTTGTGTGTATGCTTGCTTGCTTTTTACCTTCACACCATAGCACAAGACTTCTCTCCAGGTCCTCAACGAGCTGCGGAGCAACCTATCAAGCCGGGGAGAAACAACAAAAGTGTCAACTTGGGCATTTTCTTTGAAAGAAGTGACCCAAGTGACATTTTTATTTCCCAACCAAACAGGTATATCAAAATTCGTTGGTCTGCTTGCAGCCATAACAGACACTGATCTTCCATTCTACCACCTCCACAAATTTTGACCCTGCTTAGATTCTCTAAAAACACCCTGATATACTGTCAAAATCCATTGGTTTTCAACCAAATCTTGGTCTTAGAATTCACAGGCTTCACTGAGGCTAGATCTATCAAAGATCAATCCTACAACAGCTCCACAAATTCTATCTCAGAGATTTTGCCTGTTTTATATCAGAAAATCACTTTTTTCACTATTTCCCTTGTATATCAGCAAAAACTCAGTATCAAAAATCGCCAGTCATACCATGAAATCGCCCATAGTGAGCACGATTTCTTTGTACCCTCTGTGAATTCTATCCCTAAAACGTCAAAAATTAATATTTTGACAGAAAGCATGCGTTGTCAGAATTCGCGAGTACTACAATTGGCTTCATCTGACTGTCCACGATTTCTAGGCCTGTCCACGAATTCTATTACTGCAAAAAAGTTCAGTTTTTATTTTACAAGTAGAGGTGAGGAAGTCCTCCAAATCCAAGGTAGAGCCTCCAAATGTCCTCCAAGCAACCAGCAAGCTTTAAGAGGCTCCCCAACTCCAAGCTAGGATGCCTCCACCTGCAAGTAAGGATCTGCAAGCCTCCAAGGATCTCTCCTCCACCTGTGTCCCTACTCTTTAAAAACAAAGATAGATAACAAGCTGGCCTCAAGTATTCACCACCCAACCATAGCTAGATCCAAGCTCCAAGCAAGACCTATCTAGCACCCCCTTGCTAACCATAAACAAATCACAAGCATACCACAACACTCCATAACATTCTCAAGATCCAAACCCTACTTATGTCCCATACCATAAGCAAGATCCAAACCTTAAGCATACTACCACAAGAGAGCACTCTACACACTAGTAGCAACACTAGAGCATAAGCAAAGCAAACAAGAGAGATCTCCCCCCCCCAATGGGCGCCCTACTACCCTCATATAGATGGCCCATGGACCCCTCCAATGCACTATGAAGTTCCATGCTCATCCAATGAGAGAGAGAGAAGCCTAGGGGAGTTAAAGAATCTCCAAGAGCCTCCATAGGCTTATGGAATGTCAAGAGATTCCTTCCATAACCTATGACTCTTTGAATGCCTTTCTTGTGGGAGTTGAGAACTCAATGGACACTTTAGAAGGGCGCCCTCCTACTAGGTCCCATTGCCCAAGTTGTGCAAGTATCCTTTGGTCCTAGACCAATAAAGTGATATGGTTCAAGGTTGAGGCCCAAGGTTTAGAAAATAGTCATCCAATGACTTTCTAACACCTCTCTAGGTTCCATACCTCCATCCAAGGCATAGACACCTACCTGCCCTTAACCAATGACACTAGTACCTTAATCTAAGACACCTATCCTTAATATTAAGGGTACCCCTTATCCAAGGGTCACGTGACTCCATACCTCCAACTAAGGTATAGTCACTTGCTTGTCCTTATCCAAGGGCACATGCCCTTAATCCTAAGGGTACCTTGCCATTTAGCCCCCAGCACTAAATGGACTATTAGGGGTCTGAAGTACTGCTAGTTACATAGGTATGTAACATTCCTTCCCCCTAAACTTAAATTTTTTCTTATAGGAAAAAATTCTGAGAAATCTTCTGGAGATCAGCCTCCTTTTCCCAGGTATCCTCCTCTTCTGATTTGCCCCTCCACCTGACTAAAAATTTCCGAAGCACTCTACTCCGTAGAGTTCTCTACCGGCTAGTCCACTCACGGACTCATCACGAAGAAGTTCCACTAGATCTTCCACAGGGATCAGGGTCTCCCCAACCCCCAACAAGGCTTTCAACTTACAAACTTGGAAAATAAGATAAATTCCAACGTTAGCTGGAAGGTCTAGTTTGTATGCGACCTTGTTTATCACTTGGATAACCTTAAAAGGACAGCAATACCTAGGCGCCAACTTTGCACACTTAATAGTTTTCAAGCCCCTAGAGTGACTAGGGACTCTCAAAAACACCCAGTCGTTGACCATGAATATCTTGTGCTTCCGAGATAGATCAGCATAGTGCCTTGCCTTGTCCTGGGCACTTCTTATGCTATCTTTAGCCAACTGTAACATCTCTTGCATATCTGCAAGGAAATCAGCTGCGGCTTGCACCCGTAGGTTTTTCATGCCAACACTAATTGGTGATCGAGGTTGAAAACCATACATAAGCATGAAAGGGCTGAATCCGATATTATATGCAAATTCCACCAATGGAAGGTACTGTTCCCAATCAGACTGCCGACGACCCACATATGCTCGAAGCATATCCTCCATCGTCTGATTGGTCCTTTCCGTTTGACCGTCTGCTTCTGGATGATCTGTAGAACTCAAACTTAAAGTTGTTTCCAACTTTTCAAATACTGCTTGCCAAAAATTCCCAGTGAATTTTGGGTCATGGTCACTGACAATATCGCAAGGCAGCCTGTACAGTCAAAAAAGCTTCTCAACAAACAGTTGAGCTAGTTCTAAAGCTTTAACAGTAGTTTTCGTTGGGATAAATTGAGCAAATTTCGTAAGTATGTCAACAGTGACCCAAACCGAATCGTGGTCCTTCCCTGTACGTGGAAGCCCAACCACAAAATCCATATATATACCATCCCACTTTCCAGTAGGAATATCTAAAGGATGTAATAGGCCACTGGCTTTTAGCCTCTCTGCTTTATTTAACCGGCACTTAGTACATCTAAGTACATAGGCCTCTACCTGACTTTTCATCTTAGGCCACCAAAATTGCCTTCGAACTAAGTCAAGTGTTCTTTGTATACCCGGATGTCCTGCTCATGGACTATCATGACACTCATGCAAGATTTGGGCCCTTACAGTGTCATTCTCCGGTACACACACCTTTCCTTTACGAAACAAAATCCTGTTTCAAATTAGGAAATCCGTTTCAGTCTTTCCCTGATTCGAGGAATCTTGTAAACCTGAATCGACCCCCAAAAGTACTTGTTGCCAATACTTTCCAAAAAAAGGATCGGAATTATATAGTTCTTGAAGAGACATAAACAGCTCCGGTTCTATAACAGTAAAGCACAACTGATTAATAACCGGTAACCAACTCAAAGCATCCGCTAGAGTATTTTGACTTCCTTTACAATAACGTATAGAAAAGTCAAAGATTTGCATCAGCTCAGCCCATCTAGCTTGCCTCCCCTTTAAATCTGTAGCATCATAGAAATATCGAAGAGTC
The DNA here is from genome assembly GCA_029204225.1 of Diphasiastrum complanatum. Taxonomy (NCBI): domain Eukaryota; kingdom Viridiplantae; phylum Streptophyta; class Lycopodiopsida; order Lycopodiales; family Lycopodiaceae; genus Diphasiastrum; species Diphasiastrum complanatum. The sequence continues at coordinate 30,353,669 of CM055097.1, forward strand.
TGATGATCCGTCAAAACTTCAAATCTGTCTCCATACAAATAATGTCATCAAATTTTCAAGGAATGAATAATTGCAAACAGTTCCTTCTCATAGGTACAATACCTAGACTGAGCAGGATTGAGTTTCATGCTTTCATAACCCACAGGATGTCCATCCGGCATCAAAACAACTCCAATAGCATAATCACTGGCATTGGTTCTAACCATAAAAGTCTTATTAGGATCGCCAATGATTAGTATTGGTGCCAAAGTGACACTTTTGTTAAGCAACTCAGAAACAATTATTCATATCCTCCATCCACACCACTAGTGGACTCTTAGCCCTCCGGCTTAGCTCCCTATAGCCTTTCAAGGCCTGGGTAAGGGAAATGCCAATCGAACAAATTGGGGAATATGCCGACGGAAAAATCCCACAAACCCCAAGAAAGACTTGATTTCTCGAACTGTGGTGAGAATAGGCCAATCAATAACCCTCTGGAGACGATCGGCCTCAATCTCCACTCCCCGTTCGAAAATCTTATGCCCCAAGTAGGACAATTCCTTCGCAAAAAAAAGTCATACATAGACTCTTTGGCAAAGAGCTTTTCCCTTCTTAGGATGTGCCAAACAATCCTAAGATGCTCTTTATGTTCCGCCAAAGTCTTACTGAACACTAGGATATCATCTAAGAATACCACTATGAATCTTTCCAAATATGGCCTGATTAAATCGTTCATCATCTATTGGAAAGTTGTCGGTGCATTGGTCAAACCAAAAGACAACACCAAAAATTCGTAGTGACCAAAGCGAGTTCAAAACCCGATTTTTGGTATATCTTTTGCCTTAATGCGTATCTGATGGAAGCCCAATCTTAGATCTATCTTGGTAAAGTACCCAGCACCACCAAGATAGTCTATTAGATCATCCATCTGTGACACTGGATATCTATTCTTAACGGTTACCTTGTTCAATTTCTTTACTTTTAATGCACTTAAGGTCATTAGGTCCAAAGACTAAAGAACTAAGGACAAAATACATCCATCTCATTACTTCGAGATAGATTACCTGAGGTAGAAGCTGGCTATTTGATGCAATCTCGTGCAAGGTGACCCTCTTCTTACGAGCTTCAGCTTTATCACTGCCACCTTGATAATGTTTAAAGTTTTTCTTGGTTTTCTTAGGATTGTTGGAATTGGGATGTGTTTTACTAACAGCTTCCCTATCCTTTCTTTTAAATTGAAAACATTTTTTCTGCTCATTAGGCTGTTGACCCCTAGGTGGCTTAGGTGTGTCATCAAAGTATTTTGCAGCCCTAATAGCATCTTCTAGGGTTTTTGGATGGTTTCTACAAACATCCACTTGATAATCTTTTGGTAACCCATCAATAAACATTAATATTTGTACCTTAGGCGGAATATCACTAAAGTGGATTCAGGTACTCATGAAAATCTTGAATAAACTGTTCCAAACCTTTATTCATGGTTAGATGACTTAACTTTTGGAAGTGTTCATAGTCATCTAAAAGTGGCAGAAAATAATCCCTAAAATGCTTGCAAAAATCATCCCAAGTACAAGGTTGATTGCACTTTGCAACTAAGTCATCCCACCAAACTAAGGCTCTTCCTTCAAGGAACATGGTGACAGTGGATAACTTTTCAGATTCAGGGAATTGGTTCATGGCAAAGTATTTGTTCCAAACATTCAGCCAAGAACTTACCACTTGTAAGTTCCTATCTTTCTTCTCCCCCTTAAACACTTTTACGGGAGGTGGAACTACATGCTTCTTCTGATTGGCTAACCTACACTCTAAGTCTTGGTTTCTTTGATTAGTTTCAGAAGCTGCTTATTAGTGGTTTGAATTTGTTGGTATAAAAGTTCAAGAGCTTGTGCCACATTGGATGGGTTTGATAGATCAAATGTTGGGTTTTCATTGGTTTGATCCATTGGGGTTGCTTGTGTGTTTTCCTATTATGCAAATACAACAATAAGTGCTCAAATTAGAATGATAGAAATGCTTCAATTGTTACATCCAATGCAAATAAAAAGCATTTACTTCTATTCATTCAATCTTTTTGTTTGTAAGCTCAATCCAAGCCTACTATTTGCAAGCTCAATTCAAGCTTAAGAGGAAAACAACAACAAGCTACATTTGCCTTAATCAAAAGCAAAAATGAAAAGCAAAACTTTATGTAAACTTCAATTAACTAATCCAAGCTAATCTTTACATAAAGTTCCCATTCTCATTCCAATTCCATTTGTCATTTCAAAAGCAACCAAAGTTTTCACATTTCTCACTATTCTAGATTTCCAAAACCAAGAAACTAGTGTCTAGAAATGGATAACTAATGAAGCTTTATGAAAATTTCAATTTTCAAATTTACAGGTCTGAAAATCAAAACTTCAAAATGACAAAAAACAGAATTTCAAAACTTGTTTTATGCACAAAGTTACACTACCATTCCCTTCCTACATTGCCATCTTCATGAAACTAGGAGATAGAAGGTGTAACTAATAAAGTTTGAATAAAAACTTTACTTTTTAGATCTGATTTTCAGATTTACAAGTCTGAAAACAGAACTTCAAAATGAAAATCAGAACTTCAAACACTTCATTTATACAAAAAAAACACTAGTTTTGATCAAAACACATAGCTAGAATCAATCTTTTTGCCAAAAAAAGTTTGTGTATGTAGAGGGAGACTTCCTCTACCCATCCCACAAATCTTTTTTCAGAACTTAAAAAAACCCAAAGCCCACTTTGAAACTTCTCTAACATGATAAAAAATCAGCCCTTAATCAATTCTATAAGCATCACTTCTCTCTTCCAAAGAGAACTAGATTCATTGGGTACTTCAACTACAAGCTTCCTACAACTAGAAAAGCTTATAATCTTCTCCCAAAATTTTTTGTTGGTGAACTTAATAGAACTTGAAGAAGGTTAGAAAGGCTATTATCCTTTGTCTAGCTCTGATACCACTTTTACAAGTAGAGGTGAGGAAGTCCTCCAAATCCAAGGTAGAGCCTCCAAATGTCATCCAAGCAACCTGCAAGCTTCAAGATGCTTCCCAACTCCAAGCTAGGATGCCTCCACTTGCAAGTAAGGATCTGCAAGCCTCCAAGGATCTCTCCTCCACCTGTGTCCCTACTCTTTAAAAACAAAGATAGATAACAAGCTGGCCTCAAGTATTCACCACCCAACCATAGCTAGATCCAAGCTCCAAGCAAGACCTATCTAGCACCCCCTTGCAAACCATAAACAAATCACAAGCATACCACAACACTCCATAGCATTCTCAAGATCCAAACCCTACTTGTGTCCCATACCATAAGCAAGATCCAAACCTTAAGCATACCACCACAAGAAAGCACTCTACACACTAGTAGCAACACTAGAGCATAAGCAAAGCAAACAAGAGAGATCTCTCCCCCCCAATGGGTGCCCTACTACCCTCATATAGATGGCCCATGGACCCCTCCAATGCACTATGAAGTTCCATGCTCATCCAATGAGAGAGAGAGAAGCCTAGGGGAGCTAAAGAATCTCCAAGAGCCTCCATAGGCTTATGGAATGTCAAGAGATTCCTTCCATAGCCTATGACTCTTTGAATGCCTTTCTTGTGGGAGTTGGGAACTCAATGGACACTTTAGAAGGGCGCCCTCCAACTAGGTCCCATTGCCCAAGTTGTGCAAGTATACTTTGGTCCTAGACCAATAAAGTGATATGGTTCAAGGTTGAGGCCCAAAGTTTAGAAAGCAGTCATCCAATGACTTTCTAACACCTCTCTAGATTCCATACCTCCATCCAAGGCATAGACACCTACCTGCCCTTAACCAAGGACACTAGTACCTTAATCTAAGGCACCTAGCTTTAATAATAAGGGTACCCCTTATCCAAGGGTCACGTGACTCCATACCTCCAACTAAGGTATAGTCACTTGCCTGTCCTTATCCAAGGGCACATACCCTTAATCCTAAGGGTACCTTGCCATTTAGCCCCCAACACTAAATGGACTATTAGGGGTCTGAAGTACTACTAGTTACATAGGTATGTAACATTTTATCTAAAATCTTCCATTCTGTAAAAAAATTGTCCTTTTTGACTTTTTGGCCAAGTACAATACTGCCCTAATCATCACCAGGAGAACTTGAAAAGATTGTTCAAATTAGAGCGCAACTTACTCCCGAACAAATTCAAGCATTAAGAAAGTTATTGATCAAGGATCAAGATTGTTTTGCTTGAACATACAAGGATCTAAAAGAAATACCTACATCGGTTATTGAGTATACGATTTCTCTATACTTGATGCAGTTTCAAAGGTCACAAAATTTTATCGTTGTAATCCAAATGTTACTGAACTTTTAAAGAAAGAGCTATAGAGATTACTTGAAGTTGATTTTATTTACGAAATCGAACATATCAAATGGGTTTTGCCAATTGTCATTGTTTCTAAGAAGAGAAGAAATTTGTGAACTTGTGTGAATCTCAAAGCTTTGAACAAAGTGACACAAAAGGATCACTTTTCGTTACCCTTTACTTAAAGCATAATGGACCGTCTTGCTGGAACGGAAGCCTATAGTTTTTTGGATGGATTTAGTGGTTACAACTAAGTCAAAATCGCTGCAAATCGTCAAAAAATAGCTTTTGCAATAGAATGGGGAACTTATGCTTATAAAGTTCTGTCGTTTGGACTTTTAATGCACCTAGTTCATTTCAAAGAGTCATGATGTTAGCCTTCAAAGAATATTTGCAAAAATTCCTTGAAATCTACTTGGATGATCTCGGAGTCCAAAGTGCTGATACAGACACTTGGATTATTTGAAAAAAGTGTTTGAATGTTGTCGCAATTACCAAATCGCCTTAAATCCAGAAAGTGTCAAATTTGGGTACTCATGGAGTTGTCCTTGGCACTTCAGAGATTTTCCAGATATGTTATTTACTCATGAGAAATAGAGTTCGTTTGTAGCTGAGTTGCAAGATTCTCAGTGAGTTATGTGAGTAGCATATGTGGATTATGGATATCTGCCAGTCTATAGCCTATGTTTATGTATAGGACTAGCACTTCATTGTGCGAAGACAAATGTAAGTAATGATCTTTTGGGAGAAGTATCATCTTGTACTAGTGCTAAAGAGGATTGGGATTCTTTAAAATTAATCTATGGATCAAGCTGCACACTTCTAGAGTCCTCATGTTTAGAAACCAAATCTTGCAAAAGAATGAGAAGAAGTGAGGAGAGTGCACAAGATTATGTGCTTAGAATCAAGTCTCTAAATAGAGAGTTGGCTTCCATTGGAGAGAAGAGTCATGATGGAGAGCTTGTTTAAATATTCCTTAATGGTCTAGGGTATGATTTCACAAATTTGGTCCAAAGTTTTGCAATCCAAGGCACTTTGTCAACTATAGAAAATCTTCATAGTGTATTAGTGGCTGACGATTGTAGGATGCTTCACACTAAAGCAAGATTGAACTCGTTGTCTTTGTAGGATGGTGATGAGAAAGCCAATGTCTCATTCAAGAGCAAATAGAAGACTAATGGAAAGAAGAAACATCCAAAGGAGGCCAAAAAAGAGGATGAAGCATCAAGCTCAAAGGGCAAGATCAAAGACATGTCAAAGTTCAAATGCTTTTTCTGTGGCAAGAAAGGACATTTTGCATCAGAATGTCTCAAGAAGAAGAAGGCACAAGAGAACAAACAAAGCAACATTGCACATCAAGAGGAGGAGGATGAAGAAGAATCATCCTTGATGGTTTCCAACTCATCACCATCATCCAAGTGCAACACAAATGATTCTTGGTGGATTGATAGTGGGGCTAGCTCCCACATGACTTTCCAAAAGGACTATTTCTCCACTTTACTCTCTTATAATGATGTAAAAAGATCTATCTTTATAGTTAGTGATCAAGAGTGTAGAATGAGTGGTATTGGAACCATTCCATTGTATGTTGGATCATCCAAAAGGATGAATCTTGAAAATGTCCTTTTTGGTCCTAAGTTAACCAAGAATTTCTTAAGTGTTGGCCAATTAATGGATAATTGCCTAGATGTACAATTTAAGCATGGAGTTTGTTCCATCCTTATTAGGAATGATGAATGCATAGCAAAGGGTTTTAAACAAGGTAGATTTTTTAAGCTAGATGCTAATGTTGCAATGGAGAGTGTGAATTTGGCAAAGGTGGGGATCTCTAATGTGGAGCTATGGCACAAAAGGTTGGGCCACCCCAACTTCAAAGCTATAGAAACAATGTGTGTAAAGGAGCTTGCACTCGGCCTCCCCAAGAATTTGTCAAAGAGTGGAAAGCATTGTGAGGCTTGTAGCCTCTCAAAGGCTCATAACCTACTTTTTTCTAGATCTACATCAAGATCTAACACATTTCTTGAAATCATCCATTCAGATGTTCATAGTTTCTCACAAGAATCTAATGGTGGTGCCAAATACTATGTAATATTCATTGATGATGATTCTAGATATTGTTGGATTTACCTCTTGTCCAGTAAATCTATGGTGTATGATTCTTTTGTGAAGTTCAAAACTCTTGTATGAAATCAACTTAGTACCAAGATCAAGGTATTAAGAAGTGATAATGGAGGTGAATATATCTCCAATAAGTTGATTGAGTTTTGTAGTTCTAATGGCATCAAGAGGGAGTTGTTATGTCCATATACCCCTCAACAAAATGGAGTGACCAAGAGGAGAAATAGATCTCTTTGTGAGTGTGCTAAGGCCTTAAGGCTAGATGCTTCTCTACCCAAACCATTTTGGGGTGAGGCAATCACATGTGCTAATTTCTCCATTGGAGGAATCACACACCACATGAAGCTCTATTTGGAAAAAAGCCCAATCTCAAGGATCTCAAGATTTTTGGATCCATTTGCTATGTACACCAATCCTTGGATACAAGGAATAAGGATGATGCAACCTCCATCAAAGGAAGATTTGTGGGATATGGTGAGTATAGCAAAGACTATAGAGTCTTCAATCCCATCACTAAGAAAATAATAGTGAGTAGGGTTGTTATTTTTGCTGAAGGACATGCTTGTGAAATGAGTGATAATGCTACTAATCATCTTGATGCCAAAGACCATGCTAGGATGAACGAGGAGCTTCAAAGTGATGAATAACTTGAGGATCCATCTCAAGATGCAAGAACTCCAAGAAAATCCACAAGAGCAAGGGCCGAGCCATTGAGGCTCACTTATGATGGCAAAGGTGATCAAAGGGAAGGCACATCATCTTTCACCTCTTACACTTTTCTACTTCAATGTTAGATGAACCAACTTGCTATGAAGATGCTTGTAAATCAAAGAGTTGGATGGATGCTATGCAAGTAGAGTATGATGCTCTCATGGAGAATCATACTTAGGATCTTGTGAATCTTCCTCAAGGGAAGAAACCACTTGATTGCAAGTGGGTATATAGATTGAAATATAACCAAGATGGACCAATAAGTAAGCAATAATGCTAGGCTTGTTGCAAAAAGGTTTTTACAAGCCAAAGGCATTGATTATGATGAAACTTTTGCTTATGTGGCTAAGCTTGTTACTATTACATTGATCATAAGTCTTGCAACAATCTTCAATTGGGAGCTATTCCAACTTGATTTCCAAATGCCTTCCTCAATGGCTACTTGGAGGAAGAGATGTACATGAGGCAACCCGAGGAAAATCATGAAAGAAAGGTGTGTTTTTTGAGGAAGAGCCTTCATAAGCTCAAGCAATCACCTAGATCATGGTACTCTAGGATAAACTCTTTTCTTATCTCCATCATATTTGTTGTAAGTGCTTATGATCCATCATTGTACATAAGATTTCATGATGGCAAAATTATTATTCTTGTGTTGTACGTTGATGTCATTATTTTGAGTGATACATTTGTCAATCTAAGTATGCTACATCCATCCTAGATAGATTTGGAATGAAGAATTGTAAAGGCATTGAGGTTCCAATGGAGCAACATGTAAAAGCATCTATTGATGGTGATGAAGCATCTTTTGAGGACATCACTTTATATAGAAGGTTTATAGGCTCCTTGATATATTTAACTATAACTAGACCCGATCTTAGTTATAGTGTTGGAAAGTTAAGCCAATTCATGCAAAGTCCTTTAGTTTCACATTGGAAGATGACCAAAAGAGTTCTTAGATATATTCATCAACTAAAAATTTTGGCATATTATATAGAGGGACTAATCTTGGGTCTTCAAGGTGAAATGGATGCGACCACCTTTGAAAGAGACACGTACCTATAAACTCAAGTGTTTAATCGTCTTGTCTCACTGGAGGAGATCAGTTATTTGCTCAGGAAGGTTGAAACCTATCGAATTTCATTGGCAGAGTTCCAAGTCTGCTTCGATAAGTTCAAACATACATCATCGACAGAGTTGGCCAAGGCCAAGGCCAAGTCCATTATCAAAGACTATGAAAGGCGGCCGCTCAAGTTTTACAATCGAATCCCAGATTCTAGTTTTTCTTATGCCTCAATTCTCACCAGTGCATCAAACCAATGAACAAATGGATACATGCATGGATTAAGGGGGATATGTCGGTATTGAAGAAGACGCAGATGCACAGGCCACAGAAACAAGTCTATCTACTTCTAAGGCTAGGTCATTATTTCAAAAGTCAGTCACCATCGAGGACCAAATTCAAACCTTTTTACAGCAACATCTGCATCAGTCTTCGAGGGGTGGATGGGTTATCAAGTTCAAGAACTCTAAGATCGAGGTCGGTAAAGAATTGGACAAACTACATTGGGTAAGCAACCAGCTTGGCAAAAGACCATTTTTGAAAAAACTCCAGATTCGATCGTGAGTTATGTTGCAAGCCCTTGCCAAGTGTGACCTTACTATGTGCCAATGCCACGACGTAACAAATGGAAAGATTTGGGGATTTCAATGGATCAAATCAGCATCCACACCCCAAATTGGCCCATCATCTATCAGAAGTACAACTGGTAGATATCAGTTGATTTCCATCGTGCCTTTCAGTTTTATGCTGCTGAGTATCGAAATTTGCCAGATCCAATTGTTAGGCAATCGACAATGTTGGCGTCTATATCACCATGACGGGATGATTGCCTTCCAGCGTTGGCTTTTGATCCCAATGTACCGTTGTTGGCATCCGACAAAGTTCAAGATCAGCTGCCATTATCCAAGTTATACTTGTTAGATTTCTTATGCTCAGTCTTAAACAAATCGTTCAAGGAATGAGCATCTTGAAAAATCGAAGGCCGACAACATATTTTTTAGGCCTTCACATTTTTTTTCCTTTGAGATATTCTATGACTTAGAAATCATTTTAAGACACCTTCATCTTTTTTGCTTTTTTGCTCCTTAGCAAAAAATGCAACACACTGGCCAAGTGGCCAGAATAACTTAGAAATCATTTTTGGGCACCTTTGCCTTTTCGCTTCTTAGCAAAAAATGCAACACACTGGCCAAGTGGCCAGAATAACTTAGAAATCATTTGAAAGACACCTTCGTCTTTTTCGCCTTTTCACTCCATAGCAAAAAATGCGACACACTGGCCAAGTGGCCAAAATACCTTAGAAATCATTTTTAAGGCACCTTCGCCTTTTTCGCTCCTTAGTGAAAAATGCGACACGCTGGCCAAGTGGCCAGAATACCTTAGAAATCATTTTAAGGCACTTTTGTCTTTTTTGCTTTTTGCTGATCGACTTCGCCAATGGATGAGTAACCCTAAAACAGCTGGACAAACAAATATCCCAAAGGCGGTTGATGGTTACCAACATTTGTACATATGCAAAGACTGGCATAAATAGGCTTAAAGGCTTGTAAGATATTTTCTCTCTTGTAAATCTCTATATCGGCTGAAACATGCTATGTAAGTGTTAATTTGAATTTCTCTGTCAATCAAAGTTATATGCAGCCAGCGTTATCACGCTCAGCAAGTTGAAGTTATTACTTCAAGCCATTGTACTCAATGTTAATATTTATCATAGTGCAATTTTTGTCTCACTACTGCGTCGTTCATTTGCGCAAACTATATGAATTCTTCTACTTGAATATTCCTGCTGCTAACCGTTGCGTTTCCATTCCTACACGCCTACGCTCTGAGCAATCGAGCCTCCGCTGTGCACATGACCACCGTTTTACGACATGGTATCAGAGCAGGCATTTCAGTAATCTGCATTTTCTACTTCGGATTATCAGTCTTATTTCTATCGAGATGACTTTCAAGCAAACGTGCAACCAACAATATTCAAACAATCGTTGTTTCTACCAACGATCTAGTCCAACCAGATGGATCCATCATCCAATTCATCTCTCATTGACAAACTCGATGGAGATAACTACCATCTTTGAAAATTCAAGATGAAGGTTATACTTCTAGCCAAAAAATTGTGGGACATCGTTGATGGCACACTAAACTAGAAGGTGATGCAGCTGTCATCACCAAGTGGAGACTAAGAGATGGCAAAGCATTTGCCATGATCACCCTAAACATCAAGAACACTCAGATCAACCACATACGTGCTGTTCAGATAACTAAGGATGCATGGGACATCCTAGCAACTTTCTACGACATTAGAGACGTTACATCCAAGCTCCATCTGAGAAAGAAATTCTTCAACCTTAGAATGTCTGAAGCAGATAGTGTTTCGAGTCACCTCAACACTTTCAAAAATCTTATGGAGCAGATGACTGCAACATGCTTAGTCATAGAAGATTCCGATGTACTCATGACTTTATTATCGAGTCTACCTGAAGCCTATGAAAATTGGGTAATGGCAATTTCTACCCAGGAGCACCTCACTCTATCAAGAGCAATCTCGCTGCTCCTACAAGAGGAGATCAGAAGATCAACATCCTCCTCAGGCTCATGATTGGATCCTCAAGCTCTGTATTCAAAAAATCAAAAGTTTAGATCAAAGAGATCTACAAAGTCAGGCTCTACTGACAAATAGAGCAACATGCAATCTGGACCAAATTTCGATTCAGGATCGAATTCAAGCTCTTCATCATTCCAACTTGTGCAGAAACTATTTTGCAGATACTGTAAGAGGACTGGTCACAAAATCAAGGACTGCCGAATGTTGAAGTACAACAACAAAAAAAAAAAGTTCCAACAACAAGCCCATAGTGCTACAACCAGTCACTCAAATCAACAACAACGAGAAGAAGAAGTGTTGGATTATTCTCCTTACCAATCATCTAATCAGTTTTAAATTTCATTCATTGTTTATCCAGTTCTGCGGATTTTCTCGTGTGTTTACACAGTCTGTAGAACTACAAGTGTTTTTACACAGTTTGCAGAATTACACAGAGACAATGTTGTATATTTTGCTTGACAGAAATCTCGTGAAAAAATTCAATGTCGTCTTTTTCACATTTTTCGCTTTTCAGGAATCTCGTGCAAATATGCAGAGTCACATTTTTCGCTTTTTCCAAAGAGCCTCAAATGTTAAGGAAATGACTTTGGCAAAGTGTGGGACAACCCTAAATGAGATTTAAGGGCACCTTCATCTTTTTCGTCTTTTTGTGAAAAACTCGACAGTGTTGCCTGTGGCTGTTTTAGTTCATTTTTGCAGAGCTATAGTTGGTTCATTTATGCAAACAGAACGTTTACGGTCAATTTCACCGCTTATCAGCAATCAATGACAAGGATCGGATGGATGCCAACGGATCACCAGCCAATTGGCGATCATTATTGACGATCTAATTTCTTAGTATAAATAGCTGTTCATATTCATACAAATTAATTCATTGAGAATCAAAATTATCAGAAGCATTTGAATAGTTAGCTCTCTCTCTCTCTCTCTCTCTCTCTCTCTCTCTCTCTCTCTCTCTCTCTCTCTCTCTCTCTCTCTCTCTCTCTCTCTCTCTCTCTCTCTCTCTCTCTCTCTCTCTCCTCTCCCTCTCCCTCTCCCTCTCCCTCTCCCTCTCCCTCCCTCCCTCCCTCCCTCCCTCCCTCCCTCCCTCCCTCCCTCCCTCCCTCCCTCTCTCTCTCTCTCTCTCTCTCTCTCTCTCTCTCTCTCTCTCTCTCTCTCTCTCTCTCTCTCGCTTGCGAGCTTAAATACTCCTGAGCATTCTAGCTCACTTCTTAGAGTTGTTTTAGAGATTGCTATTGCGCTACTGCTCATCAGCATTGCGCATTAATTCAGACTTTCTTTTTTGTCGCTCAAAGATAGCATAGAGTACACGGCTTCAATCCCCAACTTATTGTACTCATTTACTTCTGTTTTGATTTGAATAAATACTATTCTTTATTGCGTTCAGTTTCGTCTCAGACTATATGCATTTCTGTATTTCTTCGCGACTAATTATTTGTCTGATAATCTTCAATGCATTTGTTTGGCTACGTAATCGCTATAGTACTAACGAAGATAGATCTAGCTCGAAAGGAAACGAATGAAAATAATTCGTGTGTCTAGAAAGAAAACCTTTCGTGCATGGCGAAATAAACTATCTTCATATTTCCAATGCATGACTACGCCTATCAATTTCAAACAAGACAATAGTGATAGAAATCACGTTTGAACTTATAGTAATTAACTTTGAAATTGTCAGTACTACAATGATTACGTAGCTAAACATTTAAGCATTGAATATTATCAGACAAATAATTAGTTGCGAAGAAATACAGAAACACATATAGTCTGAGACGAAACTGAACGCAAAAAAGAATAGTATTGATTCAAAACAAAACAAAAGCAAATGAGTACAATAAGTTGCGGATTGAAGCCGTGTACTCTATGCTATCTCTGAGCGACTAAAATGAAAGTCTGAATTAATGCGCAATGCTGATGAGCAGTAGCGCAATAGCAATATCTAAAACAACTCTAAGAAGTGAGCTAGAATGCTCAGCAGTGTTCAAGCTCGTAGGCGAGAGAGAGAGAGAGAGAGAGAGAGAGAGAGAGAGAGAGAGAGAGAGAGAGAGAGAGAGAGAGAGAGAGAGAGAGAGAGAGAGAGAGAGAGAGAGAGAGAGAGAGAGAGAGAGAGAGAGAGAGAGAGAGAGAGAGAGAGAGAGAGAGCTAACTATTCAAACGCTTTTGATAATTTTGATTTTCAATGAATTAATCTGTATGAATACGAACAGCTATTTCTACTAAAAAATTAGGTCGTCAATTGCGATCGCCAGTTGGCTGGTGATCCGCTGGCATCCATCCGGTCCTTGTCATTGATTGCTGATAAGTAGTGAAATTGGCCGTAAAGGTTCTGTCTGCATAAATGAACCAAAATTGTAGCTCTGTAGAAATGAACTAAACAGCCACAGACGACACTGTTCGGTTTTTTGCAAAAAGGCGAAAAAGACAAAGGTGTCCTTAAATCTCATTTAGGGTTGTCCCACACATTGCTACAGTCATTTCCTTAACATTTGAGGCTCTTTGGAAAAAGCGAAAAATGCAACACTGCATATTTGCACAAGATTTCTGACAGGGGAAAAATGCGAAAAAGGCGACATTGCATTTTTCCACGAGATTCCTGTTGGGCGAAAAATGCGACACTGTCGTAAACTCCGTGTAATTCTACAAACTGTGAAAAACACTTGTAATTCTGCAGACTGTGTAAACACATGGGAAAATCTGCAAGATTGGATAAACAATGGATGAAGATTAAAACCGATAGACAATTGGTAAGAAGGAGAATAATCCAACAAAACTCAAGCTAAATAGGTTCTTGACAAGTGTCTTTAGTTAGTTTGATGTGTGACAAGTCAAAGTTCAAGAGGTCCAATAGAATTAAGAGGTGGAAGTACCATTGGTCCAATAGGATTTGAGATAGGCTTGAGAATGGTCCAATAGAATGGAGAGATGGATGCATCAATAGTCCAATAGGATTAAGAAATTGTAAATATGAGGTCCAATCATGTTTGAGTGTGGATTAGCTCATGGATCTACTAGTATCATTGTACTTCTCATTTGGAACTAGCTTGATTTGTAGATCTAGTGTGATTTTGAGACTAAGTTTTTCTAGCATTCTCTCTCTACCCAAGAGCTATTGGATGGATTCTCTCTCTACATGAGAGCTGGCTGTTTTTGTACTTAGTTTTTATTTTGGACCCCTCTTCTCTGAAGCAAGATGGCTTCATCGTTGTAGACACTCTTGACTACTTCAATGAAGGCGACATTATGGAGGAGGAGATGGAGAAGGTTTTTGAGGAAGTTGCACCAGTCTCACCACTAACCTCCACTCCTATCTTTACCACCACTACCACTTCTAGCCTATGACAGTTTACCCGAGAGAGCCAAGGAGTCTTTGAAATGGCATGCTGAGACCTTATACCACCTTCATTGGTTGGTGGACCAACTGATTCAACAAGGAGAAGAGCTCAAGATGGCAAAGTGGGATCTGTAGCAAAGAGACACGGAGTTGTAGACAACCATAGATGAGATGCAAAAGGAAAGGGCCAAGAGACTGGAGGAGCAGACTCAGTTTTCAATTAGCTCTAGATTCTTCAAGAGGTGTAAGATTAGTTTGAGCAATGGTTAGATCTCTTGACCTAGGAAAATAAGAGATTAACTGATGCGATGATGACAGTCAAGCAACCTATTAGGCCAGAAGATATAAAAGTATCCATTCCACCTTCAGTGGCAGCAATAAAGATCGAGAAGTATGTCTCCCTAATCCAGAAGCACAAAGTCTTGAAGCAGAATTATCGGATTAGAAGAAAAAATAATAAGAGGTTGTCAACACCCTGAGAAAGCGTCGATAAGGTCTAAGAGGAACTCCTCCAGTCAAATAAATAGATGGACCTCATTTGGAATATGTCATGTAGACTTGATGCATGCGTATTGGTGCTGAAGAAAGATGATGACAATGACGATGCTAGAGCACCTGAGCAGAGCCAATCTATCAACCAATGAGGTGTTGGAATTGGCATGTCGTTACAGCCGGCTCTCTCCATAACCTTGTCATGGGTTCTTCCACCTATAGTCAGTTGTCCCACTCACCCTCATTTTTTTTTGAACCATTTTTATCCTACCAACCTTCATTTTTTCCTTCTACTTATTTGACAACCTCCACCTCCACCTCTAACACCATACCCACCACATCTTCGTTAAAATCTGATGACAATTTTTTGAAACAATTCGTTTCACCAATAGCTGAATACAACCTAGGGAGGAAGCGAGATAGAGATGGGAAATGAATATAGCGTGAATTCAAGGAAGTACAAATGAGGGTTATTGTAGTTCATCGAGTGAGGAGGAGGAAGAATAGCCATCATCATAAGAGTCCAAGGTTGAGGATAAACAAAGTTGGCATGGATACATCTAAAAAGTAAAGTAAGAGATGTGATGGCAGAATCATGAAGACCTAAGCCCCCCAATCTATACCATTGTTGGACAAACGGATGTGTTACATTTTTTCATTTACTTGATGAAAAAAGACAGAATCTGAAAACGAAATTCATCAAATGTGTTTTTGTGGGTTATGCTGACAATGTTGGAAACGGGTGAGAGGACGCAAACGGAGGAAGAGAGAAGGAAATAGTTGCGGAACAACTCTCCCGTTATGATGGGCTACTAAAAGCAAGAACAATCTAAAAGAATGTAAATGCAAAGACATAATCACAGCTCAAGCATTCTCACCAATAGGATCTTAAAAGTAATTCATACTCAAACAAATATAAGTATAGTCCACCAAAAAGATAAGATGATGTGTGATATTATTGTAAATTGGATTTCTATATGAAGTTCAGTTCAGAATGTAAAGAAGTGATAATGCAGTATAATAATGCAAGTTCCTCAGGCGTCAAAGACAACCATCGTCTGATCAGATACTAAGGAGTCGTTGACATCCGTGATCTGATCAGAGTGAGTGAAAAAGCATGAACAAGAAGTAAGAGTGTAATCAAATCACAATATCATACATCTACATTAAACACAGATGATAGAACATGTGGCTTCTATATTACAAAGAAAGCTTGAACAACATTGAATACGTTATAGCTAGAAATGGAGGCGTAACTTGGATGCTCAATATCATTCGCTCTGTTGGCGGAGCATCATAGAGAATGCGTGATGAAGATATATTTATACACTGCATCCTTGTAATTAATTACAATAAATGTTTGAACTACAATCATAGTTGTACAATGTGTTGTCAGTCAGACGAGACATATGACTTGAAGTCATCGAGGAAGTTGAATGAGTCGGTTGACTCGATCGTCGAAGTGGATGGATCAGTTGATCGTTGAAGTAGCTGAAAAAATCGATTGTCGAAGATGTCGGACACTTTGGTGAATACGGCCGTCGAGTGACTTGATATTTGAATGTGAAAGAGAATAGGAATGGTTACCCTTTAGTCATTATCCATGGATGAAGATCAGCCGGAAGCCTGATGTAGTCGTCCTTCAAATAGTTCGGTTGTCTGAGTTCTGTGATTCCTACAGGTATTAGATGAGCAGACATAGAACCAAAGTAGGTTTCATCTGACCCTAGATCAATGATAAAAATTTCAAGAAGAATCTTGAAATAGAATCTATCAGCACGGAGGAACCGTGGACTTAATGTCCAACAGACAAATCAAAAGCTTGTAAACTATATGATCTTGTTGCTAAGAAAATCATTGAGTCTGGTAGAGATGTTATTTTTGATGAGGATGGAGATATAGGTCATAGATAGGACTCTCAACCAAATCAAACTCAAGATGTGGATTATGATAGAAGTTTGAAGAATGAAGATTTATATGTGGCTCAACAAAATGTTCAAATTCAAAAAGAAGTAGATGTGTTGAATGTACTCAAAATCTAGAGAAACTAAAGAAAGTAGAATGGTTATTCGAACATATGGAGATGTGGATAGAAGAGTACAAGTCAATTATCAAGAACAACACTTGGGATTTGGAATCATTTGGTGGACCTCCCTATTGTAGCCTTGAATCAAATATTATGATTTTAAATCTAGTATATAAGATATCGGTCCGCATAAAGGATCCAAATTGAGAAATATTATTCTGTTTTGATGTTTATGTTGTGAAATGGATAAGTAATTTGGTCATCAACAAATGTTTCAAATTGGTGGCCAGTACCACCAATGTTAAAGGTTTGAATGATTCAGAATAAAGGTTGCTTTATGATACTTTTCAGTGCTTTTGTTGCTCATATACAATCAACTTGTACAATCTTTGCTAGTTCAAACTGATTAAGTAATCAATTACACAATACAACATTAGTCCTTATAGGTTTCCCATGTTATACATTCTTAGTTTCAATCTGATAGTAAGCAACAATGCAAATAACTATAAGAATCAACATGTTGTGTCATTCTACCCACGTACTATGCAAAACTGTATATTTTATTGGTATAAAGAATCATATGTTTGCTTCAGCATGGCATTTACGAAGCAAATCTATGTATTGAATCATACATTTTAACACAATGACCACTTAATACAACATACAGATTCTACTTCATGGAATGCATTCATAAGTAAAAGCGGTAATGAGAAGAGTTTGTGAAAACCATTCATTCACAATGTGCTAGACTGAGAATAAAGCAACTCTCTATCTTCCATTACTTTGAAATGAGGGTACCATGGCTATTTATAGCCTCACGCGAGCTATTCCCAACATGTAATAATTGTCTTAACCTTCCTAACTACCATAACCGTTTTAGTCAAGGGTCGAAATAGAAATTCGATATTGGATCAATTTAGACATTGACCTTGCATTGAAATAAACTTAGCCTATTCTGAGTTTACATTATCAAATGCTCATAAAATAAGAAATATAGTTGATATAAAGATATCTATTAACAAAAGATAAATCCAAATAACAGAAAAGAGATCATGTAGAGCCTCTACATGTCCTCGCCCTCTGTATCATCGGGTCCTTCCGATGATGAACTACTGCATCAAATTGTTGCCAAGTATTTGTTGTAGTTGGCATATGATTACTTAGGGTTTCTCCAATGTACGTAGCATCTCTGGTGTAGTCTATAAAAAAAATTCACATTCATAATTACAAAATGTTGACCAATCTCGACATTCGTGTTTGTCACTAGTTGTAATCTCTGAATATGATCCTACTCTTTGGTGTCCAAATGGTTTTTTCTGATTATGTGTAGTGACATCAGTTTTTTGGTTATAGGCCAGTACTCAAGCCGACCAAATAATAATTGAATACTCAACAATATTCTAGCTATAAAGTTTGCCAATTTGCTTGATTTATAGTTCATCTGGATTTTATGCGCTAGATGGTTTTCTCACTTATGGATCATGTCTTCCATATCATCATAAAAAATCGAATAATTATCTTCCCACATTATATACAATTTTCATAGAGAGGGATAGTAAAAATCTACTAACTGCTCGATACATCTTGTCTTTAAATACCTTTGCACATCTAGAATTTGAGAGTTAGAAGGTACATCGAATTTTGAATGATGATGCTTTTTGAAAAAAATGTCTGAATGTTTAACAAATTTGGCTTTTTTCAATTTGAGGTATTCTAAGACATTTAAAAATGAATTCCCAATAAGCACCTCAGTCAGATCGTACTTCTCTTCGACAAAAACACCCCAAGCTACTGATTTTTAGTGTAACCTTACAATTTCGCAACTCTCAGAATTCTCTGTCTCTGTCTTCCCTTAGATGACGTGCAACAGGTTATGAAGGCTACACTTTTCTTGGGAGGGAGAGCAGCGAACATCTCCTCAACATTCTGGAGCGAGAGCCTATGGTTTTTTCAAATCCTATCAACGCAGAGATGAAGCAGAAAGTTCTGGATTCTGTCTCTTATGGACTGAAGCCAGCGGACTCCCATAAGAACTTCACTAGAAGTGCATTCAATGATGGTCAAAAACCTACCGAATTTCAATTACAACTCTGCAACTCTCAGAGTTCTCTTTCTCTGTCACAGGAACTGAAGATCAAAATAAAGAGACTCTTTTCCATCTTGTCACTGGAGAGGCGGTCCACCAACATAGGTACACTCTTAGAAGATCGGAATGTCCAGATTGTTGATATAAGCAAACCCTGTTTTAATGAAGATGCCTCAAGCATCCAAATATCCTCTAGCATGATAAGCTCACCCTCGAAGTTGGAAAAAAAGAGGAACCTCCATAAGCGGAGTCCTGAGGAAGCAGAACCTCCTTTTCTGCCCAACCATGACAACCATTTGAAATCAACAATGGTAAAGAGACCTGACCATAAGATCATGACCTTTAAAGAGATACTTCTATCTAAGAGCCCTGTAGACTGCCCTTCTTCAAATTCAGAATCTTGTAAGCTCAGAACCTACTCTAATGGGGATAGAAAGGTAAGCTCAGAACCTACTCTAATGGGGATAGAAAGACCAGGAAAAACAAAGACAAAGCAGCTCATTCTGATGAACTTTGTTATGAGAGTCTATTTACAGCCACTCCTACTCCGTCTTCTCATCGGTGGAGTCCTCCTACTGAAATTGGACAAAACCAAATCAGCGAAGTTATCACAGGTAGCTCTCTCGAGGCATTGGCACATGCAAAAGCCACGGACTCATACACTACGCTTTATAGCCTGGGCGCAATCAAGGAACTTGGAGACCTTGGCCCTCTCTCTCCTTCCCTGACTGCAAGAACAAATGGCTCTTCAAGATAAAACTAGCATCTTATTCCTCAATCTACTGTGTTGCCAAAGAACCCAACTTCACCTTTGAATGCAACAACAAATGGCTCTTCAAGATAAAACTAGCAAAATTTTTTATTCCTCAGTCTGCTCTTTGCCAAAGAGCCCAACTTCACCTTCTCTTGGTTCAACTCAAAGTGGGAACCTTTCTCATTCCCCTCATCTCTAGAAGACCAAGTTTCGCTGTACTGATTAAATCGGGCCAAATAAATATAGATTCTTCTCTCTTAGAATTCTCCAGCTTGCTCTTCTAGTTCACGTCAACTACACGGGTAATGTGTCACATGTTTGCCCTAAGTGCAAACATCATATGAGGACGTGTCACGTTTATTTTTTCATTACTATGCCACATTATAAAAGTCAATGGTTGACCTTTTTATTGCGTGCTTTCATGTCAGATTTAGGAGATTCAGCCATTCTAATTTACTACTGAATGATATTATTTTTTATGATGCAATTATCAATACTTTTTGGCAATGTCTTAGAGTTATTACTCTTTGGAACATTTGGCTAGATAGAAATAGTAGGGTAGCAAGTCCAAATGAACACTTGTTGGCCTTAGAAAAAAGTCAAACCTAAACAAGCATCAATAAGCAACACCCCCAAATTGTGAATTATAGCAAAGGAAAAATGGCCCTATTTAGAAGTCATAGAAATGTTTCCAACGTCGCTAAGTGATGGTTCCACTATCATGATGTTTTTTTGTGACATCTATCATAATGCACACAACTAAAGTGTCGCAAAAATACGACATTTAAGCGACACCAAAACTCTTTATTAGAATCACGAAAAAGTGTCCAATGTTGAGAGCTTTACACGACACCTCTCCCTCTCTCTCTCTCTCTCACACACACACACACACACACACACACACACACAAATTGCATGTGCTACAAGTTTTTTGTGACATTAGTGCACATTGCTAAGTGATGAATGGTCCAACCTCACTAAATAAGAGAAGCTAAATATTTTCAATAATAACATCCTAGAACAACCATATAGCAATGGGGATCGTCGATGGTAATAAATATTTCTGAATACTTGATTTATGTAACTTTACCATCGATATTATCATCAGTTAGCAACAAAATAGGTAGCAACATTTATAGTAGCATTTAAGATAATGACAAGGATTGATATATGAAGGAGAGCGTCATTACTACACTACTGTTGTCTTGATGGATGTAAGAATAGTTATCATCAGTTAGCAACAAAATAGGTAGCAACATTTATAATAATAGCATTTAAGAGAATGACAAGCATTGATATATGAAGGAGAGCATCATTGATGGATGTAAGAATAGTTGGTACTCAGATTGTCGCACATATTAATGGAGCACTATTGCGTCAATGTGTTGCTAGTATTGTTGAAATACCACAATTTTCTTCTCACTCCGCTCCCTTGGATTATTGCCATGGGCTTGCCATGACGAGGCAAAGATCCATATCATGGTCAAAAGTCAATGAAGTGAACCAAGGTTGGAATTATGGTAATATTAATGCTTGATTTTCTAGATTGAAGTGCTGATGGCTATTCTTGTTACATTCTCTACATGGTTTTCATGTTTGCATTTGAAGATTATACTTTTCTTCTTTTATTGACCAATGAGAAATACTAGAAGAAATTGATGGGAAAAGGTTTTGAATGTGGTTTCTTTGGATGATGTTTTTTCATCTTTAGATCAAATTTCTTCTCACATAGAATTGACCAACCACTCCAAAGATGATTTGCAATGAAGTTACGTCAACAAAGTTTCCCTGATTAATTCTGACCATTCAATCACAAAATCCACTTACTCAAAAGACATTCAATCATAATAATCACTTCACTTTCCAAAGAATACGTAACTCATTTGACTTTTAGGGTTTTGCAAAAAGTATCAACAATGACGTGCTTTCACATTCAAAAATGCCTTTCTCAATATCACAAACAACATTCTCTCTCTCTCTCTCTCTCTCTCTCTCTCTCTCTCTCTCTCTCTCTCTCTCTCTCTCTCTCTCTCTCTCTCTCTCTACTACTACTACTACTACTACTACTACTACTACTCCCCCCCCCCCCCCCCCCACACACACACACACAAGCATTTGTATTAACTAACTCTATCCATGGCCAAGCCTATGGGAGTAGCTCTTCGAGCTTTCAATAATTTCCTAGATGAAAAAAGTATTTGGAGATTCATTTTTGAGACACCTTGATTTTGGAGGCTATTCAAACTTGTCATCTCATCCAAGATTGCATGGGTGAAAAGAGGGAAAAGTGATTTATATCCCCCCCCCACTTAATACTTTACTTGGATTCAACCACTTGTCATACTTGAATTGGATTGAATTTCCACATATCATTCATTAAATATATGATTAAATTCCTATCAAAGTAACATTTTAGAAGAACAATAATGGGCAATGGGCACTTACCCACAAAAAGTGTTTATATATTTTTTAGAGGTTATGTTTTTTTTACCATTTTTTAAAATCTATGTAGCTTTTCCTTTTGCAAATGGGTGACATTTTTTGCCGGCAAAGCGTGACCATTTTTATGACACCTCACACATTCTCTATCTAAAATAGTTTTATACTATATAGATAATTTTTAAGCATGATCTTGCAAGAAGTGACCATTGAGAGCTCTTTTTGAGCTCAATCAAGTAGAATCAATCCTAGCATTTAGAAGGAACCATGGGAGAGACATATCACCCAATCTCTTGACATGTGAGAATCTACAAGCAAGCAAATAAATATCCACATGGACCTCAATGTCAAAACAAAAAAATGTTAATCAAATTGCAACCTCCTAAGAAACTCTTCATTGATCTTGTGACATGATAAGTGTACAACTCACACCACTTGTTTTTGGCCTTGCCCAAACAAAAGAAGAGAAAAGATTATGTTGATTGGGAATTGTCTTGATAGCTTTTGTTTCTTATTCTCAAAGGATTCCCTTGAAAAGTAGTCCAAGGTCTTGTGAATTATAACAAGATAATGATGAGAGAGAGAGAGAGAGAGAGAGAGAGAGAGAGAGAGAGAGAGAGAGAGAGATGGGTAAAAGCTTGCCATTTGGATAGCTTAATCATCCTTCACATAAGGGAATGCATCCTATGCAACCTTTCCAGTTGATCACCAACCACAAAAAATGACACAGCCTAACAGCTTGTCATCGTTCTATGGCAGGATTCTCAAGTGGAAAGAACATTGGGAATCCATTCTCCAACACATAAAGCTATTTTAGATTTTGTTTTGTTGCAAGCTGACTAACTGCTTTAAGTACAAAATGAATTGGAGGAGATCTGGAATTACAAGGCTTTGTGGCAAAGTCGTACTTGCTTCAAGATGGATTGCAACTAAACAAAAAAATGTCCCTGCTACTATCATAGTAAAACTATCTCAAGCAAATAACAATTTTGAGTTCAAACAAGTTAATGGCATACCCTAATGCATAACACCAGATTATCCTAATGCATAAACCTCCCATGGCTATTTGCAATAGCATCATCAAATCGTGCAGCATAGCGTAAACATCAGGTTGTCACAATCGGTGGGCAGTGCAAGTAGAATATTGAACTGTCTTGAGGCGTAAACGCTGGTTGAGTGCTCTACTCACAACTAAAATCACCTACTGGAATATGAAAAACCAAGTTAGCCTTATAGTGAGTGCGACATACTAAAGCTTGCTAGACTGGCCTGAATCACGGCAGGTTGTGAGCTCAGAAGATTGGTTTGGGAATTATGGAGCAGAGACGATCATCAACAGGTTTACAAAAGGGATGCTCCCTCAAGAATTTGACCATTTCATTGAAGCAAAACCTTTATGCTGGAATTAAATTAAACTAATGTTGTTGTCAATCATCGAGATCAACAATTATCTGAAAGTTTCCACATAAGAATAGTGACAGAATTCTGAATAAATGCATTTTGACTAAACTTGACAAAAAGTTAACACCTTGATTGCATAAGCCAGGCCAAGGCCTAAAATTTGCATTGGCACAAAACTATGTAGTCATAGATGGAATCAATGTCAATGGCTTGATTATATGAATCTTTGCCTGCATCCTATTCATAGTCAAAAGTTGTAAAAGGTATTTCTTGACTGCTTCATAAGCACCTTACTTTTGAGGTATCAACAAAGACTTTTACCTACAATTGATGTGCTAGTTAAAAAAGATAATCTTGTTGATTCCAAGGAGGTAGAAACGATTATTGGCTTTGTCATCCCTGCACCATCCTGGAACTACATCATCCAACTTGGCCATCAATAGCAAATTACATCACCTTGAGCCTTGATAACATTAGGATCCATCCTGTAGTGGCACTTTCCTGACCAACTCATCTTTTGGTATAAATTCATTCTGTAAGGAGCAGAATATGACATCTATTTTGATTTGTCAAATTTTACTGCATTAGTATGTCGCTATCTGCAACCTGTAGCTGAAGATGAGAGATTGTATAAGCTGGTAGAAACAAGAAAGGTTTGCCAGCCTTTGAAAGTCCAATTCTTCACCGTAAGGCTTATGAAGTCACCTTGCAGGTTGCTCCGACCCTTGATTTGCAGCTCCTTGACCTGAATGAACAACAGGCATTGGACCATTCTCTGAAGGTGGTCCAACACCCCACTTGCTTTCAGATTCTAAGGGCTCCATTACTTGAACACCCCCATCACTTAATCCAAGAGCAAATTGATTTGGCTCAGAAGGATGTGCTGCGATGACCAAGGGATACACAGGAGCACTGCATCACCCAAATAACAGCAAAGTGAGCTTCGACACATATGGAAGGGGATAACAATAGGTAAGCTCAATAACAACTCACCTATTCCCTCCTTGGGGTATATGAACTGAGGCTAGTATTCGACAACGTGGCCTCAAACTTTCAGCATCAAAGACACTGACTGATCCATCAAAGAAGCCAGCAAAGACCAGTTGGCTATCACACGAGTAAGTTGCATTTGATATTCCAGCAGGAAAAGAATCCCAGGGTACCCACTGCACAGGTGCAAAACTATGAGCTGAAACTCAAGTACCTTGCAAAAGGGAATTTGTCATTTATCTTCCCTTCAGAAATCATCTTTAATGCTCCACAGAGAATAGAGTAAAACTTCAATTACGATACTGTGTACTGAAACTCGGCACTTACATGACGAACTCGCTCCAGCTTTGCAGCATCATAGATAGCAAGTTGTGTCTCATGGATAACCAACAGCCGAATTTGGTCATTATGGAATTGTACTCTGGTGTCTCCTGTAGGTGTTGATGCCCTTCCAGGAGGAACCTGAATAAACTTGGATTTACGCTTATCCCACCCATCAGTACCCCACACGCAAAGCTGCAACATTTCAAAAATAGACATCAGAGCTGAGAAGTCTTTTCAGCACAAAATTGTGAAATCAGATTGACATAGGTGAAATTTCAAAGTTCAACCTGCAATTTTCAAAAACTAGTGCACTTATTGTAAATAATTAGACACAGCTTTAAGTAAATTTTTGCCAAATTGACAGTCAATAAATGAGGACATCAAGGTCCTTCACTGCTATTGGGACTAAATCAAATACCTGCCCATCAGCTCCAGATGAAACTAGCACATTAAGGACATTGGAAAAGGCCAGCCCAGTGATTCTCTTCTGATGGCCTTTAAGCTTACTCTTCACCTGTGCAAAGATACTTTGATTGAGTTTCAGAGTTTCACAAATAGCATGTGATAAAAGCTAACTGAAGTATGCTCACTATGCCCATGCTTTTCATTAGGACTAAAGCTACAATTCTTGTCAACAAGGATATGTTGGAGATTAATGATAAAAACCTGGAGCTAGGGGTTATAATGCAAATAGCAGTACCTCGTCAACTCGAACATTATATATCTGAATTGTTGAATCCTCCATGCCTATGGCGATTATGTTGTTGTCTTGGGGATGAAAAGCTAGAAATGTTGCAGCTGGTGGAGGTGGCATAAATGTTGTCATAACCTGGTCAGAATTTGTCCATCAGCTACCAAAAGTACTATAAAACAGGGACCTCACAGCAGCAGAAAGAGATATACCAGGGTGAGATTCTTCACCAACATAAATGCGAACGATACCTTGAAAGTCATCATGTTAAAGAGTGATATCTTCCCCCCAGAGGCCGACATAACATAAGAATCATTTTTGGACAGGGCAATGCAAGGCACAGCTTCCTCTGGATTTGTGTCACTTATGTCATTTGTCATGAGAATTCCACTTTGTGGCTGCCAAAGTTGGGGGGCAGTACCAGCTGTAGCCTGTATTTTTAGAAGTAAAGCATGCAATATGCCATTATTATATACCCACGTTCTAACATAAAGCCTAAAAAGACATGTAGGAATCCAAAGAGAATGCATGGATTGATATAAAATCACTCACTTTTGCTGTGGGATTGCGCTCACTGCGTTGCCATTTCCAAAGCTTATGCACCGCATTTGAAGCAAGAGCTAGTAAAGCAACACCAGAATTTGTGTATATCAACTTTGGCACCTGTTGAATGGACAATGAAATATCACTTCCTGATCACAATAGCTAGAGAAGGCCATACATTTGTGACTAAGCAATCTTGAAACTCTTGTTATAAATAAAGAACATGTTAACTTTCGGAATGCTCTTTGTCTTCCACTGCTATGTGGATCAAACCTTGCTTGCTGGCAGTGTATCAGGAAGTCTAACGGACTGGCATTGTGAAGCATCTGTTATTTCTGTTAACTTCCAGATCTTTCCTTTCTCATTCACGTCATCAGCTCCTCTAGGTTTAGACTCTGCTACTCTGCCATTGTCTACATTATTCTGCAGTCCAGCAAGACAGATGATTATGAGTGTGTCATCCAAAGGAAGAGCTAAAAGATGCAAGAGAGATTTTTCTGTAATCTTCTGGAAATCAGTCCATCCCAAGAGAAAACTAGACATTCTTGCTACTTTTTTGAGTGCAGTACACAGAAGGCAGACACTTTTGCATTTTGTCTGATAGCATAATGATCCTACTAAAAAGCTTCAAGAAATGAAAATATAGCAAACTTAGAGAAATGTGTGTTCATGTACGATCATTATGCTTGCTGCATGAAATACTGACAGTTGATTTAAGCAGGATGAAAAGTTACCACTGGTGCAGCTAGTGAGACAACAGGAGTACTTCTCTCCATACGGTCTCCAACAACTGGAACAGTTGGAGTGGGAACAGCAAGAAGAGCATTATTGGGGCCTGGAGCCTGCAGAGGAGCATTATAACTCTATTTACTGTCAACTTTTCAAGATCAACGCGCAGTAAAAGGAATAGTGATCAACGTTCTGGTGAAATAGAAATGCAAAAGCATGTCCAGACTTTAAAAGTTCCTTATGCCAGATAATCACCTTGGGTGCAACTGCAATAGGTTCATGCTGCCCCTTTACAGAATCGAAAGCGCGGGTTTCAAAAGCTCGAAGCAATCTCATTCCATCAGCATTCGCCAAAATCCTAAATCCATTGTCATTTGTGGTGACAGCAAGAAGAGATCCTTCTTTGTTGAATCGTATCCGAGGGCTTGCCTGCAATGCTCCTTCCAGTCAAAAAACCATGGCTAATCTGTTCTCAATTTTAAGGATTTTTTTAGACTGGGAGTCCCTTGAGCTTGTAATATAAAACAGTAACAAGGAATCTAAGTGTCACAACTCACTGGTAATCCACCATCTGCCTCAATAGTTGTGAGAACATTTACGTTGTCCATGTCCCAGAACTTAATTGCAAAGTCATCCCCAACAGCTAATAGACAATTTCTAGTAGTGTCAAACTGTACAACATTTGGTGTACGTTTCCTAAAACCAGCATACGTCCTTTTGATTGCCCCTTCACTTTCGTTCCATTCCACCAAGTAAGATTCTCCTTCTTTGCTTGTTCCACAAGAGAACAATCTAAAGATGTGCAAGCAAACAACAGCTGGTGAATCAGTGAAAATTCTTTGTAATGATTGCAAAGAAAACTTGAACGATGAGCTAAATACTACAGTGGGAAGCCGAGAACTGCAATTAAAAGACCATGTGTGCAGAATCAAGTTACGTCACAACTGTAATTTGAGTTTGATACTACCTTGTGCCATCAGCACTGTAAGCCATAGTGGTGCACCAATGGCCTGGAGCATCATAATCAACCCTTGATCCAAGAGTGTCATAGAGCCATGCCTTGATTTTCCCATCAATAGCAGTGGAAAATATGAACTGCAAAGAAATGCAGGGAGTCAACACTTTAAGATCAGCACAAAAATTGTGGTATCTTAATAAGGATGCACAATTACATCCATTATAAATCGTGGCTTTGATTGTCTCAACACCTGAATGTTCTCTTTATGATGAGGGCACACAGAATAAACTGGAGCTTCATGTCCTTCAAAGTTGTATTGCTTGCGCCCTGTCATTGCATCCCAAACCTACACCAACGGGGTACGTTCACTTGTCTTAAGAAGTTACATCTCATTTAACAAGTATATAAAGCTGATCGCTTGAGATTGATATGGATGACATTTCAAAAAACATCATGGACTACATCTACAGAAAAACTTGTACGAGTGTGGTATGCATAACATATGTCTTAAAATAACCAGCTGCTGCAGACCTTGATGGTTTTGTCATCTCCACATGAGATTATGCACAGCTGTTTGTTTGGGTGAGAAAAAGCAAGGTCATTCACGCTGCCAACATGGGCATCAATCTGCAGAATAAACTCTAATCGTGAACATAAAGTATGATCCATTGTGAAGAAAAATGTTACAGCCCATTCCAAAGCATGCTCAAAGTAGACAGCTTGTGGAGGCATTTGAACATGCACTACAAAGAGTTTAGCTTCCATCTCCAACAAACAGCTAGCATCTGTAAGGTGCTTAGAAGCATCAGACCTCCAGGTGTTGGCGCAAATCACCACCCCCTAGATATGAATATATATGCACAATGTGTTTTGAAAAGGCAACTCCTGCAGAAGTTCAGGCATAACATAAGCCTGCAATCGAACTATAGGTTGTGCTAGTAAATCTATCACCAAGAACCAAAAGAGTATGAGGTCGAAGGAGATTCTGTACATGCTGCTACCTAAACTTTGCTAGTGAAGCATATGAGGCCATTGGAATAGCTAAACAGCCAGAATATCCAAGAAGCAAAAGATGAGAAGTACACAGAAATCAACACAAACACAAGCATATCAATGAATGCTTCATGCGGTCTTGGCCTCTGTAAGTGTTCATTGCATATTGGGCAAATCAAGTATTAGATCAGGCAACTTACCAAGTAAATTTCCATCTGGACTCCATACAACCCTGTTCACTAATACTGCTGGATCTTTCACCAAAGCAGCCTGACAAGATGAAACCAGCAATCAGTTACCCTACAAGCTCAAATACTATAAATTGTGTCCTATAAAAGGTTAAACCAATCATAAGCAGTTGCCCAAATGCAATGCCTAAATCAGAGCTTATATATGACACTTTCATTATAGTAAGCAATTATTGTTATTATGGGGTGTAGAAATGCTCAAAATCTGAAGACTTATCTAAGAAAAAGACACTCATTATAACAGCAAAACAGGAAGATTTTTGGCAAAGTTTGGACCTGCATGGGCAAGGTACATACTGAGATGTCCCAAACTTTAAAGGTCCGCTGAGCCAACCTTTCTCGGGTGGCCACTTCCCAAATGCTAATTTCACCAACATTTGTACCAACTGAAAAACTTTGTAACAGCAAGGTCAGTGAAAAGAGCTTCTCTTCATGGCAAAGATACCTCCACAAAATGGACTAAAGTGGGCCACACTTCCTAAAGATCATATATACCAACTTGAAGCTGGAACGTTTACAAGTACAAACCTAACAAGATAGTTTGTTGTAAGGGATGAAACTCCATGGTCATAATACAGGATCCTTGATTCATAGTACGAGCAACTGTTTTTGGAATGTCCTCCAACAAAGATGAAGTTTGGGGAAGGCTTGCCACAACATAATTCACCTGAAAGTATATTAGATTGTAGCTCTGTTCAGAAACGTTTATAAATGCAGAGAGATTTGTTGCATGATCCAACTCAATGCAAGCTAGCCTCCCGTTACAGGAAATTACACTTCCAACATTCAATATTTGCACCTCAAGCAACAAGTATAGAAAAGGTAACTGCTTAGGCTGAGATACAGGATTCTTTCTGGCACTCCTGTGATATCAAGAAGTTCAGCTTCCACTTGACAGCACACATCCAGATGACTCACCAAGCAAGCAACAAATGGAAATTCGTGGTCTCACAACTGGGAATGCTATCAATCTAGAGGACTAAACATTATGATGTTCAAAACGCTGTCAGTAATGTACATGCAAACACAGAAGCCCAAGTAAGAACTAAGAAGCAAGAATTTGATATTAAGATTGCACCATGACTAATACCTTACCAATTTGGCTGGGTCATAGCTGATGATTAAAGAGTTAACCTTGCATTTTCTTTTTGAGTTTTCTTCATAGCTTATATTTTCTCTAAACATAAAGGAGTTCAATAAAGAATGTCTAAAAGTATGTGAAGGGAAGGATCTATATAAGCAAATGGATGGATCTTATGCGTAGGATTAAATTGAAACTTAGCAAGAAAGACTTCTTTCAACTTTAGGAAGTCTACCCACACAGTCCCAGACTATCAAGTTCATTGTGCAGAATCCAGATGATAGATACAACACTATGACACATATCCTGAAGTCATAGGTGCTACTAATTTTGAGTTTGAACATAAATGTTAAAACATGAGCTAGAGAAGAAAACACATGGAATGAGTGGCATCAGTCTTATGCGAAAATGACAAACCAGAAACTGGAAGTGTCCCATAGGGTTGTGAATCTGTTTTTATATCTTTACTAAAAAACTGTGCTATTCTCAGAGTAAATTATTTGTTGCTAAAAGTACGAATTGCAATACTCATGACTTGAACCCAGACAATTATTGATAAAATAATCTAGTTTCGAAATATCAGTTATAGAAAAAATATGACACTGAAAAGTTTGCACTTGAAAATACTCTACTGACATTCATAAAGTATAAAAACATACTCCAACTTCACAATTGACCTTGAGAAAGGGTAGAATATTAGAGACGTCAATGCTAAATAACGTTGAAGCTTTTTCCAGTCATCAAGAAATGGTGCACATCCAGAATCCGATATTAGGACGAAAAGACATTCTGTGAGCATCGGACATCCTTGCAATGTACAGGAAAGATACTTGTTGCAAATGTACAAAAGAAAGAAGAATAAGGAGGAAACAAAACTAAACCATTTAGCCAAAAACATGGAAATCAACACTGACAATTGACTTTACCTACATTGAACCCAAAACATGGGATTCCTGTAGTCACCATACGGGAAACATATAACTCCAAGAATGGAATTGAAGAGTCCCGTGAATTTCACAGGAATCCTACACTACTGCTTCAAAAGCATAAGCAGTGTCCACAGTACATGAACAGCACCAAGTACATTTCATTTACACTTTCAAAAGAGGTGTTGAAACTCAAACTCACCTCTTCAACAGGCTGGCTGCTTGGTCTGGCACGTTTCAGAAGGTGTTCAGAGTCGGCAGATTGATAGTCAACTGTTGCCATGCTATTCGGTGGTGTCCTTGGCCGTTTTAAAAGAGTTGCTGAGAGAAAAAACTCAATGATCACTTATTTGTTTGTCCAAATTATCCCTCATTTCTACCATAACTTTCATCATACCATAGAGATTCAGCACAAACCATTCAAATGTTATAATCAAGCATGTGATGCACTTGCTTAGTGCATCTTTCCTTCTTCTAATGTCATGGTACCACTTAGACAAGTATTAAAACACAATGGAAGAAGAATGACTGCTGTAATTGATTGAAGCTTTACAGTGATCAGGAATTCGAATACTCTGGCAATTTTGATCCTTAAATATGAGGCACTGACCAAAAGGTGAAAAGATGAGCTGGTCTATATGATGGATTCATGAACTAACCTGGATTTGGTGGATTTGCGAGGGCTGATGGCCCTGCGACTACAGCCACATGTGGGGCTGCAGAATTTGAGCCAGCCATCCACCCAGCCAATGCACTTGCGGTAGGAGGTGCTGCTGGTTGAAATGGCTGCATTAGGCAACAGAACATACTTCAAATCAAACCGGTGCAACATTAACTCCACTTTCACTGAAAAATATGTTCTTAATGGGAGAATTCAAACCCTTTTATCAGAAGAAAAAATTGATGAAATATAGCTAAAAAAAATATCCCTCTGCAAATAAGGCTTTGAGCTTACGCCATGAATTCCAAGAGGAGGAAATGCCCCACTTTTAGGAAGCCCTGCCACAAGGGGACCATTGCTAGGTGTTGGGGCACGTCCTCCAGTCGGTGACCCACAAGAATGGTCGATGAAAAGGGTTTTAATATCGGGATTGGGTCTTGGATTTTTGCAAAGTTGATGCTGCCAATTCAAACTGGGGCAGGATCACATGCACACCATTGTATGTCAGCCTTTTCAATGTAATCAGTCAAACGCTACAAACAAGAATGATCATTTTTTCAATAATCAGGATAGAAAACCCTCCATAAGAGCTAACTTCTGCTACAAATTGAGCCCATGCCATAAAAGGTTTGCTTGCACATATAAATAGTGGCTAAGATGACAATAAATGGAAAGATCCAACCTTGAGAAAGGTTCAATCAATAAGAAAGATATTCAGTCAGGCTTACTAAATAATTCATACCTATAATGATCTTAGTGTAGCTTTTGTCAACATGAAGGGAGAATGTGCAACATCTAATATATGCATATTGAAAAAATTGTTCAGAAATCTCACCTCTGATTTATTAGCGTACGCAAGCGGGAAGCTTTGAGAGCAGGAAATGCAAGTTTGTCTCTGAAGAGGGGGTTTGCTTCAATCAACTTCTTTAGCTCTAATAACATAATGTGTCTTGCAGATTTCGTGTCTCCGTACTTGGATAACTGCTCATTTTCCCTGCATCAACAACCATCAAGTATCAGAAGAAACGAAAAAACAACCTTGGCAGCAAAAGTCAGCCTGAGAGAATCCTTGGTTCGAATAAGGTTGACCTGAAGTTCTCTAAAGTGAGAAGCTGGGTAATCTCTTTGTAAAGCTCCTCGTTGAAGGAAGAGAAAACTTTGAGATCTTTGACTAGTATTTCAACGGCTCTCGCCCGATCTTGCCTGGGAAACAGAACAGGGCATAAATAAACATCAGATCGAAGAGGTTAAAGATCTTGCTTCTTCCTTGAGTATAACAATCTTTCAAAAAACGTACTCACTTGTCCAATGCTTCCAGATACTTCTGCTTCCTGATCTCGAAAAATATCTTCATGGAGTAGCGGTTGTCATCCACCTTGGTGAACCCGGAAAGGTAGCGCTCCACCTCATCCCACTCACCATTTTGCACCTGGTCTTCAAAATACTTCATGTTGAAGAAAAACCCCGACTCCTGCTCCAGCCTGCATCAAAACCCACGCAATTTGTTACTCCTGCAAAGCAAAACACCTCCCGCAACAGCATATTGTTGTGGCATCCACTCACTTGTGAACCGTTTCCTTAAACTTTTCTTCGTCCAGGAACTGAAGGATGAGGAACACAAGCTCCCGGCTGAGCGAAGACATGATCGAAGATCGACGCAATCCAACAAAGAACAGCGTGTCTCTGCAGGGCCACAGAGCGGACTAAGGGAAGGGAAGGGAAAGCAAAGCAGCAGCGGCAGCGGCAACGCCCACGCTGTAGATAGATAGAACAAAGCAGTCGAGCTCGCTCGCTCGCTCGTCGTCTGAGAAAGAGAGACACAGAGACCTGTTCTTCAGAAAGCTCGAATTTCTCGTGTATTTTTTTGCTCTCTCTATCTTGTGTGTCTGTCTCTCTCTTCGTAGTGGCGGGTGCTGTCGTAGTAAACTGGTCGTATCAGATAACTGCTCCCACTTATCACCATCCACTCAACCAAAACTGCAGGTCCACCTCGCGTATCATAAAGTCTCCTTATCGCTTCTCAGATAAGTGGACACGCTTATCACCTGGAAGGCCGGATGGGCATCGAGAAGTGGTCCGATTTTTAATATTCCGCCTGCAACGCCGTACTTGCGCCGGGGGCCCTACCCCGCAACAGGCAGGGCAGGCCTCTCAAGACTCGGGGTCGGATTGGACATGCGCTCATCTACATCCTCACGATATTAAGAATTTTTTTGTCGGTTTTTATACAGAGCATATCTTGTTCACCCATTTTTAGGGTTTATTATAAAAGTCTTGAAGAAATTGAGAGGCTTTAGAAATTGCAGGTATTTCGAGGATAGCTCAAAAAAAAGGTTTTTCGAGCGAGCATTGCATTTGTCCAACTTTTTGCTTTGGTCAATTTTGTATAAAATGGAGAGAAAACGAAAAAAAATTAGGTATATATTTTTTGAATTTTTTGGGGGACAGTTTTGGGTCCAAGCCTCAAGGCCCTTTAATTTCTTTCATAGGGTAGTGTTAACTTAAAACTATTTATTATTACAATTTGGGGGGCTTGGGTACAAGGCCCTTCCACCAAGGCCGGTAGAAGGACCTTTCACTAGATCTTTTTAGTGACATACAAACTTCAATTTTTAGTGACATACAAACTTCAACTCGCATCATTTGCCAACGTTTTTCTTTTTTCTTCTTTTTGGGAGAGGAAAGGTGGGGTTTTAAGATTGGGTTCCAAGGCCTTTTAGTTGGGGGAGGCCCTTACACTGAGAGTAGTTGTTCGGGTGTGGAAGGGTCATGGCCATGAGCTTCCCCAAAATGATAACAAGGTGATTGTTTTTGTCTTCACAAATTTTGACATATAAAACATGTCGGATGTCAATTCGCAACATTCTTCATGGGAGGTGGGTGGTTCAATTTTCATAAACTTTTGGTGTGGAAGGTTGTGCAAAATTACGCCCGTGCACGATTAGGTTATTCTCTAGAAAATACTTATCCTCCACACAGAAGGCACATGCCACGAGGTTGTGCAATTTATACAACCTTCCGACGCGCAAGTTGTGTGACTTTTTGAATTTAAAATGACAAATTTTTGTGACTTTAAAAATCGGATGATTAAATTCAATCAAACAAACTTTGCCGGTTCCTCCTGACTATTCTACCATTGCAGTTGAGATGCTGCGGCACAGAAAGGCCAAATGGGCTTACTTTTCTTGCCATTTTCAAAACCTGCTGATGAAATAAAAAAATCAACAATAAAACTTGACGGTTCTTGGTGAGTTCCATTATCTACGACTATGACAAAATACATACAATAAGATGAGGGCAGGTGGGGGGTGTTTTGTCCGGGGGTTGTTGTTTGGCATTGCGGCAGTGCCAGTCAGCTGACAATGGCTGGGTGGGTGAAGGTTGAAAGAAGGGCCGGGCAGTCAGAGCCCTTCTTTGAAGTTGTGGCGCGAGTGTACACTGTAACCCAGCCTGCCAGGGCAGAGTCGCGACTCCCGAGATTCTGCACGCTGTCGCTGCTGCAGCAGGGGGCAGGCAGGGCCAACTTCCAAGCCACAAGCAGCGTAGGCCCTACGTGTAGGACTAGGCTCAATAGCCTGGCCTGGCCTGAGCCGTTGAAAGAAAGGTAATTAAATTTTTGCGATGTAGTACGTTCAATACAATTTGTGTACCATCTTTCTCTGTACATAGGCACATTTTTGTACTCTTATTGGGCGTTGGGGCATTTTCGTTTTCCCACGTCATTGTTCAGGAAACCTCTTTGAGGTTCGTTTCCATTCAATTTCTTGCATTTCTTTTAGGTTATTGATTTTGAAACTTTTTGCATTCCAAATCCCGCATCTCAAATTTTTTGCTGGCATTCATGAATTATTTTATTAACTCAGTAAACTTCTGTAATCCACGTTTTGTACGGATCTCCTTACTTTACCGTACTCAAATTTCCTCGGTATGTAATCCAAGTTTTGTAAGGATCTCCTTACTTTACCATACACAAATTTCCTCCATATAAAAATGATATACATAAAATATCCTCCATCTAAAAAAAGTTATCGATTTTTTTAATGTCAACTTCCTGTAAGTTTTTCGTGAAATCAAATTTTGACGAAAGATGTCGATTCCATTCTCGACAGATGCCAGCTTTCCCCAACACTGGTGTTCGGGAAACCACCTTGAGGTTTCCCTCTAATTTCTCGGTTTTTGAAATATTTTGCCTTCTAAAACCTACATTTCAAAATTTTTGCCAGCAAAACATAAAATATGTATGTTAAAAATTTATTTTATTGACTCAATAAGCCTATGTAAGCCAAATTTTAATCTACCGACTTTACACACAAAAATCTTCCATGTGAAAATGACAAACCTAAAATTTTCTGCATTTTAAAAAAGTTATCGGTTTTTTGAAAGTTAGCTTCCTGTGAATTTTTTATGAAATCGATTTTTGAAGACAGATGCCCGTTCCATTCTCAAGAGATGCTGGCTTTCCTGAGCACAGCCCCATGTCATTCTTTGGTAAAACTGGAAAAGTTTTGAGTCTGGAAATTGATATCCTCCCAACTTTTAAGTCATTAATTTCATAAACAAATTGAGAGACGTTGATTATGTTTATTTCTAAAGAATTGGGTAGCTATTTTCTTTTGTGGAAAATTTTGGGAGCAATGAACTTTGTTTTAGAAAGTGTGAGATTTTAACCTCATTCCAATCATTTAAGAAACTATGGAAACTTTTTTACTCTCCAATATGTCAAAGAGTCTACTATGCGCAATGTGGACCATACTTGAGAATTCTAGTGAGCCCAATAGGCAGTAGTGCCCAGGAAACCTTATTTGAGTTATCCTCAAAAAATCTGTATTTTATAGAACTTCTTAGCTTTTTGAAGACTTTTACTAATAAAAAGGTATATATGTTTGTATAAAAAATTGTCAAATATTTTATGATATCAATTTTTGAGAAAACTTGTTGGTTCCATTCATATACTTTGCTGATTTTCCTAAGAACTACCAATAGGGTGAGCCAAAATTTAAGGCAAATTTCCAACTAGGCAAAATGGAATCCTACTGAGCATCATGCTCCATCGCGCCATGGTTTAATGGCTTTTTTTGGGGGCACTTTTGGCTCACTATGGCTTGCAGGCACTTTCTACGAGGTATTCTAGATGCATAATATGTGAGCACTTTTTGGAACTTGCCTTGCTCATGTGACTCTTGCATAGTTTATGTCATATAATTGTCCTCATTTCTGGTAGAAGAAAACCACTCAACACCATAACAAATTGTTCTTCTTAGTTTTCTTTGCACCCGATAAATGACCGTATAATTATGATGAGTCCATATAAATGACTGTATAATTATGATGAGGCCGTTTGATTGAGTATCATGTTTCTCAAAAATTATGTACGTATGGTGGAAGGCCCTGACCGAGGGCCTTCCTTGCAAGGAGAGCCCTTGCCTGAGGGCGGGAGCCCGAGGGTAGTGCCCCCCCGACCTTCGAGGAAGGCTTGAGGTCCTCGGGCCTTCCATGACGTAATGCCAGGTGAGAAGGTAGAGAGAGAATGTACATTCCATAGAAAGAGCATGCACGTTCCGTAGAGAGAGAACACACAATCTGTAAAGAGAGGAGAGAGAATGCACATTGTAGAGAGAAAATGACAGATTCCAGAGGAGAGAGAAAGGTGGATGGATATTCTGCTCATGGAGGTGCTTTCAAAATACAAAGCAAACCTGAGCACTTGGCATTACGAACTTGAGAATTCATAACTTGCCAAAAAAACTGGGTGAGCTCACTTTTAATTTTATAACATGCCCATCATTATCTTAAGCTAAGGTTACTATGTACTTGGCAAAAAATTCACATGTTTGAAAAGGCAAAACATATGCTCAAAGATTAGATAATTCATAGTCTAAGCACGCATGACATGCCTTTTTTGACATTGTGAGTTTTTATCTTGTGAGACCTAGATCAATTTTAATATTGGCCATAATAAAGACTATTCATAAACTTAATCGACAACCGATAATTCGATGTCAACTGAAAGCAACATGCAACAGCAAGTAGTGCCTTAATCCTAATTTGTAAAGTTAACCATTCTTTTAATCAGTTAGCCATGTGTACATATTCATCTGAGATCGATGAATCAATAGATCAATATTTTCATTTAGAGCGCAATTGTATCGTTCTTCTTTGCTGTTATCACATAGTATTGTATCAAGAAGAACGCACCTGATCTGTTCTGTAATCACATTGTATCTCTACACGACTAATCCATCATTGTTCCAACAATTAACTTTTTTTTAGGTGATTGAATGTTCAAACTAATTCCTACTTGCAGATTCATCGTTTTTGTAGATTTTATCGTTTTATATGACTAATAGCACTGTTCGATTTTTGCTCTGATTACTGCATTTAGTTCAACGCTTCCGCAAAGCTGAAATTTAATTCACTATAATTTTGTGCATGGCTATGGAATCGATTGCATAAATCCAACGACTTCAAAGTTGTGATCAAGTAGGGCAGACCCAATATGCCCGAATCCGATAACGGTAGTTTGTATGCAATGAGAAATCTCAGCCTCTCTGAGCTGCCTGATTTCCAAGATGGTATCAGTGCCAACATGGTATCAAAGCTAGCATGGTATCAGAGATAGCTTGATATCAGAGCTCATTCTCTAATTCCTAAAGGCAAATCTAGAGCATATAATATCAAAACAGTTGTTTTGATATAGTGTAGGCAGCTGCTATTATTGTTTTCAGTCATATTAATCTACTATCTGCATATACTCATCTTGAAATTTCAAATGGATTCACAATCATAGTCTGCTCTAATGGTAGCCTGTCTGCTCAAGTTGTGTCAAAGGAAAGCAGGCAAGAAGGCCATTCAAGTCAAATCAAGAACACATTTCTAGAGATTTATTAGACATTGTGCATACTGATATATGTGGCCCAATGTAGACACCATCATTACTTGATGCAAAGTTCTTTTTGCAGTTCAAGGGTTACTGCTTAACCAATGGCATCGAGCAACAATTTGCTGCTTCCTATTCTCCATAGTCAAATGGACTGGCTGAAAGAAAGAACAGAACCTTAGTTGAGCCTACTAAATGCATGATCATGCTTCCTGGTGTTGTTTCAACAACAACTTATTTGCAGAATCGATGCATAACTAAGGGTGTTCCTAACAACAAAACTCCTTATGAGGTTTGGACTGGGTTCAACCCCTCAATCAAAATATTTGAAAGTATTTGGATGCACAACTTATGCTCATCTCTCAAAGGACAGAGAAAGAAGCATTCTTTTAAAACTATTTTTGTTGGCTATTGCAATTCTGATGGAATGTACAAAATGTATAACATAGATACCTGTAAAGTTTTCACTAACAGGGATGTGTGACTTCTATTGAAGATCAGTTTATTGATTTGAAGGGCAAGGGACAAATGCAGTCCACAATTTCTGCTCCAACAACTGACTTTTCTCGTAAGGCAATTTCCATTTATTCTTGTAGTCATTTCCAAAAAAATTTGGGCGAGTCCTGGAGGGGCCGAGCCTAATTTTTTTTGGAATGTCGAACCGGGCAGAATGGCCGGTCTATACAGTCAGATCCAGAAGAAGATGAAGAGACTGCAACTCAGGAGCAGTCAATGTCTCCGACGTGCCCAACACAACCGACATAAAGTCGAATTTCACAGCCACAAGCTTCAACCAGGAGATCAAGAATTCGATTCAGCCTGTCTGATATACTGATGAATTTTCTCACTATTCTATTCAAGAGCCAACCACAGTTGAGGAAGCTTTGTCACAGGCTGACTCAGATCTTTGGAAAGAAGCAATGGACAAAGAGTACAACTCACTGTTGAGAAACAAAACTTGGACTGTCACCGACCTGCCAGCAACTAGAAAGATAATCGACTACAAATGGATCTTTAAGATCAAATACAAACTAGACGGGAGCATCGATAGAAGGAAAGCTAGACTTGTGGCAAGAGGATTTTCACAAATTCTCAACTTCTAGGTGGAACCAGAGCAAGCCTGACTGAAGGAATGGTAGATAACACTGACTATGTAGAAATAGAAATTAGTAAGGGTAAAGTTATGAATTTGTATAAACACCAGTCAGACCAAGAGCGAAAAGAGTATATGATACTCCTTCAAAATATCAAAATGTATTCACTTGGTCAATGGAAGATTTAACTGATATACCGGTTAAATGGGGAGAGCATAGAATAGACTTGATCCAGGGAGCTGTACCGGTTAGGCAAAGACAATACAGGTTAAATCCAAAGTATTCATTATTAATGAAAGATGAATTAGATAAATGCATAAGAGCGGGGTATTATATATCTTGTTCTAAGTAGTGAATGGGTATCACCTACTGTGATAGTTCCCAAGAAGAAGACAGGTAAAATAAGGGTATGTGAAGATTTTAGGAAGTTAAATGCTGCCACAACAAAAGACTATCATCCATTACCATATACAGACATGATCCTAGACCAAGTAGCTGGACACAAAAGATATAGTTATTTAGACGGTTTTTTCCGGTTACAATCAAGTCTTCATTAAGGAAGAAGATAGATAAAAAACAACATTTACCACTGATTGGGGGACGTATGATTATACACGTATGCCCTTCGGTCTGTGTAATGCACCTACTACATTTCAGCGCATGATGACCTATATCTTTCAAAAAAATTTATGAAAATTCTTAGAAATCTCTATGGA
Organism: Diphasiastrum complanatum; assembly: GCA_029204225.1. Taxonomy (NCBI): domain Eukaryota; kingdom Viridiplantae; phylum Streptophyta; class Lycopodiopsida; order Lycopodiales; family Lycopodiaceae; genus Diphasiastrum; species Diphasiastrum complanatum. The sequence goes on from CM055097.1 coordinate 30,393,854, forward strand.
TGACTTTTGTGTTTACTCATCCACTAGAGATCATTTAGATGCATTAGAAAAGACTTTAAGGCGATGTCAAGAGACATCTCATAAATTGCATCCGTACAAATGCTATTTTGGCATGAGAGAAGGCATTTTGTTAGGCCACAAAATTTTGAAAGATGGCATTCAAGCCGATATCGAAAAAGTCAAAAGTAAATAAACCAACCAATCTACGTGAGCTTAGGGGGTCTTTAGGCCACATAGGATACTATCGTAGAATAATAAAAGAGTATGCTATAGTAGTAACTCCCTTAACATGATTAAAAAGAAATATGCTGGGTATCACTGGTCACAAGATCACCAAAATGCTTTCGAAAAGTTAAAGTAGTTCCTAGCAGAAGCAACTGAAGTTAGACCTCCAGATTGGACTAAGAAATTTCACATATATGTAGACACTTCATCGTTTGCAATTTGGTGTAGTGCTTAGCCAAAAAGATGATCAAAAGATTGATGATCCAATTTATTATGTTGGTAGACAACTAGTAGCATCCAGAAAAATATATTCTGCTACAGAGCGGGAGGCATTAGGCATGATCTACTCGGTGAAAAAAGTTAGACATTGTCTATTAGGATATCCTTTTGTTTTTCATTTAGACCATTATGCATTGAAGCATGTAGTAAATAAACCCGATCTTTCAGGAAGGATAGCTAGATGGGTTCTATTATAAGATGAGTTTGATTATCAAGTAGAGCTAAGAAGGGAGAAGGACCACCAAAACACTGACTATATATCATGGCTTAAAACTAAAGATCAATTTGAGCCAATAGCAGATGAATTCCCAGATGAGCACATAATGCACATTTAAGCGGAATCATCCATTTATCAAGATATTAATTTCTTACAGGATCAAATTTATTCTGAGCATTTCAACTTCATACTTGAATTTATTTGTACTTTCCTCACACTTGTGAAAGCAATTATAATTTGGTTATTAGCATTCTAGATTGTGATCTAGCCATAGAATCTAGTGCTAACACAAAACTTAGTAAAGATCATTCACACATTTATGGTAATTCCCACATGTGTGAACTTGCTGGATTTTTTGTCACTATAGTGTAAGCATTCACTTATTGACTTGAAGTCATTAACTTCATTATATTATCTACATTTACCTATCTCAAATTTCCACATGGATCCCCAATCGAAAGTTGGTTTGATTGTAGACAAGCTCAAAGGACCAAATTACCACTTGTGGAAATTCGGTGACGAGCAAGCCATTTCCAAATGGATGCTCAAGGATGGTAAGGCCTTTGTGTTAGTCATCTTGAATGTATCAGACACATATTGGCCATATCAGACAAGCCCAATTCTCCATATCCAACAGTTAGCAAAAACCAAAGAAAGCATGAGAGATGGAGGAAAAGTGATAGAGAGCAAGGACATTCATCAATCCATTCCTGAACAGAACCAATCTGCTTTATTGAAATGAGGAAATGAACATGAGGAGCAACTCGAGTTGGTCCTTTTTTATAGTAGAGAGGAGGACCCTGGCCTTTGAATCCTATTGGTCCATTTTTGCCTCTCTAATTATTCAAATTAAAAAAAGAGCAAGAACCATCCAATTTGGAGGGAAACTCAACTTTATTCACTAACTTGACATTTAGGCCCTGCGACATTAAAAGTCCTGCAAAAAGGCCTAAAGTCCTTCTATTGACTTGTAACTAATCAAATCTCTATGTGATCATCAAGTTGGACTTACACACGCAGGGTGCCAAATCCCTCTCACTTATTAACTAGGGTTAGGGTTGCCTTGGGATCCGCAAACCCTCCGACAGTATCCCCCACCAAAACTGGTGGCGGTCCCACGACACCTGCGAGATGCAGTTATCAGAGTGTTTTCTGATCCCATATCTGAAATTCTCTGCTCCATTTCTTTTTTCTTGTCAAGCATAGACTGGATCACTTGCACAAGGCTTGAGACCAAACCGAGAGCATCACTAGAATCTACTATCGTGGAGGCAGCAACAACAAGAGGACTTGATGGTATTGTCCTTGGTTGGCGTGGAATAGGTGCCAATACTTCTTCTTCTTCAAAAATATATTCTTCCTCAAAACCCTCAGGCACGGTGGCGTCGAACTGCTTCGGTGATTTCACAGCTTGGTCGACCTGAAGTGCGACTGGGGCATCTTCAGTTTGAGGTTGCTGGCTTGAATCTTCAACACCGATAGTAGTGCCAGGGGATTGGAGTTCAAAGGGCGCAGGGCTCTGGGGGATTTTAAAAATTTCAGCGGCCCCAAGGGTGTCGGAATCATCGAACATATTCATGAAAAACTGCATGTTTGGGGAAGTAGCTTCGGTGTGCAGGGGTGAGGCGGCCTGGGCAGTTGTAATGGGAATGGTAGCCCCACATACAGTCCTTGTGTGGAAGTAGAGGCGAGGGAAGCATCAGAGGTGGGGGGGATATGAAGTTCAGTGCGAACAACAGTAGGGGGCGAAAGCGCAGTTGAAAATGTATGCCTAGTACGAAGTTGTGACGTGGAAGGTGAGTCAGGAATGACGATCTCGCTGCATGGACGATGTCGACTATGAGAACTCGAGGCCTGGTGGGATGACTCGGCCAGTGCTTATTCATAGACCGAAAGCACAGAATCCAGGTGGAAGCCATGGTTTTTGTTTTCTAGGTGAGAGGCGGCTAGAAGAGACAACAAAGAGCCAACAGTGAACTACTGCTTAGTATTGCTCTTTATAGATCGTTTGAGCTCACCAGAAACAATCTTGAACCAATTATAAGGTTCAAGAGGGGCTTTCGCCAACTTGGTATAGGACGCAACTATCTTATGGAGGACTTGTGAAGTGATGCGGCCTTTCCTGAGGTTCCCAACCATCAGGAAGTTGTTCAGTAGGTGGGTAGCAGTGTGGATGGAAGGCTCAGTGATGGCATCAAGGAGGTATCCGTTGTTGGTCCAGTGCAGATAATTGGTGAGGTCAATGTAAGGCTTTATGGCCTGTTTGGCCTGCTTATGATTGGGTGAGGCCTGTGTACTGGACGCTATACCTATGGCTGCAAGGGCGGCCCAGTGATGCGCACCTTGTGTGTGGCTCCCTAAAAGGTGATATAAAATTTGGATTTCTCTTACATACTGAAGGCAAGAGTGATGAAATCCATGTTGATTATGCCAGAAAAGGCTCTCTCATGAATACCCATTGCAGTGAGCAGAGGCTCCGCAAGGGTCATCCACTGAGTGACCATGCTTGTGCTAGGGAGGATCATGATGTCCATTGCAAATGGGACATCACGATGGATAGTATAACGCGAAGACTGGGAAGTATCTGTGGAAGACATGATGAGCAAAAAGGAAATGTAAGACTCGTGAAAGTATATCAGAAAGTAGTTCAGGAAGTTTGGAAGGCTTTGGTCGTGGGAAAAATTCGCAAGAGCTTTGCTAGCACAAGTGAGGAATGAATCAAATTTAGCCAACTTATAGGTGAATTTGGTGGGTCCATTACACTGAATACTAGTTTGGCTGATCAGTTCTGAACAAAAATTTGCACGCATGTACAGTACTGCAAAAATAGGCTATAAAAATTTTGACGAAGGTTTCTGAAGATCTGAACCTATCAGGCGAACATTTTTCAGGGCTGACGAAGGATAAACCTTCGTCTAGGTACTGTCATAAATGCATTTTTTCACAATCTGAACCTATGGACAACCTAATTTTGACATTTTAAGATCATCTAGCAGGTCGACGAAGGTTCATAATGAGGTTAAGGTGCTCGACGAAGGTTCTCAAAATGGCATATTGCTGATCCTTTGCCTGACTCAAAAATTGGATTTTTCTTGGACATGAATCTTCGCCCAACTCAAATTAGATAAATCTAGAGTGGATGTACAATCTAAGATCTCAGCGAAGTTTTCTGGTACTGTATAGGCCACATCTGACCAAAACTGTGATTTTCTAAGTCATTTTTCATCAAAAATACTGTTCTTCTCTTTTCCCATGTTGGTGACTTTTCTGAGTTTTGCTCATCAGTCTTTTCTCGATTTTTTTTTTAACTGTCTTTTCCAAAAAAAAAGTTAGCAATTTAAATATTGAAAACAAAAAAATTGAAAAACAAATAAAAGCAAAAAACCATTGAGATCAAGCTTGCTGAACTGGCGGAGCAGGCTGTCAAAACTTGCGTAATCGGTTGTCATTCACCGGAGTATCAAATCCACCCAAGTGCTCAAGAAGTACTATGCCATAGTTTAGGATTTTCTTCACTTTATACGGGCCTTCATCGGTAAACTTCAATTTTTCCTTGATCAGCTTGGTTTTGTATATCAATGTGAGATCTCCTGCTTTTAGATCTTTTTTGTGCAATCGACGATCGTGCCATGCCTTGCGGCGAGCTTTCTCTACTGCTAACACATGAACTGCCATCAATCGGGTTTCACATAATTTGTGCAACGCTTCATGACGGAGTTGTAAAGACTTATCATCATTTAATCATTCCATTGCTGCTATGCGTAGAGATGGGATTAAAAATTCAATCGGCATGATAGCATCTTGACCATAAACCAGTTGAAAAGGTGTTTGATTTGTACTATTTTTGTAAGCAGTTCCGAATGCCCATAACGCTGCATACAGTTTATGTTTCCAATCAGACCGACTCGCTTCAACTATCTTTGTCATAATGGTGCAGAGAATCTTATTGGAAGATTCAGCTTGGCCATTCCCTCTGGGATAGTAGGGAGTACTAAATCTATGTATCACAAAAAAATCTTCCAGTAAACACTTTATTGTTTGATTAACAAAGTGTGTACCCCGATGACTGACAATCTCGATCGGACATCCAAATCTGATTATAATATTTTCATAGAGAAACTTGACCGTAGACTTTGCATCAACAACTTTGACAGCTTTGGCTTCAACCCACTTGGTCATATACCCATTTTTCAAACAGTGCGTGCAATAAAACTGGATGCAAGGGTTCATAATTCTGTCGAGTAGGCCGCCATGCTCGCTGGCAAACATCACATGTCTGAATAAAATTTTTTGTGTTCTTATGAAGCGTAGGCCACCAACAACCTGATTGCAAAAGTTTGCGAACAGTAATATCTGTAGAGAATTGTCCTCCCCCATGCCATCATGTGAAAACATGATTAAATCTAGGACTTCATGCGATAAAACACATCCACGATGATAAAATTGTCCTACAATCAATCGATAAGATTCAGCCTTATGAATCAATTGTCTCTTTTGTACCTTTGTCAAGGAGTCATTTGGTTGTCCTAGCATCAGGTACTCAACAATATATCCGCTGCTCACTCAGGAGCTTCGACGTAGAACAATGCAGCATCTGGTAGTTCATCATCCACTTTAGTGTTAACTGGTGCGGATTCGATTCATGAAACGTGATCGGCTAGATAACGTTGCTTGACCTTTCGAACCACAATTTGAAAGTCAAATTCAGTCAATAACAATAACCATCTTGCAATACGTCTAGTATTGCACGTCTTGTTTACCAAGTAAAGTAACGGTTGATGATCCGTATAAAATGCAAAGTGCATTTCCATTGTAAGCTATTTGCTTGCAAATCGTATAGGATAATCCTTCTTATAATCACCTGGCTGCGTCAAAACTGATCCAATGGTGTATTTTGAGACATCTCTATGAACATGAAATTCTATCGTCCAATCTGGAGAATGTAGTATTGGTGCAGAAGCTAATGTTTTTTTTTAACTTTTCAAAGGCTTCTAACGCTCTACTGTCCAAATAGGAACAACAGTCAGTTTGTATATAGGTCATGCTAAATCCACAAAGAAGATAATAAAAATACGATAGTAGTTCTCATGACTCATAAACACATAAACTCCACGAATCGTTGTTGGCGGTGGCAATTCCACAATAATCTTGATCTTAGAATAATCTGTGGCAATGCCAAGCCTTGATATCACATGTCCAAGCACAACTCCGTGGGAAATCCATATCTGGCATTTTTCTGGATTTAGAGAAATCTGATATTTGCGACATCTTTCAAATACTTTCTCCAATCAATCCAGGTGGTCTGTATCTATACTATATGGACTCCTAGGTCATCCAAGTAAATTTCAAGAAATTTCCGTAGATAATCTTTAAAAGCAAATTGCATTACTCTTTGGAACGAACTTGGTGCATTACAGAGTCCAAACGACATTACTTTGTAAGCATAGGTGTCCCATTCTGTTGCAAAAGCAGTTTTGTGGCAATCTGCAGGTGCAATCTTAACCTGGTTGTAACCACTAAATTCATCTGAGAAACTATAAGCTTCTGCTCCAGCAAGGCGATCCAAAATGCTTTCAGTAATAGGTAACGAAAAGTGATCCTTTCGCGTCACTTTGCTCAACTCTTTGAGATTCACACAGATTCACAATTTCTCATTCTTCTTAGGAACAATGACAATCGGTGAGATCCATTCGGTATGCTCGATCTCATAAATGAAATCGGCGTCAAACAATCTCTGAAGCTCTTTCTTTATTAGGTCTGCAACATTAGGATTACAACGATAGAACTTTGTAACCTTTGGAATTGCATCATGTACTAAAGGTATGGTATGTTCAATCACTGATGTCGGAATACCCTTTAGATCTTGATAAGTCCAAGCAAAGCAATCCTGATATTTAATAAGTAACATGCGGAGTGCTTGATATTGTTCAGGAGTAGGTTGTGATTCAACTTGTAAAATCTTTTTCGGTTCTCCTGGTTCAGCAAGATTCATTGGCTGTGTCCTAGTTGGGCCATCGTAAACCTCTTTTGATTTTGGCACATGTTCTTTAGGTTCACGATGCGCTTTAGGTAACATGATAACCACATCATTCAATGTATAACGTTTAAAATGCTCGGGCATATCATGCTAAACGGCATCCGCTTGTTCCTTTTCGAAAGGACTTGTCTTAGATCTTCGCATCGCCTTCTTAGCAGGAATTGATTGTGGAGGTGATGACTTTCGAGATGATGATGTCTTGCTAGAATTCTGACTTGTAGAATCATCCTCAACTTTTCCTTTGCCTTTATCTAGTAAGGGTGGCACATTCGCTGAATCAATCTTTTGAGGAGAATTTTCCCATTTCAGGATCATAGTATAATGTTGCTTAGCTTTTTTCTTTGTCATTGATCCTGTGATCCTATCTTCCTTCAATATAACTGCTTTAGGCGGTTTTATTGTTGGTTCGTCAGGAACATTATGTACTCCAAATCTGGTCGGATCCATATGATTGAGAATCTGCTCATCTGTAAGTCCTGCATTATCATCATAAGTCAAGGCATGACTCACAGGTATGAGATCATCTTCAATCGGATCTGGTATAGGTCTCGTTGATATCCAGGCTACATTCAACACACACAAACTCTAATATTTGCTAGTTGTGGAAGTGAACATAAGACATAAAAAATGATAAGAGAGCAGCATCTAACAGAACAATAAGACAAAGTAGCAGAATACATACACATATATTATTTTGAACACAATAAGGCAATGGATTGATTCAAAAAATAAAGAATACAAGTTAGGAAAATGACAAGCACATGACAATTGCAATAGAAAAAACATACTCAAAATTAGGTCTTAGTTTTGTAATGGTTATGATGATTTGATAACTTATTTTGGCTCTCTATTTAAGTCTAATTGATGTGATAACATCTATAGTGTCTGCTGATTAATTACAATGATCATCCAATTTCGAATGCTTGTTTGCTTGATACATCATAATCAAAAATTATATGATCATTATAGAATATGATCACACACACACACACACACACACACACACACACACACACACACACACACACACACACACACACACACACACACACACACACACACACATTCATAGAGACGTCGAGCTTTGCGTTTTGAGGTGGATCTTTTTGGTGATCAAGGTTGTCGCTATTCCATGTGAGTGGTAGTCGTGACTATCACTATTTGGACAAGTGATGAGTGTGGCTACTGTCATTGTCAAAATAGTTGCACAATGCAGTAACTAGCTGATATAGGTGACTAACTTTGTTTAGAGTAGTACCATCATGTCAACAAGATAGTCGACAATTTGTCAATTCCAATCGACGTCACATGGGATGGAGTTGAGTGTGATAAGGGTTTGAATGTTTGATTTGATAGTTGTTCGAATCAAATGTTCGAGCATTTGTCAGTTAATAGACTCAATACTTCTTTGATAGTTGGATCTTCCTTGATATTATGATTGTTGCATAGATACTGTCTTCGATTCTTGTGTATTTTTGTAGAATGTGTGTAAATATGCCGCAACATGAATGAATCTAGATTAACAATGGGATTTAGGGAGAGAATGAATAAATTGAACACTGCCTAATCTGGATTAATGAATGCCTTGATCTTCAGACTAAGTGATGCACAAAATATGTTGTGTGCATCAACTCTCAATGCCTTGGTGAATACATCTGTTGTCATGAATGAAATCTAGAGTTGGCCGATAAGGCAATGACACTTTGATTATCACATAATAGAATTGTCGGAGCATATTGCTTTAGAGAGCAAATTCAAATTTAATGACATCTTAGCCAAAGCTTTTCCATTGTCAGTTGTTGTATGTTTGTTATTGCAGCTGGTAGCCAACATCAATATGAGAGATTCTTAACTTGTGGCATACAAAGGGCTAAGATTGAGAGTTGCATTATTTGAGCATAGAAAATACATTGATATATAAAAACCAATTTCAAGAAAATTTTGAAGGAGGTTGACTTTTAAAAATTTGACATTGATTATTATGTAGGAAAATCAATGCTCATCAAAATATCTAGAGAAAACAAAATATTAAGTCTTCTAGTAATGTAAGATTCATTGACTCAATAAGGTAATTCAATTAAGGTAGACAATATGTAAGATTCATTGATCTCAATTAAATAATCTAAAATGGTAGAAAGTTTTGATATTGTCACTTTAAAATTACTACATGCTTACTAGGAGATATGAAGGTTATAGGTAATACTATGTTGAAATTATAAGAGAATAATCTTGGAGCAATTTTTTTCCCATAGAAGGCTTGTGAGAATTTTTTTCATCCTAAAGCTGGATATGAGTAGATTTGTGGACAGTTTGTTTGCTAACTTTTGACAATTTTAGTGACATATTCTATTATTTCAGAGATTCTAAGCGTTAAAGAGCCTTGAGTTGTGGAATTTTGATGTCAACAATCCTAAAGAAATGACCATCTTCCAAAAAATGTAGGATTCTAGGGTGAAGACAGTTCACAAGCATTGGCCCTAGTCCCAAATCATGATCTACTCATGCTACTACCATCTATCACATTGTGCCTTCAATGTGGTCATGATCACGTTTGGACTTTAACGGGGGTACTCTCTTTTCCAAACAAAGTATGTCATATCTTATACCATTCAATCCAATATGCTAGCCAAATTGAAAGGCAAAAAGGGGGGGAGGCTTTTGAACGTATTTGCACCTTGCAAATTCAAAACTTAATTGTGAGTAGCAAATTGTGCCATGTGTGTTTAATTTAATTGGTATTCATGTGGTGTGATGGTTTATCTTACTTGAGTCGGGTCCTTGCTAGCATGTGGGCATAAATTTTCTAATTACAATCGGTATATATTTACCATATTGATCTAGCTGAATTTATCTTAATTTTATCATCCTACTAGCTAAAATTAACGTCAAATTTCATTAGTTAGAGGATATTAATCGACAAAGACAACCTTCTTCAAAGAGCAACAAGACTCCAAAAATATACATTTTAGAGGGAAACTCCATGGAAGTTTCTAATGCTAGAAATTGGATAGCTCAGAGGCTGAGATTTCTCGGTGCATACAAATTACGTTTATCGAATTCAGGCAGATCAGGTCTACCTTACTTGATCACAGCTTCAAAGTCGCTAAATCTATGCAATCGATTCCATAGCCATGCACAAAATTATAGTGAATTAAATTTTAACTTTGTGGAAGCGTTGAACTAAATGAAATGATTAGAGAAAAAATCGAGCAGTGCTATCAGTCATACAAAACGATAAAATCTACAAAAACAATGAATCTGCAAGTAGGAATCAGTTTGAATATGCAATCACCTTACACAAACTAAATTGCTGGAACAATGATGGATTACTATTGCTCTATTGATTAACATATCTGTCAAATTTTGCATGATTGTCACAAATGGCTAATAATCCACACTCTTCATGGTTGTCCCCGACACCTACCCATGCATTCTACTAAGTTAAAAAAATATTCTAAGCACTTGTCTAAATATTGATTGTTTGACTCGATCCTTATAAGTTCGTTGTTTTTTCTTTTTTTGGGAGAGAAGTTCAATCACATTCGCTGTGTCTCCAACAAGGAGGTATCAAAGTAGGTTCAAATTATCTATTTGGATGAATCTAGGCCTACCACATTGGAAAGCTTTATGAATACCATTGAGGTACATACAAGCCATTAAGCACTATGCTTTGTGTTACGATGGAAATTCAAAGGATGCATTAATCTTGAAAGCCTATTCTGACCCAGATTGGGCTGGAGACGTGGATACCAAAAAATCCTATGGCTACCTATGCTTTCTTGCAAGAAGACCCATTTCATGGAACAGTTGAAAGTAGAAATGCATTTCTTTGTCCTCTACCAAGTGCAAATATGTTGCAGCCACCTCTACAGTCAAGGAAATTATTTGGCTTACAAGATTACTCCAGGATCTGAAATTTTAGTAGATTAGACCAACAATACTCCATTGCGACAATCAGCGCTAATAACTCTTTCTCTGAATCCATGAACTCACTCTAGAACTAAGCATATCGAAGTTTAATTTCATTTTCTAAGAGAGAAGGTTCAGAATAAGAATGTCAAATTAAGTTACTATCAAGCTGATAATATGTTGGTTGATATTCTAACATAATCATTGTCTAAACTTAGTTAGTATGTTAACTTTTTATTCAAATTCCTAATAGTAAGCTTAAGGAGGAGTGTTGGAGTTTAATGTTACTCCTACTCACCTAACTCTATCTTTTGAGTACTCTTGTACATTGTAAATGCTCACTCTCTACAACAGCCTATAGAACTGAATTGTTATTAGTGATAGTCTATAATTTTACACACATATTTGAACAATTTGCAAAAATACACAAATATTCAAAGCAGAGCAGTCCAAGACTCCACATTCGAGTTCAAAGTCAAGCTATCAACCAATGAACAATATCGAATTAACATGATCGCCACTATCGACTATGGGTAGTCGACACTGTCGACTGTCCACTATTGGCATTGTAGAAGTATTGACACTATTTAAATATTGATTGTTGAATGGTGACAACTATCAAATGGTATCACTCAAAATGGAGCTCTTTCTCTACCAAATCTAAAATAGAATATACATGTCACCATTCAAACATGCCATTGTATAGTAACAATAATTGCTCACTCATGTCTGTATAACTACTCACTATCACGCCTATCACATGCAGTTCAACTTAGACTCTTCTTGTAAACACTTACATTGTGTCTAACACACCAGTCCACAAGAATGAATTAGACGACAATATCCTCCAAAGTGAATTAATATACATGAAAAATATATGAATGGTACAGAAAAATAATAAAAAACTAGTCTAATGAGATAATGAATTATAAGAGAGAGATTACCATTCATAATAGTGAAAAACTCTAGAATACTGTTGAACAATCTCTTGAGGATATGAAGCTCCATGATTGCTCATCTTCTTGGATCATGACACAAAGTATTGCCACTTTCGTATCATCACGGATGACAATAAGAGCTACTGCTTGGTTGGCTTGAAGGTCTTTTGTCAACATAATAAATTATGTGGACAAACTCTTATAGTACTCCACACACTTCCTTTGAAGTCCTTAGATGATGAGGGTATCAATTGAACTCATTGGAAGATGCCATACAGATGTGTCTATGATCAAACGATGGTTGTCTCTTTTAAGTGAGATAAAAAAAAAATTCAATAAATTTTTGACCATGACGAGTTAGAACCTATGACATCAAGTATACATCATATGTTATATTTGATACAAAGGGACTTCTATTGGCCAAAATTAAAACATTTTATAGAATCTTATGTGTTACATTGTGACGAGTGCCAACATAATAATTTGAACACTTAAAGGTCGGAGATTTATTGCATCCCTACTAAGTGGTGGGATAGTATATCAATGGATGTTATAGTTGGTTTACCACATATGAATAAAGAAAATGATGCTATTTGGATCATAGTTGACTAGTTAACAAAATTAGCTATGTTCATTATGATAAAAACTACAGTGAAAGCATCTAAATTAGCTCAAATATTTATGTCTATTTATATTATATGGATTGCCTTCAAGTATTGTGAATGATCGTGACCCGATGCTCACAAGATGGTTGATAGTAGTATTTAATACGTTAGAAACTTCCTTGAGCATGGGTTCATCAACCAATTATCCAAATCCTGATGGTTAGATAGAAAGAACTAATCACACAATGGAATGCCTTGTAAGAGAAAGCCTTATGAGCTTCTAGTATGTTACTTATGGGCCTTTTATGAGTTCCTTACAAGTTATTTGTAGGCTCTTTACGTGTTCCTTACAAGGAGCGATCATAGCTATAGTCATTATCAAATTAATTGCACAATGCAGATGCTAGTTTAGATAAGTAACTAGCTTAATTTAGAGTGGTATCATGCTAGTTGAAACAATCGACAATTTTGTTGATTTGAGCTGGAGTTGAAACGGTTTGTCAATTTGAATTGGATTTGAAACAGTGACAATTGTCGATTCGAGTTAGAGTCAAAACAGTCGACAATTTGTCTATGATAGTTCGATTGTCGAGACTCCCTCGGTAGTTTGACTTGACAATTTGACTGTTGCGTAGATATTTGTTTGTGATTCCCTTGTATTTTAGTAGACTGTGTAACAATGCGAGTAAATAGCAGCAACATGAATTAATCTAGATTAAATATGGGATTTAGGGAGACAAGTAATAAATCCAACACGTGGTTTGAGAAAACATCTATTTTTTCTATTGTGATTTCACATTATCCATTACTTTATCTATGGAAAACTAGTGAGGTAAGTAGTTTTACCATAAGGACTCAACAAATTACATGTCTAAAATCTAAGAAGAACCAAAATCTATATCTCATGCATGTTCATGCTCTAGTGGGTTTATATTTATCCTTCTATTTGTGCATTATGTTACTCCTTGCAAGAGTGTAAGCATTTCAAAAATGTAACTACTCTATCTCCCTCTCTAAATGAGAGCACATGCTTCTCAAAATCAACATCAAAAGATTTGTTAAATAACCATTCACCACCTAGAAGTATGTCTATGCATGCTGAATCTAAAACATGAAAATCAACTAGTTTTTATAGTCTTAAATCAAAACTAAGAGCTTTGGTACTTTGACTTCTCAAATCTCCAACTATGCTTCTAAAGCTGGATATAACTTATATCTATGATTGCTGTGGCTTTAATTTTTCTAGATTGAGTTTCTACACAAGATGAGAATTAATAAAATTATGAGTTGAACCATTGCCCACTAGGATACTAATTCATTATGCCTATCAAATGAAATCAATTCTACTAAAGAAACATTCCATTCATAATCAATTAGGTCAATTTCCAGTTTTAGATTTAATTAAACATCTCAATCACTTGAGATGCTTTCATTCTACATAGTCTCATAACATGTCCATGCTTATTGAAAATTAAATAAAGATTCAATTTTGGCCATTTGATTCAGCTCAACAAAATATTTGATTTGAGTTTTCTCATGAACTCATCTCTTTCTTTTCTTTGGTCTAGATGTCAATGAAGTAGTTTTAAATTTCTTCTAGGATGCCACCATTGGGGAATCATTGGCTTTCATGATTTGCATAAATATTATCAAAAGATTGAAGCACATTTCACCTATATTTGTTTCTAATAATCCATTGGAAAATCTAGGATGAGGTACCAGAGAGCCTATTTAGAATTGAATGATGGAACCTTATTCTATAAATCCATATATTTTTGAAAATAAGAGCTCAAACTCTTTGTCCCCATTTTACAGTTGATAAATTTATATTAGTAATCTGAATAATTTGCAACCACAAATGACCTTTTGAATGTTTCCATGAGTTCTTTCCACATAGAGGATTTAGATTGTAGATAATGTCATCATGACATAGACTTAATATGGTAATACAAAACCACAAGTTTTAGTTTTTTGTCTGTAGAAATCCCATATAGACTGAAGTAACTATTCCATTTTGTCAATTAGTCATCCACGACCACATGTGATCCTCCTAGGTTTTGAAAATACATAGTAGATGGTCAATTTTGATCCTCTTGAGTTTGAAAACACGTAGTAGATGGCCGAGTCTGATCCACCATGGGTTTTGAAGATGCGATTGTATGATTAACTCGTGGGCGAGTCTGATCTTCCTGGGTTTTGAGAATATGATTGCAACTCTTGAAGAGTCTAAAGTCTATGAAGAGCCCTCATAGTCCTCAGAGTATGATTCACCAGTGGAGTTGGCGCATAAGGCTAACAAGGAGTACACTCAAGTGTGTGTATCAAATAGAGAAAATGCTAGAATCCTTGGAGGATCTATGAGACAACTAATCATAGGATTAGCCCTGATACATTAGTTATTTTAAGATCCAATATTAAATCTCAAAAATCAAGAAGATTGAGACCTTTCACCAGTCAAATAAGATCTTTGTGTGATGCCAATTAAAAAACAAATTCAGCTAGCCAAAAGGTTAAGTAGCCCAATCTATAGTAGTCTCCTTGACATAAGTAAAAGAAACAACACCTATTTCAAAAGATAGAAAACAATTTTCTACCTACAATAAGCAGGTAATCTCCTCTTGGAAAAATGGGTTTTGATTTGTAGCATCAACTGTTGATGTACTTACTTGTATAGATAGGTTGTCTGAACGGTGAAGAAATTGTCAAATACAATAGTAGATTTTTTTATAGTTAATGAAGGGTTCAAAGTTTGAGCTGCTATGATTTAGTGATAAAAAAATTTAGTTGAATCATTATTGATGGTCGGTAATGTTTTGTTGAATAGGCTAACATATTGAAAGGATTTGGAAGATGCTAGAGCAAGGTATGAGGTAGGAAAAGAGAAGAAAACAAAAACACTAAAAGAAGTGGAGTTGTGACTGTGTACTCAAAATGGTCAAACAAAATAGGAAAATTGTTTGGTATTGTGAATCCATCATTAGGTACATAGTGGTTTGATATGATTACAAATATCGATTCTTCGAAGTTGGGATTCACATTTGGCTTGGAGAAGTTGCCTAGATTACGTTGTGCTTGTGTGGAGAATGACATCTGAAATCAATGCCTAGAAATGAGTCTTGGTATGTTGGAATTCCAAACAATGATAAGGACTATAGTTGTTGGGTCGCAAAAGAGACGTGGTTCTTCCACTTGTTGGATCAAGTTGAATGTACCTTGCTAGAGTGCCAGCATTATAGTAAAAATACATTTTTGCTATAACAATTGTTTCATTTAATTTCCATGTGTTTTTCAAATATTGATTTTCAATTGTTTGTGTGTATGCAATAGAAAAATTCATGTTGCCAACATGTTCATCTTTGAAGTCATATCCATCAAGATTGAAAAGTCAATATAGGAAACAATTGTTTTATATGATTGAGACTAACATGGATCTTTCTCGAGAGGGACAAGATCCTGATGTTATAAATAGTGCCAAAAGACTTGTTTGGAGGTTATAATTTCATTTAATGCATTAGCAGCACAACTCCATTTTGTCCCTTGCAAGGAACAACCCTTGCGAGTTCATATTATAACATGACTTTGTTTTCAGTTTTGTTTAATTGTTTTAGATAGGTTTGTAAAGCAATCATTTAACAAGAGTAAAATCAGAAAAATGCCAGATAGTTTGAGATTTTGGTGCTTGGTTGACTCTGAGGCAAGTCCATGTACTCTGAAAAGTACATCTTGAGATGAGACCAAGGGATTAGTGAGTGGGAGGTAGCCAATAACCCATGGTGGTTAGACTTTTCATAGGGTGATTGCCCATTTGAGGAGAAAGGCCTTTATGAATTGCATTTGAAAGGCCAATTGATCGTGATGATTTCTATCTTCGTGGATCTTGCGGATGTTACTAATGCTTTAGATTCCAAGCTACAATATGTCTGATCTTGTGGATGT
Source organism: Diphasiastrum complanatum (assembly GCA_029204225.1). Classification (NCBI taxonomy): domain Eukaryota; kingdom Viridiplantae; phylum Streptophyta; class Lycopodiopsida; order Lycopodiales; family Lycopodiaceae; genus Diphasiastrum; species Diphasiastrum complanatum. The sequence continues at coordinate 30,410,000 of CM055097.1, forward strand.
TACTGGTACATTTCAACAATAGTTGTTAGTGTACTCAATTTTTTTTTGCTACAATATAAATACTCCTTTGGCTATATGTAATTTCAGAGAATGAGCCACACCGGAGACATCAAGATATGCCAAACAGAAGCATGGTAGAAAAGCACTCTTAGATAGACAAACTGAGAATCGGAATGATTCACAACTTTTGGTAGATGTGTGCCTCATAAATGGAGGCATGAAGAATATGATTATTGGCCTTTGCCAACTACATTATAGAATTATCGGCCTTTGCCAACTACATCATATGAGTAAATCTTAAATAATGAATTTTTTTACATTTTTTTAATCAATGACATGTTGAAACAAAATAATTTTGGTTTGTTCTTAAAAATGAATTTATTGTCATGTGGTCTGGTGCACTTGGTGGATGGCTGTATATTGAATATCACTCCAGGTTGTGTGAAAAAGATCCATCACATCTGAATTGAGTCAACTAATAGAGAAGGTGAAATTTTGTGGTCTTCATGGTTGTACAAGAAAAAAAAACAAGTATCATATAGTGCAAATTTGATTGTTCTTGATTTTTTGACAAATTTTCTGCCTGATAGCATCAGTGACTATGTTCCATCATGGAATGAATGTACCAATGATTATTGGATGAAGCACTACAATTGGCTAACACACTAGTTGATGATAATGATTGGGTTGTGTGTTTTGTAAGTATTGATTCGAGAGTTATTTTCTATCTTCAATTGCAGGAATGACGTTATGACGAATTATCATTTTGAGAGGAATTGATCATTTCGGGAAGACTCGAAATGCTGTAGGTATGGTTCATGTACGTTCGTTGATTGGATTGGCATTTTTAAAAATGTTTTGGATTATTTGTGACAGGTGTCTCCCATTTATCTCTGGTTTTTTCCATGGACCTATATGTATTGAGTTGTGTTGAAAATACATGACCATTGCCCACTTGCTAGTGTAGGCATGCTTTGGATCTTTCCATGTTTAGATCTTCGTTGGATACATGGATTCATTACCTGCCAACATCTGAGAGAATGCAAGTAGAAAAATTCAAACAAGAAGTGGTGGCAAAAAAGTCCACTACTTATGCACTATATAGTCGACACATTTTGTTGTCTTGGTGGGGCGGTTCTAGATCCCATGGTTGGATGTGGGTCTACGATGCTTGTAAAAATACAAGATGACATGGATAGTGATACATTGGTGATCCAATGCATCATTGGATTGTACCGTAAGAGTAAGTGCACATGTCCACAATGTATGTTATATTGCTTTTACCACTACTTTTGTGGCGCTCAACTTCATAGATCGCAAGGTTAATTCCATGGCTTGCCTCGTAACGGAGTTAATTGTTCCATTGACAAGTGCTCATTCATAAAAAACAAAGTGTTCGAAGCTTTGAAGTCATCATCTGATAGGCAGGTTGAATATACTACAACAAATACCTGCAAAACTGGCCATTGTGATCCCATTTTCAGAACAGAATTGTAGGAAAAAGTTTACGTTCTTCCTCGGGCTCAGGGTTAGGCTGCTTGGCAGAGCATCTGAGACTGGAAAGAATCGTACAACAACTCCAAAGAGATAACTTGAGACGAAAGTTTGCACAATGTTATCTTCCTAAGTTGGTCTCACATATTAGGTTAGAAGTTAAGATCTGTTTTTTTGTGTTCTTGTTTGGAAATGTAAATATTGTAGATAAGCTTTGATCTGCTCTGTCTTCTTTTCTTTCTTTCTTTGCTATAAATAGCTCTTGAGTTTTTGATTTACTGCATGTTTTTGGATTTTTGTTTGGTTGGTTTTCTGCTGGATTCATGAAGAGTTGGTTTCTTGATTGGTTTCTGGGTTGAGGGTCTTTAATGCAAGCTTAAGATTCGAGCTCGGTGGAAAGGGTGAAGGTGGAAGGGAACTATACTACAACAGGATGAGATGAGTGGTTGAGTGGAGAGAAACAGATTCTGATATAGAATCGGCAAACATTGGCGTCGTTGCTGGGGATCAAACTCGGGTCATCTGCATGATAGACAAAAATACTCACCACTATATTACAATGATGCCATGTTGGCAGATTCCTTGAGGCCAATATTAACAATAAGTTTCGAGGGTCATGGCGTCCTGCATGCGTAAGACCATGGCCCAATGAGCACTTGTAAATTATCTATTTTGGAACAAACTAGACTTTGGGTCATGTGATTAAAATAATATTAAAAGGGCAAAGTGGAAGTTAAACTTGATAAGCTCCTAAGTTTTTGTAGTTAGGTGGGGTGTGTTTCTTTGTACACCGTAGATTAGTTTGTGTTTCTTGTAAAGGGTGTGGATTTCAATCCCACCTCCTTGCAAGTAGCCAATAGGAAGCAAGGGGCAAGGGCCACCCCAAAGATAAAAAGGCACCTATTTAACACCATTTTAATCAATATTATTATAAATAGGAGAAACTCTACTCATTTTTGGTGCCTCTGCTCTCTCGTGGCTCCTCCCCTCTTGTCCATCTCTCTTCCCCTTTCTACTTCTTGGTTCTTGATCTTTCTCTCCCTCCTCTTCTTGGAAGATCCAAGCTCTCTCTCCTCTCTTCCATCTCTCTCCCTTCTTGTCCATCTCTCTTTCCCTCTCTACTTCTTGGTTCTTGATCTCTCTCCCCCTCTTCTTCTTGGAAGATCCAAGCTCTCTCTCTCTCTCTCTCTCTCTCTCTCTCTCTCTCTCTCTCTCTCTCTCTCTCTCTCTCTCTCTCTCTCTCTCTCTCTCTCTCTCTCTCTCTCTCTCTCTCTCTCTCTCTCCATCGGTGGATAATGTAGATGGTTGATTTAGCATAGATATGGATGATTTTTTGATGTTTCAAAGTAGGTTAGAAGTTAAGATCTGTTTTTTTGTGTTCTTGTTTGGAAATGTAAATATTGTAGATAAGCTTTGATCTGCTTTGTCTTCTTTCCTTTCTTTCTTTGCTGTAAATAGCTCTTGAGTTCTTGATTTACTACATGTTTTTGGATTTTTGTTTGGTTGGTTTCCTGCTGGATTCATGAAGAGTTGGTTTCTTGATTGGTTTCTAGGTTGAGGGTCTTTAATGCAAGCTTAAGATTCGAGTTCGATGGAAAAGGTGAAGGTGGAAGGAACTATACTACAACATGATGAGATGAGTGGTTGAGTGGAGAGAAACAGATTCTGATATGTGCTAGAATCGACAAACATTGTCACCGTTGCCGGGCTTGCAAACACAACTCACAAACTTGTCATGATTCTATTACTTTGAAAATGTTTCACTCACCATTTAGCTGAGGCCTTGCAAAACACTAGATATTTTAACAAAAATCTTGCAAAAAACATATTCATGCAGACCATTTGGATCTACTAATCTATTTGCAAACTCGGATACCACATTCCACTTTTCTGTGCTTAGCTTCTCTGGTAGAACTATGTATCAACAACAAACATTGGCGTCCCTACCATTGACAATCTTCTTGGCTTCCGAATCATAGAAATCGTCTTCTTTGCCAGAGCATTTTTCCATTCTTCATCATTTTTGTCTGTGGCTTGTTGTCCTGTATTCTTCATTTTTCCAAGCACACATTCAAGTTTCTTGTTTGTTAGATCGTTATTGCTTCAAAACGTCCCTACTGTTCCTTCAGATCTGTGCGAATTGATCTCAAATATTCGGAAACCCACCGCTACACTATTTTTTTGCGTTTTTGAACACCGATAGTCAGCAGATTTTCGTATTTTTTGAGTTACTCAAACTTTTTGAGTTTTTCCACTTTTTTCGAGTTTCCACCACTGCATCGTTATTTTGCACTATTTGTAAAAATTTGAGTTTTTTTAAAATTTTGATTTTCTCAAATTTTCACCTTTTTTGATTTTTCGATATTTGTAGTTCGCCAAACAACAAATAAATTTTGCATCCGCCAATCTACAGTATATTTGCATCCGCCGTTATTTCATATTTTCGAGTTTTTCTTAGAAAATTTCATCCGACGTTTTTTTTTCCACTTTTTTGATTTTTTGAATTGCTTGAAGATTTTTGAGTTTTTTTTGAGTTTTTACATTTTTCGAGTTTCTCCTGTTTTTCGAGTTTTTTTTTTTCCAATTTCTTTTTGCCGTGCATCCGACAATAATTTACAATAAAAAATTTAGTCCGACGATCCCATTTGAAATGCATCCAAAGACTGCAAAAAAAAAAAACAACAAATTTTTTTCTCTGACAACTGCATCTACTATTTTTTTTTAAGATCAGTATTTTTTTGAGTTTTTGGATTTTTACATTTTTTTTTCATCCATCCGACAGGTTTAGAATCCTTTCTATTAGTACCACGAGCTCTCACTTATTGTATATATAGAGCCACATTTGGCCATAATCATTGTGAGACACCAATCTTGGTTTTGGAAGCAATTTTGAGTGATTCTCTCCATTTGTCTACATTTGTTTTGATTGTTTTGAGACTCTATCAATGTGTACTTGATTTTCAGGTTGGAGTCCATACTCAGACAGTGTTTCACATGTGTGAAACCACAAAGTAAACCTACCTTCAATTAATGATTGTTCTTGTTAGGATTTTGTGTCTAGAATTGATCTAGATTGATCTTAATCTCAAGTAGATTGATAGATCAAGTAATCTGACAACCAATTCCTCTTGAGGATCAGATTAGGATCCACTCTTGGTTCTTTTTGTACTTTTTGCACAGAGGGGATAGGCAACGTTTCAATCCAACTACCTGATGGAAAAAGCAAGATGATCAGGAAGGTACTTTACGTACCAGGTTTGAAGAAAAATCTACTTTCTATTGGAGTCATTACTGATCAAAAGTTGAAAGTAGTACTTGCCCATGATCATTGCTTTGTAAAAGATGTGAATCAAAAGTTCAAAGTTATTGCGGATGGAATAAGGGAGCCCAATACAAAATTGTACAGGTTGAATGCTACAATCAAGGGGCAACATGGACTCATATCATCCATTCCATCGCAAACTGAGTTGTGGCATAAGAGGCTTGGTCACTTGAACTTAGGAAGCCTTAGTTTGATGAGAAAATTGGAGATGGTAACATGATTGCCTACCATAGAAGACCACTTAAAATCGATGTGTGAATCATGTGTATACGAGAAGCAGCATCGAGAGAAGTTCAATAAAGGTGGTGTTGCAAGAGCAAAGAACATCCTGGATTTGATCCACACAGATTTATGCGGGCCTATGAGGACTATATCTTTGATGAATCCAAGATGTATGAAGACGAGGATGCTGAGAAGATACACATCCAGTGGGAAAGATGGTATAGTGAGGATACCTTCTGATGATGATCCATTTATTGACTTTCCAAGTGATGAACATGAGGATACATCTCAAGATACTACTACTCAACCTCTAGAGACAGGTTGGAGAGGTAGAGACAAACCTTTTGGTGCAAGAAGGATTGAAGTTGCAGGTGACAAACGCTAGGAGAAGGATGTACCATGGGATACATTTTCACCAAAAAGCCGATCACCTCACAGGAAGCTCCCTAAGTGGTTTCAGAGATTGTTGGAGAGCCGTGACATGGATGACTTTCTAGGATTATCTAGCCAGGGAGAGCTACGAATATCAACAAGAGAGAAGACACAACCTGAAAGGTATGAAACAAATTATGCTCTCTTATCTAGCGTTATTCAAAGCAAAGAACCTTTGACTTATTGTGAAGTGAAGGATGATGACATTTGGGTCAAGGCCATGGGAGAGGAGATGGAGTCAATTGCTAAGCACAACACATGGGACTTAGTAGAACCACCAATTGGCAAGAAACCCATTGGTTGCAAATGGGTATATATGACTAAGTAACATGCAAATGGAAGTATAGCAAAGCACAAGGCAAGATTGGTGATCAAAGGATATGCACAAAGTAAAGGCATCGACTATGAAGAGACCTTTGCACCAGTATGTAGGTTAAATACTCTACGTCTACTTGTTGCTTTAGCTTCACATTTTGGTTAGTCTTTGCATCAGATGGATGTGAAATCTGCTTTTCTAAATGGTGAGTTAGAAGAAGAGGCATTCATGGATCAACCTGAAGGCTTTGTAGCGAAAGGATAGGAAAATAAAGTATGTCGCTTGAAGAAAGCGCTTTATGGTCTTAAACAGGCACCACGTGCGTGGTATAGCAGGATTGATGCCTACTTTCATTTAAAGGGGATGATGAGAACACATTCTGATCCAAATCTGTATGTCTTATGCTCTAATGGTATGGTTGCTTTGATTGTTCTTTATGTTGATGACTTGATTATTACGAGAAATAATCAAGAGATGATAGACATGATCAAGAAAGACCTCATGGAACAATTTGAGATGACAGATCTCAACCTGATGCATTATTGCCTTGGAGTAGAGGTGTGGCAAAAAGGACACGAAGTGGTTTTAACACAGGTGAAGTATGTCAAAGAGTTGTTGCACAAGTTTAGGTTGCAGGATTGCAAACCAGTGAATACTCCTATTGAACCAGGTAAAAAGCTTTCTAAGCTTGATGAGTCACAGTCATTTGATGCTTTTACGCTGTATAGGCAGTTAATAGGGAGCTTGATTTACCTTACCATGACTAGACTATATATATGCTATGTTGTTGGGATTGTAAGTCAATTTATGGCAACACCTACAGAAATGCATTGGAAGGCAGCTAAGCGCATTCTGCGTTATGTAAAAGGCACTTCAGATTATGGCTTGATTTACAGGAAGCATGAGGGTTTACCTGGGTTGTGTGGCTATGTGGATGCGGATTGGGGAGGTGACTATGATGATCGTAGATCCACCACAGGGTATGTATTCAAGCTTTGTGGCAGTTGTTTTTCCTGGTCTAGTAAGAAGCAAAGTACAATTGCCCTATCCACCACAGAAGTAGAGTATAAGGCAATGTGTAGTGCAGCACAAGAAGCTATATGGTTGAGACAAATCTTGGAAGAAGTTGGCATGAAGTAGAAAAATCCCACGACGTTACATAGTGACAGTCAAAGTGACATTCAACTAGCAAAACATCCACTGTTCCATGCGAGAACCAAACACATTGAGATTCAGTATCACTTTATACGTGAGAGGTTGCTGAGTCGTGAAATTCATGCTGTTCATTGTAGTACCGGAAGAACAACTAGCTGATATTTTCACTAAGCCACTTGTTGGAGAAAAGTTTGATAAGCTTAGATCAAAGCTTTCTGTACTTAAAGTTTGTTGAATTCAGAGCTATGTAAATGACTGTATAAAAAGTGTGAAAAGTATAGTACTAAGGACCATAAATGGATCTTTGAATGATTCACAAGGTGATTGTATGCTTGTTAAACAATCTATCAGAAACTAGTCATCAGAAAACAAGATCTAGTTTAGCAGCTTGATAGGAAACAAGTAGAGACAATCAAAGCATTGATCAAATAGTATAATCCAACTCCACACGTGTGGAAATAAGGTTGTAGTACGGCCTGTAGACAGTGTTTACAAAGTGACAAAGCTGGGTGTCATTGGAAATCAAGAGTAATCACCATACAATGAGAGGAAACTCAAGTTTCTCCTTGAGGCTCCAAAAAGTTTCTATCTTCTCACTATGGAGAATGGGAATACATAGTAAAACACACTTCCTTTGCAAATTTAGGTGAAAATCCAGCATGTAATAAGGAAGTAGACTCCACTTTCTTGCCCTAATGTGAAAATCCTAGCCTAGATCCAAGAGTCATGCTTGGTAGGTGCATGGTAGGTACAAATCTCATCATAAATCATGGTCTAGATCCTACAAAGTAGGAATCACTACCAAATAGACACAACCACTCCTCTTGAGTCGTGGTAACCTACTTTAGGTGTGCATGTACAAGTAGCACTTTGGCCATTCAAGTAACCAACAACCAATATTGACAAAATGTACAATATTCTACATGGCTAGATTTCCCAATGTAGGCAATTTTTCACACTCCTCCTCAAATCTAGCCTTGGAGATCACAATGCTTTTATCAATAAGTCCAATTGAAGATCTAAGCTTGACAAATGAATCTTTAGGTAAAGGTTTAGTAAACAAATCAGCCAAGCAACTTGATGATGGCACGTGTTGGAGCTTGATCTCTTTAGCTTGCACTTTTTCCCTCACGAAATGATGAGCAATTTCGATGTGTTTGCTCCTTGCATGGAATGTAGGATTAGTTGCAAGTGATTGGGCTGATTGGTTGTCACAATAGATGATAGGGATCTCCTCCTCCATGACATGAAGCTCCACCAATAGCCTTTTGTGCCACAAGAACTTGCATGTTGATGTCAAGGCCTTGTATTCGGATTCTGTGGAAGATAGGGAGATGGTATCTTGCTTTTTGGAAAGCCATGATACTACTCCATCACATAGAAAGGCGGCAAAGGCACTTGTTTATCTTCTATCCACTTTGTCACCTTCAAAATCCGAGTCACTATAGGCTCTTAAGCCAAGATTAGTTCCTCTATACAAAATACCAAAATTCTTAGTGAATCAAATGTATCTAAGAACTCTTTTGGCCATCTTCCAATGTGAAACTAGAGGACTTTGCATGAATTGGCTTAATTTTCCAACACTATAACTAAGATCAGGTCTAGTTATAGTTAAATAGATCAAGGAGCCAATAAGCCTTCTATATAATGTGATGTCCTCAAAGGATGCTTCATCACAACCATGTTGCTCCATTGGTGTCTCAATGTCTTTACAATTCTTCATTCCAAATCTATCTAGGATGGATGTAGCATATTTAGATTGACAAATGAAGCTAAAATCACATCCTCTAATAACCTCTATTCCAAGAATGAAGCTCAATAGGCCGAGATCTACCATCTTAAACTCTTTTGCTAAAGCAATTTTTACATCTCTAATTCCATCTAGATCATTACCACTCAAGATAATGTCATCTACATACAAAACAAGAATAATGATCATGCCATCATGAAAACTTATACACAATGATGGATCATAGTCACTCATTGCAAATTTGATGGAAATGAGAAAAGAGTTTAGCCTAGAGTACCATGCTCTAGGTGCTTGCTTGAGCCCATAAAGGCTCTTCTTCAAAAAACACACCTTTCCTTCATGCTTTGCCTTTATGAAGCCCTCGGGTTGCCTCATGTAGATCTCTTTCTCCAAATAACCATTGAGGAATGCATTTGTGAAGTCAAGTTGGAATAGCTCCCAATTGAAGGTTGTAGCAAGACTAATGATCAACCTGATAGTAACAAGCTTAGCCACAAGAGCAAAAGTCTCATCATAATCAATGCCTTTGGTTTGTAAAAAACCTTTGGCAACAAGCCTAGCTTTACGCTTGCTTATTGATCCATCTTGATTATACTTCAATCTAAACACCCACTTGCAATCAAGAGGTTTCTTCCCTTGAGGAAGATCCACAAGATCCCAAGTATGATTCTCAATAAGAGCATCATACTCTACTTGCATAGCATCCATCCAACTTTTAGACTTACAAGCATCTTCATAGCATGTTGGCTCATCTAACATTGAAGTAAGAAAGGTGTAAGATGTGAAAGATGATGAGCCTTCCCTTTGATCACCTTGACCATCATAGGTGAGCCTCAATGGCTCGGATCTTGCCCTTGTAGATCTTCTTGGAGTTCTTGCATCTTGAGGTGGATCCTCAAGTTTTTCTTCAATTGGAAGCTCCTCCTCCATCCTAGCATGATCCTTGGCATCAAGATGATTAGTAGCATTATCATCCAAATCACAAGCATGTCCTTCATAAAAAATAACATCCCTACTCATTATCACCTTGCTAGTGATGGGATTGAAGACTCTATAACCTTTGCTATTTTTGCCATATCCCACAAAGATGCCTTTGATGGATGTTGCATCATCCTTCTTTCTCTTATCCAAGGATTGGTGTACATAGCAAGTGGATCCAAAAACTTTGAGATCCTTGAGATTGGGCTTCTCTCCAAATAGAGCTTCAAATGGTGTGATTCCTCTAATGGCTTGGTTTGGCAATCTATTGCACAAATAGTTAGCACAAGTTATTGCTTCACCCCAAAATGGTTTGGATAGAGAAGCATCTAGCCTTAAGGCCTTAGCACACTCACAAAGAGATCTATTTCTTCTCTCACTCACTCCATTTTGTTGAGGGGTGTATGGACATGACAACTCCCTCTTTATGCCATTAGAACTACAAAAGTCAATCAACTTATTGGAGATATATTCACCTCCATTATCACTCCTTAATACCTTAATCTTGGTACTAAGTTGATTTTCTACCAAAGTCTTGAACTTTACAAAAGAATCAAACACCATTGATTTGCTAGACAAGAGGTACATCTAACAAAATCTAGAATAGTCATCAATGAAGATTACATAGTACTTGGCACCACCATTAGACTCATGTGCAAAACTATGAACATCCGAATGGATGAGCTCAAGAGGAGAGTTTGATCTTGATGTAGATCTTGAGAAGGGTAGTTTGTGAGCCTTTGAGAGGCTGCATGCTTCACATCTCTTCCCACACTTTGACAAATATGTTCAATCTTATAGTAACTTATTTTGAAATCGTCAGTACTACATTCTGACATAATATTGAATGCAATAAAGGATAGATTGATTCAACATAAAAACAGATGATGATGAGCAAAGAAAATTGCGGATAAAAATCGCGTACTCTAAGCTATCTCTGAGTAACTGCTGATCTCTGTCTGATTGCACTTTTACTGATAAGCAATGAGCGCTAATAACAAAACTCTCAATAAACTCTAAAGAACTGAGCTAGAATGCTTGAGTGTTCAAGCTTGAAATCTTGATAGAGCCGCTACAATACTCTATAAAATGCATTGTGAATAATAAAAGTATGATCAGCTATTTATCCTAGGCAAATGCGGCACGTCCATTAGGACAGCTAATTACGTCATAGATCTTAATAACCAGTTGGCCATAGTGGGCAGACATCCATCCAATTAGTACTTCTTGGAAATGTACTTGCTAAATGATTAGGGCAAGTCTGTAGCTTTATTTCAAGTGGAACAATTAATTATCCTTCATACAAAGTGGCCGAAGTGGCCAAAGTCTCCGAAGTCTTCAAACTTTGTGAAGTCACAAAAGTGTCCAAGAAGTCTTCAAAGTTTGTCGAATGATGTCCAATATGTCGGATCCACCTGCGAGCGATTTCCTGAGTAGTTCTACAGATTGTGTAGAAACATGAAGAGAACTGCAGAACTAGATAATAAGTGGATGAAGATTAAAAGATCGTTTAGTCGATAATCAGGAGAATAGTCTAACACTCCCCCTTAATTTGAATCCATGAATGCTTTGACCTTCAAACTTAGTTCTGCAGAAAATTTCCTGTGTGTATCCAAGCTTAATGCTTTAGTAAAAATATCTGTTGTCATATATTGTGTTTGACGGTATTGCAAGTCAACCTCTTTGTCAAAAACTTTGTTTCTGACATAGTGATACTTGATTTCAATGTGCTCCTAGAATGGTGAAGAATTGCCAAAAATTGGCAAATCTAGCTAACAAAAACCATGTAGTATTATGTAAACTCTGTACATAAGTGGATTTCACACATGTGAAGCCAAGATGCCATGTGGCAAATCTACTCCTAATGTAGGTTAGGTCGATTCCATAGGGTTGGTCATGTCATTTTGGTAGTGATTTTTAGTTCAGGTGAAAACTGACCAACTAGCTATCTACCAAGCATGACTCTAGGAAATAGACTAGGGTTTTTTTTTAGGAAAAAAAAGGCTAAGTTGACTTCCTTATTACATGCTGGAAATCCACCTAACTTCACAAAGGAAGTCAAATTTGCTATGTATTCCAGGCTCCCATAGTGAGAAGATAGAATTCTTTTTGGAGCTCATTGGCAATCTCAAGCTAGTTCACTATGTACATTGAGTTTTTGCAAACTCTAATAGAACTTGATCAAACATGAATAAAATGATAAAATACTGTTGTTGTCCATACAAAACCAGCAAGCTACTGTATTTCACATGTGTGGATCCAAAAATAACAAATATAGATCATTCTACACATAGAATTGCAAGCAATCACAAGTATAGTGCACCAATGGATAGTAGAAACCAAGAGGACCATGTATAAGCATGAAGTGAGATAGAGAAGAGAGAAGATATGTCTCTCCACAAGTTACATCCTTTTATAGCATGTCCAAGCCCTATTTGGCCACTTGGCTTTCTCACCAAAATGCTAACCCTACTATTTTTGGGTCTAGATTCGAAGTACCCAACATTCAAATTTGAATCTACTCAAACTCGACTTCTAACTTTTCCACAATTTCAAAAAGTGTTTATTCAAATGAAATTTAGACCAATGAACTTTGAAAAGTCAAACTCTAACTCTAAAACAAAGTGGGCCTCAATTTGTCAAATATAGAAATGTAGCAAATATGATCAAACTAGTTGAATCTTTCACACTCCCTCTTCAACTAGTTTTAGCATGGACTTTGATAACACTCCAAGTGATGTATTATGCTTCATGAACAAGTCCTTTCCCAATGCTTTGGTGAAGATATCAGCTAACATTCCCTTGAGGACACATTTTGAAGCTCCACCTCCTTTGCAATGACTTGCTCTCTCACAAAATGATATTGCACCTCAATATGCTTGCTCCTAGCATGAAAGATAGGATTGGTTGCCGACCTTTGGGCTGATTGATTGTCACAAAAGATGATTGGGCTCTCTGAAAGATCCAACAAGTGAAGATCCTTGATCATCCTCTTAATCCATACCATCTCCTTTGTGCAATGTGTAAGAGCTTTGTACTCGGCCTAGATGACAATGAGATAGTGGCTTGTTTTTTTGACATCCATGATGTAGCTCCATCACCTATGAAAATACAATGAGCAATAATGGATTTCCTATCCATTACATCTCTAGCATAGTCTAAATATGAAAATACGAAAAGATTAGATTGATCCCTCATACAATATGCCAAAATTGCGAGTTCCAATGATGTATCTCAAAACTTGCTTTCCTAGCTTCCAACACTCCTCACTAGGATCTTGCATGAATTGACTCAATCTTCCAACACAATAGCTTAGATCTGGTCTAGTAATGGTTAGATAGATGAGTGAACCAACTAGATTCCTATAGAAAGTAATGTCCTTGAAGGATCTTTCATTACCTCTTATAGTTAGCTTTACATGAGACTCCATAGGTGTTTCACTAGCTTTTGCATCTACCATATGAAATCTTTCTAGAATAGAATTGACATACTTCTCGTGACAAATGAAAGTAGATTGAGAAGATATAATGACTTCTATTCCCAAAATGTAATGCAAGTTACCAAGATCATGCACCTCAAACTCCTTCTTAAGAGCACTCTTGATATCCTCCACATCTTGATTGTTTCCACCACTCAAGATGATATCATCCACATAGAATAGCAAGATGGTAACATCATTTCCAGCAAACCTATAATAAAGTGAATGATCATAGACAATCATGAGGGTCCACATGTAAGCTATTAGCCAAGTAATAGGACAACCCACTAAAACAAGAGGGCAACGTATTCCACATCACCATTGTTGTGGCAATGGTGGTGTCCCACAAATCTAAGGGTGGGAGATGATAACACCATTTTGAAGAGATGGTGGTGTCATCTCCCATCTCCATTGGATGGTTGTTGCACCACCATTGTCATTGTAGTGGTGGTGCAAAACATGCTCACCCTAAAACAAAACCCAAATCCAAATGGAATATATTATGAGTTTAAAAGTTTTGTTGTCATTTTTCACACGTAAATCAAAATTAAATATTCATGTGAAACTTTTCATAGCGACTCAACACAAACATGAACCGAAATTAGACTTCAAACGATTAGTCCCAGAATATATTCCATGACATTTCTTTTGTTTAATATTGAGGTTTAGATGGATATATATGTACATTTTTAAGCTTATGCACTACGGTTTTTCCAACTAGGCTCCAAAGAAAACATTTTTGCTCCACCAAGGGTCAAATTTTCCATGAGCATAGATAGGCATGAACTATTATGAAAGGTAACTCATGAAAAGAGGCCACTATATCCATGTACATTTGAATGAGGTCAAAAGTCAAAGTACATATTTTGAGAAAAGAAAAGAAGTCCAACATATTCAATGATTCTTAGAATGGTGGATAAGATATTGGCTTGTGGGTTTGCCCTTTTGTGTTCTAGTCCCCATTTGCATGTTTGAGGACATATTGAATCTTTGTGTTGCCATTGTTTCAGTTGGGTGAATTTTGATGAAGACCGTCCTTGGATAATTGTTGTTTGCTGGTGGTCGAAAGTTGAAGGTTATCCTTCTTGTTGGTGTTTGGATGACTTTGAAGGTTTCCTTTCATGCTTTGCTTGGATAAAAAATTGAGTATAGACTAACGATGTTGCTCCCCTTGCCCTTCAAGCTCAATGTTCTTACCCTTCAAGTCCAACACTAATGTTCTTACCCTTTATGGCCATCTACCTTACTTTCTGAGGCTTGATGTATTGGGCCTTGGGTCCCTTGTTGAAAGTATTTCTACTTTTTATGGTGGCTAGGTCTAATGAAGAGTTCGTGCATAGTATAGTGGTAGACCGGTCGTCCACCTTCTAAGTTCTACAAAGCTTAACAACTGTGAAATAAAAACATAAACGAAAAGGGAGCACCAAGGCTTCCCAACTGGTGCTCGAAATAGAAACTAATTAAGGTGTGGCTAAGGCGGTACCCAACTAGCCACTACTTGGAAAGTAAATAAACTTGCTAAGGCGGTACCCAACTAGCAAGGATCAACAATAAACTAGGCTCGCTAAGGCTTCCCAACTAGCAAACCGTAAAACTAATATTAACTCCCAAAGGGAAATGAAATAATAAATTGTGGCTAACTAAATAATTAACAAATAAAGCATGCCACAATAATCCAATGGAAGGAGGCAAGAGGAGGCCCGAGCACCTTCCCTCAAGCTATGCACCTTCCAATGGAAAAACAAGGAAATAGATTGATAATCTCAAAGAGAGAGCAATTTAGCATAATCTCAGAGTGTTGTTTTACAAAAGAAATGCCTCTCTTCTTATAGCAAGAAGGGCCTTCCATAAGCTTCTACTAACTTATGGGATTATTTTCTAAAACTTGCAATTCTAAGACTTCTAAACTTCTCCACTTCTAACTTAGAAAGCCTAAGACTCTAAACTCAGAACTCAAGATAACTTAGAATCTTTTATTTTCTAGGCTTAAGTTTCTAAGTTTAAGTTCTCTAAGTTAAGTTTTCTAACTTAGAAGTTTAAAATTTAATTAAGTTTCTACCCATGGACTTATAACACACATGCCATGGTAGGAGTTTATTAACAAGTACTCACAGTGGGCTTATAATACACATGCCACGGTGTTTTATTTTACTTTGATTTTACTTTGTTGCTAACATCCCTACACGTAAATAGTTGGAGATGTTATCCATAGTTTGCTAGATTTGGTTCTTGTACACACTTAGGCTATTGTGACCAAGAAAGAAGGCTTGTAATTCTATTTTGAGATATTTCAAAGCCTGCAACAAAGCCCCTATATCAAAATCTAAGCATGGCATAAAATCTTGCCCATTTAGGGCCCATCATTATTAGGCCTTTATACTAATTTATATAAGCTAAAGTCTCACTTTAGTGTTCAAAAGAACTTTTTGAGAAAATTTAAAATCCCCAACTTTGTCCAATAGATTTGCTAGAAGCATTTAATGCTCTTTATTGGGCCTTTTATGTAAAGAAAATATGGACGTATATATCATGAAGGTCAAATTTGCAAGGGTACCAACTTATTCAGTTGGTCCTATTCCTTGGTGAGATTAATTTTACTTGGAACATTTCTCCAAATCACATTAGAATCTCTCAATACGTTATCACTCATGTTTGAAGATTGTAGTAGAAGGCTCTAGCCTAAACATCAAGGTTCATGGCGACAGGGGAGATTGATAAATGCAACCATATGGTAGATTCTTATTTCTTTGAGAAATGGGAAACTAACATGCTTAATAGAGATTGGCTTACATAGTCAATGTATTTAGCTCTACAAGCCTAGCTTGTAGAGACAAGTTTCAAGTGTTTGTAATATAAAAGCCCAATTAGATTTGAGCATACTAGAGTCTATATCCAAACCCTACAATAGGCTCAAATGCTTATATTTTGAAAGCCTATGTGAATTAAAATTTTAATAGGCTTTATTTTAAAAGTGGATCATATGTTTTATATATTGAATATACTTTGTGCATATGCATTAAAGTCAAGCTCCAGATCTCAAGGAAAGAAATTGTTAACAAATAAGACACTTATTTGGTTACAGAATTTCGCAAGAACTACAATACAAAATATATGTATAGCATGGCCCCAACGATCATGGACCTTGGGCCTCACACTCAACATCAAGCTAGAATCTAGAGGCTTGGCCCATGGGCGCTTGGATGGGTGGCTAGTGGCCAATGTGATGGTCATTCCCAAAGTGACAAGGGCCTAGTATTTGAAACCAAGTATTCAACATTGACCATCAAGCTTAGAATGTTGGAAAGTTTCATGATGACTAATTTTCTCAGGTACAAGGACATATAGAAAAGGCATGATAAGTAGCAATGAGGGTATTTGGGAAAGCCAAGAATGGAATCTTCAACTTTCTTGAAATCTATGGGAATTAAATCCTAATATTGTTCAGTTCTTACAATATACCATAACATCTATTAAGCACAAAAACTCCATGATAAATACAATTTCTTTATTAGCAATAGAAATAAATAACCTAGACAAGCAATCTTGCATGCAAGACCATTCCCTAGCATATATAGTAGCTTAGAAGTAGAGAATAGCCTAAGCCATGAGCCCAACAAGTCCATATCTTAAGTGTAGGAAGTAGCATAGAGAATAACTTATGTCATGAATGTAGCAAGTTGACTCATATGATTCTGTGTCACATGAATGTGGATGTGGTACTCGATTGGGCAATAGATATAGTGGAATATCTAATGCAGGGCTAGCCTGATCCAACTCTTTCCAACACAGAACAACAAAAACTAATACTGAAAGCAAGACCTTATCAATTATTAGCCAGACATTTGTATAGACATGGCATGGATGGTATTCGACAAATTTGTGCCTTGCAGCATGAGACCTCACAAATTATTACATTATCGAATGAAGGCATGGGGGGAGGCCACTTTGCGATACACCACAATACGAAAATTTCTTCAGTCAAGGTGCTGGTGGCCTATGATGCATAAAGATACCAATGAGTTTATCCAAAGGTGTGATGTTTATCAATGAGCACGACGACTGAGAAAAGCAAAATTTGAGTCATTACATCTAGTCCTAGCAAGGGCTCCATTCAAAAAATGGGGTTTGGACTTTATAGGTCCAATACATCCAATGGCACTTGGATCACAAGCAAGGTACATCCTTGTGGCTACTGAATATATAACCAAATGGGTCAAAGCTAAGGCATCTGACGCAAGATCGATGCAAGATTGACTGCCAAGTTTTTGTATGAAAATGTCATTACTTGTTTTGGTTGCCCAATTGAGATAATAAGTGACAAGGGAACACATTTCTTGCATAGTACTATCAAGATTTTGATGGAAGAATTTTTTGTACTCCACCGATTTAGTACCCCCTATTATCCAAGTGGTAATGGATAGGCTAAGTCGTCCAACAAGATTCTCTGCAGTATTCTGACAAAGACTATCAAAGCCAATCATTCCAATTGGGAACGCAAACTGCATGCGACATTATGGACATTCTGTGTGAAAGATTCAACTAGTTTCATCACATTTTGCAATATTTTCATATTTGGCATATTGAGGCCAAAACTTGTTTTAGACTTAGAGGTTGACTTTTCAAAGTTCATTAGTCTAAATTTAATTTAAATAAACACTTTTTGAAAGTGTGGGAAAGTTAGAATGCGAGTTTGAGTATATTCAATTTGAATAGTTGGGTACATTAAATCTAGACCCAAAATTAGTAGGGTTAGCATTTTGGTGGGAAAGCCAAGTGACCAAATAGGGTTTGGACCTGTTATAAAAGGATGTAACTCGTGGAGAGAGCAATCTTCTCTCTTATCTATCTCATTTCATGCTTATACATGGTTCTCTTGAGTTCTACTATCCATTGGTGCACTATCTTGGTGATTGCTTGCAATTCTATGTAGAATGATCTATATTTGCTATTTTTGGATCCACACGAGTGAAATATAGTAGCTTGCTGGTTTTGTATGGACAGAAACAGTACATAATCATTTCATTCAAGTTTGATCAAGTTCTATTGGTGTTTGCATCCAAATTTGTGTGTAGATGCTAATTTTTCTACAATGGTGAGATTGGTAGTGTATTTCTCTTTCTAACCAAAGATCATTCAAGTAGATTGGATCTTAAGGATCTGAAATCTTTCACATGGTATCAGAGCTTGTGTTTTAGGTTATGAAGGAGAAAATCATATCTATCAATAATTTGGTGAAGATATCAAGTCTAGAGCATGCTAGAGAGGATTCTACATCAAAATCGAGTTTTTTGCTTTTGTAGATTGGATCTTTTGTAGATCAAAACACTAAATAGGTCAATATACTTGTTCAATTCTGATTTTTGAACACACACTGGATTTGGCTGATTTTTGGATCATTGGATCAGCCTATGTGGTGGCTTATAGATTGCATATCAAATTTTCAGCATTTGCATGTAGATTTGGAATAGTCAATTTTTTGTGATTTTGTCAAAACCCTAATTGGATCTCTAGATAGTGAGGTTGCTGGACTTCATTTGAGTGTGTTTCAATCTTAGAAAGTGGCAAAAGTCATTAGATTGAGGATAGATTATAGGTTGATCAAGATTCCATGATTCTATGTGTTGATTTGCTTGGATAAGTGCTAGAAGAGAATTTGTGAGATAGTTTCAAATCTTCGTGATTTCTTTTGAAAGCACTTGTTGTTGTTTAAAGGAGTGCTTTGTGGATTGAAGCAGGTTGAAAGAGAAGATCAAGTCATTGCTACATGGCAACCTCAATTGGAGTCATGCTGGAAGCCAATGATAGGCTTACCTCAAGTAACTATTCATTGTGGAAAGTGAGGATGGAGTCACTTCTTGAGATGAATGATGTTTTGGATATTGTTGTAGGTTTGGAGGAGAGACCAGCAACACAACAAGATCAATTGAGGTATGACAAGAGGGCCAAGAAGGCTCTACACATGATAAAGATGAATGTTACCAATGAACTTCTCAAGGAAGTTGGTAAGTGCACATCATCTTTGGAAGCTTGGAATTCATTGAAGAAGCTTTATGAATCCAAGTCTACTTCTAGAGTGTTGACTCTAAGAAGGCAAATCTTTTCTTGTTGCAAAAGAATGAAGAAAGTCCAAGTACTTTTGTTTTGAGAATGAAAGCATTGAATGATGAGTTAGCTTGCATAGATGAAAGCATTAAGGAAGGAGAGCTTATTCAAGTGATTCTTAATGGCTTGTTAGATGCTCAGGCTAACATTGTTCAAAGTATTGCTATTCAAAAGACTTTGCCAAGTTTGATGGATCTTCAAGAGATCTTGATCAATGAGGAATATAGGCTTCAAGCAAGAGGTGGATCTACATCGACACTTCAAGAGGATGCTATGTTCACAAAGGGCAAATTCAAGGGCAAAACCAAAAGTAAGTGGTCTAAAGGGCAAGATAAAGTGGATACTTCTTCAAGTGGCAAAAATAAGGATAGATCAAAGCTCAAGTGCTTCTATTGTAGCATCAAAGGACACTTTGCAAGTGAGTGCTACAAGAAGAAGAGAGATCAAGGAGACAAGCAAGGTAATCTTACTCTTGATGCGGATGGTTTGGATGTTCAAGATGCAAATGATGATGCTTTTGTGATGTCTTCATGTATGCTTGCTAATGATGGAGATCTAGATCCTTGGTGGATTGATAGTGGAGAAAGTTCACACATGACCTTTCACAAAGAGTACTTCACTTCTTTGTTGACATATGGAGATGACAAGAGGGTGATCTACACGACCAATGATGGTGAGTGTGCAATCAAAGGGATTGGCACAATTCCTATCTCTCTCTCTACAAATAGGAATGTTCATTTGGAGGATGTCTTGCTTAGTGTGAGTCAAATGCTAAGTAAGGGCCTCAAGGTGGAGTTTGATGGAGATGCTTGTTTGATCAAAAGGAATGATGTCTTGATTGGAAAAGGTAAAAGGCAAGGGAAGTTGTTCAAACTTGATGCTTGTGTTATTGCTAACCAAGTTGGATGTGTTGCAAGGGAGCAAATTTCTATTCAAGAGGTTTGGCAAAAAAGGATGGGACACCTCAACTTCAAGTCATTGAAGGTAATGGCAAGGAAGAAGGTTGTGATTGGTCTTCCAAGTTCCTTAAGTAATGTCAAGCATGTTTGTAAGTCTTGTGCTTTGTCTAAGTCACATAGACTACCTTATACTAGATCTATTTCTAGATCTACAAAGCCTTTTCAACTTGTACATTCGGATATTCATGGATCTACTACAATTAGCAATAGTGGAACTAAGATGTATGTAATATTCATTGACGATATTAGTAGATTTTGTTGGATCTATCTACTAAAGAGCAAGGATGAAGTGTATGATGTCTTTTTCAAGTTCAAGAATGCAAGGGAGAACCAATTTTCCACAAAGATCAAGTGAATGGTGGTGAGTACATATCTAAGGTTCTACTATCCATTGGTGCACTATCTTGGTGATTGCTTGCAATTCTATGTGTAGAATGATGTATATTTGTTATTTTTGGATCCACACGAGTGAAATACAGTAGCTTGCTGGTTTTGTATGGACAACAATAGTACATAATCATTTCATTCAAGTTTGATCAAGTTCCATTGGTGTTTGCATCTCAATTTGTGTGTAGATGCTGATTTTTCTACATTGGTGAGATTGGTAGTGTATTTCTCTTTCTAGACAAAGATCATTTAAGTAGATTGGATCTTAAGGATCTGAAATCTTTCACATTCTGCACAGCATATAAGGCCAATACCAATAATATACCATTTAAGTTGGTCTATGACAAGAAGCTGTAATGCCAATAGAATTTCTTATTCTCTCACTAGATTTGCAATTACAAAAAGATTTAATGACAACAATTTTATAGCTACAACATAAAGCCTTGCACAAGTTATGTGAAACACAATTATTGGAAGTCCATGCACTAACATCAAAGAAAGCGAGACAAAAAACATGGCATGACCGTAGATTGCATAAGAAGGATCTATATAATGGTCACCTAGTCCTAGTTTACAAAATGAAGGTGCTCAAGAGAAAGTTAAAGCTCACTGGTGAAGGGCCCTATAGTATTAAGAAATTCATGACACGAAGATGTATGAAATTAACAATGTTGGATGAAACACCCTTGGCCTCACTAGTCAACAAAAGCTAATTATGAAAGTATTGGCCGCCATAGATTCTCTAAGCAAAAGATAAAATATTTATTCTTTTGTTTTTGGCTGTCACTAAAATTTCATGATTTCTTATTTGCCTCTTCTTGGAAACATGCTAATATTAGAGAAAAATCCAAAAACAAATAAGAAAAGAGGTTAAAAATCACTTAAGTTGGCAAAAAATGCAAGAGAATATCAATATCAGCCCTCGCCACTTTCCAAAATGGAAATCCTATCTACGAAGGTTACTTCATGACAAAAGTTACAAAAAATACTATCTACGAGAGTTCAAAAGTGCGAGATTCTGGGAACCCTCACCTAGCTAGTAAATGTCTGTGCCGACCCTTGCCAATAGTAAAAATGAAATCAAGACAGTCAGATTGATTTGGGCAAAGGATGGAACTCTAACAAAATAGCTTTTATGAGGTACCAATGCGAAGGTTCCACTTTAGGTGAATGTTCACCTTGGGAACCCTCATCAACTTTCTTGTTACACTAGGAACCCTTGCTGAGATATTTCTATCATATAGTTCTATGTGTCTGCCAGGTTTTATCTAGAATAGAACACCCAATACTATAGTTTGTCTATTAGAGGCCTAAATTTTCCTCTATATAAGGAAGAAAATCGAGTTATTTGTCACGTTTTCTGACAGAGCTCTTCCAAAAAAAAATTCATGAAATTTTTGCATGTCCATTATCAAAATGTACTTGGAAAGCATGTTATCCTCTATGCTACTACTTGTTATACACTCATTTCTGTTGGATTATTCTACTATAGGAGTGATTCAGTCCAATAATCGATCTTTAATCTTCATCCACTTTATTATCCAGTTCTACAGTTTTATTCGTGTTTTTACACGGTCTGTAGAAATACTCGGGAATCGCTCCATATGTGGCTTTGACATATTGGACATCATCCGACATATTGACATCCCTGACGAAAGTCGAGGACTTCGACCATGTTGATGAAAGACAGTTATTGTTCCACTCATTATTAAGCTAAAGACTTGCCCTAACTACTTTGCAAGTAAATTTTTGGGAAGTCCTAACTGGATGGATGCTAGCGCATTATGGCCAACTGTAGTGCATTACAACCATGAGACTCTCTAGCTTAGTTTCTATCTTAGCTTAGAGTTCCAAATATTTCTATGCATCAGACAGAGTTTTCAATTACTCAAAGATAGCTTAGAGTACGTGGTTTTTATCCACAATTGTCTTGTGCTCTCATCATTTAATTTGTACATGTTACTTACCGAATCAATCTCTTCCTTTTATTGCATTCAATATCATGTCAGAATGCATGCTTCTTTGTGATTATTTGTAACTGATAAATCTCTTATTGTTTTGTTTGATATATAACTTAGAATTTGCTTTGAACAGGAACACGGATCCTACTACACAGTAACACAGACAGAAAACACTCTCCACATCAAGCTCATTGTCGCAAAACTGTATTTCTCAAAACAAAATCACATTGTACATATAGTTGTTCACTCAGACAACCCATGCATGACCCAGGTTGCCATTGGCAGGACGCATGTCCAGTCGACTTGCCTCGTGGCAAGGCCAACTAATCCTTATCGACTGATAGGACCCACAGTATAGTAGCACAGTGATTCTACTTTAATTCTAACTCTCTCCCTTAAAGTAGAGTCTACTTTTTGTGAAAAATTGCCTACATTGGCAAATCTAGCCATGTAGAATATTGTACATTTTGTCAATATTGTTGGTTAGCTACTTGAATGGCCAAAGTGCCACTTGTACATACACACCTAAAGTAGGTTACCACGAGTCAAGAGGAGTGGTTGTGTCTATTTGGTAGTGATTCCTACTTTGTAGGATCTAGACCATGATTTATGATGAGATTTGTACCTACCATGCACCTACCAAGCATGACTCTTGGATCTAGGCTAGGGTTTTCACATTAGGGCAAGAAAGTGGAGTCTACTTCCTTATTACATGCTGGATTTTCACCTAACTTTGCAAAGGAAGTGTGTTTTACTATGTATTCCCATTCTCCATAGTGAGAAGATAGAAACTTTTTGGAGCCTCAAGGAGAAACTCGAGTTTCCTCTCATTGTATGGTGATTACTCTTGATTTCCAATGAAACCCAGCTTTGGCACTTTGTAAACACTGTCTACAGGCCGTACTACAGCCTTATTTCCACACGTCTGGAGTTGGATTATACTATTTGATCAATGCTTTGATTGTCTCTACTTGTTTCCTATCAAGCTGCTAAACTAGATCTTGTTTTCTGATGACTAGTTTCTGATAGATTGTTTAACAAGCATACAATCACCTTGTGGATCATTCAAAGATCCATTTATGGTCCTTAGTACTGTACTTTTCACATGGTATCAGAGCCAAGTACAAGGCCATTGATCTGTGTCTGAATCTAATCCAATTTTAGCAGCTTTTGGTGCAAAAAGCTAGTATTGGAAGGGCGAGCTGGTATCCAGGGTTTTGGTGAGGGGATTTGATCCCAAACTTTCTCAGGATCAAAATCCATACTGTTCACACGTGTGGGAATCTCTGAACCAGCATTTCATAACCCATATTCATTGGATCATAGGAAATTCATCTGGTGTCAGTTTGATGTAATTTTTGGTGCAAATCCTAGGATAAGCTACCAAGATCACTTGCCATTGATTAGTTTTGAATTTGTTTCATGAAAACTAATTAATCTAGGCTGATTTCAAACCTTCTTAAAGTGGAAACCAGGTCTTGAAAGTACATCAAAGTGAATGAGAGAGATAGAGTCAGTTTTTGTCCAAGAATAGCCAAGATTGGCAAGATTTGCTTGAGTGTAGTTTTCACTTCATCTTATCTTCATTCCAACTTTGTGAGGGAGTGATAGAACTGTGATTACAAATCCATCTGTTGGATTAGAAGTCAACATTTGAGTGAAACACTGCAAGTTAGAAACCTTTGTGAGTTTCAGGTCCAAACAAATCTATATCTTGTGTGTAGAATCTTGCTAGTAAGATGGGATCAGTGGGAGCCTACCTTCTAGAAGCTAGTGAGAGGTTAAATTCTACCAAATTATGCTATTTGGAAAGCGAGGATGGAGTCACTAATGGTGCTCCAGGATCTTTATGAGTTTCTAATAGATGATGAAGATGAACCTCTAGGTGCACAGGAATTAGTGAGATACAAGAAGAGGTCTAGGCTTGCACTTCACTATATTAAGATGAATGTAAGCAATGATCTTTTAAGGGAAGTATCATCATGTAAGAGTGCTAAAGAGGCTTGGGAATCTTTAAAATCTATCTATGAGTCTAGTAACACTTCGAGGGTTCTCATGCTTAGGAATCAGATTCTACAAAGCATGAAGAGGAGTGATGAGAGTGCACAAGATTATGTGCTAAGAATCAAGTCTCTCAATAGGGAGTTAGCTTCCATTGGAGATAAGATTCAAGATAGTGAGCTTGTTCAGATTGTCCTCAATGGTCTAGGGAGTGGCTTTACAAATTTGGTCCAAAGCTTTGCAATCCAAGACACTTTGCCTACTATAGAAAAGCTACACAATGTATTAGTAGCTGAAGAGTGTAGGATGTTGCATACCAATGCAAGAATGAATGCTATTTCTCTGCAGGATGGTGATGAGAAAGCTAATTTCTCATTCAAAAGCAAGAAGAAGACCAATGGCAAGAAGAAGCACTTCAAGGAGACCAAGGAGGAGGATGAGGCTTCAAGCTCAAAGGGCAAGATCAAAGACAAGTCCAAGTACAAATGTTTTTTCTGTGGAAAGAAAGGACATTTTGCATCAGATTGTCTCAAGAAGAAGAAGGCACAAGAGAGCAAACAAAGCAACATTGCACATCAGGAGGAGGAGGAGGAGGATGAAGAGTCATCCTTGATGGTTTCCAACAAACCACCATCATCCAAGAGCAACACCAATGATTCTTGGTGGATTGATAGTGGGGCAAGTTCCCACATGACATATCAAAAGGACATATTCTCCACCTTACTTTCTTACAATGACTTACATAGATCAATCTATACTGCAAGTAGTCAAGAATGTAAGATAAGTGGAATAGGAACAAGTCCCTTCTATGTGGGATCATCCAAATGGATGAATCTTGATAATGTTCTTTATGTTCCTAAGTTAACCAAGAATTTGCTTAGCGTTGGCCAGTTAATGGATAATGGCCTAGATGTACAATTTAAGCATGGAGTTTGTTCCATCCTTAGAAATGATGAATGTATAGCCAAAGGCTTTAAGCAAGGTAGATTGTTTAAGGTTGATGCTAATATTGTAGTGGAGAGTGTTAACTTGGCAAAGGTGGAGTTATCAAAGGTGGAACTGTCGCACAAAAGGTTGGGTCACCCCAACTACAAAGCCATGGAATCTATGGTTGCAAAGGAGCTTGCAGTTGGACTTCCCATATATCTCATTTTCATCATCATGCAAATCTTTAGTTTCATCCTTGTTCTCTCCACCCATTGATTGTGCATGTTCATTGTCATTGTAGGTTGTAAAATATGATTCAATCCTGTCATGCATCGCTTTGTTATGTCGTACCTTAGCATCGTCACCATGAGCATCATCTTCAAATATAACATTTAAGGGAAAACCCCCCATAGTAGGTGATGGAGAGTCTACAACAATATATGTTCTTCTAGAGATGAATGATCGACTTCTTTAGTAACTTACTTTTCAAAAATATCAAGTGTAAATTAATCAACAAATTGGAACTTGAGAGAATGAGGTCCATATGAGCATTTGCATGGTCCTTGGGAGCAACGTGAGAAAAAGGGCTATCAATGACTTCTTTGAACAATTTTGAAGAAAAAATGATTTGGAGGTCAAGGACAATAGCCATTGTCGTAGTTTCTAATAATGATACTATGAGTCATGTCACCTTTTTAACACTATACTTTGAGAGTGGATTTGCATATTAGATACAAACTTCTTTCCATTGAAGGCTATTGACAACTTTCACAAAATAGAGGCACTAGTATTGGGGGAATATGGATGACCTTATGAAGATAGAGAATTCAAGTGCTTTTTCATGTATTACATATGAGAAAAAAAATCAACTTTGGTAGATAAAATTGAAATTTTTTGGAGTGAGATTTTAGGCTAAGAGTTGTTGTCAATGATGTATCTACAAACATACCCTACACCATGTCTACAATAATATAAATTCAAAGAGAAAGAGCATTTAATTTTATCCATCTTCTCAAGTTAGAATTATGGAACTCTTTAGTCCTAAGCAATGGTACTTCTAATTTGCCCCATAGAGTATTTCCAAATTTGTTCTCTCTTCTAAAATAACGGGACTTCTCCATAAGATAACTCATAGAGACGTTTTATTAACTTGCTCCAAAATTTTCAAGAAGATTACATTGAACACTTTATAAAAGACATGAAAAATTCATTTCATGTCTTATAACTCCTTAATATAGTCATATAACGGCCTGAGGAAAGAACTTGTGATGAGTAAATTTTGCATATCATCTTGTGGCATGTAAAAAAACTCATAATTTAAAAAGAGAGATTTTCTTGGGGATAGAACTCTTCTTCTGTTTTTCATATTGTTGGTCTCAATTTTTTTTCATTGGTTAAACATGCTTCTACTTACACTCTATGAATGATTTATTTTATATACTTTGGGCCCATCATTTTGTTGGCATGATGAGATAGGCTCATTTTCTCTCCCATTGGCATATTGCTATTTACCATTTAAATGATTTCAAACATATTTTTTTTAAATACATGGGCATGGAAATAGTTTTTAAAGATTTGTGAGCTTTATTATTTTGCACATTGTTCACCATCGCATTATCATCACCTAACTTGTTGAGTGAACCTTCTAGCTTGTAAAACAAAGTCAGAATTTGGTTTAAAATTAACGTGCACATTGCAAATATAGACTAGACATTCAATGGTACGATTATCTTCCAAGATATCACCAAGAGTTGCACTCTATAGTGCTTATCCTTTCCTTGAAAGAAAGGCCGTGACTAGAAAGAACATATCTACTAGCTTGGTATTGAACATAAAGTTCCTTCAATGTTTTATTGTCCATCCATGTCTCACCATATGTGGATTCCTTTTCTAATATATAAAGAGCTAGATATATATATAACCAAACATAGAAAAAATTCATATCTTTGTAGAAGTCAATGATTGATGAAGAATTTCTCTATCAAACTAAAAGTTATGAATAGAATCAAAAGGGCACATCATGTGGAGAAACCATGTACACAAGCCTTTTCAAGCTTGAGTGGAAAAATGAAAGCATAAGCACTATCGTTACTAATTTGTTTCCAATTTCCACCTTTTGCCACCCGTATCTTCTTCCTTGTTAACATGTCTACACTCTCATTATCAAGTGTCACAACCCAATTAATTACTAAAGAAAAAGCACAATTTCAAATGAAAAGAATGTGTTTAAGTTTGATGGATAATGTAAAGTAAAAACAACGTAATAACTTTGTAATGTTCCTAAGATTATATGCAAGATTAGGTGAAATCAGACAAGATGAAGTTAGTTGAACCATCTACAATTAGGCAAAAAACCAAGAAATGTGCCTTGTACCTTGTAATCCCTTAGTTTTTTTTTATTGTATGTCTTAAAAATATATTTTTATTTTTTGTATTTGAGAAACTTTTTGTAGATGTAAATTATCTTTTATGATACATGTTATATTCAAAGGAAATGGTGTTTATATAATTTGTACTAGATAAGTTATCTTTGAACTTCCTTTTGGATATGTGCTGTAAAGTTATGACATTATGTCTTTTGGTACATGACTAGTTGTATGACATAAATGAAGGTTCCAAGATATTATGTTGAGGAGCTTTTTTGAGTAATTTAGAAAGCCCACATATAGATGAACTTTGATAAGTTTCAATTGCTATTGCCAGTTCCTTCTAAGTTAGACATTTATTTTATTCCAAGGGATCTTGTGAAATTTCTCAATGCAAGCCTTAAATCTCTCAAGACGTTAAATGCATAATATGGCATTAAAAGGTAATAAATCATGTCCTTTGCATATAGTCAAGTTGAATACGAGTTAAAATTGTGCCCACATAAGCACTCGCTCAAATCCACACTTTTGTGTGAGTGGACATTTGAAGCATTGTGCTCCTTATTGGCTGGCCCCAATATATGATGCAAAGTGTACATCTAGGACATAATGATGCTAGTAGAACATACTAGTATGGTTAAAAAAAACAAATGTAGAATGTAAGCATATACATTACGTCATCTGAATAGAAATCTTGATAGCTTTCTCTTGTCCTTGTCAAACTTATTGACAATGGCGATATAAAACTTTGAACACATGTGTGCATACATATTTCATATTTGTGTTAGAGTGCATGTAGATAGAATTTGAAAGAATATGCTATACCTACCATGTATTAACTTACACGAGCACAACTTTTGGTTCTAATATATTGCCTTAATAAGGACCTTAACTTCATGCTTTGATGAACATAATACATGGTCAAATAGAAATTTTGTTAGTTGAACATATGCATGTTTGGTAAGTTGGGATAGTGAGCCATAATTTTGGCTAGCCAAGTTAAGCTATATGCTTCAAGGTTTTCAATGTGGATGGAGCTCTTACTCGTTGGTCACTACATGGTCGTATTTTTAACTAAGCCATCCTTTGGCTAACTAGAGTAAATGACATTGGTTTAGACATTGAATCTAACACTTGTGCTTGTTGGGTAAATGCTTGGACAAATATGGCTAGTTTGCTTAAATGGATTTGGTTAGTGGATATTAAGCCATGCAATGGCTAACTACATTAAGTAAATTGTTGTATCATTAGAGGAGTTCTAAATCCAAAAGGCTATATTTCGGCGTCGCTGGCCCTCGTCTCTTGCTATCACGATACCAATAAGCAGCAAACCAGTTAGGTAGATGCCATGTGTTGAAGGAATCATTGTAGGTGCCTAGTGTTGTGCTCACGTTTTGAGGCCCACCTGCCCTCCTGCCCATCCTCTTCCTCTTTTCAAGCGAGCCCATTTCTCACCCTTCACGTGTGCCTCTCCCCTGCTTTTGCAAATGCCCTTCAGGCTTTGAACTCAATTTTTGATTAACTTTGGCAGTTTAAAAAATTTGTCCAAAAAATTGAACTACATACAATTAACTCTGAATTAAATACTCATTAATATGGGTTGCAGTGTATTGCACAGAAATTTAATTGTCGATTAATTGAGGCTCCAACATGCAAATCTTTCAAAATTAATCCATATCCAATATATTAAATATGAGTTTTAGAAAACATTTGGCATCTACAATGAAATGAAATTGTTTTGCATTTAAAGTAAAAAAAATGCTATGAGCCTGTGTTCATGTATCGATTTTTGAAAATTAATATTGGTAGAATCTTGAAATTTTTGAAACATAGCCTCGTGAATTCTACAATAATTAGAAAATGTCTAAAAAATCTTACTAAAGCAAAATGTCCAAAAGTACAAAACTATGAAATTTTTTAGCTTGTCATCTAATTTCATGCACTAACTTGTAGTTGTCCTCCACCTAAAAATAAGACATACAATAAAACCTTGGCATTTCAACTTACAACTTAAACTATCATGAGAAATTCAACTACAAATATGTTACTATAACCGTGGCCAACATTTATCTAGCTTGACTAATCCACATTCTATGAACTTTTTCCATGATGGATCTAATCTTGAAATCAAACACTATCTTGATCTTCTTGAGGCTAAATACTTGCTCAAGGATGTAAGTGCCCTTCATGGATGATTCACTTAATCTCAAGAGAAGTTTGCAAAATGCCTCACAACATGTAAAAACATGATTTTTCAAACTATGAGTAACAAACTCATTCTTGCTCTTATTAGATCCAAGAGTATGCATTTGATGACACAACCACTTGCTTTCAAAATAATTTGGAAACATATCGAAGCCATCAATGACAAGAAATATGTCCATAATAGGCATCATACAAGACTAGTATTGTCTTACTTGAACTTTGAGATGTAGAAATCTCAATAAAGCAAGATGGTACATCAATTAATGGAAGAGAAGCATAAGTGAGAATTTTGGAGTAGATGCCACCTGAAAACTGTCCCTATTTTCCATGAAAAGTGAGCCACATAGACTCAGCCTTGCCTCTTGAAGATCTCCTTGGAACCATGTGTTGAGAAGCCTCCTCCTCAAACCTCATGCACTTCAATTTTTGGTAGATTTGTGGATTCCACCACCACCCTCTTGATTGAGATGAGATCCTCCTTACTCCTTATATGCAAAGGAATTTTGGCAATGCATATGGATCTAAAGATCCTCAAAGTATCCATATTTGTTTCTACATGATGAAATGAAATTATCCAAATGAACATGATAAGAGAATTGATGAGAAATAGACCTCCTTGGCAATAACTCTCCATATGCTTTTGGCAAAGCACCATCTTCATGAGTCTTACAATCTTGGAAAATAGGTTGAGGTCGATCACTTGCCTTCTCCTCCTTGAGATGATCCAAGCTCCTCTTAGCCACCTTTCCACAAGGATTATCATCAATCTTGAAAATATTAGCACATCTAGTCCCACTTCCTACCACATCACCATCACTCTTGAGCTCTTTCTTCTTGAAACAATTAGACGCAAAATTCATCTTCTTACCACAAAAGAAACACTTCTTGTTGGATTTGCAACTTGTTGATGTTTGTGATGAATCCTCATCACTCTCCTACTTTGACTTGTCCTTCTTGAAATGTTGATGATGCTCTTTTCCCCTTCCTCTTGGCTTGTCGTTTGTGAAGTATGCCTTCACCTCTCCATCATTCACCTCATAGATGGATTTCAATGTGTCCCAAGCCTCCTTAGATGTGGTACATGAGCCAATCTCCCTCAACACTTCATTAGAAACATTCATCTTTATGATATGTAGGGCCATCCTAGCTCTCTTTTTACACTTTTGAACCTCTTGGATGAAGAAACAAATTGTTTCTAATGCCAAAGCTTTGCTAGCTTTCAATACTGAATTTTTGACAAAAGGCGACACGACACGACACGACACGAAATCAGTCGTGCTCCTCAATTGATCAAGGAGATCAGCCAAGTACCATGGGGTACAAACATTTGATCAGATATGATGACATCAGCAGAAGTATTCTAGATCGTGGCTAATCTGCCACTCTTCCAATTCGTGATTAGTTGTAGATGTTTAATCTTTCTAATCTATAAGCTACAAGATGCGACATGAAATTCCTCGTGAACTATATACTTTCTAAATGATGCATAAGCAAGTAAGAAGAAGACACGAAAATATTCAAAATACAGTCCGTTTGTGAGTGAGACAATTTTGAGAGGATCAGTAGATCCAAAGGTCCGATAGTAAGCGAGACACGATTCGTGAGAGAATTGTATTTCTCTCACGCCAATGCACTGCATGGATCTATCATGTAGTGTTGCTAAAATTCAAGAAGATCAATAGGTAACATTGTAGCTGTTATGCACATGTTGTTCTATACAATTGTATGATCTCGAATGAATTTTTGTCTGAGATTATTCATGTGTTTGATTTACTTGTTTATTCAATTTTGCACATTGGTTTGATTTCGTTGAATGCTGTATTAATCTGTTAACGTAGATCAGCAGTGTCTGTCTACTCTCTGAAGGATTGTAAAAATGATATAGCTAGCAAATTTCTCACCATGCTCCAACAAAATGGAACCTAAAGAAGTCATCTTCCTTGAGAAATTGTCCTACAATGGATCAAAAAGTGTTTCTCTCTCTCTCTCTCTCTCTCTCTCTCTCTCTCTCTCTCTCTCTCTCTCTCTCTCTCTCTCTCTCTCTCTCTCTCTCTCTCTCTCTCTCTCTCTCTCTCTCTCTCTCTCTCTCTCTCTCTCAATATTGGATTCACAAAGGGTGTACTACCAACTTCAATATGAGATCTTGGAACTTGGTGTGAGACTTATCTCACTAGCTCTACCAATCTTGTGAAATCATAAAAAGCTATCTATCTTAGTCTTAGGGGTTTCATAAAGTTTTTGTGTTAATCTTCTTTGTGTAGAATTGTGATAGGGCCAAAAATTGGCATAGGTGGCAAATTGACAAAATCCACATGTAATTCCTCTATTGAGCCCAAAGTGAGCTATGATGCAATCTCGAGCTAGATAGGCATATGAATAGGGTTCTGACACTTGTGATAATGTAATTTGATGAGTGATGAAGTCAAAGAGTCGGCCTTGGTCAAGGGGTCCAATAGGAATCAAGAGATCTTCATTAGGGACCCAATAGAATTGAAGAGGCTATGATTAGGGGTCCAATAGCATGCAAGGAGGGATCTCCACAAGATCTATATATACTTCTCTTTTCAATCATTTTGTAAGTTGAGTTTTGAGTCAAAAGGTGAGATTTGCTTGTTCAATCTTCTCTCTCTACCCGAGTTGAATTAGCTCTATTCTCTCTCTACTGTTGGATTTACTCCTACTCTCCTAGATCCTATTTTTTAATCTGCCTCCATTCGTGCTGCATATTTACTAACGTTGTCACGCAGCCTGCATATTTACACGCAAATTTGCACAGACGAATAAAAGGCAAAAGAATCGCAAACACCGTGTTTTTACACAGGTTATGGTGATAGGCGAAAAGGGGACACTATCCTACAGAATGCTGAAGGTTCCCTAAAAGCTAAGGTACCCAGTAAGATTGGACAACGATTGCAGCCACCCACAATCTCCTAAAAACAACACATCCACTCTGTACTTTCACATCTACACACCTGTAATATTATGTATATATACATATTCTGGACACCATTCATAATATGATGATGATCAAATGATGAAGAGAGTTGAAGAAGATGACATAAACGAAGTAGATGCCCTGAGCATTTATTCTTCATTTTTTGTTAGAATTAAGATTTAAATTCTTTTTTACAGATTTGAAATAAGCTTTGTAGGGCACGCGGTTTCGTCCGCTACGGTATTGTGATCTACTGCATTATTGACATGTATACATGATATACTTAATCTGATACAACTCTTTATTCTGCATTCAGATCTGTGTTAATATTGTCATGCTTATTCTTCGTTCTGTCTGATCTTTCTAGTTGTTCTTTCTGGTAATAGATGACTAACTTTTAGTCTTATCGTTCGCGACTAATTATCAATCGAGCACAGTCTAGCTCTTTCGCGAATCATTTGCGACATATAATTTGTCTTGCTATTCATGACAAATTATTCTTCTGACTCTTCATCTATTAATGTTTGGCTACGTAATCTAGAATGATCGTGATTTCTATCACTAAAGTTATGTCATTCTAATAGGCGTAGTCATGCTTCTAGAGAGAGTCGTATAACTTATTCCGCTGTGCACAAACATTTTCTGTTCGAGTTCATTTCTCGTTCGTGTTTGCTATTTATTCTCCCCCTCTCTCCCAACATGGTATTAGAGCTATTTTCATAGCTTGATAAGCTTCCGCAGTACAAGACTCTACTACTTAGACTAATTCTCCCAGATGGATTCCCAAGGGAAAAGCCAGTCCTTTCATGGACAAGCTTGATGGAGCCAATTACCATCTGTGGAAATTTAAGATGAAAACTATACTAATGGCAAAAGATTGTACGACGTTGTTACAGGTGCAAAAGGAAAACCTGAAGTAGACAACACATCAATCGCCAGATGGGAGCTGAAGGATGGAAAAGCTTTCGCACTGATCATTTTCAACATCATGGATACCCAGATCGGCCATGTGTCCGAGGCTCAAACATTGAAAGAGGTCTGGGACATCTTGAGCACACTAAAAAAGTGTGAGATATAGCTTCTAAGCTACATCTCAAGAAAAAATTCTACTCCCTCAAGATGACGAATGGTGATTCTCTGCAGAATCACATTAATCAATTCAAGAACCTGCTAAGACAAATGGCTGCTGTCGGATCTGTCATAGACGATCAAGACGTAGTGATGCAACTACTTACAAGCTTGCCAAGTTCTTATGACAGCTGGGTGATGATCATCACGACTCATCCAGAAATGACTCTTTCGAGAGTCATTACTATGTTGTTGCAGGAAGACACGTGAAGTAACGAAGCCTTGAGTTCCTCAGCTGATTCTCATGCCTTGTACACCAACAAGAGCACGACAAAGTAGAAGAAGAAGAAAGGCTCAAAGCAATCAAAGCCAGACCAGAAACCAGCTCAACACAAGGAACAGTCGAATCCGTAGACAAAGAAGAAGCTGTTATGTAGATACTGCAAACAAAACAACCACAAAATTCAAGATTGCCGAATACTTCAAGTGAAGAACAACAGCAAGGGACAGTCGAATCAAGTGGCAAATGCGGCTGCAAAAACTCCACAGCCTATTCAAGAAGTAGATCATGATGCCTTCATGACCAACCATCAAGGAGCATCTGGCGACAGTTCTTGGTTCCTAAATTTTGGAGCCACTCAACATATGACTAGTCTCATTGGCTGTTTCGAGTCCTATACACCTTATAGTACTCAGAAATTCGTTCACCTTGGCGACAATAGCACACAAGCTATTAAAGGTGAAGGCACTGTAAAATTATGCTTTGCAAATGATCAGTCTAAGCTACTCTCAAAACTCCTGTATGTACCAAAGTTATCTACGAATCTGCTCTCTGTAAGCAGAATCACAGATCTAGGACACAGAGTAGAATTCGAATGTGATCAGTGTAAAGTAGTTGATAGGACATGCAAGATCCTAGCACTCAGAAAGAGGCATGGATACTTGTATAAATTAATTAGTACTTCAATGCATTCAAATAAAGGTTTACTTTGGCATTATAGACTTGGTCATTTAAATCATGCTGTTGTACAACGAATGTCTAGACAATCTATTGTTCTTGATCTCGACTGTCCTCGTGAAAATTTTGAGTTACCTGTTTGTCAAGACTGTCTAGTTGGTAAACAGACTAGGAAACCATTTAAGTCAAGCCATCAGCATGTTGCTAGAGGATTGCTAGATGTTGTACATTTAGATATTTGTGGCCCGATGAAAAATCCTCCGTTGAAGGATGCCAAGTATTTTATAACCTTTATTGATGAATTCTCTAGAAGGACGATGGTGTATTTCATAAAGAAGAAATCAAAAGCCTTCAACTGCTTCAGAATCTTCAAGGAGCATGCAGAAAAGGAGACTGGAAGGATGATCAAGGCCCTAAGGTCAGACAATGGTGGAGAATACATCTCTGTCGAGTTTAAGGAGTACTGCCAAAGCCAAGACATTGAGCAGCAATTCATCATTCCTTACAGTCCTCAGTCTAATGGCTTAGCTGAGAGGAAGAACCGTACTTTGGTCGAATCGGCTAAGTGTATGCTATGCATTGTTTCCCAAGAGATTCTGGGCTGAAGCTGTCTCCACTGCAGCTTACGTCCTGAACAGATGTTCGACCAAGGCCCTCTCAGACAAGACACCCCACGAGGTGTGGACATGCTCTAAGCCTTCTTTGAAGAACCTAAGAGTGTTCGGGTGCATTGCTTACATGCAGATCCCAAAAGACACAAGGAAAAAATTGGACTTCCAAGGTCTCAAGACCATCCTGATCGGATATACTTCGTCTGATAATACCTACAAGCTGTACGATCATGATACTCAACAAATCTTGTATAGTCGAGATACAGTCTTTATCGAGGATCAATTAGTCGACCTCAAAGACAAGGATATTGCTCAAGAAGAACCTACATCTCCTGCCATTGACACGACAATCCGAGCTTCTGGCTCAGGCGTGTCTATTGTCGACCCACTTTGAGACAACGAATCAGACGAAGATGTTGCTGTTACCCAGCAACAAGTCCCAGGAGCGGTTTATCAGTTGAATCGTCCCAAAGATCAAGCCGAGTGCACACACAGTCTACAAGGTATACTCCTAAGTCTGCCTATCTCTTAATGTAGGAACCAACGACAGTCAAAGAGGCACTTAGCCAACCAGACTCTGATCTCTGGAGATAAGCCATGGACAGAGAGTATTCCTCTCTGATCAAGAATCAGACATGGTCATTAGTCGAAGCTCCTATTGGCTGCAATATTATTGATTGCAAATGGATCTTTAAGATCAAATATAATGCCAATGGAGCAATTGATCGAAGGAAGGCTAGACTAGTAGCATGAGGATTCACCCAGATCCCGAATGTCGACTACAGTGAGACTTTTAGTCTAGTCGTCAAACATTCGTTGATCCGAATGCTCTTGTCTTATGCTGCAGCTGCCGACCTCGAAGTACATCAAGTTGATGTACAAACAACCTATCTAAACAGAGTCATACAAGAAGATATCTACATGATCCAGCCCAAAGGATATGTTTTGGAAGGCATGGAGAATCATGTCTGTAAACTCCACAAAGCACTATACGGCTTGAAACAGTCTGCCAGAGTTTGGTTTCAAGGGATCAACACATTCCTCATTGAACAAGGATTCAAACCAAGCACTGCTGATTGCAATGTTTATTCAAGGTCAGTGCAGCAATCCTTCATTATCATCACCTTGTATGTTGATGATACATTGCTCTTCAACAATAATACCAAAATGGTCAAGGATGCAAAATAGATGTTGTCTTCAGAATTCGACATGACTGATCTGGGAAAAGCTCACTTCTGTCTTGGAATTCAAATCCACAGAGACAAAGCAAATCGACCAATTTACATCAATCCACAAAGGTATCTTCACAATTTTCTTAACAAATGCAATTTGATGAATTGTAATCTAGCTCACTCACCAATGAATCCAGGCCTGCATTTGTCGAAGGACCAATGTCCCCAGACCAAGCAGGAAGAGGAGCAGATGAGAGAATATTCATATTGATCGATACTTGGATCTCTCATGTACGCAATGGTCTATATAGCAAATGACCAAGAATGTAATATTGAAGGCATAGGGAGTATTCCCTTGAAGACTTCATCTTCAAAGATTCTTTCTCTCAATAAGGTTCTTTTTGTGCCTAATCTTACAAAGAACCTCATAAGTGTTGGCCAACTTATTGATGGAGGCCTTGATGTGAATTCAATATTGATACTTGTATTATCAAGAGAAATGATGAGATCCTTG
The DNA here is from genome assembly GCA_029204225.1 of Diphasiastrum complanatum. Taxonomy (NCBI): domain Eukaryota; kingdom Viridiplantae; phylum Streptophyta; class Lycopodiopsida; order Lycopodiales; family Lycopodiaceae; genus Diphasiastrum; species Diphasiastrum complanatum. The sequence continues at coordinate 30,447,313 of CM055097.1, forward strand.
CACATGGATCAAGATGCTGGAAGTAAATCTGGTTTGTCAATGTTTGGCTAGATCTACTCACGATGTGGTGTAGTATAAAGAGGATCGTCCGCTTTCTAAGTTTTTTACCAAGCTTTAGACGGAGTGCGAAAATAAAACAATAATGAAGCACTAAGGCTTACTTAACTAGTGCTCGAAATAGAAATGAAATTAACTAAGATGACGAAATACAAAACCTTACTAAGGCTTACCCAACTAGCAAGGTGATTAAACTAAATCCTAGATTAACACCCAAAGGGTAATAAAATGAGATTACGGCTAATACTAAGCAAATAAGCAGTAATGAACATGCCACAATAAAATTGATGAAAAGGAGAAAAGAGGAGGCCCAAGCACCTTCCCTCAAGCTATGCACCTTTCCAAGGGGAACACAAATGAAATAGAATGATAATTCTCCAAAATAGAGAGCAAGATATCTTAATCTCAAAAGTGTTGTTTACATTGCAAATACCTCTCCTTTTATGGCAAGGAAGGTCTTCCATAAGTGTCTACTAACTTATGGGACTAATCTATTTCTAGCCTTTCTAGAACTTCCAACTTAGGATTTAGAACTTCAAATTTTTTAACTTAGGAAAACTTAAGATAAAATATTTTGAATCTTAAGTTTTCTAAGTCTAAGTTCTAAATCTAAGTTTAAGCTATTTTATTATTATTTAAGCTCTCCTCATGGACTTACGAAACACATGCCATGGCTGAAATTTATTGACAGATACTCATACGTGGTTTTACAAAACACATGCCACGGAGTTTTATTTCTTTTTTTTTAATTTTCTCTGTGTTAGCACAGTTGCTAACATTACCCCCTTCCTTATTGGATTGGTGGTCCCACACCAATCGATGCCTTTTTGTCCTGGATCTTTTGTGCTTCTTGGAGGCGAGACTGTTGCTGTCGGGAGTGGTAGATTGTCATGCTGATGCCCTCCATCATTTGCCACCGTAATTTGTTCAGGAAGGGCATGAGTTTGTAATAATGGAACATACCCTGGAGAAAGTTATGGGTTTTCCATAGCTCCACCATATCAACGTGCCGGGCGGAAGTGAGTGCAGCACAATAATAGAGCCTTTCTATGTTGTTATGGTCATCTTGCGTTCGCAAGGGTTTATTGATATCAAGGGCGATTGGGGGTAGCCCTCGATCCCAAAAACCTCTGAGTTCTGCCAGAAATGCCACCAGGCCACAATTATCCGCCAAATATCGACATCATGATTAGGATTGCCATGGTGCTTCTGGTAGAATACTTGGTAGTTGGTGACCATGTCTTCGGCTAAGTTGCCGGTATCCACGTCTGTGAGCTTAGGCCAAAAGATTCTGTTCTTGACCTTGGTGGTAGGAAACGGTTCTCGCCTCGCAACTAGATAGTAATAAGGATTGGTGCGCATATAGGAGGGAGCTTCGAGATACCGTGCCATTGAGGTCTTACTTTGCAGGAAGAGCTGATGATGCCAGAGAGGTTGTGGATCCAAGAGTTTGACTGCTGCTTTATGTGTCTGACACTGGTCCAAATCTGGTAGTATGTAGCCACCTTGCTCTTTTGTTGTTGGATATTTCTTTGCAAACTCCTGAGAGACGCAAAACTCCTTGCTTGGTTCTATGGGCATGATTCTGTGCCGGATGGTTGGTGCTTTAGTGACAATCTCATGTTGAGTTTGTGGATCGGGTTCAGGAGAGAGAGGAGGCGAGGGGTTAGCTTCTGCAATTCTTTGTGACTCAGGAGAAAATTGTCGTGGAATGAAGGTGGGATTAGTGGTGTCGAGAGGGTTAGAAGTGGTGGAAGGGAAAAGATAATGTTGGGAGCTGGTACCCCCAGAGCCTGACGGATTGGTTGGTATTTGAGCTCCTTGACCTAGGGGTTGGCCTTGAAATGCGGAGTCTTGAGTTGCAAGAGGAGGCTGTTGGAATCCTGCTCCATCTCCACCATCTGGTCCATCAAAGTGGTGCCCCGAATCATGGAATTGGGCGTGCTCTACATGAACCGACGGTGTCGACTAGGCAGTAGCCTTTAAGGGTTCTTCCAGGGTGGCTATGTGCTGGTTTAGGGCCTTGACGGAAGCAATGTATGATTGTTGTAATTTTGAGTTTTGATCCGTCGTGGCTTTCAGCTTTTGGGCCAGCGTTTGATAGGCCACCATTGACATGGCAGTTCCCTCAACAATAGCTGGTGGTGCGAAGTCGTTAAAGTCCACCATTTCCAACTGTTCCTTCATAGCGGAACGTGCTGCTTGTGAATCTGCTATAGCCTCATCCTTTTCGACTTTGAGGGTATCGATGGTTTGCTGCATGTTGGATACCTTCAATTGGAGCTGGTTCTGGAGATGGAGTAGCATCTGCTGCTGTTGTTGATTATAATTCGTGAGGTTTTGGATCTGTAGCTGTTGTTGTTTGTTTTTCTCCTCTAGCCTTGATTTTTTTTTTGAAGGCCTGTCATAGCACCATCGTCGAATTGTCGCATAGTATACTGTCCCCCTAGGGTGCCAAATAGATTGTATTGGAGCTCATTCACCAACCATACCACTTTTTGGGCTACAAGGGGTAACTGCTCCCAAGGACCAATGTCAGGGAGGGTGCGTGTGTAGTTAGGATACGACATTGGGTTGAATGGCAGAAAATTAGGAGCAGGGCTAGACGGAGGTGTAAGAAAGGCAGCTGGGGGTGATTGTGGATTGAGGGGTACAAGAGGTGAGGAGATACTGTGTGGCGGAGATTGTTGGATTGGGTTAGTGGTGACAGTGGTTGATAGAAGTGCAGTTAGTAATTGTAATGCAAAATCATCTACGTTGACTGTGGAGTCAAGCAGGGTGGAGATTTGTATAGGTGAGGGCTTTTGTGGAAGTGTGGAAGTGAAGCCCGTGTTGAGAGTTAGTGAGGGTGTGGAGGTGGTGGTGGGAGTGTGAGAGCAAGTGATAGAGAGGAGATTGCCTATGTGGACGGAATCACGTCCATAGGATCAGAGCCAGAAGTGCTTGCCATTCTGGAGCTGCCTGCTGCTGCTGCTACTGCTTGTCGACATTGCTAGGCCTGGTGAAGTAAGGCCGCCTGCTGCTCTAGGACCTCCTTTGGGACCTGAGATGGTTTAAGACTCCCTCCGGATTCAGCATATTCCACCCCCATGTCATTGGATAGAATGTCATGTGGGACATCGGCTTCTGTGCTGATCGCCTTCCCTTTCTGCTTCTTAGTAGGTGGGCTGGTGAGACCGGTTCTGCTGTCGGTTGGGGGGTGGCTCACTTTTTTGTGCTTGGATAAACATCATCTATCTCCTTGATGGCAGCAGCCTCCCTAGACCCCAATTGTTTGGTGACCAACATGTGGAGGAGATACCCACATTTGGTAGTTGGTTTGCAGGCTTTCAGAGCTCCGCATGGCTTCTCTGCTACCTTCTCAGCCCACTTGTAATTTTGAGTGAAATCGTCCATGGTGAGAGTCAGAGAAAAGAGGTCGCTCCGTGGTATGCGATCCATCTTGGTGGTATGCACTGCGACCATGGTAATGAGGATCTCTGAGGCAACCCGTAGATGGGGATCCATGATGAGATGAATAGCGATCCCGTCGTTGGTTTGGGCAATGGTTTTGCCATCGTCTGTCAAAAATTTTGTGAAGTACTTGGCATCATAGCTGGTGCCCTTTCCATGGATTGTCTCTCCAAGATTAGGAAAGCCGATGCTCTGGAGATCCCCAGGAGAGACGTTGATAATAGAATAGCTGCCACTCTTGGATGTAATCCAGAAAGTTTGGAACTCTTCCGAATAGGTGTAGTAGGCTGTTCGGATGAGGCTCTCGCAATGCTGGTCTTGGAAAAGTGTCAGATCAAAGCCAAGGTTGGTGATAATATCCTTGGCCAGGGTGAACTGCTCGGCGTAATCCTTAAGATAGATCATGACGATATCCCTTGAATAAGGATGAGGGGGTTTACGTCGATGCAAGCTAAGCGAGGAATTGCAGGAAGCCATGATAGTAGTGATTTTAGATTGCTCTGAGAATTTTGAAAATTTTGAAAAAAATTTGGCACGAACTCGAGAGCAGCAATCTAAAATGAACTCGTGGAGAGAAGGTGGAGGACTATATATAGACTTTTTTGGTAGGAATTCGCAACCTCACCTAGAAATCGTCCTCAGTGTCCACGATTTGGTAATGATGGTCACAAATTTCAAGGCAATATTCAGATGGTCCGCGAATTTTTGTAAGTGATTTTTCTATGCAAACGTCTGACAGTGCAAAAATGTGTCTGATCAGAATTTGCAGAGATAGCAGAGAAATCGTGAGGATCAATTTGAGCTCCAACGAATTGTCTGCGAATTTTGATGATGGATATTTGATGAGTAAACCTACATTTTTCTAATTTTAGAAATTTTTTATTTGAGACAAAATTCGTGAAGGCCAAAAATAAATCGTGCTCTATGAAAAAGAGGTCAGGCGAATACAAAATGAGATGTTGTGAAAAATATTTCTTCTGAAACTAATGACTTTTGTGGTTTTCTCAGAGAAGACTATTGGTATATCTGATCTGATAGTGTCTTGATGGCTAAAACAAGAAAGCACAGCAAAAATGTTGTCGAAATGGCATGCAGACAATAAAAAGGAAGAAAAACAGTAGGAAAGAAAACAACTAATACATATCAAGATAAAAACAGGGTTCGTTGTACTTTCTCAGTCGACTCCCATTGACCACAGTGTCGAGGATATCTCCAATCTGAAAATCTCTAAGCTACAATGATCGATCATGCCATGCTTTTTGTCGTCGTTTGTGGACTTGTTGAGCGTGGATGCTAATCCTTCGTGTTTCACAAATTTGCTCCAGATGGAATAACCTATTTGCTAGATTTTGAGGAGTATCAAGCTCAAGGTTATAGGCTACTCGAAGGGAGGGGATATGAAATTCCACAGGCATAACGGCTTCTTGGCCATATGTGAGCTGGAAAGGGGTTAAGCCTGTAGCTCGCTTCGGGGTGGTGCGATAAGCCCAGAGAGCAGCATGGAGTTTGAGTTCCCAATCAGATCGGCTGGATTCGACGATTTTGGTGAGAATTCCACATAGGATTTTATTGGTGGATTCTGCCTGGCCATTGCAGCGTGGATAGTATGGGAAACTTTTGCAATGTACCACAAAAATTTTGGAAAGAAGATATGCTATGACAGAGTTAAGAAAATGTGTATCCCTATCATTGATAAGCTCTAGAGGACATCCGAACCGAACTATAACCTGTTCATAGAGAAATTTGGTGGTAGAACGAGTGTCAGCATTGCGAACAACTCTTGCTTCAGCCCATTTGGTGCAATAGTCCGTAGCTACTATTATGTAACGAGATTGTCTGTGTCGAGCAGCAGGACTAATAGGTCCGACATAATCAATTTCCCATTTTTGGAAAGCTTGATCAGTGGTTACGGGGTGTAAAGGCATGTAGTCTGTTTTTTGAAAGCATTTTGTGCGTTGGCAGACATCACAAGCCTTAGTGTAATTGTGCATATCCTTGAAGAGCGTTGGCCACCAAAAATCGTCCAAGAGGATTTTCTTAGCAGTTGTTTCAGAAGAGAAATGGCCTGCACCAGTACCTTCATGAGTGAGGGAAATTATAGAGGGTATTTCTCCTTCAGTAAGACATCGTCGGATAATTCCATCTAACCCTTGCTTGTAGAGTTGTCCTGCAATTAACATATAAGGTTTAGTTTTGAAGACAAACGCACGTTGTTCAGGTTTAGAGAAGGAAGGATCCATCTGCCCTGAAGTTAGATATTTGGTAGTTTCCTTAGCCCATACAGGTGTAGAGTCAACTTGGAAAAGGATTGCATTTGGTAAATCATCGTTGACGCCTTGATCAGAGGTAGGAAAGTTAGGGATTTGGGATAGATGGTTTGCTAAAAAATGCTAAACTCCTTTATGAACCATGATCCTAAACTGAAATTCTCGCAATAATAGGATCCATCTAGTAAACGGCCTGTGGTGTAGGTCTTGTTGATGAGATTTAACACTGCTTGATGATCAATGAAGAACGCAAAGACTTTTCCTAGAAGATAATGGTGAAACTTCAGAACCGCATATACTATTGCCAAGGCTTCGCGTTCGGTAGTGGTATAATTGACTTCAGCAGGTATCAATTGTCGACTAAGAAAATGAATTGGGTAGTCCTTTTTGAATTCTCCCGGTTGGGTGAGCACTACTCCAATGGCATACTTGGATGCATCGGTATGCACATGGAATTCTTTAGAATAATCAGGAGCCCGAAGGATGGGTGCATTGGTAAGGGCTTCCTTGAGTTGATTAAAGACGACGCGTTGTTCATTTGTCCATTTGAGAACTACAACTACTTTGTAGATTAAGCGTGCTTTGTTAGCGAAATTGAAAACAAAACACCGATAGTAGTTGGCGTGGCCAAGGAAGGAGTAAATTTCATGTATCGTACGCAGTTCTGGTAGATTTTGAATGATAAGGATCTTTTTAGGGTCAGTGGCAATGCCATTTCGTGAGATAATATGTCCCAACACAATACCATGGTTTATCCAAATCTGACATTTTTTAGGATTAAGAGAGATGCCGAAGCGTTGACATTGGATAAATTTTTTTTCGAGCACAGACAGATGGCGTATTTCTTCGAAATGTGCTCCTAAATCGTCCAAGTAAACTTCTAAGGTATCGCCCATCTGCTGAGAAAAGGCCACTTGCATAACACGTTGGAAGGTGCTAGGAGCATTGCAGAGACCAAAGGGCATGACTTTCCAGCAGAAGGTTCTCCAGTCTGTGGCAAACGCGATTTTGTGTTGATCTTCTTTAGCGATTTGGATCATATTATATCCACTAAAGCCATGTAAGAAGAAGTAAGCCTCATCTCCTGCTAGATTTTCTAAAATGGATTCTCCGAAAGGTAATGGAAAATGATCACGTTCAGTGACAACGTTAAGTTTTTTAAAATCGACACAGATGCAGAGTTTTCTATTTTTCTTGGGGACGATGACAATTGAGGAGACCCACTCAGTATGCTCAATTTCGTAGATAAATCTTGCATCTAAAAGGCATTGTAATTCTTCTTTGATCTTGGCCTTATAGATGGGATTGCATCTATATGGATGACTCATAGTGGGTCTCACACCCGGTTTAAGCGGGATACGATGGATAGCTACTTGGGGTGAGACGCCTTTCATGTCTTTATAGGTCTAGGCAAAGACATGTCGATATTTTTGCAAGAGCTTTTCAAGCCATCTGCATTGTTCACGATTGAGATGAGCTCCAATGTGGATAAGATATTTGTTGGTTCCATTTGGCTCACTCAGGGAAAGGTTTATGGTTTGTGCAGGGCCTTCGTAGGGTGAATTACCAGTTGGCTCACGTTGAGCTTGGGGTAATTGGACTGTGACATTCTCGATCGTATAGTCCTTAAAGTATGCAAGAACATCATGGGCTGGAGATTCGAGGGGAGCCTTGTCTTTCTCTTGCCGAGATGGTGCTTGGAATTTTTTGGGGGCTAGTGTAGGACTAGAGGCAGTCTCAAGAACTTCCCAAAAATGGTGAGGTCACCCGGCGGTTGAATTTGAAGTGGTTTTTTCATTTTCTCTTTCATAGTATGACCACGTGGTTGAGGTTTCGGTGGTGGAGATGTGTGTGGATGAAGGATAATTGGTATGTCATGGAGGAAAGATAGTCTCCTCCTCACAGAGATCCCATGGATAGTGTGAGCGTTTGGGACGGTAGAATTTGTCTCAAGGTTTTCAATTGCAACCTTGGCAACTGGTTCCACCTTGGAAGCATGTTGCGAATAGGTCCTAGGTGGGAGTGCTTCCATATAGTTGAGGATCTGAATATCAGAAATGTCCATATCTTCTGGGCAATTCTGAATTCATAAGACGTTCTTGTCATCAATGAATAAATTGTCTGATTTATTAGTAGGTAGCCATGCAACATCTAGTAGTTCATCATGGTGTGGAAGAATATCAATAAAATTGATATTGATGATAGGTGTATCCAGATCAGGTAATTGGTCGTGATTGATTAGGAGTGGAGAGGTACAATTATCCTGATGCTGGGCACAATAATCGACATTCACACAATCAATGGTAGTTAGACTATGACTCCAGTTTATGATATTAGCAGATTTAACATAATGACCTTTTTTGTGGCTAGACTGGTATGGTTCAGATACTGAGTTGGTGGTTGAGGATCCCTAGTCATGGATGCGTGCAGGTTTGAGTTTACCCATTGAGTCAATGGTGACAGAACTATCATGATTGTCAAAAGTGACTCTGCCTTTGCTCCAGTCATGAACGACTCGTGCATTGCTGAGCCACGGACGACCGGTAGGTCGGACCACACTTTGATCAGCCATCCAAAGCTGACAAGTAGGTTTGGCTAGCTTGTCGCTCAGATTCCATTCCATCATGAGGGATGTGGAAATGATATTAACCCCAAAACTTCCATCGAGTATTGCTAAAACTTTACGGGATTGATGATGGGTAGCTGGGATTTTGATGTTGCCTCGTTCGCTGAGTGGATTGGTTAGATGTAAGGGCATTTCAGGCAACTCGTCAATAGTGGTGGTGGTATTGGATTGGATCTGTTGTTTCCACTGGCCAGCATGCTTCCAGAGTACATGGAAGGGAAGAGTGACATTGGCTTGTAGTAAATCTCCCCAAACTTCGGTACCTTCAAGGGTTTTGCTTTCAAAGGGCTTGTGAGGTCCTTTATGGAGAGAGGGAGATTGTTGGTCGGCATTGCAGATTTGTTGGCGATACTCATGATGCAGCCGAATTTCTTCAGATGGGTGAGGGTAAACTATCAGAGTTGAATCATTACTTGGAGAAACAACCTACGGTTGAGTTTTGCTGGGTGCAAGTGTAGGGGTTTGGCATTGGGTTTGTGTCCGAGTCAAGACCCAAGCAGGATGTGTTTCGATTGGTAAGGTTTCTACTTGCACTGAAAAGACAGGAGCGGCTGGCTTAGATCGGGATGGGAAGTCCTTTACGTGATGTTCAATACCACAGTTTTCACAAGCTGGAGGAAAGCGAAGTTTATCTGAGAAGCGAATACTAGGATGTTTACTTGCACAGATAAAGCAGACTTGTATTGCAGGTAGTTGATGTGCGACAAAGACAGCTTGGTTTGGATTGTAAGCTTGGGCATTGGGATCCACTGGTTGAGCATTAGAATCATAGGTATAGTAAACAACCATTTTAGTAGAGTACTGATGTTGAGTATTGTCTTCCACATAGTAGGTGGCCGGATTGATGGTATTCGAATCAAGATAATGGACAACATTTTGTGGGGTAGGTTGGTTAACAACAAACTGTTGACGTGGGAATGGGTATCGATTTGGTGTAGGTGGTCGTGGTTGGTAAACCCCTGGTCGTGGCACAGGCTGTTGTGACGGGTAAGGGCGGTAAGCTCGATAGATGTTGGGTCTGGTGGCTATCGGAAAATGATTTCACAATTGAGGGCATTCATTAGCAGTGTGATGCTGTGAGCAGATTGGACACCAGACATTTTCCCTTGCTGGAAAGGATTTCTCAACAATCTGTTTCATGGCAGTTTGAAAATCGGCAGTGAGTTTATCCATATGAGATTTTTGAGCTTTTTGCCAGGTTTCCATTTGATGTAGAAGTTCAGAAGACTGAGCAATATTATTAGACTTCGGGTGATTAGGACGGTCTGGATCTTTAGATTTCTTTTCACGATGGTCAAAGTCATCATCGGAACCTTCCTCTTCCTCACGGATAGCATCGGTCATCACATCTTTAAGTTGATCATAAAGGTCAACTAGTTTGAGTCCACGGTGGATGTTTTTAGGCAATCCAACTAAGAATAGTTTTATGGCCATTCATTCGGTGATATTTTCATCAACACATTCTACTTCGAGACGTTAAAAACGCTCAATGTAGTTTCAGACAGACTCTTCACGACACATCTTGATATGAGTAATTTGAATGAATGGGCTCTGAGTCAGTTTGGATGGTTTGAAACGCTTGATGAGAGCATCCTTGAGGGTGGTCCAAGAAGCAAGATCAGGAGCTTCGAGATTCAAGTACCACTCCTTGGCTGTGCCATAGAGTACCATGGGAAATAGGTGAAGATTTTCAGTTTCAGAGGTATCTCCATAAAAACGGCATGCATTATCAAAGTCTTGGAGAAATCGAACTGGGTCAGATTCGCCATCGTACTTTGGTGCATCGATATGTGAAATTCTTCGTTTTAGTCATGGAGGATTTGGATTAGAAGATTTAGCACAGTCATGAGATATGATGCAGAATACAGATGAGCAGGACAATACTATACTTGGCAAAAGGGTAGTTTGCTTGCAGAATGGATAGTGTAGGACAAAAACTGGTCTTTTTGGATGTGATAGAATTCGCAAACAAACTGAGAAATCATGGAGAGGTAGATAATGCTAACTGTAATACTCGCGAATTTTGACAAAGAGTTCTGAATGCCAGAATAGTGATTTTTTGAATTTTCTGAAAGAAAATTGGAGTTTCAGAATTCGCGGGTAGGACAGGGAAATCGTACTCTTTGAAAACGAATTCTTAGGCTGGATGGCAAATTCTAACAGAGAGGTTTGATTGGCAGATAGGAAATATGGAAAAAAAATGTGATTTTTTGACAATAAACGGGCAAAATCTCTGAGATAGAATTCGCGGAGCTGCTGGAGGACTGATCTTGATGAGATTTAGCCTCAGTGAAGCCGGCGAATTCTAGGACAAAGATTTGGGTGAGAAATAAGGGAACTTGACAGTATATCACTCTGTTTTCTCAAAATCTGACTGTGGTCAGAATTTGTGGAGATAATAAAATGAAAGATCAGGGTCTGTTAGGGCTGCAGACAGGCTGACGAATTCTGATATACCTTTTTGGTTGTGAAAAATGTCACTGGGGTCATTTCTTTTGAAGAAAATGCCCAAGTTGGCTCTTTTGTTGCTTCCCCCCGGTTGAATAAGTTGCTCCGCAGCTCGTGTAGGACCTAGATAGACGACACGTGCTGTTTGTTGGTAGATAGAGACAAGCACACAAGCAAACATACAACACGGAAGCACACAGAAGGTAAAAAAAAGAAAAAAAACTTAAAAAGCGACAACGGCGCAATGTTAGAAATAAATTTGGTTTGTCAATGTTTGGCTAGATCTATTCATGATGTGGTGTAGTATAGAGAGGATCGTCCGCTTTCTAAGTTTTTTTCCAAGCTTTAGACGGAGTGCAAAAATAAAATAATGATGAAGCACTAAGGCTTACCCAACTAGTGCTCGAAATAGAAATGAAATTAACTAAGATGACAAAATACAAAACCTTACTAAGGCTTACCCAACTAGCAAGGTGATTAAACTAAATCCTAGATTAACACTCAAAGGGTAATAAAATGAGATTGCGACCAATACTAAGCAAATAAGCAGTAATGAACATGCCACAATAAAACCGATGAAAAGGAGGCAAGAGGAGGCCCGAGCACCTTCCCTCAAGCTATGTACCTTTCCAAGGGGAACACAAATGAAATAGAATGATAATTCTCCAAAATAGAGAGCAAGATAGCTTAATCTCAAAAGTGTTGTTTACAATACAAATACCTCTCCTTTTATGGCAAGGAGGGTCTTCCATAAGTGTCTACTAACTTATGGGACTAATGTGTTTCTAGCCTTTCTAGAACTTCTAACTTAGGATTTAGAACTTCAAATTTTTTAACTTAGGAAAACTTAAGATAAAATATTTCTAATTTAAAGTTTCCTAAGTCTAAGTTCTAAATCTAAGTTTAAGCTATTTTATTATTATTTAAGCTTCTACTCATGGACTTACAAAACACATGCCATGCTGAAATTTATTGACATATACTCATACATGGTCTTACAAAACACATGCCACGGAGTTTTATTTTATTTTTATTTTATATTCTCTGTGTTAGCACAGTTGTAACACAAGATTTGGAGGGATATACAAGCTTGATCCAAGAGAGACTTGTGATATTGCATTTGAGACAAATGTTTCCAAGGAGGAGTTATGGCATAAGAGGTTGGGACATTCCAACTACAAATCTATGCTTTCTATGTGCAAAGAAGCCAAAGCTATTGGCCTACCAAAGAATCTTTCAAAGGAGATCAAGCCTTGTGAGGCTTGTGCTATTGCAAAATCATGCAAGAAGGCATATAAAAGATCTTCCATCAAAAGCACTCATCCTTTGGAGCTAATACACTTAGATGTGCACTTCTCATCATCTCCAAGCAAGGGAGGAGCCACTTGCTTTGTGACTTTTATTGATGATTTCACAAGATTTACATGGCTATATCTTCTTACTTTCAAAATCTTTGGTGTATGATCACTTCCTTATATTCAAAGCATATGTTGAGAAGCAATTCTCATTCAAGATCAAGGCTTTGAGGTGTGATAGAGGAGGAGAATATATCTCCAACAAATTCCATAACTATTGTGAGCAAGAAGGTATAAAGAGAGAGTTCTCTTGTGCATATTCACCATCTCAAAATGGAGTGGCCAAGAGGAAGAATAGATCCTTATGTGAATGTGCAAAAGCTATGAGGATTGAAGCATCTTCGCCTAAAGATTTTTGGGAGAGAAGCTATAAATTGTGCAAATTATCTTTGCAATAGGCTGCCACATCTTGCTCTTGAAGGAAGGACACCATATGAGGTCTTATTCAAAAAGAAGCCTAAGGTTGATCAACTTAGAGTATTTGGCACTATTTTCTTTGCACATATTCCCTTGAAAACAAGGAAGAGGATGATCCATGCTCTAGCAAAGGGATCATGGTTGGATATTCATCCACCAAAAAGGCTTATAGAGTCTTTGTGCTCTCTACTTCTCAAGTGATTGAAAGTAGAGGTTATATTTCATGAAGATCACCATCCATCACTTGAAGGGGCCGAGTTCAAGCAACCTCAAGATCCATTCCTATCATGCCTATTGAAGATCATCAAGACTTGTTGGGGTCGAGATTTGAGGAGGAGACTCCTCGGATTCATACACCTAGGAGGACTTCTAGAGAGAGATCCAAGCCTAAGAGGCTTTCCTATGATGACAAAGGCAAGCAAGTGGAGCTCGATTCCACCCATTTTGCATATTTCATCTCTCATGAAGAGCCAAAGGATGTTGAAGAGGCACTCAATACCAAGGAGCGGTATGATGCCATGAAGCAAGAGTATGAAGCTTGATGATCAACAACACTTGGGAGCTTGTGGATCCTCCATCCAACAAGCACATTATTGGATCCAAGTGGGTATTTCGAATCAAGTATAATCAAGATGGCACTATTCACAAGTACAATGCAAGATTATGTGCCAAGGGATTTGCTCAAATCCATGGAATTGATTATGACGAGACCTTTGCACCCGTTGCAAAGATGGTGACCATAGGATTCTTATATCTCTTGCTACTTATTTCAAGTGGAAGGTGTTCCAATCAGATCTTTCCAATGCATTTCTCAATGGTTATCTTCAAGAGGAAATCTCAACCTCATGGATTCATCAAGGATGAATCAAAAGTGTGCTTGCTTTTCAAGAGTCTTTATGGACTCAAGCAACCAACAAGATCTTGGTATGAGAGACTCGACTCTTTTCTTATCTCACTAGGATTCACTCTTACTAATTATGATCATTCCTATGTGGAAGTTGTATCAAATTGGTTGAAGAAACCAAAATAGTACTTGGAAAAGAGTTTAAGATGCAAGATCTAGGAGAGATCCATTATATACTAGGCTTAGAGATTGACTTTCACGATAATTATGCTTTTATTTGTCAATCTAGATATGGTCTTGCTATGTTGAAAAAGTTTCATATGGAAGGATGTAAGGGCATTGACACACCTATGGAGCACATTGTAAAAGAACCTAATAAAGGTGATGAAAAATCCTTCAAGGACATCACACTTTTAAGGAGTCTTATTGGCTCTTTGATATGGCTTACTATCACTAGACCCGACTTGAACTATTGTGTGCACAAGTTGAGTCAATTTATGCAAGACCCAAAGATCCAACATTGGAAGATGGCCAAGAGGGTGCTAAGGTATATATCTTTATCACATGATTATGGTCTACTCCACAAAAGTGAAGATTTATCTATCATTGGCTACTCGGATTCGGACTTTACAAGTGACAAGATGGATCGAAAGTCTACAAGTGCATAACTATGTTTTTTAGGAGGAGATCTCATATCTTGGCTTTCCAAAAAGCAAGATACTATCTCTCTTTCTTCTTGTGAGGCCAAGTATAAAGCACTCACTACATTGACAAAAGAAGTGCTTTGGATCAAGAGGATTTTATTAGAGCTAAAGTGCATCAAAGAGGAGGAGCTACCATTGTTATATTGTGATAATATCTCGGCCCAAGCACTTGAAAATTGTAAAAATTACAGCAAATAAGGATCCTAAAACACTTGAAATGATGAGGGAAACAATAGATTATGATTTCATAAGATTAGCACAAGTTGAACCATCAAAATCCATCAAAAATCTATGCTTGAACCTCACTAAATGGCCCAAATCCTTGAAGAAGGCTTCACACGTGTGAAAGTACGGCCTCCCACAGTCTGAGTACTGTACACCAGACCTACATTCAATCCTATAATCATTAGTAATCACAAGTACTCAAACAATCATGAACATAGAGAGCAATTGCACCATTATGAGAGAAAAATCATGAAATTGCTTGATTGATTTTGGTGAGATATCATCACCTATATATACATGATCCATCACGGTTTTGGGCAGGTATGAGTAGCCCTAAACCTATCCCTAATGCTAATTTTGATGGATCTTTCATCCCTACCAAGTTAGGGTTGGAATCTTGGAGATCCCTCAACAATGCAAAAATTACCAAAAATAGCTCCTATTTTTTCTCCCTTGTATCTAAGCATAATTTGGACTCATTCCAAAGGTTCTAACACTTAGGTCTACTTGAGAACATCCTTATGAATGGAATCCTATGCTATTTGGCACGTGTGACAAGCCACATCATGACCATCTTACTATTTACAAGTCATATGACCAAAACTAGTCAAGCTAGAATTGTGAATTTTTAACACTCCTCCTCACTATCTAGCTTGGTTCAATCATTGCTTTACTAATCACTCCAAGTGATGATCTGAACTTCATAAAAGGTGTCTTTTGAAGTGGTTTAGTATGTAGATCAGCTACACATTCATTGCTTGGAACATGCTCCAAAGCAATCTCCTTGGCTTGCACCATTTCTCTCACAAAGTGATGGCATATCTCAATGTGCTTAGATCTTGCATGGAAGATTGGGTTAGATGCAAGGTGTTGGGATGATATATTGTCATTGTAGATGATTGGTGCCTCCTCTGAATCCATGATCTTTAGTTCCACCAATAATCTCTTGATCCAAAGTACCTCCTTTGTAGTGGTTGTCAAAGCTTTGTACTCGGCCTCGGTTGAAGATAGAGATATAGTTTCTTGATTTTTTTGAAAGCCATGAAACCACACCTTCTCCTATGAAAGTTGAATAGGCACTTGTTGATTTCCTATCCCTCTTGTCCCCTGCAAAATCTGAATCACTAAATGCATGAAGGTTAATCACATCTCCTCTATATAGAATCCCAAAATCCAATGTACCTGAGATGTATCTTAGAATCCTCTTAGCCTTTTTCCAATGGATATTCAATGGCTTTTGCATGGATTGGCTCAACCTACATACACTAAAGCTAAGATCTGGTCTAGTTATAGTGATCCACATTAAGGAACCTATAAATTGCCTAAACAAAGTGATGTCCATGAAGGATCTTTCATCATCTTCATTTGGCACTTTTACATCTTGCTCCATTGGTGTGTCAACACTTTTGCATACTTCCATCTTAAACTTCTTCAAAAGACTTTGAGCATAGTTTACTTGACTTATAAAGATAAAATCAGACCCTCTAAGTACTTCTATGCCTAAGATGAAGTGAAGACACCCTAGATCTACCATCTTGAACTCTAAGGATAGATCTATCTTGATTTTTTCAATACCATCAACACTATTTCCACTAATGATGATGTCATCTACATAAATGAGTAAAAGTACAATACCAACATCATCAAACTTAATGTAAAGAGTGGGATCATATTCACTTTGAACAAAAGAAAGTGAAATAAGATAGCAATGTAGTCTTGAATTCCAAGATCTCGAGGCTTGCTTCAAGCCATAGATGCTTCTTTGGAGATGGCATACTTTGTTCTCCATTCCATGCTTGATGAACCCTTGTGGCTGCTCCATATAGATATCTTCTTCCAAAAAACCATTTAAGAAAGCATTAGAGACATCCATTTGACATAGAATCCATCCAAAATGTGATGCAAGTGCAATGATTAGTCTTATTGTGACCATCTTGGCCACGGGTGCAAAAGTTTCCTCATAGTCTATCCCTCTCTCTTGAGCATAACCTTTTGCAACTAATCTTGCTTTATGTTTGTTAACACTCCCATTTGCATTCAACTTAAGCTTGAAGACCCACTTGCATCCTATTACATTCCTTTGAGGTCTCTCAACAAGCAACCAAGTTTCATTCTCAATCAAGGCATCATACTCATCCAACATAGCTTTATACCATTCTTTGGAGTTCAATGCATCTTCAACATTAGACGGTTCTTCAAAACTAGATAAAGCATAAGAAGTGGATGAGATACCCTCAACTTGCTATCCTTTGCCTTGATATGTGAGCCTTGATGGCTCCACTTTTGCCCTTGAAGATCTCCTTGGTGTGATAGGTGGGTTTGGTGCTTGCTCCTCCATGAGCTCCTCCTCAAAACCAAGATCTTGCTCCTCGGCCATCTTCTTCTTGATTGTTGGAGCACTTGAGCCTTCTTCAAGCATATGCATATGATGTTAATCAAAGATGACATCCCTTGAAACAACAAATTTGTTCAAGGATGGGAGATAGACTTTGTAGCCCTTGCTTGAGCTTGCATATCAAGCATGATCCCTCTTGTGGAAGATGGATCCTCCTTGGTTCTTGTTTCCAATGGCACATGCACATAACATATACACCCAAAAACTTTCAAGTGATTAAGATTGGGTTTCTTTCCATACAACATCTCATAAGGAGTTTTGCTTTCAATTGCTTTGCAAGACACCCTATTCATCAAGTAGTTTGCACATACAAGAGACTCACCCCAAAAGGATTTGGGCAAACAAGCATCTAATCTTAAAGCCTTAGAACATTCACATAATGTTCTATTCCTTCTTTCAGCAACTCCATTTTGTTGAGGAGTGTAAGGACAAGAAGTCTCTTTCTTGATCCCTTCCTCCTCACAAAAGGCCTTGAACTCATTGGAGATGAATTCTCCACCATTTTCACTTCTAAGAATCTTGATGCTATGATTATGATGCTTTTTCACAAACAACTTGAACTTTACAAAAGTATCAAATACTTGATACTTGAAGGAAAGTAAGAACACCCAACAATATCTTGAGTAGTCATCAATGAAGGTTAGAAACATGGATGAACCTCCAATAGATTTGGTGCTAGCAATGTGCACATCCGAGTGTATGAGTTCAAGAGGATGAGATGACTTTGTGATGGAGTTAGGAAACACCTTCTTATGTGCCTTGGATAAGGCACAAGCTTCACAAACCTTGTCTTCCTTCCCAATAGACCTTGGTAGGCCTAAAGCATACTCCTCCTTGATCATAGCCTCCATGGAACCCGAGTTGACATGTCCAAGTCTTTTGTGCCATAAAGTAAAGGTAGATATCTTGCTCTTCTCGGCCAACATGACAACATTAGTATCCACAAATGCATCCAGCTTATAAAGTTTGCAAAGTCTAGTGCCCTTAGCCACTATCTTACCCTTCTTCTTGATGAAACATTCATTTGAAGCAAAGTCAATATTGAAACCATTGTCTACCATTTGGCCAACATTTAGTAGGTTCTTTGTTATTGTAGGAATGTACAAAACACCTTCTATGTTGATCTTTTTGGAAGATCCTAAGCAAAGGGGAATGCTACCAACTCCTTCAATCTTACAAGCTTCATCATTTGCTGTATAGATAGACTTTATAGGTCCATCATAAGATAAGAGAGAAGAGAAAAACTCCCTTTTACTAGTCATGTGTGAACTAGCACCCGACTCAATCCACCAAGGATCTTCTCCTTTGAAGCTTGTTGAAGAAAATATGGACATCATGAGAGAGTCCTCATGTGAACTCTCCTCCTCCTCCTCTTTGCTCATGTTGGCTTGGCTTTGATCTTGCTTCCTCTTGAAGCATTCCGAGGCATAATGCCCCATCTTGCTACAATAGTAGCACTTCACCTTTGATTTGTCCTTCTTGACTTTGGTGGTTGATGGAGATGCCTTTGGGGGTCCTTCTTGATCCTCAAGCTTTGTAGACTTCTTGAATGTTGATCCTTTGCCTTTGGACTTGCCTTTGCCTTTGGTGAAGAGAGCTTGGTCATCTCCACCTTGGATGGAAAGCCTATCCATCCTCTCTTGCATTTGGCTCCTTCTTGATTCCTCGACCATGAGTGTGCCTTGGAGTTCTTCAAGTATGGGTAGCTTACCCATAATTGCATATCCCTGAACCAAATTGTCAAATTCAAAGCTTAGTCCATTCAATATGAGTTGAACAAGCTCTTCATCCTTGATAGGGTCACCTATAAAGGCTAGCTCTTTGTTCAAATCCTTTACTCTTAGGACAAAAGTATGTGCACTCTCTCCTTTCTTTTGATAGCTTCCATAGATTTGATTCTTCAAAGCTAACATTCTAGTTTGGTTCTTGGATTCATAGACCTTTTGCAAAGTCTCCCAAGCATCTTGAGCTGAAGTGCAATCTCCTACCTCTCTTAAGAGTTCATTTGCAACATTCATTTTTATGCAATGTAGTGCAACATTGCACCTCTTGATGTATTTGGCTTTTTCTTGAGGATGAATAGGTTCACCCTCATTACCATTTACAATTTCCATCAGATCTTGCATGATCATGATAGATTCCATTCTAACTTTCCATATGGAATAGTTAGTTTTGTTGAGCCTTTCATTAGTATCCAAAAGATATGCATTTATAGATGCCATCTAGTCTCCTAATCAAGGACTTGACACAAATGAAGGTTACTTCTATTGATTTGATTTAAGGTCTACCTTATCCCACTTCTTAGGGACCTGAAAAGATCAGTAATAGACTTCCTATAAAGATCTAAGAATGATCTCTAACAAAATCAAATCATAGAATACTAGAAACAATGCACTTGCTTGATTGAAGTAGACAATACTAGTAGAATTGCCCCTCTTTCTATAAAGAACATTAAAGCTTCCAAATGATCTGATCAAGAGTGAATTTCAGAAACCTAATATACTTCCAAAATCACTTGTAAAAGATCTAAATGGAACTTAATGAGGATGCAACACAATCTACTATCCAATCACAAGCAAAAAATGATCAAAATTGATGAAAAATTGATCTGATTTGGTGCATAAGTCAAGCAAGGGTTGGACTGAACCTAAATCACTTTAGGAGGTGTCTACTACACCTTAGAACAGCCTTGAAGAGTCCCCAAAACTCTGATCTTCCCTCTCCTTGAATGCTAGAAAGCCTCCTCTATGAAATCACCTCCAAAACTCGCTTAGAAATAAATGCTTGGAGCAACCAAAACTTGCTATCTTGGTAATGTGAATTGAATTCAACTTTGCCTCTGGTTTTAGACACCTAAACACCTGCAAATGAAGTTACACAACACCAATCTCCAATGTATTTGACTCACTTTGAGTTCTAGAATCAATAGTAGATGCTAAGATCCAATCTACACAAGATTTAGATCAAAAATTGTGATCAAATTGAATGAAAACCAAGGATTTATCTCATTTCAGCCTTTAGGCTCTGATACCATGTAAAAATTACAGCAAATAAGGATCCTAAAACACTTGAAATGATGAGGGAAACAATAGATTATGATTTCATAAGATTAGCACAAGTTGAACCATCAAAATCCATCAAAAATCTATGCTTGAACCTCACTAAATGGCCCAAATCCTTGAAGAAGGCTTCACACGTGTGAAAGTACGGCCTCCCACAGTCTGAGTACTGTACACCAGAACTACATTCAATCCTATAATCATTAGTAATCACAAGTACTCAAACAATTATGAACATAGAGAGCAATTGCACCATTATGAGAGAAAAATCATGAAATTGCTTGATTGATTTTGGTGAGATATCATCACCTATATATACATGATCCATCACGGTTTTGGGCAGGTATGAGTAGCCCTAAACCTATCCCTAATGCTAATTTTGGTGGATCTTTCATCCCTACCAAGTTAGGGTTGGAATCTTGGAGATCCCTCAACAATGCAAAAATTACCAAAAATAGCTCCTATTTTTTCTCCCTTGTATCTAAGCATAATTTGGACTCATTCCAAAGGTTCTAACACTTAGGTCTACTTGAGAACATCCTTATGAATGGAATCCTATGCTATTTGGCACGTGTGACAAGCCACATCATGACCATCTAACTATTTACAAGTCATATGACCAAAACTAGTCAAGCTAGAATTGTGAATTTTTAACACAAATAATCCAATTTTTCATTCAAGAAGCAAGCATATAGAAGTGGCACACCACTTTGTGAGAGAGAAGCTTATTGGAGGAGAGATCCATTTGGAGCATATTGATTCATCATCTTGTATTGCAGATGTACTCACCAAGCCTCTACTAAAGAGTTCCTTCATCAAACATAGATCCAATCTTGGAATGAGATCAATGCATTTTAAAGATTAGATATCTTTTTAGGAGGAGTGTGAAAATCATAAAAAGCTATCTATCTTAGTCTTAGGGGTTTCATAAAGTTTTTATGTTAAGCTTCTTTGTGTAGAATTTTGAAAGGGCCAAAAATGGGCATAGATGGCAAATTGGCAAAATCCACATGTAATGTCTCTATTGAGCCAAAAGTGAATTATGATGCAATCTCGAGCTAGATAGGCATATGAATAGGGTTTTGACACTTGTGATAATGTAATTTGATGAGTGACGAAGTCAAAGAGTCGGCCTTGGTCAACGGATCCAATAGGAATCAAGAGATCTTCATTAGGGGTCCAATAGAATTGAAGAGGCTATGATCAGGGGTCCAATGGCATGCAAGGAGGGATCTCCACAAGATCTATATGTAATTCTCTTTTCAATCATTATGTAAGTTGATTTTTTAGTCAAATTTGGGTATGGTGATTTGCTTGTTCAATCTTCTCTCTCTACTTGAGTTGAATTAGTTCTATTCTCTCTCTACCTGAGGAGAGGAGCTTAATTTTACTTAATTTTTTCAAGAAGCACTTCCTCTCATGTGTATGTACTTTGATCATCAACAAATACATCCATATTTGCCTCTATGCCTTTGGTTTTTGATCAAGATCTTGGAAATCAATCTAGAATCCATCAACAAGTGCACAAGCTTGCTCAGGAGATCAATCACACAAGGTAGGGCATTTCCACACGTGTGAAATTTTACTCTCTCTCTCAAACTACATCAAACTCTCATCTCAAGATGGAGCGAGGACAAAGTTTGGGTCAACTTGACTTAAAAACACAAAAGCACTAAAAAACATCCACAAATGACTCCAATACAATTGAGTTGCATGAAACTATGTGGCTATGACCTCAAAAAATTGTCAAGATAAGATTGGCAAGCTTTTTTTCTAAGTTTTTGGATCAAGCAAGCAAGATATGGATCAAACCAAAAGTGTCCATATAGGTCTAGGTGCCCTACCTACCATCATTCAAAAGGCTATAGCTTTTGATTGGAAAATCCAATTGATTTGAACAAATTGCATCAAGAACTAGACTTTTCTAGCTTTCTAACAAGCTATCTGGCATAGATTTTGGATCTAAATTGAGGAGAACCAAACCATCAAAGTTGGCTGTACTTCACATGTGTCTAAGCATTGAATTTCATACAGTACCAGATCAAGTCCATTCATAATGAATATGACCCTTCTTGATCCTATAGTCACAAAGATAGACAAGGAGATGCATCTACACTTACAAAATCTTGATCTCAAGAAAACTTTTTACATCAAACTTGACATATGAATGGATATCTTAGGTAGGATATGATCACATCAATACATTAACTCATGTTATTGAGTTTAGAGTGTTGAATTTCACATCTTGATTGGACCATTTTGATAGATTCTAGCTTTTTGATTGGACCATTTTGATAGATTCTAGCTCTTATGCCAAGACATAGAGACACATCACACACCAAATCTCAACATGACAAATGTCTTGGCTCGAGCTACATCGCTGTTGGATGGTTTGCGGATATCGAGGGACCCTAACCGTAGTTAATAAGTGAGAGGGATTTGGCACCCCATGTGTAAGTCCACACTCGATGATCACATAGATAATTGATTAGTTAGAAGTCAATAAAAGGACTTAAGGCCTTTTGTGGGACTTTTAATGTTGCAAGGCCTAATAGTCAAGTTAGTGAATAGAATAGGAGTTCCCACCAAAATTCAAATTCAAATTCAAATTGGTTCCCTCTAATTTTTGAATGGGTTCCCTCACTTTTTCAAATTTAAATAGTTAGGGAGGTAGAAATTGGCCAATAGGATTTGAGGCCAAAGCACTAAATCCACTATATATAGTGGTAGTTTTGAATCATTTGTACATGTTATTTTCATTTCAATACAAGTACATTGGCCCTCTTATAAAATGGATATGGAATGTCCTTGATCTTCATCTTTCCTCTAACTCTCATGTTTTCTTTGGATTTGTATTTGTTGGATTCTATGCTTACTAGGATTGAATTTTCTTATGCTTTTTGTAAGAGAAAGGGAGAGAGAAAAGAGTAAGTCTCAATCATTGTTGTGGATCTAGTGTTAATGAATCTTAGTGTTAGATAGGAATTGAGTGAAAAGATCCAATCTCATTGTCGTTAGTGATTTGCAAAGATGTCTGATATAGATGATAGACCACCTGATGAACCACCTAATGGACTACCCGTTGAACGTTCCACCAGTTATTGTTAGAAGGTCACCTCGTCTAGAGATACCAAAGTATAATGGGTTATCTGATCCAGTCAGATTTCTCAAAATCTTTTTGAAATCATGTGAGGTTTATGGCAAAGTTTTTTCACAAGATAAATTTAAGCTATTTCCTATGGCCTTAACTGGAGCCGCACAAGATTGGTTTTATAACCAAGATGAAACAGAACACATAGATTGGGGAGTGCTTAAAGTTGGCCTCATCACAAGATTCAAACCCAGAAAGTTTATGGAAGATCCTTTCCTACATTTAAATAAAATTAAAATGGGAAAGAGAGGAGGAGTGCAAGATTATATTGTACGAGTTAAACTCCTCAAATATAAGTGTGATCCTGAATTAATCAATAATGATGCCATGATCATGTGGTTTTTAGCAAGTCTACCTAAAAGGATTAGATGTGAGTTTAAACGCCGAACTGATTATGTGTCCTTACAACATGCTATGGATGATGCAATATGAGAGGAGGATGAAGATTCAGATGACGAACCAAATATTGGAATGCTGCCATATACAACGAGACAAACTACTACAACATCCACCACTATTGCATCCACAAATATCAATGCAACAACAGTTAACAAATTCGAAAAACTTGGTCAAAAGCAGCAGATGCAGCTAGAAAAGATGCAGTCACAGTTCGATGAGAAGATGAAAGCATTGGAAGAGCAGCAAGAAAAGAGTGCTAAAGCAGGTGAAAAGTTTGCTAAGACTTTTTCTAGTCGAGAAAATATATGCTGTGCAATTTGTGTGAGAAATCACAACATAAATGAGTGTCAAACAATAAAAAGACACATGACATATACTCTTTGTCATCTGTGCAACTCTACAAGACACGAAATAGCTTTTTGCTCATTTAATCCTTGGATTGTCTAGCAAAGATAGGTTGAGCTTCAATATTGGAAACCTACTACCTATAAGGGACCTGATCCTAAGAACCAGACTCAAAACTTTGGCCTTGGATTTCCTAAACGACTAGCTTTGCCAGCTCCACAAGCACAACATGCTCCTCCTACAAATCTTATGGAACCAGACTCCTTAGTTGGTAATGAGCAATGGAATTACAATATTATTGATCAAGAAATTGGTCCTTCAGAGCAGTATGCTATCTTTGTCATTGCCTAAAAAGAGTGGCTTCATCCAAATCTTCACGAGATAGAGATGGGATGGCCCCATCCATTGGTAATCCAAGCGCGTCTGCATAAATTGCTTCTGTGATCAGCAGGTCTGCTCTCCTTACCACGACCTTGATGTCATCATCTGTCACTTGCTTGATTTTAGCCACGAACTCATTACATAAGTTCGGCAACACAATTAACTGATTAACTTTCAATAGGTCGCTCAGCCTGCGTACTTCTACCATAGCTCTTATTAAATCCATATTGATTGGGCTGGGAACCTTCCAATTTACCCCTGATGGTTCACCGCTGGATGAAGTCATGTTTTCCTACAAAAACAAATAAAGAGAAAACACAAAAACAGTAGTGTAACAGAATGTATAACGAGAATGAAGCTCACATAAGAGTGAATCAAAGCTCACAACTCAATGTACAGTGGCTCAAATTAGAAATGAAGTAATGTTAGATAAATCAAAATACACGTAACAATGGCTCATCCACACAATCATTCACAAACAAGGCCTCGAGAAAACACAAATATGAATTCACTACGAGGTAAAAACAAAGTGAATTGAAAATGGTATTAAAAGGAAAAATGAGAGAGATGATGAAAAAGCGATGCATGATTAATGCAACAGTCGGCAATACAAGTGGCAATGGACAGGTGTCAATGCTAGATTGAACCGCCATTCCATGTGCGCAAACATTTACTACACACAAAAATCAATATTCATGGTTACGAAAAGACGTGCTCAAAAAATTGAATAAGACGAGAGAATATAAGAATATTTTTTTAAAATAAGCTACTAATAAAATAGTAAAATAATAAATTATTAAATAAATAATTAATTAAATATTGATCTTACGAGTAGTACTTCTTAAGTCGGAACCCAGTAACTTTGGTTGGTTGTAGAATTCCTTCCAGGTCAGTAAAATTGTATGGATCCATTGAACAATTCGACAACTTTGTAAGGTCCCATCCATCTGGTATGCAGTTTACTAGAAAATTTTATATGTCGAGTGTCATACAATAATGCATAGTTGCCTTCCTTGAGAACGACTTTACAATGACACAATGGAGAAGATGATCATGTGGCATGTTGACTTGACATTTGTCAAATTCATAATTAAGAGTGGTATCTCTACCAATCTTCGCAATGACAAAAAGGATAATTTTTAATTACCTTTAGACCATTTAAAATAAAATATCACATCTTTTGTGAAATCATTAATAAACACATAAATATGAATGACAAGTGGCAACACGTGTGAGCGTATACATTTAATAAAAGGATTTCCAAAATCCAAAAAGTAAATAATGAATAAAATAAAAGATAACAATTAAGTAATAAATATATAAATCAAAGATTAAAAAAAATTTGGAGTAGAATTTTGAAAGACACTCAAAAGATTCTCTCCATGAATACACTCATTAGAAATAATATTTCTTCAGTCTGAAATCATTAATATGCGTTGGCAATAATTCACCTTCCAATGACTAAAGCTGGATATAACCATTTTCAAATACTTCGATGACCTTGTACGGTCCCATCCATCTCATATAAAGCTTTCTAGAAAATTTCTGATGTCGACTATCATAGATCAAAGCATAATCATCAAGCTTAAGATCAACAGTCTTGATATGAGTATCATATGTTTTCTTTTGCTATTCCTGGATTTTTTCTGTAACATCCCTCGAATTGTTTCAAAATTCGAATAGTTCTTCAATAGTCAACAACCTTCCATTAATAAATTATGTTTCTGTTCGTTGTGCTTGTATTCAAAAAGTGGACATCTTGAAATCAATCGATAGATTAGGATGCATACCATACGTAAGAAAATAAGGCATCTGCTTCGTGGTTATTTTCTCCATGTTTCAATATGCCTAGAGTACTAAGGGCAACTTTTGATCCCAATCTGTAGCATGTGCAACAATGATCTTCTGTTCACTCTCTCAGTCAATCCATTGGCTTTTGGATTATAAGGGGTTGTCTTTCTATGTTTGATCAGAATATAGATGGTTAGTAGTCGAATCGTATCGTTTAGAAAATGAGTACCACGATCACTGACTAACTCAATAGGACAACCATAACATGTAATTTATTGATTTGAATAGGAAGGTTGCGATAGTTTTTGCATCGTTTCATTTTGTTGCTTCAGCTTCCACATTCTTCATTGCATAATCCATCACAACCAAAATATATTGACACTTAGTGTGTCCGGTCACTAGCTTAATTGGACCAACAAAGTCAATCCCCCACTTTTCAAATCGAACAAGTAGTATAATTGGCGTCAACGACCAATTCATAGCTTTCATTGGCTTACCAGATCTCTGGCATGGATCACAAGATTGAATAAAATTAGAGACATCCTTAAACATTGTAGGCCACCAATATCTTCAATTTCAAGACACCTTCTCAACTGTTGATCTGCACCAAGGTTATACAGAACATTGTTGATAATAGTATAAGGTGCGATTTTATATTGAAATATTGTCTTCTTCTCCAAGTCATATCGTTCAGAATATATCTGATATTTAAGATATATAATAATATCATAATATAATGAATTCGAAGATGATATCTCGAATAAATTTTTATTTGGAAAATCATCATTAATAGGTTCTTCAATTTTTTTCGTGCTGAGTCACGAAAGATAATCAGCATTAGTATGATATTTTCCTTGACAAAGCTCAACTTGATAAGTGAACTCTTGTAGCAACAAAATCCAGTGAGCACTTCGTTCAGATAAATCAGGTTTATTAACAAGATACTTCAAAGCATAATGATCAACATGAAATATAAAAACATATCCCAACAAATAAGACCGATTACAATAAAAATCATTCCAATGTTTCTCTTTCTGTTGCCGAATATTTTTTCTCCGAGGAACTAAACTGGTGACTAGCATAGTATATTGGATAGTCTTTCTTCTGTTTGTCCTTCTGGCTCAGACATACACCAATAGCAAATATTGACATATCAACATAACTTTGAAATAATATCGTCCAGTTAGGCGGTCTTAGAATTGGAGCATTAATCAGTTTGTGCTTAAGTTCTTCGAATGCTTTCTATTGTTCTCTCATCCAAATATAAGCGACTTGTTTCTTAAGTAACTGTGTAAGGGCTGCATCAATAGAGACATGATTCTAGATAAATCTTCTGTAATAACCAACATATTCTAAGAAACTTCTTAGTTCACATAGATTCGTTGGTGTCAACAGATTCTTTATAACTTAGACTTTATCTTTGTTGATTTCTATTCCTCTGCTGGATATTCTATGCTCGAGAAGTATACCTTCTCTCATACCGAAAAAACATTTTTTGTGGTGAAGAGACAAACAAGTGTCTCAACACCTCTACAATTTAAGTTTCAGGTTATGTATAAAATTACCATTATCATTCTCTAAAAAGTAGCTAGCGCATTGCAAAGACCAAAAGGCATTTTATTATAGGCATAAGTGCCCCAATCCATGGTAAATGTGGTATTCAATCGATCCTCCTAGACTTACTCCAACTTGAATATAGCTCGAGAAACACAACTACACATATGGGCATTTTGTCATGTGAACCCGATACTTAGCCAAATTTTGACATTTTTCTTTTGCGTGACATTGCCACACGTGGCACATCCATGTTAAAACTATTCCAGAGACACTACCAGTGAAATTCAGACTGGAGGTGGGGTCTGGCAACAAATTTTTAATTTTGCGTGACACTGCCAGGCATGGCAGTGCCACGCAATTTTTTTTAAACTCAAAATTCGAAACATGAGTGCCAAAATGTGTTGCTGTGGCACAACCACACGTGGAAGTGCCATGTACGGTTGTTATTTAACGACTTATCATGTGACATGTATTTTTGGAAATTTTCCACGCATGGCAAATCTCTAGAGAAAATTCCAGGGAGTTGGCTTTTTTATTGCCACACGTGGCAATATCAAAACACAATACTTAAGAGATTTTGCTTTGAAAATTTGCCACGCGTTGGTGTAAATTTTTTTTTTTTACTATTATGAATAAGATGTTGATAAACAACAACTTTATGATTAATTATAAAGCAAATTGAGATTTTTTTTGAGGTTTTGAATAAGTGCATACTTATCATAAAATGTGAACTAAAATCAAATGACCATTATGTCAAATTATTATGCTCTAACGAATTGACATTATTTTCGGTTGAATACAACATGCTATCTATGCATTTATGGACATTATGATGTGTTTGAATATTAAAAAAATTCCATAATTAAAATTTGACATTAACCTCAATATGGTATTAATGGATAAAAATATAAGTGTGAGCTAAATTTGCACTTGAAAAGATGCTAAGTACCTTGCAATTGAGAGCCCTGTGGTAGCTTGTTAAGCTAATTTGTTGATAAAAAGTTGCAATGTTATACACGTTTGTGTGTTTGCAAAGATGAATGAATAATCGAACATTGTGACAAAGTGTATTATTATCTCAAAGAAGATGTTTCTTAATCATAATATATATTCAATCAACATTTTACACTTTCTAATTGTTCTCTTAGTTAGTTCACACATCTATTAATATTAATAAGTTTTTTAATTCTAAGCGATTGCGAGATGCGTTTGAAATGAAACTTTAGAAATGCAGCATCGTAGAAAAAAGTAATAATTTTAATTTGAAAACAATATATATTGACCAAAATGTATCATTTTATGACAAAATTATTTGTGACATGTACAAACTTTATTCATCATTGCAAGATTCAAATTCATCAGCCAATACATCTTGCAACTTATCTCCGCTAAGATGATTTTCATCATCGCTATCGAAATCAAAACCTCTCAATATCGTCCTCATGCAAAGAATCATTGTTGTCCTCTTCATCATCAAAGTCGTCGGAATCATGAGAATCAATTCTCGGGTTTTCAATATTTATAAAACTTGAAGATATATGTACATCTTCATCAGATTTACTTGTGTTGTCCAAATTTAGATCTTCCATTTCATTCTCAACATATGCATTTTTGAATACGTCTTGAGCATGGCTTAATTTGAACAACATACCACAAATCTTTAATTTGATATTGTCACATGTTGATTATAATTAAAACAATAATCAATCATCGTACAGTTTAAAATTGTTCACTTAAAAAAATAGAGTTATAGACAAACCTTCCAATCACATCCTCTTGCAAATTCCCATTCTGTGTCAGATATGAATTGTCCCTTTGATCTTGCTTGTTGGAGTGTATCAACCATTTAGTCTATGGTGCATTGATTGGGCAATGGCTCAAGATCATGTGAAGGTGCAGCTTGACCTCTACGCGTATTGCGTCAGTGTCAATTTCTAGCCAATACCCATTTTTTTTTCTTCATATAAATCCAACCATTTATCCATTACTCTTGAATTATATAGCATGAAGGTTGAAATGTTTTCTCTCAAATAGGTGTCATTTTTTTAAGACTACCCATACCTTGAGGTTTTTCACCTTTCACCTCATTGCTTTCCTCATTATGCCATAGTCATGGAGCAGAGGGATCTATTTGAAACAAAACTTCGGTAGCATAAAATAGAGATTCTTGCACTAGCCATCCCTCCGACATGCTTCCCTCTGGCCTTCCCTTCTGATGCACAAAATCTTTCAACACTTTCATGAATCTCTCCAAGAAAAACATTCACCTACAGAAAATTTTAACACATCAATGAGAACATTTTGTTATTAATTTAGAAAAATCACACTACATTTATTGAAACCACTAAAATCAAATTCGAGTGTAATATACCTTGAGTGCATAGGACTGGCAGTGCACAAGCAGATGCACCTGTACGTCTAGGATAGAAGCTGAAAAATCCCTCTCAAGCATACATACAGCCTCCACCATATCTTCTTGTTTTGTTTGCACGTCTATCTCACGAATCTCCTTACCACACATCCATCTACATCATGTTTGTAGTATAACTTGCGATGATTTTCATATACAACTTTGTTTAAATGACGTGAGTGTCGAGCATCAATATTTGGTCCACAAATGAGGCATGCATGATATCCAGAAGTTGTAAAACCTAAAAGAATCAAATCCAATTCATGTTATAAATAGAATTCTTTTAAAGATAAGATTGTCATTCATGAAAATTAAGTTCACACATGACCTTTCACAAACAGTACTTCACTTCTTTGTTGGCATATGGAGATGACAAGAGGGTGATCTACACGGCCAATGATGGTGAGTGTGCAATCAAAGAAATTGGCACAATTCCTATTTCTCTCTCTACAAATAGAAATGCTCATTTGGAGGATGTCTTGTTTATTCCATCTATTACCAAAAATTTGCTTAGTGTGAGTCAAATGCTAAGTAAGGGCCTCAAGGTGGAGTTTGATGGAGATGCTTGTTTGATCAAAAGGAATGATGTCTTGATTGGAAAAGGTAAAAGGCAAGGGAAGTTGTTCAAACTTGATGCTTGTGTTATTGCTAACCAAGTTGGATGTGTTGCAAGGGAGCAAATTTCTATTCAAGAGGTTTGGCAAAAAAGGATGGGACACCTCAACTTCAAGTCATTGAAGGTAATGGCAAGGAAGAAGGTTGTGATTGGTCTTCCAAGTTCCTTAAGTAATGTCAAGCATGTTTGTAAGTCTTGTGCTTTGTCTAAGTCACATAGACTACCTTATACTAGATCTATTTCTAGATCTACAAAGCCTTTTCAACTTGTACATTCGGATATTCATGGATCTACTACAATTAGCAATAGTGGAACTAAGATGTATGTAATATTCATTGACGATATTAGTAGATTTTGTTGGATCTATCTACTAAAGAGCAAGGATGAAGTGTATGATGTCTTTGTCAAGTTCAAGAATGCAAGGGAGAACCAATTTTCCACAAAGATCAAGTGAATGGTGGTGAGTACATATCTAACAAGTTCAAGGCCTTTTGTGATGAGCATGGGATCAAGAGGGAGTATACAACATCAAGGACCCCACAACAAAATGGAGTGGCTGAAAGAAAGAATAGGACTTTATGTGAAAGTGCTAAAGCTGTGAGATTAATTGCTAATCTTGACAAACCCTTTTGGGATCAAGCTTTGTTGTGTGCCAATTTCTTGTGCAATAGGTGGCCGAGTGCTATTTTGGATGGAAGGACACCTTTTGAGATGCTTTTCTAGAGGAGGTCGAGTGTCAACTTTCTAAGAACCTTTGGATGCACATGCTATCTCAACATTACTCTTGATGATAGGACCAAGGAGGATCCATCTTCAAGAAGAGGTATTTTTGTTGGATATAGTGAGGTGAGTAAAGCCTACAAGGTTCACATTCCTTCTACTAACAAAGTGATTGTTGGTAGAGATGTCATTTCTGATGAGGGGAACATTCCAAAGGTGTCTTCAAGCATGATTGATGGTAGAGTGGATGGATCTAACATTCTTGATGTTGATGAGAAGGATCTTACTTTGGATGGTGGTGATGATGGACCTTCATCAAGTCAAAAGCCAAGGAGAACATCAAGACAAAGACAAGTACCTTCAAGGCTCACATATGATCAAAAGGGTAAGCAAGTAATTTCTGGAAATTATGTTGCTTTCCTAACCTCTTTGGATGAGCCTACAAGTGTAGATCAGGCAAGGAAAGAAAAGGAGTGGATCCAAGCAATGGATCTTGAGTATCGATCTCTTATGAAGAGTGGAACATCGTTTGGAGGATTTTCTTGTGTACATGGAGCTATGAAAGTGGATGGATGTTATCTTGCTATAAAATCAAGTAATGGATCTGGAAAACAAATTTTGTTCAATGACTTTGATGATCAGGCTGAAGATCAAGAGGTTGATCTCAAAGCACTTCAACTAGTCAAAAGGGAAGTTGGCAATTTGGAGCTAGTCAAGAGCATCAAAGGAGAGGTAATTGACAAAGATGTTATGGATCTATTTTTGCAGCATATTGAAGACTCAAGTAAGGTCAAATGATTAGCAAGGAAGTGTTGTTCAAGTTTACGTTACTTGTTCTATCTCATGTTTGAGCAATTTCATGTGGATGTGTGCAAATTGTCAAGATATGGTAAAACTAGCTACATTGGTGAACATTGTTTTGATGTTGGATTTGTACTAGCATTCTTGGGTGGTTTTGCTGATGGAAATGAAGCTATTGGAGGTTCATTATGTCACTCATTCATGGATAAGTCACCAAGGCTTGATGGCATCTTTTGGCAAGATGGAGATGGAAGCTCATTCATGGAGTATCATGGTGGATACATGGCAACAAAGAACAAAGGAGGAGGAGACATGCAAGCAAAAGTTGATCACTCAAATTTATTGTTTGTTTGCTGTATTTATCCAGAGAGCTCAGAGTTGGAATCATGGTGGAATCATTTCATTTACATTCTATTTGATTCTTCATGTTCTAGTCACATTTTTACATGTAAAATTGATGTAAAAAATAGTGAAGCATCCCAAGTGGACACTATTCTCTATATCAATTATGGTTGTTTGTATTTTGAGCATTACATGATCATTGAAAGGAGATCTATTCTTAGGAAGAAGATCATTCTTATGATGAATCAAAGTTCTATGGTCAAAAACTATGCTAGGAGCCAGCATATTGAGATACAATATCATTTTGTGAGGGAGCGGAGCTTCAACATGTGTCTTCAAGGGAATGTGTAGCTGATATATTCACCAAAGCATTGGGAAAAGACTTGTTCATGAAGCATAGGACTTCACTTGGAGTATTATCAAAGTCTATGCTAAAACTAGTTGAAGAGGGAGTGTGAAAGATTCAACTAGTTTCATCACATTTTGTAATATTTCCATATTTGGCATATTGAGATTGACTTTTCAAAGTTCATTAGTCTAAATTTCATCTGAATAAACACTCTTTGAAAGTGTGGGAAAGATAGAATGAGAGTTTGAGTAGATTCAATTTGAATAAGTTGGGTACATTGAATCTAGACCCAAAATTAGTAGGGTTAGCATTTTGGTGGTAAAGCCAAGTGTCCAAATAGGGTTTGAACCTACTATAAAAGGATGTAACTCGTGGAGAGAGTCATCTTCTCTCTTCTCTATTTCATTTCATGCTTATACATGGTTCTCTTGGGTTCTACTATCCATTGGTGCACTATCTTGGTGATTGCTTGCAATTCTATGTGTAGAATGATCTATATTTGCTATTTTTGGATCCACACGTGTGAAATACAGTAGCTTGCTGGTTTTGTACGGAAAACAATAGTACATAATCATTTCATTAAAGTTTGATCAAGTTCTATTAGTGTTTGTATCTCAAATTCTGTGTAGATGCTGATTTTTCTATATTGGTGAGATTGGTAGTGTATTTCTCTTTCTAACCAAAGATCATTCAAGTAGATTGGATCTTAAGGATCTGAAATCTTTCACATGGGAAGTATCCAAAAAATTTTCTAAGTAAAAACAAGCTGCTCTCCTCGGGTAGAGAGAGAAAATCATCATAAGCTCTCGGGTAGAGAGAGAAAGCTAGAAAGTTACACTCAAAATCCACTCAATCTCAAAATTATTTAGATCCAAATGAGAAGTACCTGTGAAAAATGCAAAAATAAACTTGGTAGAGGCCAAAAATCTTGTACATAGATAAACACACGTGTGGAGCCTGATCCCACTTGTATATATGATTTAATTCAAGTTCTAGTGGCTAAAATGGCCAAAAACTAGTTTTCTAGACATATGACACATGGCATCAATCTATTGATTGCATGAGCCACGTCCTTTGGTTACGTGTCATATCCCATGTGTAGAGGACAGTTCACACGTGTGAAATAAGTTGAAGTAGACGAAGTTTGACTTCTGGAAGATTTCCAAGTAGATCTCCATATAGAAGGAAAATGGACCAAAAGTGCTCAAAATAGAAGGTTTTGTCCAAGTGTCAGTTTTGCATGATGAATCATCACATGACAAAGCACCTTCACACATGTGGGATCAAAGGGATGATCAGTACCACGAGCTCCCACTTATTGTATATATAGAGCCACATTTGGCCATAATCATTGTGAGACACCAATCTTGGTTTTGGAAGCAATTTTGAGTGATTTTCTCCATTTGTCTACATTTGTTTTGATTGTTTTGAGGTTCTATCAATGTGTACTTGATTTTCAGGTTGGAGTCCGTACTCAGACAGGGTTTCACACATGGGAAACCAGAAAGTACACCTACCTTCAATTAATGATTGTTCTTGTTAGGATTTTGTGTCTAGAATTGATCTAGATTGATCTTAATCTCAAGTAGATTGATAGATCAAGTAATCTGACAACCAATCCCTCTTGAGGATCAGATTAGGATCCACTCTTGGTCCTTTTTGTACTTTTTGCACATGGTATCAGAGCCTAGTACAAGAGGTTTTGTTGAAATTGATAGGGTTAATCCAAATCAAATCCAAAATTAGCAATTTTTTGAAAACTAGTCAAATTTTGTGTAGCGAGTTGGATTTGATATCTATCCTCAAAATTTTTGGTCTGGATCCTGTTGTGGGCTGTAGGAACTCTTTTCACACGTGTGAGACCGTACAGCTCCAGTTTTGACTGAGAAATTTCAAAAAATTGTAAAATTTGACTCACATACCCAATTTGAGTGATTTTTTTGTGCAAAATCAAGCATTTTCTATAGTGAATGTAATCCCTTGATTAGTTCTTGGATTAGATCAGCCAAAAAACTAAAATTGATGCTTGAATTAGGTGCACTAATTGATCTTCTCTGATTTTTTGAGTGTATGTTGAGGTTGAAGAGAGAAATTGCTAAAAATCATAGATTAAGGAGTGATTTTGCAAGTTTGAGACTAGAATCTAAATTTCCATCATTCTAGATTGGTTCATGAGTTATAGGATTGAGTCTATATGCTTTCTAAATTTCTAGAAGACTTTAGGTTCAGATCTCTTAGAGAAAGCATAAGAGTTTCTAGTGCTTTTTCACATTCAAAAATGGCATCAATGGGTGGTTTTTTGCTTGAAGCTAGTGAAAGACTTACATCCACTAATTATGCTACTTGGATAGTTCAAATGGAGTCTTTCCTTTTACTTCATGATCTTTATGACATAGTACTTGAGGTGGAAGTAGAACCTCAAGGAGGAGTTGAATTGGCTACGTACAAAAAGAGATTTAGAATTGCATTACATTGCATAAAAATGAATGTAAGTAATGAACTTTTGAAAGAAATCTCATCTTGTGCCACTTTTAAAGAGGCATGGGATTCATTAAAATCCATTTATGGATACAAGAACACTTCAAGGATACTCATGCTTAGAAATCAAATCCTTCAAAGCATGAAAGGAAGTAGTGAAAGTGCCGAAAATTATGTCTTTAGGATCAAATCTTTGAATAAGGAGTTGTCTTCTATAGATGATAAAATCAAAGATGATTAATTAGTTCAAATCATTTTGAATGGATTAGGAGATGATTATTCCAATCTTGTTCAAACCTTTGTTATTGAAGATTCACTTCCTAGTATTGAAAAACTTCAAAGTGTGCTTGTTAGTGAGGAGAGTAGAATGCTTCATATCAAAAGTAGGATGAGCTCCTTATCTTTGAATGATGGTGATGAAAAAACTAACTTTTCTTTGAAAGGCAAGAAGAAGAAGTTTCCATCCAAGAAGACTCAAGACATGGAGATAGAGAACAAAGATGGAGCATCAAGTTCCAAAGGCAAGAGCAAGAAGGACAAGAAGAAGCTAAAGTGTTTCTTTTGTGGAAAAAAAGGACATTTTGCATCCGAGTGCTACAAGAAGAAGAATTCCCAAGAGAAGGACAATCAAGGCAATCTTGTGCTTGAGGAGGAGGAAGAAGGCAATCCATCTTTGATGGTATCCTCACCACAAACATCTAATCAAGACACTTGGTGGATTGATAGTGGGGCAAGCTCTCACATGAGTCACCAAAAAGGCTACTTTTCTAATCTACTTTCTTACAATAGATGTTGGATGACGACGCCTCGGATGCTGTGAATTTTCGAATTGCAACAACCCAGGTTGAAGCTACCCAGCTCTCCACTCCTGGTGATACTACTATTTCTATTGTTGTTGCTGCTACTGTTGTCGAGCCACATGCCACTCGGGTCGATACTTCATAGAGATATCAGACACCAAAGCCAGAGTCGTCGACTTGGTTCAATAATTTGTCCTTTGTTGCTTAGCAAGCTATCATGTACATACCAAATGCCCATGCTGTGAGCCAGAGATATGACAATAAGATTGCCAAAATATAGGGGCAAAACAAAGAATTGAAGAAGAAGATGATGAAGTTGAATGCAATTTCTCAACAATAGTGGATTCAGAGTGTTCAACATTTGAATTTATCTCAATAGTGGTATTACAACCTAAAATATTTAAGATCCAGGAGATCAAACATTCAGAACAACAAACCAGAAAAACAAGTTGAAGTTACATGTAGTTTCTGACAGAGGACACTTGTGAAGAAAAACTTGACACTGTAGTTTTACACGAGATTCTACACAAGCAAAAAACACAACACTACAGTTTTATATGAGATTCTACACAGGTGAAAAACCTGAGACTCTGTAGAAATACACAGGATTTCAAGAATAGACTATCTACATCTTCACGTTCCAATAACGACTGCTAAAACAATCTTGTAAATGTAAAGTTAGAATGATGCAAGATCTTCTGGTTGCTATAAATGTAAATGAGCGATTGAAGATATTATGAATGTTAAAAAGTCATTTGACAGAGATTAAATGACCAGAACGGGTCTTTCAATACCTGACTCCTCGTTAGTGAATATACATAGAGAGAGAGAGATTCAGAACTTTAGCAAATGCTTTGAATCTGTGAGTAGGATCACGCGCTTATCAGTGCAATTGTATTGTGGTCTGATTGTTGTTACTACAACTTATAGATTCGCTACTGTTCTACATCCTTTTGCATTCTTGTTGAGTGAAATTAACTCTCACTCCTCTTATGCAAACATCAACATAAAGAGAAATGTATGGTTGTCTCTGACGTCTAAATTATTTCTACATTCTCTTCATATCAGATTATCAATATTAGAGAATTGCATGGTTGTCTCAGATGCCTAATCGTTTCTGCAATCTCTCTTTCATGGCAGTCTAAGACTCCTACACTGATAATCTTATTCAACACATAAGAACAGCTCGTAATCTCTGTTCTCTAGGTAAACCATGATCCTGTTAAAGCACAATCATCACTGTTTTGAAGAATGGAAAAAGATTATCTATGTTAGATATAGGGGTCTTATGTTTTTTACATCAAGCATCTAGGTGTAGGATGTTGATAGGAACAAATTTGACATAGATGACAAATTATGCATTTTCACTTGTAATGCCACTATTGAGCCAAAATAGGGTAAAAGGCTAAACTCGTGCCAATTAGAGTGAAGACAAGTGTAATGCCTTTGTTTGATGAATTCTAAGAGGTCCAATAGGATTTAGAGGTGGAACCATGTGAGGTCCAATAGGAATTTGAGGTGTGCTTGAATATAGTCCAATAGGATTAAGAGGTGACAAAGTGTGGTCCAATCATACTTAAGCATAGTGGTAGCTCGTGGATCTACTAGTATCATTGTACTCCTCATTTTGGATCTAATTGATTTGGTGATTATGTGGATTTTGAGTGTTATTGGATTTCTAGCTTTCTCTCTCTACCCGAGAGCTCATGATGGTTTCTCTCTCTGTACCCAAGGAGAGCAGCTTGTTTCTACTTAGAATAATTTGTGAATACTTCCCACATGTGTGAGTGAGAGTTGGAAGTGATTGAATGCACGTAGTAGTGTGTTTTTGCCATAGGATCTAAGATTGATCTTGAATCTCAATCTAGTCTTGATCTTGGTGTATCTACACACCTTAGGAGATCACAAATACATGTTGTGGACAATCCACACGTGTGAAATCAACATGGTATCAGAGCCTACCTAAGGTTACCATGCATTTTGATCCATTTACGTGAAAACTATTCATCAATCTTAAGCTAGAAATTGTCAAGGTCCATTTTCCTAGCTATCTTGTTCAATTTTGGATCAAAAGAGATCAAAAGAACATTGATTGGGTCTGACCTGGTACTGTATGGAATCAGGTGCTCAGACACATGTGAGGAACATCCAATTTCAGTTTGGAAGTTCTCTCTCATGCTTGATCCATTTATCTTGCTTGATAGCTTGTTTTGAAGCTATTTTTGTCTAGTTTTTTATGCAATCAGTTTCATTCCATTTGGTTGAGCCAATCAAAAGTTATAAGCTTTTGAAGAGGGTTAGGTAGGGCACCTAGACCTGGGTGGACACATTTGGTTTGGTCAAGAGATTGCTTGCTTGATTCAAAATCACAGTTGAATGCTTACCAATCTCATCTACATGTGATCTAGGCACTGTTTTGAGATCTTAGCCATTTTGTTTCATGCAATATCATTGTATTTGTGTCAAATTTGGTTTCTTAGTGTATTTCACATGTGCTAAGAGTGTTTGATCCTAACTTTGCCTATACTTCATCATTTGATGTGAAATAGATCTTGTTTCAAAGAGATTTGTGTAGCTAGTGAGAATCAATTCACAAATAGTTGCAAGATATTTCATAGGAGGAGATAGTACTCTATTATTGGATCCTATTGAGAGGTGTAGCAACATTTATTGTTCATCATTTGAGTTTTCTTCACTTCAAATGTCTTCAATGGGTTCATCCTTGTTGGAACCAAGTGAAAGATTGTCCACTTCAAGCTATTCAATTTGGAATATGAGGATGGAGTCCATCTTGATCCTTAAAGACATGATGGACATAGTTCTTGGCCTTGAAGAAGAACCACAAGTTCTTCAAGAGTTTCAAAAATACAAAAAGAGAGCTAGGATGGCTCTCCACTACATTAAGATGAATGTCTCTAATGAGATATTGAGGGAGATAGGTACTTGTACAACAACCAAAGAAGCTTGGGATTGTCTCCAGACTATCTACGAGGCTAAGAATACCTCTAGGCTTCTCACTCTTAGGAATCAAATCTTTCAAAGTAGCCAAAAGAGTGATGAGAGTGCATCTAGTTATGTTTTGAGAGTAAAAGATATTCATAGAGAACTTGCTTGTATTGGTGATTCCATCAATCAAAATGAGCTAGTTCAAGTCATTCTCAATGGCTTGAGAAGTGAATTTGATAATCTTGTCCAATCCTATGCCATTAAGGAGGAGCTACTAAGTTTGGAGGCTCTCCAAAGTGTGCTAATTTCAGAAGAATCAAGAAAAGAGTACAAGCTCTTGAGGATGGACAAGTACTCTCTCACTCATAATGATGGCAAAGCTCTCTTTGCTAAGGATAAGCACAAAGGGAGGAGCAAGAACCAACATCAACAATCCTTAAGCAAGGACAAAGTCAAATCCAAAGACAAAGATGATGAGGAAAATGATTCCTCTAATGCTTCATCATCCAAGCTCAAGAAGAAGAAGATCAAGTGCTTTTATTGTGGCAAGAAAGGCCATTATGCTACCAATTGCTTCAAGAAGAAGAATCAACTCAAGCAAGCCAACATTACCAATGAGAAGAAAGACACTATTGCAAGTGATGGAGAGGGATCTCTTATGGTCTCTAGTTTCTCATCTACTCCTTTCAAGAAGGATGGCCTATGGTATATTGATAGTGGAGCCTCTTCACATATGTGTAGCTCCAAGGACTCTTTCTCTTCTATTGCACCTTATGATGGAGTCAAGAAATCAATATACACTGCAAATGATTTTGAATGTCCTATTGAAGGCATAGGGAACATTCTCTTGAAGCTTGCATCCTCTGGAGTTCTTTCTCTCTCTAAAGTTCTTTATGTACCTAGGCTTACTAAGAATCTTATTAGTGTTGGCCAATTGCTTGATAATGGCCTTGATGTAAAATTCAATGTTGATACTTGCACTATCATAAACAATGATGAGATACTTGCATTAGGATCTAGATTTGGAGGCATATATAAACTAGATCCAAATGAGTATGTGAATGCTTGTAATGTTGCTCTTGTGAACAAGCTCTCTATGGAGGAATTATGGCATAGGAGGTTTGGACATCCCAACTAAAAATCCATGCTCTCTATGATCAAAGAAGCCAAAGCTATTGGCTTGCCAAAGTCATTCTCCAAGAAGATCAAGCCTTGTGAGGCTTGTGCTATTGCTAAATCTCACAAAAAGCCATTTACAAGATCTTCTATCAAAAGCAAGCATCCTTTGGAGTTAATCCACTCATATGTGCATTTCTCATCAACTACAAGCAAGGGAGGAGCCACTTGTTTTGTTACTTTCATTGATGATTTCACAAGATTCACTTGGATATTTCTTCTTGCTTCTAAATCTATGGTGTTTGATCATTTCCTTATTTTCAAATCTGATGTAGAGAAGCAATTCTCATTCAAGATTAGAGCTCTTAGAAGTGAAGGAGGTGGTGAATATATCTCCAATAAATTTCAAGATTTTTGTGAGCTTGAAGGCATCAAAAGAGAGTTCTCTTGTGCTACTCTCCATCTCAAAATGGAGTGGCCAAGAGAAAGAATAGATCTCTATGTGAATGTGCAGAATCTATGAGAATTGAGGCATCTTTCCCCAAAGATTTTTGGGGAGAAGCCATTAATTGTGCAAATTATCTTTGCAATAGGCTCCCACATATAGCTCTTGGAGGAAAGTCACCATATGAAATCTTATATTTGAAGAAGCCTAAGGTTGATCACCTTAGAGTTTTTGGATGCATATGCTTTGTCCATATTCCCTTGGAAACAAGGAAGAAGGAAGATCCTAGTGCATGCAAAGGGATCATGGTTGGATACTCATCCACCAAGAAGGCCTATAGAGTCTTTATACTCTCTACTTCTCAAGTTATTGAAAGTAGAGATGTTGTATTTCATGAAGATCAACACTCATCTTTTGAAGAGGTCGAGATTAAGAAGTCTATGGATGCATCACCAATTATTGATTTTGAAGACAATCATGATGTGATGGGGTCGAGATTTGAAGAAGTCTCTCCTCGGATTTTCTCACCAAGAAGATCCATGAGAGATAGATCCGAGCCTAAGAGGCTCTCATATGTTGACAAAGGCAAACAAGTGGATCTTGATTCCACTAATTATGTTTTTTATGTCTCTCATGAAGAGCCAAAGAATGTACAAGAGGCACTCAATACCAAGGAGTGGTATGATGCCATGAAGCAAGAGTATGATGCATTGATCACCAACAACACTTGGGAGCTTGTGGATCCTCCATCCAACAAGCATGTGATTGGTTGCAAGTGGGTATCTCGGATCAAGTTCAATCATGATGGCACCATCAACAAGCATAAAGCAAGATTATGTGCCAAAGGACTTGCTCAAATCCATCGCCTCGATTATGAGGAGACCTTTGCACCCATTGC
Source organism: Diphasiastrum complanatum (assembly GCA_029204225.1). NCBI lineage: Eukaryota > Viridiplantae > Streptophyta > Lycopodiopsida > Lycopodiales > Lycopodiaceae > Diphasiastrum > Diphasiastrum complanatum. The sequence continues at coordinate 30,488,708 of CM055097.1, forward strand.
AAAGATGGTGACTATAAGAATTCTAATTTCTCTTGCTTGTTTCTTTAAGTGGAAGGTGTTACAATTAGATGTATCCAATGCTTTTCTAAATGGTTATCTTGAGGAGGAGATCTATATGGAACAACCTCAAGGATTCATCAAGGATGAGTCCAAAGTGTGCTTGCTCTTCAAAAGTCTTTATGGACTCAAGCAAGCACCAAGATCATGGTATTCAAGACTTAATTCTTTTCTTATCTCACTAGGATTTACTCCTAGTGACTATGATCCTTCCATGTATCTAAAGTTTGTTGATAGCATTTATGTTGATGACATTATTCTGTGTGGAAGTTGTATCAAGCTAGTTGATGAAACTAACCTAGCACTTGGATGTGACTTTAAAATGCAAGATCTAGGAGAGATACATTACAACCTAGGCTTAGAAAGTGATTTTTATGAAAATAATGTCTTTATATGCCAATCTAGATATGCTCACTCTATGTTGAAAAAATTCCATATGGAAAATTCTAAGAGCATAGATACTCCAATGGAGCAAATTGTAAAAGATCCTAATAAAGTTGATGAAAGATCCTTTGAGGACATCACACTTTTTAGGAGTCTTGTAGGCTCCTTGATTTGGCTTACCATTACTAGGCCCGATCTAAGTTTTTGTGTTCACAAATTGAGTCAATTTATGCAAGATCCTAAGATCCATCATTGGAAGATGGCCAAGAGGATTCTAAGATATGTATCTTCATCTTGTGATTATGGTATTCTCTATAAAAGTGAAGATCTATCCATTGTTGGCTACTCGGATTCGGACTTTGCAAGTGACAAGATGGATCGAAAGTCTATTAGTGCATACACTATCTTTCTTGGAGGCAATCTAATATCTTGGCTTTCCAAAAAGCAAGATACTATATCTCTCTCCTCATGTGAGGCCGAGTACAAAGCACTCACTACAACTACCAAAAGAGGTGCTTTGGATCAAGAGGTTACTAATGGAGCTAAAGTGCATCAAGGAAGATGATCTACCAATGATCAAGTGTGATAACATCTTGGCCCAAGCTCTTGCCAATAATCCAATATTTCATGCAAGAAGCAAGCACATAGAAGTGGCACACCATTTTGTGAGAGAAAAGCTTATTGGAGGAGAAATCTAATTGGAGCATGTCAACTCATCCTCTTGTATTGCCAATCTACTTACCAAGCTTTTGAGCAAAAGTGCTTTCATCAAGCATAGATCTAATCTTGGAGTTATATCAAGATCAATGCTCAAATCTTCATAGATAATCAACACTTTTGAGATTATGCTAAATTGCTATCTCTTTTGAGATTATCTTGCTATTTCACTTGTGTTCCCATTGGAAGGTGCATAGCTTGAGGGAAGGTGCTCGGGCCTCCTCTTGCCTCCTTTTATTGGTTCTTTTATTGTGGCATGTTTTTAATCTATTTATGCTTAGTTTAGTTGCAATCTATCATTTTCAATCCCTTTGGGTGTTAATTTAGGATTTCGCTTAATCACCTTGATAGTTGGATAAGCCTTAGCAAGGTTTTGGTTTTGTCCTCTTAGTTAGTTTCATTTCCATTTCGAGCACTAGTTAAGCCTTAGTGCTTTCGTCATTGTTTTCCATTTCTGCATTTCCGTTTGAAGCTTAGTAGAAACTTAGAAAGTGGACGATCCTCTCTAAACTACACTGTATCATGAGTAGATCTAGCCAACATATACAAATCAGATTTACTTCCAACATTGGCGTCGTTGCACTTTTTAAGCATGTTTTACCTAGTTTCTTTTTCTTTTTTTCGTCTCTGTGTTGTGTGTTTGCTTGTTTGCCTGCTTTCTATCTTTCAACCACAGCAGAGTCTTCTCTCCAAGTCCTATACGAGCCGCGGAGCAACTTATCAAGCTGGGGGGAAGCAACAAAAGTGTCAACTTGGGCATTTTCTTTGAAAATAAGTGACCCAAGTGATTTTTTCTCGAACCAAACATGTCTGTCTACAGCCCTAACAGAACTTGATCTTTCATTTTATCACCTCTACGAATTATGACCACGATCAGATTCTGAGAAAATAGCTTGATATACTGTCAAAATATCTTATTTCTCACCCAAATCTTTGTCCTAGAATTCGCCGGCTTCACTGAGACTAGACTAATCAAGATCAGTCCTCTAGCAGCTTCGCGAATTCTATCTTAGAGATTTTGCCTGTAAGCTGTCAAAAAATCATATTTTTTTCATATTCTCTATCTATCAATAAAACCTTTGTATCAAAAATTGCCATCCAACCTACAAAATCACCCTCAGTGAGCATGAATTCTCTGTCCACCCGCAAATTCTAACAGTACAATTTTTTTTTCAAAAATATAAAAATTTCAATATTCTGACAGACAACACTCCTTGTTAGAGTTCGCGAGTCCTACATTTTGATTTATCTGTCTCTCCACAATTTTTCAGCCAAGCAAATTGAAAGGAGCTGACAACTATGCAGTTTGGAAACTCAAACTGAAGAACATTTTGATGGAAAAGGAGCTATGGAAAATTGTGATAGGTGAAGAAACAAGGCCAGTGATTGAAGAAGATCAGCGAGCATTTGATAGGAGGAAATACAAAGCACAGAATGTCATCAATTTGTCAGTCAAAGATGCTATCATTTTATACATTTCGGATTTGGAAGGACCGAAAGAAACATGGGATACATTGAAGGCATTGTTTGAAACAACTAATACATCTCGAATACTATTTCTGAAGATGAAGTTGCACACATTATGAATGGATGATGGTGCAACCATTTCCAATCACCTATTAAAGATAAAAGAGATCTGTGATCAACTAGTTGTCATTGGCGAGCAAGTATAGAATTGTGAGATCATTCAATTGACATTGAACAGCTTGAGTGAGTCACATCAGATGTTTGTGTCAAGCATTGCCACACGGGAGAATCTTCCAACCTATGAAGAGCTAGGTGGATTGCTTTTGTAGGAAGAACAACATCAAGAGAACTTGAGTCATCGCAATATCAAGCTCTTGCAATTAGAGGACGTGGTGGCAGATTTGGTCATGGAAGACACCAATCAAGAGGTGGAAGCTCAAATCGTGGATCGTTCCAACAATTCCAGAAACAATCCAATGATGGCCCAAGTCGAGGCAATTGACATCAAGGTCAAGGTCAAGGATGCGGCTATTCCAGAAAAAATAAACTTGGAAAGTGCAGGTATCAAAACAAACCTGGCCATTGGGAGCGTGAATGCTTCAAGAAATAGAATGAGATACTACAAAGCAAAGGCAAATGGCAAGCAGACAATTATGCTAATCAACATCAATTTGATGATGATTATTATGAAGACAACTATGATGATCAACATCAATACGATGATGATCAATATGAATATGATACAGGTGAAAGTTCAAACTTGTTCATTGTGACGATAATATCAAGTGACAAAGCCAAGGATACTTGGTACATCGACAGTGGAGCATCCAAACACATGACTTTGAGGAAGGAGTGGTTTTCAAAATTCAAGAAAATCCACAATGGTGATGAAGTTGGACAAGTTGATGGCCAATTGCTACCTGTGAAAGGATTTGGAGTGGTACTAGTGAAGCTAGCCAGCGGGATGATAAAGCGGATAAGCAATGTGCAGTATGTTCCTGGTTTGGCTAATAATCTACTATCAGTTGGGACGATGGCTGATCAACAACTCAAGGTTGAGTTTGATAGCGACAAATGTCTCATCAAGGACATCAATAATCACTACAAAGTGATTACTATAGGAGCTAGAGTCATCGGGAATTGACTCTACAAATTAAATGCAAGATCTTTTACTCAAGCTTTGGTAAGCACTGTTGATAGTCAAAGTGATATTTGGCATCAACAATTTGGTCATATTAGTGCTCAAAGTTTACAGATTCTCAAAAGAGATAATCTAGTTATTAAATTGTCTGATATTTCTTTTGAAGGAAAAATCTGTGAAGGTTTCATTTTGGGAAAACAACACAGAAAGAGGTTTCCCAAAAGTGGAGCAAGGAGAGCCAATGGCATCCTAGATCTTGTCCACAGTGATCTATGTGGACCAATGCAAAGTAGATCTCTTAGTGGATGCTATTACTTTATTGTTTTTATTGATGATTATAGCAAATGCATTTGGATTTATTTCATAAGCAAGAAACTAGATGCTTTTGCTAAGTTTAGGGAATTCAAGGCATTAGTTGAAAAGCAAACATGATGTTACATCAAGACTTTGAGATCTGATGGAGGTGGTGAGCACTTTTTGATAGAATTTATTAATTTTTGCAAAGATCAAGGGATCAAGAGGTAGACAACAACACCTTATTCACTGCAGCAAAACAGAGTTGCAGAGCGAAAGAACATATCCATTGTTGAGATGGCCAGGGCAATGCTCAAAGGCAAGGGTATGCCAAACACCTTTTGGACAGAAGCTTGCAGCACAGCTATGCACATCTTGAATCGGTGTCCTACGAAATCTGTGGAAGGTAAGACACCTCATGAAGCTTTTACTAGAAAGAAACCTAATATTTATCATTTGAGAGTATTTGGTTGTGATGCTTATGCTCATATTTCTGATGAGAAACGCAGAAAATTGGATGCAAAAGTTGTCAAGTGTATTTTCCTTGAATATGATGAGAAGGCCAAGGCATACAGGATGCATGATACAAATGCACAAAATCTTGTGATTTCTAGGGATGCTACATTTGACGAGATGTGTCAAGGTGAACAATCTGAAGTAATCATTGAATCTTTTGATGAAGGAGCAAAAGTACAAGTCAAGAAGGAAGTGGATCTTGATGCAGAAGGTCCAATGGAAAAAGACAAGTTCGATGCTAAAATTTCTAAGAGAATACCTAAGTGGTACTTATCAGTTACAGGTGAGGCTAAGAAGGGAGATACTCCCGAATCTAGCAAACAGGGAGAGCTTAGAAGGTCAAGTAGAAATCGAAAACCTCTTGTAAAGTTAGAGATGAATTTGGCCCTAATGGGTTCCATGCTCAAGGCTCAAGGACAAAAATCTTTTATGAAACAAAGGAGCACAAGGAGTGGCGTGCAGCTATGAAAACAGAAATGGAGGCCATATCGAAAAATAGGATGTGGAACTTGGTTGAGCTACGTGATGGTAAGATGCCTATCACTTGCAAATGGATTTATAAGATCAAATATGGAATGGATGGACAACTCAACAAGTACAAAGCACGGTTGGTTGCGAGAGGATTTAAGCAAGAGGAAGGTATTGATTCTATCATTGCTATTTCTACTTTCTATGGTTGGAACATCTAGCAAATGGACATTAAATTTGCTTTTCTTAATGGACTCCTAAATGAAGAGGTGTATTTAGTACAACCTCAAGGATTTGTTGAGCCAAGGAGAGAGCATCTTGTGTGTAAGCTCAACAAAGCTATCTATGGATTGAAGCAAGCACCACAGGCATGATACTCTTGCATTGATGAACACTTCAAACAAAGGGGAATGGTAAAGAGTAATGCTGATCCTAATCTTAACATTGTAAGGGAAGATTCAGATATAGTGTTCATTGTTTTGGTGGATGATCTGATTATTACAGGAAGTAATGAGAGCTTAATTGATGAAATCAAATCAGATCTTTCCAATGCTTTTGACATGAGCAATCTAGGATTGATGCACTATTGTCTTGGCATTGAAGTATGGAAAAAGGAAGAGGTTGTCTTTCTTACACAAGGCAAATATGCACAAGATTTGGCTTATAAGTTCAATATGCAAGATTGTAAGCCTTTGAGTACACCAATGGATGTCTCAAAGTCCTTTTTAAAGATTAATGATGAATTGTTGTAGTCTGGGGTATCTTTGAAGACATCGAGCAGTATCACGAGTCCAAACAGCTAAATATCTGAAGACAGATAGAAATTGATGAGAAGCTCTCACAGAGACTTCAAAATGTGCCTGACTGAATGTACATACTCTTTTATATATTCAATAGAAATGACTATGTTTTATGAATATTCGAGATCCTTTATGGAATGAAAGAAAAAATATCTTTCAAAGTCTTTTGAAATTGTTGCTAATTTAGATTGTTCGCAAAATTGCTTCACAATTGAATAGGGGGATATGTAATACCCTATTGCATGTTTTTTTTTGGGAAATATTATTATTATGATACAAAATCCCAATTAACCTATTCAAATGATGAAGATGTACCTGAATCCAAGATCTAGTGAATCTAGCATCAAAGAGACGAAGTTAGTTGTCACATGTAGGTTCGTTCCCATGAGAGCAATAGTATAATTTAGATTTCAGCATGAATGGAAGATCCACATCTAACTCTAACATCCATTTACCCTAAATATTAACAATACATCCATTAGCACTATGATCCATTAACACTTTTTCTCTTGATTGTTATCAAGTTTATAGGAGCTGTAGTTGATGGTGGCTTTGGTCTTGTTGGACAGTCTTTTTAGCATTGCCCATAACCACAGTCATGACAAAATGGTACAATTTTTTCTTTATTTGGACATTCTGCAGCTCTGTGATATTCTCCACATGCAAAGCATCCAAGTGATACTCTGGTCCAGTTTCTAGATGCTTGTTGTTGCGCGGCAACATAAATAGCATATTTTTCTAAAGATCCACCTTCTTGATTAGTACGATAGTTCCATTGCTCAGACTTCTGTACTGTTCTGGTTCCATCAAATTGACAGGAGGAGCGGAGTGCTTTGGTGAGGCAGGTAAGGCTAAATGTTCCGGATATCCAAGAGCAGATTGTCGAGGTCTGGTTGCAGGATTTCCTCCATACTATGGTTCTTGATATCTCATTTGGGCATACCATTGCTGAATTATTCGAGGATTGAAGTTGCAAAAAGTAGTCTCATGATCAGGCGGATTACACAAATGGCATATACTAATTTCCATTTGTTTTTTCAATCCAGGACATTCATTCACTGTGTGATTTCCTGTAAAAATAGAACCAGACATTTTTCCTGGTAGAAAAGTCTTCGCAAACTTCTCAGGTTCCTTGTTCGCTTTTCCATGGAAATCTTCCAGTGCTTTGATCTTCTCATCAAATAGCGACTACAACTTTTTCATCTGTTTCTACTGGTTCTTCCCGAGTTTCTCAAACTCATTGAGCATCATTTCTATAGTAGCATTGACATTCGTGGATGCAATAGTGGTGGATGTCGTAGTAGTCTGCCCTGCTGTATAAGGCAACATACTGATATTTGGCTCATCATTTGAATCTTCATCCTCCTCCCGAATTGCATCATCCATAGCATTTTGCAAGAGTGTATACTCATTATGGCATTTCAGCTCACGTATGATTCATTTAGGTAAACCTGACAAAAATCACATAATCATGGCATTCTCGTTAATCAGCTCTGGTTTGCACTCAAATCTGAGGCGTTTCACCCGTTCAATATAATCTCAAACCATTTCCCGCTTTCCCATTTTAATTTTACTTAAAAGTAGGAAAGGGTCTTCCATAAACTTATGTGGATTGAATCGTGTGATAAGGGCTCTTTTAACAACCTCCCAATCTGTACGCTCAGTTTCATCTTGATTATAATACCAATCTTGTGCTGCACCTATTAAGGCCATAGAAAACAGCTTAAGTTTATCTTGAGGGAAAATTTCGCCATAGACTTCACAGGATTTAGCATAGATTTGAAAAAATTTAAATGGATCTGTTAATCCATTGTATTTGGGTAGATCTAAACGGGGTGCTCTTCTAACAATAATAGGATTGACTTCTTGAGGAGCAGCTCCAGGGGCAGCCATCTTGAAAATTCAAATCAGGCAGATAATGAGATTGGATGTAGATTTTTTAAAAAACTATCTTAGATCAGATTTGCTAGATCTATTTCATTTTTCAAGAATCTGATTCTATATTATGAAAAAGATTTTGAAATTCAATCAATTGATACTTCTAAAAAATGAAAAATTTCTCAGAATCCAAATCAGAATATATCAGATTTGATCCAAATTTTGACAGAGACTTTGATTTAAAAAATCAGAACCTAAAAATAGAACTAGCAAGGTGAAGATTGGCTCGGCAAAGGTTTAACAATGCTATTTTGGAGAAAAAAAACTCTCTGATAAACTTTTTTGAAAATTTCTATGGAAATAACCTTCACCGAACTCTCAAATGCAAGATCTGAGACCAGATAAAACTAGGGTAAACTCGGCAAAGGTTTCTAACACAAGAAAATATAGTTTCTGTAGTTTGGCAAAGGAAAAAGTCAAGATTTTTATGATTTGAACAAGACAAATCTTTGTCGAACTCAAAAACAATATTTTACTATAAATAAAATGTTCTGAAAACTCGGCGAAGGTTTTGGCAAAGGATTAAGAGTAATACCGGTATTTTTGCAAAAAAGTGACTTTTTTGACAAAAATATGACAATATGATAACTGATCTTCTGAAAAAACCTTTTATTTTTGGTATTATTCTTCACCGACCTAGTAGTAGATAGATCTGAATCGCACCTATGCACAGTGAATTAGACGAAGGTTCTTTTTTTGTATTTTTAGGGTTTTGGTAAATTTTTGGTGTTTTTTAAAGGTTTTTCTGATGTTTCTGAAAATTTGTTGGGAATTCATCTTTGCCCTTCAAACTGAAGGTTTTGTGATCAAAATCAAAGGTGTATGCAACTCAGCGAAGGTTTCCTGGAAGAGGGCAAAATGTTATCAGTTCTGATGATGATTTTTATCTCTTTTTGACCAAAATCTAACAGATTTGACCGATTTTTGTTGTTCAGATCCAAATGGATCTTAAGATTGGTGACTTGAATAGCTTTTAATGTTCCACAATCAGATTAGATTTCAAACAAGCAAATTCACTCAAATCAAGCAAAATCAATCCCGAACTAGCCCTAAATGCAGATCTAACACTATTCATGCAACAACAAGATGCCTAATGCAAGCTAACCATCCAACAAACATGTTGCAAACTAAAAAATTGGCGTAGCTCCCCGGCAACGGCACCAAAATTGTAGTGGGCTTTTTTCCTTGCCTAACGTGAATCCAAGATCTAGTCAATCTAGCATCAAAGAGACGAAGTTAGTTGTCACGCGTAGGTTTGTTCCCATGAGAGCGATAGTATAATTCAGATTTCACCATGAATGGAAGATCCACATCTAACTCTAACATCCATTAACCCTAAACATTAACACTACATCCATTAATACTACGATCCATTAGCACTATGCATCCACAGCAAAGATAGCTTACCCTTTCTCTCTCTTCCTTTCTCTCTCATAAAAAGTATAATAACCTACAATCCCAATAACAATCAGATCCAACAATTAGCAAAAATCAAAGAAAGCATGAGAGATGGAGGAAAAGTGATAGAGAGCAAGGACATTCATCAATCTATTTATGAAGAGAACCAATTTGCTTTATTGAAATGAGGAAATGAACATGTGTAGGAACTTGAGTTGGTCCCTTTTTATAAAAGAGAGGAGGACCCTAGCCTCTGAATCCTATTGGTCCATTTCTGCCTCCCTAATTATTCAAATTTAAAAAAAGTGAGAACCATCCAAATTGGAGGGAAATCCAACTTTATACACTAACTTGACGTTTAGGCCCTGCGACATTAAAAGTCCCACAAAAAGGCCTAAAGTCCTTTTATTGACTTTCTAATTAATCAAATAACTATGTAATCATCGGTTTGGACTTACACACGCAGGGTGCCAACTCCCTCTCACTTATTAACTAGGGTTAGGGTTGCCTTGGGATACGCAAACCCTCCAACAGAAGACAACATTCAAATAAGAAGAAATATCTAATGGATGCAGCAACATGAACATTATTCAACGATATACCAATGGAACGACACCAAACCAAATGAATCTAAAGGAATGACCTTTAAACAAAGGGTAGTTATGAAACGACATAGACCTTAAAGAGAAGGCCAACCCTAAAAGAGAATATTTTGGATAATTCAGATTGTTCGCACCTCATGAAAATGTTGCAACCTTCCACGTCCTTGTTTCTTATTGAAGCAATGTTGTATGACTAGGATGCCACATCAAAAGTCGTACACAAGTATTTTATTGGATATAATTAGTTAAGTGATAATAAATAAGAACCGACACAGCAGTTGTAAAGAGATAAGTACATTCGCATTCAAACCTCTATTAGTACTCTATGAACGTTCCATTGTAACCACCGAGTTTTCAGGAGAACAGAGATAAGTCTTGAGTCTTTGAGTTTTTCCCTGCTCTTCACTTTCATATGCTATTTGAATGTTGAGTGCTTCTATCTTTGATAGTCTTGCCTTGTTGGAGTTCTCGTGTGTTTGATTGTTGGCTGATTCTGACGAATCCCCAAGATACTCAGCCAGAGCTACCCAAGAGCACCTCTCACCTTAGACTGAGGAGGTCTCTGAGAAGATGAGATGAATGAAGACCGAGAGCCAAGTATGTGAGCCAAGTATCCCCAAGATACTCGACCAAAGCTACCCAAGAGCACCTCTCACCTTAGATTGAGGAGGTCTCTGAGAAGACGAGATGAATGAAGACCGAGAGCCAAGTATGTGAGTCGAGAAGTACTAGTTAAGAATGACAAGTAGAAACTATGTAAGCCTCATGGTAGATCAAAAAAGATGGAACGACCATGTAGGAACTAGTATTTCTAGACAAATGTAATAAATGCAAGTAGGCCCCTCTTAGAAAAGTAGACTAAGCCGCCTTTTGATGGTGATCTCTAGTGGAGAGGATAATTCCACTTGTAATTTGCGTAATGTGGAAATGCCACTAGGATGCCACCTAAGGAGCTCTCTTGCCTATTTAAGAGACTCCCCCTTTGTAGAAGAGACCTTTTTGTGAATGTATCTACTCCATGCTTAATTGAGAATAGCTTCCACGAGTTTCATGCATCCTTGAGCTCCTTGATCATTCTTGTTTCTTGAGTGCTGCATTAATGATCTTGTCCTTCCATCCCCTTGTGTGTGGTTGTGCATTTTAGTTGTGGATTAAAGTAGCATGGATTAGATTTTTGGTAATTTGTCTAGCCTAAATATGGCCATTTCATGATCTAAATCTACAATGACACTGTTTTAGTAATATTGAGAGAATTTCCTGATCTTGGAACGAATTGATTTTTCTTTCTATCCTCTCTAGTACATGCTTGTGTGTTCAAACTTAAGTTTGAACAAAGGAGCATCTGCTCGAACTTAAGTTCGAGCATAGATCTTTGTCAAGTCTGTGCGATTGAACTTAATTTTGAGCATAGGACCTCATAAAAGAAAAGAATGGGACTTGGGATTGTCCCAAAATTACTAAAACAGTGTCATGCATGTTACAGAGGCCGAGTCTTTGTGGCTCACAATACATCGTTTTAAGTTATCTTAAGTTCTAAAGTTAGAGACTCAAGTTTAGAGATTCTAAAGTTCTAAGTTCTAAGTTATAAGTTGAGAAGCCTTAGAATGACAAGTTTAGAAACTAATCCCATAAGTTAGTGGAAGCTTATGGAAGGCCCTTCTTGTTATAAGAAGAAAGGCATTTCCCTTGTAAAGAACACTTTGAGATTATGACAAATTGCTTTGTGATTATCTTGTGTTTTATTGTATTCCCTTAGGGAAGGTGCATAGCTTGAGGGAAGGTGCTCGGGCCTCCTCTTGCCTCTTTTTCATCGACTTTTAATTGTGGCATGTTTTTATGTTTTATGCTTAAATTAGCCACAATCTTATTTCCATCTCCCTTTGGGTGTTAGATAGGATTTAGATTAGGTACCTTTGCTAGTTGGGTAAGCCTTAGCAAACGTTTTGTTTCTTAGTGGGTCTTGGCTAGTTGGGAAGCATTACCAAACCTTAGTTTAAATTCTGAGCACCAGTTGGAAAGCCTTGGTGCTCCTCTTTTGTTATGTTCTTTATCTGCAGTTGTAAGCTTGTAGATCTTAAAAGGTGGACGATTGGTCTACCACTATACAACGACCCGAATCATCCATTAGACCTAGCCACCATAGCGAAGTAGAAATACTTCCAGCATTTGTGCCGTTACCAGTTTTTAAGTTTTTTCTACATAGCTTTCTATGTTTTTCCATTTCGCATTGCTAACATGCTTGTGTGTATGCTTGCCTACTTTTCTTCTTCACATTACAGCACAAGTTTTCTCTTCAGGTCCTAAACGAGCTATTGGGCAATCCAGCAAGCCTAGGGAAAGCAACAAAAGTGTCAACTTGGGCATTTTCTCTGAAAGAAATGACCCAAGTGATATTTTTTTCAACCAATCAGGTATATCAGAATTTGACGGGTTGTCTGCAACCATAACAAAATCTTATCTTTCATTCTATCACCTCTGCGAATTTTCACCTTGTTCAGATTTTCAGGAATCAACCTCTCATACTGTCAAAATTCTTTGTTATGAAAGATCAGTCCTCTAGCAGCTTTACGAATTCTATCTCAGAGATTTAGCCTGTTTTCTATCAAATAAGCACTTTTTCCACCATTGACCTTGTCTGTAAATAGAACTTCAGTTTCAAAATTCGTCGACTACACTATGAGATTGCCCACAGTTTGAAACTTTCCTATACACGCTCTACGAATTCCATCCTTTACAAAAATTCCAAAAAGATATAAAAACTCGTATTTTATAGTGAAAAGTTCTCTATTAGAATTCGCGAGTATTGTATTCTAATTCATCAGCCTGTTTGCAAGTTCTACTCTTGTCTGTGAGTTTTGTTACTTTAGAAAAGTCCATTTTCTTGTCCAAAATCATTATTTACATTTTTACCTTTTTTGGCCAAAGTATAGTACTATACTATATATCTGTACTGATCTTCTGTTCTTAATCTTGCATCATGTCAAGAGACTTTGTTGAATCTTCCAATCCCAGTCCTTGACGTCTGGAATGCAGAATTTCGCGTATTGATGCACCAAAATATGATGGAGAATCTGACCCAGTCAGATTTCTTCAAGAGTTTGATAATGTTGCTTCTATGGAGACACCTCTAAAACAAAAAAAACTCAGACTATTCCCTATGGTTCTCTATGGAACTACCAAAGAGTGGTATCTCAACCTAGAAGCTCATGATCTTGTGTCTTGGAATACTCTCAAAGCCGCTCTTATCAAGCGTTTTAAACCTTCTAAACTGACTCAAAGCTCGTTCATCCAAATCACCCACATCAAGATGTGCCATAAAGAGTCCATAAGAAGCTACATTGAGCATTTCAAATGTCTAAAGGTAGAATGTGTCGATGACAATATCACTGAACGTATGGCCATCAAATTGTTCTTGGTTGGACTCCATAAAAGTATCCACCACGAACTGAAACCAGTTGATCTTTATGATCAACTTAAGGATGTTATGCTGATGCCATTCGAGAAGAAGATGAGGGGTCCGATGAGGACTTTGATAACTGTGAAAAGAAAGCCAAGAATCCCAAATGTCTTAATCATCCAAAAGTTTGAAAATATCGTCCAATCTTCAGAACTTCTACATCAAATGAAAACTTGGTAGAAAGCTCAACAAACTCATATGGAAAAACTTACTACTGATTTCCAGACCGCTATGAAAAATATTACTGACAAATTATTTCCAACAAGACAAAATATCTAGTGTTCTATCTGTTTGCAAAATCACACTACCAAGGAGTGCCCCCAACTAAAAACCCATTTTTCGGTAGCATCCAAACCCATGTATCAACAATACCTCCCTTACAATCCACAACAACCCATGTCAGGCCCAACACTCTTCCACTTCTCATAAAGTACCTCACACACCTTTTGAGAATAAAATTCTTGAAGGCACTGAAGTCTAGGGAGACCTGTTACAAGCTAACGTGACCCTCCCTTTTCAAGTTCTGTGAAAACATGCGGGTAAGTGGAAACAACAATTCTAATGCACCAAAACCACCACCCCTGATGAGCTACTAAAATGCCATTAAAAGAGAGAAAATTGATTTACATCACTCAACATATATATATTCATAATACAATCATCAGATATATTAATCTGATGAATTTCAAGCTAGCTCACTCACCAATGGACCTGGGCCTAAGAATGTCAAAGGATCGATGTTCTCAGACAAAGGAAGAAAATGATCAGATGAGAGACCATCCCAACCATTCGAATCCAAGATCTCTCATCTATACAATGGTCTCTGTACCAGACCAGACATCACCTTTACGATTAGCTCTTTGAGCCAATTCTTGGCTAACCTTGGCATGATCCATTGGAAGGCTCTTATCTAAGTCATGAGATACATTCAAGCTATGAGGGACCACAAATGCATCTGCCATGGAGCAGTCGAGAACAAAAAAAGAACATTCTTAGTGGATATACAAATGCAAGCTAGGTGGGAGATGTATACACTTATAAATCTACATATGGATTTACATTCTTCCTTAACAATGGTCCTATCTCTTGGAACTGTTGTAAGCAAATCTCTATAGCTCTTTCTCCTGCATAATCAGAGTATATCATTGTTTCTCAAGCTACTAAGTAGTATGGTTGAGAAATCAATTATCACACATTTGTCTACAATAGTATGCCTCGAACAATTGTCTTATGTGAGAATCAAAGTGCCTTATCAGTCAATTCTAGATTTCATTATAGGATTGATTACATTGAAATTAAATATCACTATGTCAACAAGAGCAAGATTCTGATCAAAGAGTTAAGCTCAGAGTATTGTCGAATGCAAAACATAAAAGCGATGTACTTATCAAGGCACTGAGCATTGATGCACACAACAGATTTTGTGGATCGCTTAGCCTAATGATCAAGGCATTCCTAGGCCAAAACTACCCCTTGTACACACGTTAGTAGGTGATTAGGCCAAAAGTAACTTTGAATTAGCTTGAGGTAGTGTAGGCCTTTAACATTTGGCATGATGATAGAGGGCTAGTGACATGTCTTTTGATGTTGTAATATTTTTATGTGAGATGACAACTCAATGGACCAATTAAATTTAGAGGTACTATGTAAGAGATCCAATCATTTTACTTGCTTACTACTCCTCTTGGATCTAGAACCACTATATAGAGAAACTCTCTCTTGTACATACAATCAAGTTGAGAGTTAATGCAATTTTGATTCTCAGACATTTTTTGCTCTGTTCTCTCTATACCCGAGTGTGTGCATATTTTCTCTCTCTAATCCAGAGAAACATGTTTGGTTTTGTCTCTCATAGTGAATTGTACGCAGTTTTTTCATGTGGATGTGAAAAATTAGCTTGTATTTGGATGATCATAACTTTTGTTGTAGATGAACTCTTGCCTTTATTCAAAGCTTGTTAGATAGCCCTTGAAAATCTGATTTGATGTATCATAGATGCACAACCTCACATGCACGTAGGTCATTGTAGATCTTTGCATGGTCCTCAAATCTCAAATTTTTAACACCTTTGTTGCCAGTTGCACTTCAACCAAGAAATCTTGGAACTGATTAAAAGCTATTTATGAATCCAATAATATTCATGCTAAGAAATCAAGTTTTGCAAAGCATGAAGATTAGTGATGAAAGTAGACAAGAGTATGTGCTTTGAATCAAATCTCCAAAAAAATAACGTGTTTCAGTTGGAGATAAGATTCATGACAATGAACTTGTATGAGTGATTCTCAATGGACTTGGAGATGACTTTTCAAACTTGGTCAAAAGTTTTGTCATTCAAGAAATCATACCTTCCAAAGACAAGTTCCATAGTGTGCTTGTGGTCAAGGAATGTAGAATCCAACATGTGAAGAATAGGATGGGTTCCTTGACCTTGCATGAAGGAGATGAGAAAGCCAATTTTTCAAGAAAAGGCAAAAACAAGACCAAAGGATTCAAGAAGAACCAAAACAAGGGTGCCAAGATGGAGGATGAAGCAACAAATTCAAAAATAAAAGGCAAGAAACACAAGTCCAAGCTAAAATGCTTCTTTTGTGGAAAGAAGGAGAATTTTGCATCCGAGTGCTACAAGAGGCAAAATGCAAAAAGGGAGAAAAAACCAAGGAACCTTGCACAAGAAGAGGAGGAAGATGAGAGAAAATCATCTTTGATGGCATCCACATCCTCACCAACAAGCAAAGACAATTCAAGTGACACATGGTGGATTGATAGTGGAGCAAGCTCCCACATGACATATCAAAGGGACTCTTTTTCAACTCTACTCTCTTTAAATGGTGCTAAAAGGTCTATCTTTATTGCAAGTGATCAAGATTGTATAATAGATGGTGTTGGTACCATTTTTTTATGTCTAGGATCTTCAAAAAGAATGGATCTAGACAATGTGCTTCATGTTCCATCAATTGCACTGAGAACTTGCTAAGTGTTGGTCAACTAATGGATAATGTATTAGATGCACACTTCAAGCATGGAGTTTGTTCTCTATTATGAAGAATGATAAATGCATAGAAAATGGTTTTAATTAACAAGGAATATTGTTTAAATTGAATGCTCATGTTGCTATTGAGAGTGTGAATATGGCAAAGGAGGAGATCACTCAAGTGGAGCTTTGGCACAAGAGATTAGGCCATCCTAACTTCAAATTTGTGGAGACATGTGTTCAAAGGAGCTAGCTCTTGGCCTTCCAAAGACCTTGTCAAAGTGTGGTTAGATATGTGAGGCTTGTAGTCTCTCAAAGACTCACAAGCAACCTTTTCAAAGATCTACCACTAGATCTTCCACTCCTTAGAGATCATTCATTGTGATGTGCATAATTTCTCTCAAGTATCAATTGGAGGTGCTAAAAGTTATGTAACATGAATTTATAATCATTATAATATTCTTGGATCTATCTTTTGCCTATAAAAAGTATGATGTTTGAATCCTTTAAGCACTAGCCAAGAATCAACTTAATACTATAATCAAAGTGTTAAGGTGTGATAATGGTGGAGAATACATCTCCAAGAATATGCTAGAGTTTTGTGAATCTAATGGCATAAAGAGAGATTTTTTATGTCCTCATACCCCTCAAGAAAATGGGGTGGCTAAGAGGAAAAAGAGAACTCTTTGTGAATGTGCTAAAGAATTAAGACTAGATTTCTCTCTTTCCAAGTCATTTGGGGGAGAAGCTATTATATTTGCTAACTTTCTATGTAATAGATTGCCTAATAAATCCATTGAAGGGATAACACCATATGAAGCTCTACATGGTGAGAAGCTAAACCTCAAAGATTTGAAGATCTTTGGATCACCATACTATGTTCACACTATCATGTCCACATCCTAAACGGGCCTTGGCATTTTGCGAGTAATTTTTTTGTGAGTTTTGCGAGTTTCTTTCTTGCCATCATTCAACAAAAAGATAGCACATGGTGTGCCACCCTTTTTATGCTACTACTTCATTGTTTATTATTAAGAATGTGGTTTGGTACATAGTTAAAGATCTCACTAAGTAAAAAAAAAATTAAATTAAATTTTTTTTTTGCAGCCAACCCAGATACCAAATCTTTTTAAATCCAGAAAAGTGTTAGTTCTGGGTAACTCATGGAGTTGTTTTTGGATATGTGATGTCAAGACATGGCATTGCTATGGATTATTCCAAATTCAAAGTCATTGTGGAGTTACCGCCACCAGGAACAATTCGAAGAGTTTATATTTTCATGAGTCATGTGAACTATTATCAAATATTCATTTTATTTTTTGTGGACTTAGCACAATCTATATATAAGTTGATCATTGTACCTATTTGGATGATTGAGGTGTTGGAAGCATTTGAGAAATTGAAAAAGCATTAGCTTCTACACCGATTCTACGAGCTCCAAATTGGACAATTGAAATTCATGTTCATACTGATGCATCAAAATATACTATTGGATCAGTTTTGATGCATCCAGGAGAATATAAAAAAGACTATTCTATCATATTTGCAAGTCAACAACTTATTGATCTTGAGGAGAATTACTCCACAACAGTATGAGAAGCCTTGGCCATGGTATTTTTTGTAAAGAAATTTTGACATTATCTAATGGTGACACATTTTGTATTTTATACCGACCATCAGCCATTGCTTTATCTAGTAAACAAGACATCAAGATGGCTACTACTACTAACTGAATTTGATTTTCAAGTTGTTGTACGAAAAGGTAAACAACATTATTTTGTCGACCATGTCTCAAGATTCCAGACAGCACCAGTTAACACTGAAGTGGATGATGAATTACCAGATGTTGCATTATTTTATGTTGAAGTAGTACCTGAGTGGGCAACAGATATTGAAGTAGTGCCTGAGTGGGCAACAGATATTGTTGAATATTTGATGTTACGTCAACCTAACGACTCTCTAACAAAAGTACAAAAGAAACAATTGATTGTTAAGACACGACCTTATTAATTGATTGCAAGCCAATTGTATCATCGTGGAATGGATGATATTTTCAGAAAATGTATTTTCCCACACGAAGTACCTAATCTAATCATGTTTTCACATGATGGGATGGGAGGTGGACATTTTTCAATTGATATCACTATTCAAAAGCTTTTGTTGTTCAGGGGGCTGGTGGCCTACACGTCATAAGGATACTGAAAACTTTATTAAGTCATGTGATGTATGTCAACGAGCATGTTGTCCTCCAAAAAAGAATTATAACCTTTGCATCCGGTTCTATCACAAGCACCATTTGAGAAATGGAGACTTGACTATGTTGGTCCTATTCATTCTGTGGCAAGAGGATCTCAAGCCAGATATATCATCGTAGCAACTGATTATATGACCAAGTGGGTTGAAGCAAAAGCAGTTAGAGTTGTCGATGCAAAGTCTATGGCTAAGTTTTTATACGAGAATATCATTATTAGATCTGGATGTCCCATCAAGATCGTAAGTGATCATGGAACACACTTTATCAATGAAACGATCAAGTGTTTGTTGGAAGACTTTTTCGTTATACATCGGTTTAGTACTCCGTATTATCCGAGGGGTAATGGACAAGGTGAATCTTCCAATAAGATTCTTTGCAATATTATGACAAAAATAGTTGAAGCAAGTCATTCTGATTGGGAACATAAATTTCATGTAGCATTGTGGGTATTCAGAATAGCTTATAAAGTTAGCACGAATTAGACACCATTTCAACTTGTCTATGGTCAAGATGCAGTTATGCCAATCAAATTTTTGGTACCATCGGTTGGATGATGTGAAATCTTTACAAATGCATCATGAGGCTTTGCAAAAACTTTGTGAAATCAGATTGACGGCAGTCCATGCACTAGCAGCAGAGAAAGCCCATCGGAAGGCATGGAATGATCATTGCTTACACAAAAAAACATCTAAAAGAAGGAGATCTAGTTAAACTAGCAATGATCGACTTATACAGTGCTTTCTAATTCTGACGGTACCACGTGTGCTCAGTTCTAAAATTATCGGGTCATCTTTCTTTTACAAGCCCTTTGAGTGCTCTTAAGCAACTTTATCTTTGTACTTGCTTATTAGTGTGAATATACAGTTTGTGGGAGAGCAATTTTGTTGTCTTGTCTGATTGCACTTGACGTTGTGCTGTGGTGATTGATTCGGTCGGGTTTTTAAACTATATTCTCAACTTGGTATCAGAGCCCTTGGTGGCTACAATCACTAGACAGGAACAGCGAGCTGCAAATTCACGACAGTTTGCTGGTTGGGTAGCTCAAAACCGAGTTTGTGGAGATTCATGGAACAGCTCGAAACTGTAAAAGGATTCAGAGACAGGAAATTGTCGGCTGAATCATAAAGCAAGCAAAATCGGAAGTCCAAAACTTCGTAGGAAGGTTGCTTGGAGCTTGTGACTTGTGTGCAATCAATCCTCAATTGTTTAAAAAATGGTTGAAGCTATGGATTATTGACAGTAGGGAAACCTCAATGTTGTAAGAGGCTGCAAAAAGTAGCTCAGAGAAAGCTTGAGCATAGCCCAAGAAGTCTCTTTTCTTTCATGGCTGGGGTTTCAACAGGAAATAATGATGGTCTTTCTCCATTCATTATGTTTTTCAAATCTGTAAGAGTGTGTGGAGGGGTGGCCTAGCAGGTGTAATCTAGTTGCAGATAGCCGCTAGCTGCCGTGGAGAGCTGGAGGTGAAAACTTGTGTGGTAGGTCGTGGGTTTCTTAAAACCCTTTGCAATCTCCATAGCCAGGACCTTCAAAGGTCGCAATGGAGGCTTGTGCACGCTAATTCGAAGTGAAGCCTTGGTGCTTAGAAGGTGCTGGTGCATGAAAGTGCGAGCTTGAGCACACAAAAATCTTTTGTTGACGTAGGATCTGATCTTCAAAGGATCAACGGTTGGCATTGTGAGCTCAGGGAGCAACGTGGGCCATTGGTTTATCAACAGCCACTGAATTTTCTTAAATCCATCATAAACTTCAATTGCAAGGGATTGAAGTAAACTTGGGCCTTCAACTTCTTTAAAGATTTTCAATTTGAAATAAGAGTTGGGTCCTGACTTTTGTGAAAAGTCAAGTCTTTTCAAGGTGAAAAGATAATTCAAAAACTGAAAGTGCCTCTATTTTCACCTCCTTTAGTTAAGTGATGCCACAACAACTAGGGGAGCTTGGGAAGCTCTTAGAATGCAATTTCAAACTTGCAATCCAGTTCAAGCCATGTTCTTGAAGTTGAGATTGAACACAATCAGGATGGAAGAAGTCGAATCAGTGGGATTTGTCTTCACCAGGATAAAGGAGCTGAGAGATCAACTTGTGGCAATTGGAGAACCAATTAGGGACGTTAAATTGGTACATACCACTATGAGCGGTGTTTTAGAAGGTCTACAAATGTTCGTGAGTGGCATTGCTTCGAGGGAGAGATTGCCTACTTTTGAAGACTTTCACGGAATCATGTTGCAGGAAGAACAGCACCACGAGAACAAGGCAACATTGCCGAAGATGATGGTGAAGATGACGAGACAAGTGTCTTCTCATCGGCATTGGCATCCCAGGTTGATGATGGTGTCAGATGGTTCATAGATTCAGGCACCACAAGGCATATGACCAGGAAACGCTATTGGTTTGAGAAATTCTCGCCAATCCATGAGGGGACAAGGTCACACAAGCCAATGGGGAGGAATGCCAAATATAGGGTGCTGGCAATGTACCTGTGCAATTTCCTGATGGTAAAATAAAAAATATCCCTAATGTGCTTTATGCTCCTTGACTCAAAAAGAGTTTGCTTTCTGTTGGTGTGATGGCAAATCAACATCTTAAGGTTGAATTTGTCAAGGATGGATGCCTAATGAAAGATATGAACCACAACCATAAGGTGGTAGCGAAAGGTTATAAGGATAGTAACTGTGGCCTTTATAAATTGGATGTTGCAAAACCAGGAGAATATGGTTTGGCTACCTCAACAACATCACAATCTGAGTTGTGGCATAGGAGACTTGGTCACTTGAGCTATGGGAGCTTAAGATTGATGGCGAAGTTGAAAATGGTTATAGGATTACCAACACTACAGGATGATCATGACACCATATGTGAAGGATGTGTTATGGGAAAGCATCACAGAGAGACATTCAAGAAAGGTGGAGCTGCAAGAGCTAAGAAACCACTGGAACTTATTCACAATGACATGTGTGGCCCAATGAAAATCATGTTGATGGGGAAAGCCTATTATTTTATGACTTTCATAGATGATTACTCTAAGAGGACATGGATTTATTTCTTGAAGAAGAAATTTGACGCTTTTGCTCGCTTCAAGGAGTTTAAGGCTTTAGTAGAGAACCAACTGGATGCATGCATCAAAGTGCTAAGATTAGATAGAGGGGGCGAATACAAATCTGATGATTTTGAGGACTTTTGCAAGAAACACGGCATCAAAAGACAATTCACACAATCACACACGTCGCATAGTAATGGTGTAGCTGAAAGAAAAAATAGGACTATTATGGAGAGTGCATGCTCCATGATGAAGCAAATGGGCTTAACCGATTCACTTTGGTTGGAAGCGTGCAATGCAGCAACGTTCTTGCAAAACAGGAGCCCTACAGTTGTAGTTCCAAATGTGACTCCCGAAGAAGCATTTATAGGAATAAAACCAAAAATTGACAAGTTTCGTGTCATTGGATGTAGGGCCTATGTACATGTGCCAAAGGAAGAGCGAAGAAAACTTGATGCCAAAGCAATCAAGTGTATCTTTGTCAGTTATGATGAGAGGACGAAGGCATATAGGTGTTTTGATCCTGTAATGAACAAGATTTACATAAGCAAAGATGTAATCTTTGATGAGACGCATAGGTATGAAGATGAAGGCCATGCAGGTGATCAAAGCATCGAAAGACTCCCCACAATCTTGAAAGAAGAAGATGAAGAAGATGCTTCACAGGATGATGCACATGAAGATGAAGGTCGAGAGGGTGAGTATGAGAGGACACCACCTATCCAAGAGCCTAGGAGAAGGTACTTGCCAATAGGAGCAACAAAGGAGAAACTGGTTGGAAGTAAGAGACATTACTTGGACACTCCTTGGGACACATACTCTCCACAAAGTGTATCACCTAAGTCTAAGATACCAAAATGGTATGAAAAGATCATGAAGGATGCAAAGCTAAATCAACCAGGATCTAGCACACAAGAAGAACTGAGAAGATCAACTCGGGAAAGGAAGCCTCCCAATCGCTATCATGTAAACTATGCCCTAATGAGTGACATTTTGAAGTGTCGAGAGCCATCAACATTTGATGAGGCAAAGGATCACAAAGAGTGGCAAAGGGCAATGGAAGAGGAGATGGAGTCCATCCACAGGCATGGTACATGGGAGCTAGTTGATCTACCACTGGGAAAGAAACCCATTGACAACAAATGGGTGTTTAGAACAAAGTTTCATGTGGATGGCACAATAGCAAAACATAAGGCTTGTATAGTAGTGAAGGGCTATGAGCTAAACAAAGGAATTGACTACGAAGAGACATTTGCTCCAGTGGCTAAGTGGACTACGCTACGCCTTATCATCTCATTTTGGGTGGAAGATCCATCAAATGGATGTGAAGTCAGCATTTTTGAATGGTGACTTAGAGGAAGAAGTTTACCTGGTCCAACCACAAGGCTTTATGGCAAAAGGACGAGAACATAAGGTATGCAAGTTATGCAAAGCACTTTATGGCCTTAAGCAAGCACCACGCACATGGTATGGATGCATTGACAATTACTTTCTTTCTTATGAGTTTGTAAGAACAAATTCATATCCAAATCTTTATGTTCTCATAAACGAAGATAACATTGCCTTGATTGTACTTTATGTTGATGATATTATTATCATGGGCAATGATGAGAATCTCATTCATTCTATCAAAGCCAACTTGTGCAAGCAATTTGAGATGACAGATTTAGATCTTATGCACCATTGCTTGGGTGTCGAAGTATGGCAAATTGGCAATGATATCAGGTTATGTCAAAACAAGTATGTGCGTGAGATATTAGAGAAGTTTCGCATGACAGAGTGCAAACCTTCCATCACCCCTTGCGAACCTGGTAAGAAGTTGTCTCGTGTTGATGATAGTGCACAAGTTGACGCTACTTTATTTTGTCAACTAGTTGGGAGTTTGATCTATCTTACAACTACATGTCCTGATATCTGCTATGATGTAAGTCTGATTAGTCAATTCATGTCAACACCCACTATGGATCATTGGAAAGCCATGAAAAGTATTTTGAGGTATATGAAAAATACACCTAACCTTGGCTTGGTCTACAAAAGACAAAGTATTTTACCTAAGTTGCAAGGTTATGTTGACGCTGATTAGGCAGAAAATGTAGATGATAGAAAGTCAACAACAGGTTATGCTTTCAATTTTGGTTGCGGTTGTTTTTCATGGTCTATCAAGAAGCAAGACACCACTTCTCTTTCTTCTATAGAAGCTGAATATAAAGCGTTAAGTTCTGCCACTCAGGAAGCTATTTGGCTGCGTAAGTTGTTACGTGAGATTGGCATGAAGCAGGTACATCCTACTGTTATTTTTTGTGATAGCCAAAGTGGGATACAATTGGCTAAGAACCCTATCTTTCACGCGAAAACAAAACATATTGAGGTAAAATATCACTTTGTGCGTGAAAAGCTACAATCTGAAGATATATAGTATTGCACATTGTTCTACATTGTTGCAAGTTGCTTATATATTTACGAAAGCTCTAAATAAAGAGAAGTTTGAAACTTTTAGAGCCAAACTTTGCTTAGATTTGGTTATGTAAAAAGCTTTTACTTATGATACTATCATGGCAGGTAAACTTTAAATAAAGAGAGACATTGATCATTGAGGGAGAGAGTTTAAAAAGCAATGATTGACTTATACAGTGCTTTCTAATTTTGACGGCACCACGTGTGCTCAGTTCTAGAATTATCGGGCCATCTTTCTTTTATGAGCCCTTTGAGTGCTCTTAAGCAACTTTATCTTTGTACTTGCTTATTAGTGTGAATATACAGATTGTGGGAGAGCAATTATGTTGTCTTGTCTGATTGCACTTGACGTTGTGCTATGATGATTGATTCGGTCGGGTTTTTAAACTGTATTCTCAACTGATCTAGCATTGATGTATAAAACCAAATTGATGAAAGGGAAACTTGTATTGGCATGCATAAAATCCATAACAAAATGAATGTCATTAAGCCTAGAACAGAGAGATTTTTGCGAGAAGTAAAAGCGTAAGCCTATCAAAGTGCGTTGACGACTCATCTGCATCCCTTATTAAAGCTTGAAAAATCGTAATTTTTGCTTGTTTTTTCATAAAGTTGGATGGTAGGTGGCTATAAAACACCATGTAGAGCTTTTAAAGAGGTAAAATAAAGTCTTTTGAAGCTGTCCTTGAAGTTAGAGCCAAGAATTATAGCAATTGAGCTTGTAGGAAGTAAAAAAAGTTCAAAAAATGACCATTTCTGGTGATTTTTGGGGGATTAATCTCTCTAAATTCATAAGGAGATCATTCTAGATTTTTTTTACAGCATGATTAGCATTCCTTTTTTACCTTCCCATCAAGCTATCAGACCTATAAATTGATGGTCGGTGGCTTATGCTTCATGTCCATCAAGTTTGAGGCTATTTTGGCTGCCCATACTGCTTCATAGGACCTGTATGAATGCTTCTTGGAAGTTTGATAGTCCATCTAGGACTATTGGTAGCATCATGTTTGGGCTTGGTGAGGTGTTTGCATGTTTTTTGACATATTGGTCTAGAAAAAGTGCACCCTCCTATAGATTTTTGGTTGCTCTGATCTCGCATGTGTGAAGCCTAGGTGGTAGGTTGATGTTGCAAGTGTTTTGATTACTAGGTCTTCCTCTGTTTTGAGATTTATAGCACCCAATTTGGTTTCCTTTAGCCAAAGTTATGATCATTTGAAGTTTTGCAATTTTGTGAGTAAAATTGGCAAAATTTGCAATTGTTCTAATTGCATGCTAGTCAATTTTCTAATTTGTGGTACTGTGCTTGCATGTTGATTCTCAGTGTGAGTCTGACATGCATGATGGATTCACAATTGTTTTAGTGGTTATATGCAAGTGCTCTGACAGTTAGGACACAAATCAGGATTTATGGCTGACAATTTCCATAGAACTGAAATTTATGTAAAATTTCATAAAGTCAAAAAGTGCAATTAATGTCGCATGTTATGCATGCCTGATAGACATTTATTCAATAAGATTAGGAATCGAATTCAAAGTATTCCTTAATGGTCAAGGACAAACTGGAGAAATATCTTGAAGCTAGTATTATATATCCAGTGCTAAGCAGTGAGTGGGTATCCCCAATTGTTGGGGTACCAAAGAAAAAGACTGGCATAATTTGAGTTTGTCAGGACTACCACAAGTTGAATGTTGCGACAAAAAAAGATCACCACCCATTGCCTTTCACGGACACGATCCTCGACCAAGTCATAGGATATGAGTTATACAGTTTCTTGGACAAATTCTCTGGTTACGACCAAGTTTTGATCAAACAAGAAGACCAGTTAAAGACAATGTTTACTACTGACTTGGGCACCTATGCTTACAAACAGATGTCGTTTGGATTGTGCAACGCACTAGCTACTTTTCAACGCATGATGACGACAATTTTCTAGTATTATTTGCGAGTTTTTATGGAAGTCTTCATGGATGACTTTTGCATGTATAGCAAAGGATTGGTTCATAGAACAAAACTTAGACATACACTAAAACGATGTAGAGAGACTTCTCTATGCCTACATCCGGAAAAATGTTTTTTTTGCAATGAAGGATATCTCCTCAGACATCAGATATCAGAAAGAGGTATCGAAATCGACATCGACAAAGTTGAAATAATAAAAAACTTAGAGGAACCAACCAACCTGAGAGAACTTCGAGGTTTTCTTGGTCACGTTGGCTATTATCGAAGATTCGTAAAGGATTATACAATTTTTTGCTTCTCCCTTCACCTAGTTGTTAAAGAAGGATGCAAAATATGTGTGGACATAAGAGAGACAAGAAGCTTTTGATTAACTAAAGAAGAAATTAATCAAAGCTCATGTCTTATGACCCCCAGATTGGGTACGTCCATTTCATGTATATGTTTCTGCATTTGACTTAGGTTTGTGAACCTAAGTCAAAAAGATGACCTAAAAAAGGATCAACCAGTTTATTATGGAGGGCACTAGTTATCCAGTTTAGAGATGAATTATTCAGTGATAAAGAGGGAAGCAATCTATTCAGTGAAGAATTTTTGACATTACCTGTTGGGATATCCATTCATTTTCTATGTCAACCATTATGCGCTAAAATATTTGGGTAATAAAGTTGATCTCTCTGGAAGGATGACGAGGTGGGTGCTGTAATTGCAAGAATTTACATTTGACGTGTAGACACGACATGGGAAGTATCATACCAATGCCGACTTCTTGTCATGACTTGGGAATGATAAAAATGTGAATGAACCATTGGAAGATAAGTTTTCCAATGAAGACTTATTTTTTCTAAATGTAGAAAAGTCCTTATATTTCGATATTACTGAATATTTGATAAATCAGAACTATCCCAAGAATTACAATGAAGAAGAAAAGGTTGTTTTCCAACATAAAATTGGACCTTGCACTATTATAAAAGGAGTATTGTATAAACTAGGCCCTGATGCATAGCTTCGACAATGTTTAGAAGTCGACGAAATATAGATGGCTATAAAAGCTCTACATTCAGAAGATGTTGGACATTATTACGCTCTAAAGAACACCATAACCAAGATCTTAAATGCAAAAGTGTACATTAAGAAATGTGATCCTTGCCAGAGCGTAGGTAAACCTACAGAAAATATGAACTAACTCCAATATTACCCCTTGCTCCATTTGAGAAGTGGGGAATTGATTTTGTTGGCCTGATCAAGCCTGTCACTCGACATACAAAAAAGACATATCTATTGGTGGCAACCGACTATTCAACCAAGATGATTGAAGTTGAAGCAATCCAAAAGAATGATGCAAAGACAGTTGTTGAATTCTTGTTTCAAAACTCAATATGGTTATCCACTGGAGTTAGTCAGTGGCAGAGGCACACATTTTTTGAATGACATTATATAGATCTTAACAGATCATTTCATGATAAAGCATAGAAAAACAATGTCTTACAATCTGAAAGCCAACGGTCTTAGCAGAACAAGCAAATGACATATTTTGCAAAATATTGAATAAAATCACTAATGCTCATTTGTCAGATTGGAATAAGAAGCTACCCTCTGTTTTGTGGGCTTATTGCAATACAGAGAAGATCACAACAAAGATGACACCATTTTATTTAGTCTATGGCATGTACCTGATTCTTCCAATTGAATTCGAAGTACCAAGTTATAGAATTGAACTTCAAGAGAGACTCTCCAATGAAGACAGTCTCCAACATCAACTTCGATAGATCGACAAATTAGAAGAAGATCAGAATGCAGCCCTCGATGAGACAAGAGTTGTTCAAGCCAACTGTAAGAACTAGTTTGACTCAAAGATTAAGAAAACCAATGACGACGATGACAACGAGTGAGATCGAGAAGGTGTGTCATGTGTTGTGTGTCGTCGATCCATATGATGTTGCTGCATCATGGTCAACGTCATCATTATCTTGTGAAGCTTGCACATGATGATCATCCTTCGAAAATGTGTCATCGAATCCATTATCACGATCTTGTTCATGAGGTGCATCAGTTGGTAGCATCATATGTCCTACACAACATCTCTATGTTCAAAATTTTGTTTACTTCGAGGAGTGACTTGAATCATGTACCACCATCTGGGATCTAAATGATCGGGGTGAAAGACCACCTATAATTGATCGATGTTACCATAAATGTTCACTCGTAACTAGTATCCATATCTATGTAACAATTGCTTGGGTATACATGACACAATATATAATTTTTGCAGTATACTGAAAATCGATTGATTGACAACAAAAAGCATAGAGATTTTGAAGGCATAGAAGAAATATACTTGCTCACTTTGTTGAACAAATGTATCACTTTGATCGTCCAAAGCTTGGTAGAGACAATGGAAAAATAACCACTCTCATCTTTCCTGACAATTGCATTGGGACCATTGCAAATAACTTGAACCATTTGACATCAAATATGAAAAGCTAAATTGCCTAAATTCAACTTCGAGGATGTCATTGATTTTCCCACAATAATCAAGTTGAGAAGAGAGTAAATTGGTGTTCACCATGCTTGCTCGACTCTCTTGGGTAAAATTTGCCATGACTTCGCAATCGTACGTGTTTCTATTTTTGTCAAAGTGTCGTCCATGTGTCCATAGTGCATTGTATTTTTTGTACTGAACAATTTAGTGTTAGGGAAGCCATACCCCGGAAGCAGCATCCCAACCGATTCTCACTCCTTGTCTCTCCAATAATTGAAGTAATGATTGCGTATTGTGGAATATGCATACTTGTACCCCTCCTTGGTGGGAGACCACTTTATGACATCATTGTGCATAAATCGACAAAATTGTGATTTGAATTTAAACAAATACCGAGAGCAACGTACTTGTTTGGCTCTTCCATAATGAGATTTACTTTTCAAGGATATGCATGAAACTTACTTGACAGTGAAATATGATTACTTTTTGTGTACTAGAGCTTTTGCCTATATCCAAATTGTGTTAGATAGCTCTCAAAAATGAGAGTTGATCAAGAGTAATTTGGTAGTGTACAACCTCTCATGCATGTAGGTCATGGTAAATCTTTGCAAGATCGTCAAATTGCATTTTTAATATGCTCAACATAAGATAAAAGCTTTAAGGTTATGTATTTTTATAGATTTTGAAACAATTGTTAAAAGTAATGGTGGATTTGTTGGTTGAAAGAAATGACTCTGCCTTTCTTTCTCATACTAATTTGTTAATTGATTCCATGAAAAAAAAACAAAGATTCTTCCTTCACTAATGTAGTCAGCTCATTGAAAAGCCCTTGTCAACTTGAAATGTCCATTGTTGAGAGATCCCAACGTCATAAAAGACTCAAAATGTAGATGTATAGTAGTTTCTAAGAATAAGCCTACATAAATAGAGATGTCTAGAGTGTGAAACATATAAAAAACTAGCTAATTTGTTTTCCGTCTGAACCCCAAAGGGGCTGCTTATTGATGTGATTATAGATGATTTTGGATCATTTATTATTCTTTGTACTTAATCTGGTTGTCGATACACATTCAGTGAAATTGGTGACCAATATCACTAATTAAAATGTGACTTTACATGCAATAAGCAAAGGATAGTTGATCCCGACAATTCTCATATCGAACATATTTCATTACTGGAAAAGAACATCCGACTTAACGGCCAGATCAATATATCGGTTTGTGCTCCTAATAAATCTTGTCAGACAACACATTGTTGCCTCAGTAACTATGATACAAAGAAACTCACAAACATCTCAGAGCAATGTAAATGAGATTCAACAATCAGTCCTCAACAAAAGTACATCTTCAAGAATCATAGTGGATTCAACTCCAATTGGTACACTACCAATTTCTTCTATCTTGCATTCGCCATGAATAGGAAAGAAGATGAACTTTCTAGAACCATAGTAAGGTGCAAGATGAGTAGAAATCATGAGAGATCCTTCTTGATAACTCTCTTCTATCTCACCTTTACTCTCTTTAGCAAGATTGGCTTGCTTGAGGAATTCTTTCTTCTTGAAACAATTAGAAGCAAAATGCTCCTTCTTATGAAAAAAGAAGCACTTCTTGTTGGATTTGCAACTTGTTGATGTTTGTGATGAATCCTCATCACTCTCCTCCTTTGACTTGTCCTTCTTGAAATGTTGATGATGACCTTTGCCCCTTCCTCTTGGCTTTTCCTTTATGAAGTATGTTTTCACCTCTCTATCATTATTCAAGGAAAGTTGATTGATCCTCATAAGCTTGTTCTCTTGCATACACTCCTCAGAAATGAGAACTCCTTGTAGTGCCTCCAAGCTTTGGAAGCTCCTCTTTGATTGCATAAGATTTAACAAGGTTGTCAAGCTCTTCCTTCAATCCATTTAGGATCACTTGCACTAGCTCCTTTGAGTTGAGGTTGTCTCGTATGCAAGCAAGCTCTCTATGAAGATCTTTGACTCTCAAAACATAATTTGAGACACTCTCATCACTCCTTTGGAAGCTTTGGAATTTTCAACTCCTTAGTGTGAGCAAGCTTGATGTGTTCCTTGAGACATAGATGGATTTCAACCAAGCCTCCTTGGATGTGGTACATGAGCCAATCTCCCCAACACTTCATTGGAAACATTCATCTTTATTATATGTAGGGCCATCCTAGGCCTCTTCTTGTACTTTTGGACCTCTTGGAGCACTTGAGGCTCCTCCTCAAGTCCAAGCACAATCTCCATCACATCTTGGAGTACCAAAATGGACTCCATCCTCACCTTCCAAATAGCATAATTGGAGGTGTCCAATCTTTGAAAATATGCAAAATAGGACCAAGAATGGATCCTAAAATGATCCACAAGAGGGATTGGATGTTAGATACAATTGATCTATCAATATACACAAGATTTAGATCAATCTAGATCAATTCTAGGCATGAAAATCTAACAAGAACAATCATTAATGAAGGTAAATGTACTTGCTGGTATCACACGTGTGAAAACTTGTCAGAGTACGAACTTCAACATGAAATCAAGTTACAGTATGATAGAAACTCAAATCATTCAAAACAAATGAAGACAAATGGAGAGATTGACACAAAATTGCTTCCAAAATCAAGATTGATGTTTTCATATTGATTATGGCCAAATATGCCTCTATATATGCATTTCTTGGAGCTCGAGGTACTGATCATGCATCAAATCTAACACATGTGAGGATGCTTTGTCATATCATGAATCATCATGTAAAATTGACACTTGGATCAAACTTTCTATTTTGAGCATTTTTGGTCCATTTTTCTACTATATGGAGATCTACTAAGAAACCTTTTAGAAGTCAAAACTTGCCTACTTTAGCTTATTCCACACGTGTCAGTAGACCTCTACACATGGGATGTGACACCTAATCTAATGATGTGGCTCATGCAATCAATAGATTGATGCCATGTGTCATATGACTAGAAAACTAGATTTTGGCCGTTTTAGCCTCTAGAACTTGAATTAATTCATATGTACAGCCTATATGATTATGGTACATGACAAGTACACTAATTTCACACGTGGGAACAGGCTCCACACATGTGCAATCATCCTATATACATAGATTTGGCCTTGACCAAGCATAATTTTTGCATTTTTCACACAATCTCTCACCATGCTCCAACAAAATGGAACCTAAAGAAGTCATCATATGCTTGAGAGATTGTCTTGCAATGGATCAAAAGGTCTCTCTCTCTCTCTCTCTCTCTCTCTCTCTCTCTCTCAATAATGGATTCAAAAAAGGTGTACTACCAACTGCAATATGAGATCTTGCAACTTGGTGTAAGACCTATCTCACTAGCTCTACCAATCTTCCTCAAAATAGATGAAAATCTCATCTCAAGATGGAGCAAGAACAAATTTTTGGTCAACTTGACTCAAGCACACAAAAGCACTCAAAAACATCCACAAATGACTCAAATACAATTGGATTGCATGGACTATGTAGCTATGACCTCAAACAATTGTCTAGATCTCAAATAGACAAGATTGACAAGCTTTTTTCTAAGTTTTTGGATCAAACAAGCAAGATATGGATCAAAATAAAAGTGTCCATACAGGTCTAGGTGCCCTACCTACCCTCATTCAAAGGGATATAGCTTTTTATTGGCTCATCCAATTGTCTTGAAACGAATTGCATAAAAACGAGACTTTTCTAGCTTTCTAACAAGCTATCTAGCATAGATTTTGTGATCTAACTCGGAGGAGAACCAAGCCATCAAATTTGGATGTACCTCACATATGTTTGATTGCTGTAGTCTCTACAGTACTAGGCCAGGTCCATTTATAATTATTATGACGCTTCTTGATCCTAAAATTACAAAGATAGCAAAGGAGATGCATCTACACTCACAAAATCTTGATTTCAAGGCAAATTTTCACATCAAACTTGACATATGCATGAATATCTTAGGCTAGCTCTAATACCATGTTGAATTTCACACATGTGAGAATGCCACAACGTGTGATTTTGATCTCCTAAAATGTGGTGATTGCGCATAGATCACACTTAGATTGAACACCAAGATGTATTCCATCAATCTAAAGCAAGAGCACTAAAAATCATGCATAAATCAATCATATAAATACACTCACATGTGTGGAGACCAGAGTATGAAAAAACTAAGTATGAAAATGCAATACTCTCAGGTAGAGAGAGAATCTACTATCAAGAATTCGAGTTGAGAGAGAAACCAATTTTGACTCAAAATGTGTAGAAATTTCATAACTCCATAAAACTTAATTACAAATGAATCAAGTCAATTATAAGTAGTAATACAGGGTGAAGGGGAGTGAAAAATGACAGGAGCCCTTCTTTTTCTCCTCTATATCCTATTCGTTGAGTGACATATGAGCTCTCAATCTTGATTGGGAACCATTTAGATAGATTCTAGCATTTTGATTAGGGTCGAAAATTTTCAGGATACCGATTCCAAGTACCTAGACTCTGGAGCAACTCATCACATGATCCATCATCGGGACTGGTTCCAAAACTACAAGCCTTTCACTGATTCTAAAGTTGTGCAACTTGGAGACAAATCGACTCACTCCATTGAAGGTGAAGGAATAGTCAGGGTCGAATTTCAGAGAGGTGCTGTTAAGTTGCTATCCAATGTTTTATACATTCTGAACCTTACCAAAAATCAGCTTTCTATAAGCAAAATTACTGATTCTAGTCGTAGGGTCGAATTTGATACAGAGGGCTACACTATTCTTGACAAGTCTAGGAAAGTCCTAGCTTGTGGTAGAAGATGTGGCTACCTTTTACAAATTAAGTCACTGTTATTCTACTAGTAGTCAAGCTCTTATTTCTACTTCTGAATCAAATCATTTGTTGTGGCATTAGGCCATTTAAACTTTAAGAGTATTCAGCAAATGTCAAAAATGCTTTCATTCCAAACTGGATAGACTCAAATGTTTACTTTAAGTCTGTATCGGATTCCTTCATAATCATCACTCTTTATGTTGATGACACATTACTGTTTAGTAACAATTTAAATTTGTTGATGGATACCAAATGCTTGTTAGCATAGAAATACAAGACGACACAGACATGGGTCCTGCACACTACTATCTCCGAATTCGACCCAGCAGGCAGATTATCATCAGCCAGCAGAGATACCTCACCAATGTGTTGAAGAAATATAGAATGGCTGAGGGCAAATGGAGCCACTTCCCACTCAACCCTGATTTGAAGATGTCAAAGGAGCAATGTCCAAAATTCGAGTCAGAGAAGGAGGAAATGAAGTAGTATCCATTTCACTCCATAATCGGTTCATTGATGTATGCTATGCTCTGCACTCGACCTCACCTCTCAGCCAATTACTTTCAAATCAGGTCTAGTCCATTGGAAGGCTCTCATGAAAGTCATGAAGTATGTCCAAGTTACAAAATACCTCAGCATTTGCTATGGTGACAGCCAATCTGCCAACATTCTAGAGGGCTACATAGATGCAGATGGGGCAGGAGATACTGACACAAGAAAATAGACCTCTAGATTTGTGTTCTTCTTCAATCAAGACCCAATTTCATGAACAGCTGGAAACAGACCTCAGTAGCATTATCCCCCACAGAATCGCAATACATATTTGTCACAAATGTGTCGTTAAACGTGGGTGACAGGGGGCGAAAGTTTGAACGTAGGTGTGTAGGAACGGAAACGCAACAGTTAGCAGTAGAAATACTCAAGATGAATGATTCAGACAAATTGCTCAATTGAACGATACCATAGTAAGACAAAAATGCACTTTGATTAATATCAAACAGTGAGTACAATGCTTGAAGTGATAACTTCATCTTGATTGTTGAGCGTGATTACGTTGGCCATAGATAACTTTGATTGTTAAAAATTTTACTTAGCTTGATTTGGATCGTAGTATATATTTACAAGTGTCTTCAAAAATATCTTACAAGAATTGAGTGTTATTTAGGCCAATCTTTGTACATGTACAAAAGTAAGTAACCGCCCTTGGGATATTTAGTTGTCCAATTCTTTTAGGGTTGATGACAGTTTGGCGAAGTTGGTTTGCCACTGTTGCAAAAAATCCGACAAACCCGAAGGTGCCTGTGAATAGAAAAAGCAAGTAAATCCCGAAGGTGCAAAAATCCTGAAGGTATGCCTGAAATGGTTTTCAACGCATTTTGGTTACTGTGTTGCATTTTTTCAAAGGTAAAAATGTGAAGAGGGTGAAAAAGACGAAGGTACCTAACAAACGTTTTAAGGCAGAAACGAAGATTGCAAAAAATGTGAAGGTCCAAAATATGTAGTTGGCCTTCGGCTATTTTCAAGATGCTCATTACTTGACTGATTGTTAAGGTTGAGCATTAAAATCTAACACTCCCCCTTAATGTGGATCTTGAAAAGCTGTGATCTTCAGATTTAACATACCGTTAAATCAGAGATGATGCTCCTTTGATAGAGCCTTTGTGAAATAATATGTTGCCATGTATTTTGTCCTACAAAAACCAATGCTACTTCCTTGCTATGCACTTTCTCTCTAAGGTAATGATACCTGATTTCAATATGTTTGCTTTGAGAGTGAAATCTCGAATTGAGAGATATTGCCATTGTGCTTTGATTGTCACAATAGATTGTTGTAGGAAGTGTTTGTGCCAGGTTGATGTCTGCAAGCAGTTGTCTTAGCCAGATCGTCTCTTCGGTTGCATTTGTGGCAGCTATGTATTCAAATTTCGTTGATGATAATACAACTAAGGTCTGCTTCAGGCTGTTCCAAAAGTTGATTTTATGGTATCGATATCTCCTGCGCAATCCACATCTATGTAGGCTTCAAGGATGTTGGCAGTTTGGCTGCCTCCATCCTTCAAGGATGCTGAGAGTTTTTGTTGCTTGGATGTACTTCATGACCTTTGTTAGTGCTTTCCAATGAGTTAAGCTTAGATTTGATAGGAACTAGCTAAGTGTACTTATCGAATATGCAAGGTCTGGTCACGTGCAGATCATTGCGTACATCAGTGAGCCATTGATGAATTGAAATAGGTAGCATGTGGTGGCCTAGTTGTTATAGATTTCCACAAAATTAATGAATTACGTAGCATAAAAGGTTTGATTGTTCCGAAGAGAGAGAATAATCTCATCTTTTGTATGGTAAATGTATGTATGATGATAGACAGACTAGAGTGTATAAAGTTCACGATAAATACTACAGCGACATAACTGGTTATCCAAAGATATTTGGGTAAATTGGCATCTAGGAACACCAATGATGAAACGATTTGGTCAAGGTTTGTAATTGTAAGAATAAGTTTATATTTCCGTCTCTCCAGGCATTAGGAAAACAGTCAGAACTGACAGCAACTAGCAATTCGATTCATCAATCAAAATCACATTAGCTAAAAGTTCTTCTTAATCAAACACAGAGAATTAGTTTTTAGCATAGGTTGCAAACAAGGCAGAGCCTCAATCAATCTCATTATCTGAACACATAGCTCATTTAGAGTTGAAGGAGTTTCTGCTAAAAGTTATGTTTAACCGCTTCGGCTAATTCTCTGCGCACATTAGTCAGAATTATTACTTGTTGGTGTCGCCTGAAAATCCATGTTAAAGTAACTGAAATTCAGTATAACTTAAGAAATGTGTGTGACGCAAACAAAATAGTATTACAATCAATCACAGATCATACAAAGTGTGTTCGCACAAATGATAAGAAGTCATTCTGTGAGAGATAACAGAAGGAAAGAATGTTCAAGGTATAGAACTTGCTCTTCGCTCTCTATTGATACTCAGCTCTATGTAGAAATGCGTATGTACAATGGCACATAGTGCTATCCTTATAGGAATGTTCTTCAGCTTCAATGTCGCTTACGAACCGTCAAATGTCGGTTCTGAACTTCTATTGCATCTCTTTAGAACGTCGCAACTTCTACTCAAAATATGAATTTACAAAGTGCAAAATAGGCCTTTACATGTATTTAGGCACTATAGCACGTTTTACATATATGGAAATTGAAATTTTTTTACAATATATGACAAAATTTGGATAATGTGAGATCATAAGACTCCAGATATCCTCTTCCTCAGCTTTGCAGCGGCTCGCAAACAATCTGATTTATTCCTTCTTTGTCACGTTCGGCTAGCTGGCTTGCTGTGGAAAATAGCCTTGGCTCGGGCTTCATTCTGTTCATTTTCTTGTTCCAATGTCAGTCCTTTTGTTGCCAGGAAATAGTTGTTCTTTTGGTTGTAGTCTTCTTGGAATGACAAATTTGGATAACCACCCAATCCTTGATTGTCGATAGGTGCAAGGGGGTTATCAATTAATGTATTATTAACAAGATGTGCATACCAACTATCCTTCGTCGGGATTTCAG
The DNA here is from genome assembly GCA_029204225.1 of Diphasiastrum complanatum. NCBI lineage: Eukaryota > Viridiplantae > Streptophyta > Lycopodiopsida > Lycopodiales > Lycopodiaceae > Diphasiastrum > Diphasiastrum complanatum. The sequence goes on from CM055097.1 coordinate 30,525,473, forward strand.
ACATCTCGGTAGAAGGGACAGTTAGTGAAAGGGCAGCATATGTATATTTAGGCAATTTCTCTTTAATATACAGTTGTTGAACAGACATGAGGGCATACGAAATGAGAGAAGCAATATTTACATGGCTATAAGTATAATATGGTCTAGTTGGAGCGAAGTATATTATTTGCTTTTACTTCCTCCAAATAATGAGAATAGTTAGTTTCCCAATCTGTGTAGATTTCCCACAGATCAGGGAATAAAAACTAATGATTAACTTGGAAAGAAACTGATTTAGAGCTAGAAACAACTTCTTTCACATCAAAAATGTTAATTGATTCTAACTTATTCAAATACTCATCCAATGCTGAAAAAATATTATTTTCAAATGTTCTTAGATATTCTAAGATGTACATATACAAGGATCCTACGACCATATGAATATAGTCAGTTTGCACATTGAACTTGTTCTGAACAATGGCAAGGGCGAGGATTCCTTTTTGATGTACAATTAGTCTAGACCATAAAGTATTTATGTTAGAAAAAGTCCAAGGGTTCTCCCATTGTTCTTTTGTGTAACCAAAAACTTTACAGATGCTCCACTTGGTGATGCTTGGGCTTGGTATGGAATGATGCTTAACGCCTTAAGTTGGTCTTCAGTAGCTTGTACCTCTGCAGCATCCTTGGTTTCGGTCTATATTTCTTGATCTCTCAGAATCTGCCTATAGATGGTATCCGTTTGGATGGCCTTTTCTGACATTATGGTGCTGGCTTATCTGTCTGTGTCTCTTGATCTTGTCCTTGCGCTGGTTCTTTTGCATCAAAAATTTGCGTTTGGCCTGATTGGAATTTGGCCTCTTCTAATTCTTCCTTTAGCTTCTCATAAGCAATCATCTGCGGCTACAGATATTGCATCTGAATGGTCTGGATCATCCTCTCCTGGATTCCCTTCCATGCTACCAGATCAATTCGGTACCTGCCATGAGATACGCAGGCACCAAGTGTGACTTCGGCGTTGATTCACCACAGTATTGTCTCTTCGACCTGTTTCTTGTATATTTGATTGCCTTTCTTTAACATTTTTGCAGAATTTTGCAGTTGGGCAATTGATTCATGAGCACTGCTGAGTTCATTGCTCAGCTCCGCATTGCTACTCTGAAGAGTAGTTCGCACTCGTCTCTCCTCCTGCAAAGAAGCCTGCAGGGTCTGAAGTTGTTGTTTAAGTAGTATGTTCTCACTTTTGAAGGTGTTGGACTGTTCTTGCATTTCTTCCAACACTTCGAGTGTGGCATCTTGCCTTCCTTTTGCTTCTTCAAGTTCTGTATCTTTTCGGGTGAGGCCTGTTCGGACTCTTTCATACTTTGACCCCAGCTTCCTGGATACCTTCTCCAAGCTAGCAAGATGCTGAATAGCTTCCCGAGTATCTGGCAATAGTGTTCCAAAAACCTTTTGATATAACCCGACATCGAGGATTGGTTCCTCAACGTCGCTTTCGCTGCCCTGTTGGTCATCAAAAAGCTGCTCTGCTCCTTGTGGTTGTGGCTCTTGTGGTATTTCAGCCTGATTATGCTCCTGATCAGCAGTGTCCTCCGCCTCCTCTTCTACATTACTATTTCCTTCTTTGCTGGATAGTGGTGTGTACTGGGATGATGGCAAAGTCATCATCACCGTGCTCCCTTGACTGGATGATGATGATGTGGTTGCCTTTGATGTCTGCATCTGGGATTCCACCTCAATTGATGGTGCTAGCTCTGGCAGTACTGGCGCAATCCTGATATCCTCCTGCACTGTCAGCACACCAGCATGCATACATAAAATGCCCATCTGTTGACCCATCCTGGAGAACTGATTAACTTCTATTAATTTACAGAATTGCTTGAAAGCAATTTGTCCGAAGGCAATTTGTTCTCCATTTAAAGCTCTCAGCAGGTATCCCATATTGGTATTTGAAATTGTGTACTCTTGCTCCGGTAAGAAGATAGAAGCAAGAGCAAATCGAACGGAGCTTTTGAGATTGGGGTCTCTCATGTAAGAGAGTTTGTATCCCCGTTTCTCAAGACAAGCCTCTTTTTGAAAAGCTCCGCTCTCCGCAATGAAATCTGGTTTAGTAACTGGCATACTATTGTCCGTAGGCAATCCTAAGGCACGATAGTAAAACCCCTCGGTGATAACAATCTCTTGATTGCGGACGGTTGTGGAAATATGTCCTTCTTCTGTTTCGCCCAAATTGTGGATCAGCTCATAACATAAATCAGTAAGAATTACTGATGGATTGAATTGAAGAAGACCTTCAGTTCGCGCTCGAACAACTAGTGGTTGTAATACTGGTATTACTGGCTTTGGGTGCGTTTTGAATACAATCGCCATAGTGCTTGCATATGTAAACGAGCGATGGCAGACAAGAGCTTGATCGCAACAATTCGCAATTCGGAGAGCAAGAGTGATGGAAAATGGTAGCGACAACAACTGAAGTGTTTGAGGTTTTAGGCGTATTGATGGTATTTCGGCGGATTAGACTAATATTAAATGGAAGCGTGTCCTTCGTTTTGAAGGTACATACTCAATAATAAAGTGGCTAGTCCTAAAAACAAAATAAATAAATAAACAAAATACACGAATGCTTCGCTTGGTAAATCAAAGTGAAAATTATTATGCAAAAAATGCAAAGGTGTCGGAAGGTAGAGTAGAATTTAAGATTATAGATAAATACATAATCTATGGTAGTAATAGATTGTTAGATTTTTTTTTATCTAAGACTAAGAATGATAGATGAGAGAGAGAGAGAGAGAGAGAGAGAGAGAGAGAGAGAGAGAGAGAGAGAGAGAGAGAGAGAGAGAGAGAGAGAGAGAGAGAGAGAGAGAGAGAGAGAGAGAGAGAGAGAGTATGTGTGTGTGTGTGTTTTTTTTTGTAAACATAATAATCATTTTACAATGATTTAAGATTTAAGATGAGAGAGAGAGAGAGAGAGAGAGAGAGAAGAGAGAAAAGGAAAAAAGTGTGTATGTATTGTGTCTTGCATTTTGAATTCAAGATAATGAAGAAAGAGAGAGAGTGTGTGTGTGATTTGATTAAGATTTAGGGTAGTAGATGAATAGATTGTGTGTGTGTGTGTGTGTGTGTTTTCAGCATTTTGCATTGATTTAAAATTTAAAATATGAGATATATATATATATATAGATATATATATATATATATATATATATATAGAGAGAGAGAGAGAGAGAATGTGTGTGTGTACATGTGTACATGTGTGTGTGTGTGTGTTTTATTATGCATTAGTTTAGGGTATTTAAATGTGTATGTGTTTTGAAATTTGCATTGATCTATAATTTAAGTTAATAGACAAATAGATATAGATAGTGTTGGGTAGTAATAGATTGTTAAATTTATAATGTGTGTGAGAGAGTCAAAAAAAAAAGAGAAGCGTTTAAAGAGCGAGCAATTGCACGTTTGCACTTCAGTTTCGAGTGAAGCTTTGAGTGAGTTTACTGGTGAGTTTGTGTTGTTTCAATTTGTTTTATTATTAGAATACGTTATCTAACATAGTAAGAAATTAAATGTAATTCATAATTTTCATTTTGTTCAAAGCAATATCGTATTTTATCGCATACACTAGCAATTAATTAATATGCAGAGGTGACGTTCATCTTCTTCTTCACACCACATCTTTGGACTTGCAGGATGCAATTGTGAGATTATTTTGGTGATATAAAATAAAGATTCCTGTACAAGCCAACTTTCTGCAATGCTACCTTCTGGCCTTGCCTTTTGTCTCACAAAGCCCTTCAAAACTTTCATAAAGCGCTCAAGGTAGAACATCCATCTCGTGTGCACAGGTCCTGCAATTGATACTTCTTCGACCAAATGCACTAGAAGATGAACTTGTATATCCAAAAAGGAAGTTGGAAAATCTCTTTCCAACAAACATACCATTTCAATCATTTGGATTTTCATGGAATCCAATTCACTATTTTTTATTTCTTTTGAGGAAATCCACCTGCAAGATTGATAGTACATTAGGTTGTTTAACACATAAAAAAATTGAAATATCACACATTTATACAAGTGCTTGAAAAAATATACAAACCTAATCATCGATGACAAATTGTAAAGCGTATTTCGTACGTCATCGTTGAAGAGACCTCGAATAGAAAGTGGAAGTATGAATTGCAACATCTTGTGCCAATCATGTGATTTCAATCCACTTAATTTACCAACTTTGGTAAATGACTTGCATAAAGAATGTGCATAGCTTGTTGGAGTTCTCATTTGTTTTATGACATGTTTAACATATGAGAGTTGCTCTTTTGTAAGAATCCACGACACGCTAGGTAGAATCTCATCTCCACCTTCGGTGTATTGAATCCAATAGGGTCTTTTCACATTGATCACTTGTAGATCTTTATGAGCTGCGGAGTTGTCTTTTATGCCAATGATGTGGTTCCATAAGAATTCACCGACGTTTTTGAATATGTGCATAGGATCCAATAGATGGTTTATCAATAAATTCCTTTAATAGGATAATTTATGAAAAATAAACAACCTTTTCATATCATCAAAGGATTCATTCCATGAAGAATTGATGTCGTGATGTTTAAGCCATTCACCATGCCATTCCGCTACTCCCATGCATGGGGGTGATGGTGTAGTTAGAGGATTATCTCCTTGCCCTCCAAAAAATCACCTATTCAACCTTCGAAAAGGATGATCAGGCGGCAAGTATTTGCGATGATTTTCATACACCACTTTTTTTAACATATTTGTGCTATGTCGAGCCTCCAAAAGTGGTCCACAAATATAACATGTGTTGTAACCCGATGTGGTTAAACCTGCATAGTTCATAAACCAAATTAAACATAAGCTTAGTTAAATATACTCAAACGTCAAATCCTAAAACGGATTAGATTCATTATATAGATACTTGAACATTCGCTTAAACTGGGGTAGTCATGCATCGCCACATTAGAATTCCACGAACAACGAAGTTTTGTTGTTGTAAAGGTCTCGAGATGTCGTAAGCGTGAATACCATTTCAAAGTGCACAATTCATCGATCAAAGGTGCAAGATACACATCCATGTTCTTGGCCTTGTACTTTCCTGGAATCAATAAAGCCAATAACAAGTGTCCCATTTTAATACTCAACCATGTAGGTATGTTGTAATTAATGAGCCAACTGGCCATGTGGACCAATGCTAAAAAGATTTATGCCATCCATAGCAAGGCCAAATCTCAAATTACAAGGTTCGTTTTTAAACTTGGGCCATTGGTCTTCAATATGTTTCCATGCAGGTGAATCACTTGGTACTTGCATCACATCATCCGTAGATCGATTTTTTATATGCCAATCCATTAGTTGTGCCAAAGATTTACATTGAAATAAACGTTGCAATCGTGGGATAATTTGAAAATGTCGTAACACTTTTCGTGGCACTTTATCCCCTTGTACGTCATCTCGAAAACGTGAAGCGTTACACGCTGGACATTGAAGCTTTACTAAATGCTCAGTTCTATATAAAACATGGTCTTCTGGACATGCATGTATTGTGTCGTAATCCATTCCAAGTATGGTCATCATCTTTTGTGTTTCTTTTCGTGTTTTAGGTATCACATTTTCTTTCGGAAGTATTCGATGCACCAACCTAGAAAAAGAGCAATGTGAGTTGTTAGAAAAGAAAAAAAATTAACTTAATGTAAATATGCTATAAAGTATAATAGTTGTGTTATGCGTTACGTACACGAATAAAGATGTCATGCTACGATCACTCCATTTGTATGTTGCTCGAAGGTTTAGAATAAGAATTGACATAGCTAGTCTCGAAATGGATGCTCCAGGATATAGAGGAGTGTCTGTCTCCTTGCGCAATAGAATCTCGTCTTCATCCATCTCAAATTGTTTGTGATCTCCGTTTTCATTAGAAGATGCATGCATATAATCATTCTCATTTGTTTCAAAGTAGGATTCAAACATGTTGTGCATTGCTTCATCGTGTTGCACCTCATCATCATAATCATTAGAATCAAGTTGATTATTCTCTTTTCCAATTGTGTTTGCCTCTTCAATTTGTTTCATTCTTTGTTTTCTCATGTCTATCAAAACTTGACGTTGATTGTAACTAAACACGGATGGATCAACTCCGTGGAATGGTATTCGATGTATTGGCTACACACATGAAACGACATATATAGATTGACGAAGATTATAATAAAAAACAATCATATAAAATTAACAAACCTCAACGTCTTCCAAATTCGATGGTTGACCTTCTTCTTTTCGTCCAAGCTTTCACAAATGATTTTCAACAATGCGTCTTTCACGCATATTTTGTCCATCACACTTGAGGCATGTGCACCATATTTTATTTTGAAAATAATTTCTCTACGAGAAACAAAAATCAAGTACATGTCACTTTAGCACAATATTTTAACTTATAATAACAAAGTTTTTATGAACAAGAACACATGCATGTTTATTACTTACCCTGTTAACTTGAGTACTGTCTTCATTGCTAGACTGATCTAAATGTAATTCATCTCGTTGTAATAAACTGCATATATGCACAAGTACAAAACACAAATAGCATAAAATTATTGTATGATTCTAATGTTTAAATTTTTAGATATACCTATTCTTATACATTGTCACTTACATGATTCTTATGCCAATCTTGGTGCAGATTCGAGCTCTACATGCATATCTCTCTCTTTTTGTTAACACAAGTATGAAACTCTCACTTCAATATGCATTAAAGTTCTGTAATCGATTTTCTTTTCTACTTCATTTCAATATATTAGGGTTTATTGTAATGTATTGTATGTTTATGAATGTAGTAATCATGTCGGGGTCAGACAGTGGTGAAAGCTCGGGAGACTTTGTAAAAAATTTATATTAATCATTAACTCTCGAGCAAAGAACACAACTGCAAAATATGCTTAGCCAAAATGAGGGTGGTCCCTCACAAGGGGCCGCGGCTCCCGCCCCCACCAAAGAGTCATCCACAAATCCTTATTATGATGTGGATCCTCAAGGCAATATAATTGCGAATAGAAAAGGAAGGGTGGTTTTAGACCGACTCTATTCTTTATGCCAACGTCATTTTGGCGACAGATTATTTAGTAAATGGTCCGAACAACCTACCGCCAATAAACGACAGGTTATTGGTACCCTTCGTGACGAATTCCAACAAGAAGAGAAATTCGAGGAAAAGGAAATTCATAAGCATATGAGCTTATGGATTAGGCATCGTCGTGATATGGCACAATGAGCTTATAGGGACGGGAAATCCAAGCCTTCCTGGTGTTCAAGAAGTGATTGGAACCGTGTAAAAGCGGATGAACGAACACCAGATAAATACAAGATTCAGAAAGATGTTGCGGCCGCTAGGATGCATGGGATAGGCAATCCTAGGTTGGGCTCGAGCGGAAAGGCGAGATTGCAAACAAGTATGGTAAGTGAACTTACACTACTCTTATAGTTTATCTTTGATTTTATATGCTTTTATTATTTAATATGCATTATGACTAGTTGCTTCAACGTAGTCCTAAATTAATTTCAACTTCAATTGAATGCATGGATAGTTGGCGGACTATGGACGTTTGCCAACTAAGGAGGAGTACGAATTTGCCTTCAGGGAATCGTACGACACATTAGTCGACAAACTAAAGAGCGAGGTCATCCTCCGAATGTAAATACTAGTTTTTGTATTTATACTAATGTGGTTTGTATTTCGAAGTCAATTTTATTTAATTTAATACGATCAAGCATTAAATATTAATGTAGTTGTTTGCTTGTGTTCATGCAGACTGGACGTCACGACGACGACGAGTAGATTAGGTTTATAAGTTTTAGTTGATGTTAGATCTAGAAAGACTCGTGCAACATTAAAGCACCAATTTTGTAATACATTAATTCATATTATGAAAAATATTATTATTGCAAATGATCATGCTATATTGCCATTGCTTTTATATGTGCAATGTTTTTTTTTTTCAAAAATTGCAATGTCAAATTTAGAAATGTGGATTGACGTAATAATCAACTAAGAAATGTCAGATTTCAAAACAACAATCAATATTATATCTAAAAGATTAAATGAAATTTATGATGTGCACAAAGCAATGCAATAAAGTATTGTCATTCATAATGAACATGACGTAATGCAATAAAATATAAAATGAAAAGTAGTTTAAGAATGAAAAGTACCTCATGCTTAGTTTGTTGTTTGATCCAAATGTTGAATGCAACTCAAAAATATTGTTTTCAAACCAATTCACGAACATCGCTTCTCCAAGAACTCAACTCCAAGAACAGCCCGAGAAAAATACGCGTGCTATTTTTTATGCATTTTTTTATTTTTTTTACCTAATTTGGGACGTCAGAATCCGACATCCTAATGCGTCAAATAGACGTCGGGTAGATGTCGGACACACGTCGGACATATTTTTTGATCATTCTGAGACAGACGTCGAACTCCGACAACTTTAAGAAACGTCGGATTTCGACGTCCAAGGATACGTCGGATGGACATCGGATGAGAGTCGGACATCCGTCGGTGAAATTTTGACATCATTCTATGCTTACAAACGTCGAAATCGACTGAATTCTAGGATGTCACATTCCAACAGCCACGTCAGAGTGTTTGCGATGTCTTTGGACGTCGCAATCTGACGTCCACGTAGGACGTCGCAATGGTCAGCACCTATTCCCGTCACCAAAATTTTGCTCTGTGGTGTCCGGCACATTGTGCCTGTAGGACTGTGACATGCTTTAAAGTCGTCGGATTCCGACGACCTTATAGCGACGTGTTTTTTTGACGTCCGCGACGAATTAAAAAAAATTAAGCTCACGATTCATGTCGCAAATTGCGGCGGGTATTGTTGTGGTTGCCACGGATGCCAACAGAGTCAAGTCTTTCGCAAAGAGCGTCGATTGTCTCATTGTCGGATTGGGAGAGTGTATATACTCCCGCTGGTATGCTTGTAATGCCCGGTGGAAATCCATTGATATGTCCCAAGTGTAAGGTTGATGGATGATTGGCCAATTTGGCGTATGCATCGTAATTTTGTCCATGGCCAATCCCAAATCCTTTCACCTATTTCTTCGTGGCATCGGTACATAATATGGATCTATGCGCAATTGGCGAGGGCTGGCCACATAACTCCTGATAGATTCGGGAGTTTTCTCAAAAATGGTAACTCTCCAAGCTGGCTACTCTCCCAATGTAGGTATTTTATCCAATTCTTTGCCGACCTCTATTTCAGAGGTCTTAAACTTAAGGACCCAACCACCATGTGAGGACTCATGTGGATGTTGCACTAAAAAACTCTGAATCTGGTCCTTGACGCTGATTGGTCTTCTAAATAATGGTGTGGTCCTTTTTGAAGATGGACCCACTTGCACTACCTGTGGAACTGGCTGTTGTGCTTCAATTCCTGGAGCTCCACCCTACATGAATCTTCAACACCAGCAGTAGTATCATAGAATTGTTCCAATCCTCTTCTAGGGGATTGGAGTTCAAAGGGCGCAAGGCTCTGTGGCATTTCAAAAACTTCGGAGGCCCCAAGGGGGTCGGAATCATCGAACATATCCATGAAATACTGCGTATTTGGAGAAGCAGCTTATGTGTGTGGGGGTGAGGCAGCCTGGGCAGCTATGATGGGAATGGTATCCCCAATGGTCACAGACTATCCTTGAGTGGAAGCAGAGGCGAGGGAAGCATCAGAGGTGGGGGGATATGAAGTTCAGTGCGAGTAGCAGTAGGGGGTGGAAGCGGAGCTGACGATGTATGCCTAGTACGACGTCGTGACGCGGAAGGCGAGTCAGGAATGATGATCTTACTGCATGGATGACGTCAACTATGTGAACTGGAGACCTAGTGAGATGACTCGGCTGGTGCTTCTTCATAAATTGAAAGCACAAAATCCAGACGAAATCCATGGATTTTGTTTTCAAGGTGTGAGGCCGCTAGGAGAGATAACAAGGGCCCAATAGCAAACTGCTGCTTGGTATTGCTCTTAATGGCTCGTTTGAGCTCACCAGAAACAGTCTTGAAGCAATTATATGGTTTGAGAGGGGCCTTGGCTATCTTGACATATGACTCAACGATCCTATGTAAGTTCTGAGAAGTAATACGGTCTTTTTTGAGGTTGCCAACCATCAGAAAATTATTAAGGTCAATGTAAAGCTTAATAGCCTGTTTGGCTTGCTTATGGTTTGGCGAGGCTTGGTACCAGATGCTATCCCTATGGTAGCAAGGGCAGCCTCAGTCACGCTCACCTTGTGTGTGGCTCCTTGGAAAGTAATATAAAACTTGGATTTCTCCTCCTTCCAAGTACTAAAGGCAAGAGTGATAAAATCCATGTTAATTCTCCCTGAAAAGACTCTCTCATGAATACCTATTGCAGTAAGCAGAGGCTCCGCAAGGGTCATCCACTGAGTGACCATGCTTGTGCTAGGAAGTATCATGATATCCGTTGTAGATCGAACATCACGATGAATAGTATAACGAGGCGACTGGGATGTATCTGTGGAAGACATGATGATCGGAAATGAAAAGTAATATGCACGAGTGAATAACAAAAAATAGTTCAAAAGGTTTGGAAGGCTTTGGTCACTCAAAATATTGGCAAGAGCCTCGCTAGCACGTGAGGAATGAATCGAATTTAGCCAACTTATAGGTGAATTTGGAGGGTCCATTACACTGAATACTAGTTTGGCTAATCAATTCTGAACAAAAATTTGTAGGCATGTACAGTACTGTGAAAATAGGCTAAAAAAATCTTGGCGAAGGTTTCTGAGGCTCTAAACCTATCCGGCAAACGTTTTTTAGGGGTTGGCGAAGGATGAACCTTCGCCCAAGAGGGTCCTTCGCCCAAGTACTGTCATAAATGCAATTTTTCAAGATCTGAAGCTATGGCCAACCTAATTTTGACATTTTAAGACCATCTAGCATGTCAACGAAGGTTCCTAAGGAGAGTAAGGTGTTCGGCAAAGGTTCTCAAAATGGCATATTGCTGATCATTCGCCTAACTCAAAAAAGGTACTGTTTTTGGAAAAGAACCTTCGCCCAACTCAGTATAGATATATCTGAAGTGGAAGTATAGTCTGAAAGCTCAGCAAAGGTTTATGATACTGTATAGGCAACATATGATCGAAACAGTGATTTTATAAGTCATTTTTCATCAAAAATATTGTCCTTCCTTTTTCCATGTTGATGACTTTTCTGACTTTTGCTCATCAGTCTTTTCTCGGTTTTTTTTTTGTTTTGTTTTTACTATCAAATCCAAACAAAAACTTAACAATTAAATATTAAAAACAAAAAATTGAAAAACAAATAAAATTAAAAATCAATTAGATCATGCTTGCTAAACTGGCGGAGCAGGCTGCCAAAACTTGCGTAATCGGCTACCATTCATCGGAGTATCAAATCGTTTTCCATCCAAGTGTTCAAGAATTATTGTGCCATAGTTCAGAATTTCCTTTACTTTATACGGGCCTTCACTGATAAACTTCAATTTTTTCTTGATCAGCTTGGTTTTGTACATTAGTCCAAGATCTCCTGCTTTCAGATCTTTTTTGTGCAATCGATGATCGTGCCATGCCTTTTGGCGGGCTTTCTCTGCTGCTAATGCATGAACTACCATCAATCGTGTTTCACATAATTTGTGCAATGCTTCATGACGGAGTTCTAAAGACTTATCATCATTTAACCATTTTGTTGCCGCTATCGTAAAGATGGGATTAAAAATTCAATCGGCATGACAACATCTTGACCATAAACAACAAACATGCTGCAAACTGAAAAATTGGCATAGCTCCCCGACATCGACGCCAAAATTGTAGTGGGTTTCTTTCCTTGCCTAACCTCAATCCAAGATCTAATCAATCTAGCATCAAAGAGATGAAGTTAGTTGTCACGCATAGATTTGTTCCCATGAGAGTGATAGTATAGTTCAGATTTCAGCATGAATGGAAGATTCACATCTAACTCTAACATCCATTCACACTACATCCACTAACACTAGATCCACAACAAGATAGCTTACTCTTTCGCTCTCTCCCTTTCTTCCTCATAAAAAGTATAATAATATGCAATCCCAATAACAATCAAATCCAACAATTAGCAAAACACAAATAAGCATGAGAGATAGAGGAAAAGTGATAGAGAGCAAAGACATTCCACATCCACTTCACAAGAGAACCAATTTGCTTGTATTGAAGAAAAGATGGAACATGTGTAGGAACTCGAGTTGGTTCCTTCTTATATAGAGAGGAGGACCCTGGCCTCTGAATCCTATTGGTCCATTTCTGTCTCCCTAATTATTCAAATTTAAAAAAGAGTGAGAACCATCCAAATTGGAAGGAAACCCAACTTTATTCACTGAATTGACATTTAGGCCCTGTGACATTAAAAGTCCCACAAAAAGGCCTAAAGTCCTTTTATTGACTTTCAACTAATCAAATCTCTATGTGATCATCGGGTTGGACTTACACACGTAGGGTGCCAAATCCCTCTCACTTATTAACTAGGGTTAGGGTTGCCTTGGGATCCGCAAACCCTTCAACAAATAAGCTTTGCTATGGACTTGCACTTGAACATGTGCTATGTCTTGGGTATGATGAGAGAGTGTCTTGCCACGTTGGCAGGTATGATGTCTATATGATTTCAGCATGATAGTTTGAAAATCGTTCATTCTGATTTTATAAAGACAAGAAAACTATTTGGCAAGTCCCAAATAATCAGCTATTGATGAAAATATGAAAGAAATAATTCATGACAAAATAAAAAAGAAACACAAACATGCTAGGACTAACTGACACCTTTCCATAGACATAGCAAAAAAGAGATTATGAAATAGAATACATTAGTATAATAAAGGCTTCGAGTAAAAAACATTAATAAGATGATGTTATAAAAACTAATTAGACAGATCTAGAGTCATCAATTATTGGGTAATGTTTTTCTTTCAAATTTCATTTGAGTTGCTAATCAATTGAAGTTGATATACACAAAATGAGAAATAGTCTCAATTTATTTGGATTTGTCTTTTTGGGAATGACCATTGATGTTCTTCCATTGTAGAGACTTTTCTTCACCCAACTTCAAACATTATTTCCAAGCAAGACAAGGCAAACAAGATAGGAACTGTATTCTACTTTCATGTCATGTAGTAGTTTGGTCCCAAGGGAGCAAAGCTTATTCACGAGATGTTATGAAAGCTTGATAATCTAACCCTAATATCCATTAACTTTAATCTCCAATGATCAACTTACTTTCCCCCCTCTTCTTTCTTTCTCACACAAATAGCACACAATGACATTCAAATCCAACAATCAGCAAAAGCAAATAATAGAAAGATAACAATACTATGAGAGAGATAGAGGAAGAGGAGAAGCAAAGACATCCAATTGCCAAAATGGTAGAATCACCACCTTCCTTTGGTTGAATATAAAACATGAAGGACATGGTACCACCAAGGTTGCATCGAATCGCAGTTCGAACCGCCTTTTACGGTTCGAACCATCGAACCGTTCAAACCCGGTTCGAACCGTCTGTCCCTAAAGCGATTCCATCGGCCGTCGGAATTCTGTTTGGGCCCGAGAGAGAGAGAGAGAGAGAGAGAGAGAGAGAGAGAGAGAGAGAGAGAGAGAGAGAGAGAGAGAGAGAGAGAGAGAGAGAGAGAGAGAGAGAGAGAGAGAGAGAGAGAGAGAGAGAGAGAGAGAGGGGGGGGGGGGGGGTGTGCACTCAAGAGTCAGCACTCTATGTGCACTATGCATTTGCCATTCAAATTGTGTGTGTGATTGTGTGATATTGTGTGTGTGTGTGTCCACTGTCTTTTGATGTGTACAGTGTGTGTGAGTGAATCAGTGAGTGTGTGTGAGAGAGAGAGAGTGTGTGTGTGTGATATTATGATATTGTGTGTGTTTGTGTGTGTGTGTGTGTGTGTGTGTGTGTGTGTGTGTGTGTGTGTGTGTGTGTGAGTTTTGAGATGTGTGCACACTGTACTGTGAGTTTATGTGAGGCTTGAGCACTGAGATTGTGTGTGTGTGTGGGCAATGGGCATTGTGAGATGGGTGTGGGACCTAGGTAGCTACTTAGTTAGAAGTTAGAACTTAGAACTTAGAAGCTAGGAGCTAGTGACTAGTCTGAGTTAGTTGTTACTAGTTAGTACTAAGTAGTTACTAGATAGTAGAGTCCAGTTAGAACTTAGAACTTAGAAGTTAGAACTTAGAGAGATTTGTAGACTGTCACCTGTGTGTGTGTGTGTGTGTGTGTGTGTGTGAGAGAGAGAGAGAGAGAGAGAGGGGAGGGGGGGGGGGGGGAGGGGGCACCATGCCGACGGATAGGGATCCCTTGTGGGATCACGTCACCATCGCTGCGGCCTATGGCACATCGGGCACGAAGAGATGGACTTGCAGATATTGTCACCAGTCTTACATTGGAGGGCCCACATGCATCAGGGCACATTTGTTACGTTTGAGGGGGTACGAGATTGCCCCTTGCATGCACGCTCCTGACAGGCTACTCACTCTTGTCGCATCGGAGGAGGTTGGCCGTTCGAAGATGGGGCCCAGACCGAGAGGTAAACATTCAACTCTAAGACTCTTACACTTCAAAGTTCAAACATTGATCAAGTTTTAAGTCTTAACTTTTAGCTCACATGATACATCAAGTTTGAAGTTTCAATTTCATTGATCATCTAGTTTCTAAATTGTATTGTAATTTCAAATTTGTCTTTTCTGGCAGATCGAGATGCAGTCACGGCGACACAACCAGAGGCCACCACATCATGCCCCCTAGTTGCCATCCGCTCACCCCTCGCTTCCCATGGCCCAGAGGACAGAGCTGCAGATGAGGCAGGGCCCAGTACCCGGCCTGACTTGCCTTCTGGTGTAGGATCTTTGACACCACCTCCAGCCATGACCATACCGGCACCACATCATCCACCTGAGGGAGGGAGAGGTAGACGCGGCTGCACTACACAGATGGGGGCTAGGGAGAACTATGTGTCCAGCTTCGCTCCCAGAGCCATGGCAGAGGCAGAGGTTGTCGTTTGACAATTGTTCTACACCTGTGATCTGCCATTTCTTTTGGCTAGGACCTCGGCATGGAGGAGGGCGATGAGTGCGGTGAGTGCAATTGGGCAGGTGTGGCAGGGGCCATCTTGCGAGCACCTGAGGACAAAGGGGCTTCTTGATGAGTGGGCTTCTGTTGACCATAAGCTAGAGCCTCTCAGGAAGGCATGGGCCTAGTACGTACTACTTGCTTCTAACTTTATCTACTCTAAACTTTAAAGACTTTATGATGATTGTTAAAACTTAAATTGCAGGCGTTAATTATAAATTACTTGTTAATTGCAATTTGCAGGCTGCAGCTAGCTATTTATGTTTAATCATGAATATTCAAATGATCATTTATCATTGGAATTTGCCATGAAATTTGAATTACAATTTACAATTTAAGAATCCTAATTCCTCTTAGATCTATCATGAATCATGATTCATCTTGTTTTGTCACCTGTAAGTAAGTCATGACCATGGTCCATCGACTTGTCACTTGTCACTTGTGAACTTTCAACTAGGTATGGTTGCACCATCATATCTGATGGTTGGAGCGATACGAGGAGGCGCCACATATTGAATATCCTGGTGTCTTCGTGCATGGGGACGATGTTTCTCAGAGCCATCGACACCTCTGGGGAGGCAGTCACGGGCGAGTCGATGTTCTCACATATTCGAGCTGCCATTGAGGAGGTCGGACCTGTTGTACAGGTATATATATTATACTTATTACAATTTACGGTTTACGGTTTACCTATAATGTTAAAACTTAAATGGTATTAGGTTACAGGTAATTACTAGTTTGTAAATGTCAATGTTGAATGTTCATTGTTCAATGGCGATTTCGGATTGATTAACAGTAGATTATAGTTCACTAAAGTCTAAGCAGTTGCCATTGAGCACTTGAGTCATTGCACATTGCATTGTATGGTTGTGCAAGTGGTCACAGATAATGCATCAAACTGCGTCTCCATGGGTAGGCTCATTAATGAGACCTACCCCCACATCTTTTGGACACCTTGTGCTGCACTGCCTAGACTTGTTGGTCGAGGATGTGGCCAAGATTCCATGGATTGCAAAGGTGGTGCATACTGCATGGTTCTTGGTGAGATTTGTCACCAAGAAGCCTAGGGTCCTAGCCATGTTCAGGAGACAGTCCACCTTGGATGTCTTGAGACCTGTCCCCATCAGGTATGCAAGTTGCAGCTCAAATTTGATTCTTGAATGCGCTTCTGTAGACTGTTGGAACTTGGTAAGTATTTACTATTTATTGTTTAGTTAGTAGTGGTAAATATTTCATGCAATGATGCATGTGCCATGTATTGTCTTGACTCTTGACTCTTGTCAGAAGTTAGAACTTAGAATTTGTCACTTGTGTGGGATGTGCCCTATCATCTATGCAGGTTTGCATTTATGTTCTTGGTCCTGGAACGACTGCTGAAAGTTCATCAGGTCTTGAGGCAGATGGTTGTTGCTCTTGACTGGGTGCAGTGGGGGCCATCACAGGAGCCCAAGAGTAAGAGATTCGAGCGGACCGTTATGCATTCACCATTTTGGGATGAGGCTCAATCCATTGTGGTGGGCCTATAGCCCATCTACACTGTCCTGTGCCTTACAGATTGAGAAGGTTGCACATTGGGCCTCTTGTATGAGTTCATGGACAGGTTGGGCGAGCAGTTGAGGCTTTGCACGACCATTAGTCCAGAGAGGTATTATGTATATCAAGAATCAAGATTCAAATTTAAAATGTAGTATGTAGAAAGTAGTATGCAGTATGTACTATGATGATTAATCCATCATGTACATTGTACTATATTGTATAATTATTACTATGTCTTGACTCTTGAATCTTAATTCTTGCAGGCTTATGGAGGTCTGGCTCCTTTGGTTGAGCAGGTGGGAGTGGTTTCATAGGCCCCTGCATGCCATGGCCCACATACTCCATCCACTTTGGAGGAATGAGGAGCATTTCATAGATAGGGAGCTCAGGAATGGCTGGAATGCCTATATCTCCCAAGTTTATCCTGATGTACGCGAGCAGGATAACCTGTTGGATGAGCTTCAGATTTTCAGATAGGAGACCTTGGAATTCGCCATTGGCCCGGCGCTTTTGAGAGAGGGTAATAAACTGACCATGTGGCATGGTCCATTACCGTTTAAACTTGTTACTTCACATTTTACTGCACAGTTAGTCAATCATATTGTAACTTGTTGGAACTGGGAACTTGGTTGCATCTTGCAAGTTGCTAGTAGTAAGTACTAACTACCCCTTGAACTGTGATTCAGGCCAGCTACATCCCGTGTCATGGTGGTCAAAGTTTGGGGTTGATGTCCCCAAATTACATCGCCTTTCCATCAGGATTCTCTCACAGGACTGCACTGCAGTCGCTTGTGAGAGGAACTGGAGTGTCCATTCCATGATTTACACGAAGAAGAGGAATCGACTATGATCAGCGCAGTTGGAGAGGTTGGTGTACGTACGCGCCAACCTGAGACTTTTAGGTAGACTCCAAACCACCGCAAAGCCTATCCAGGTAACTTGTATATCGTAAATTATAATTTCTAAATTCTAACATGTGATCCATCATCCCAAGTGGCAGGACCCAGTTGGCAATTAGTAGATACTATTATACTAAATAGATCATATTACATACTACATACTACATAGTAGATACTAGACTGTACTATGTAGCTAGATTTTAACTTTTGTTGGGACTCGGCCCTCCAAATTTTGTTAAATTTTCTTGATTTCAATGTGCATTATGACATGTGCATAGATTAATCCCGATCTGATCGATGTGGCAAAGGTTCCAAAGTTGTCACCGAGAGACCAGTCAGAGGAGGACGTGTACGCATTCCTCCCTGAGGAGGCCATATAGAGTGCAGGTGAGAAATTAAGATTGTCTAAGTAGTAAGGTGACAGGTCTTGAATTAAATTTTTGAAGTTTGAAGTTACTAATTATCATAAATTGTAATTTACTAATTTGCAGGCATTGTGCAGGGCCTGTCACTCGAGCAGAGCGTAGGAGGAGGGCAGGAGAGGCTAGTAGCTCCCGTGCTCATAGCCCCAAGGATGAGTCTGAGTCTGAGTCTGAGGCATTGTCAAGGTCAGAGTCCTTATAGGAGGAGGCATTAGAGGAGTTCCAAGCACCAAAAGGGCTATTTATCAAGATGCTTTTATTGAGTATTCAACTATTCAATGTACATGTTGATAAATTTTACAGTTTTTAGGACAATAATGATTGTATTTTACAATCGTAGAGAGTTATTGGTTGCTTAATCAATGAATCTATCAAGTTCTACACATTAGATCTTGATCTAGATTCACTACACTTGGATTTAAGCAAGAGCAATGGATCAACACATCATTTTTTAGTGAGAGCGGCCTCACACGTGTGGAGTACTGTCCACTGTACGGCCTGCACCTGAAACAACAAGTACAATGATACTAGATAGCAATCATACATAAAAATCACAAGACAAATGACTAGAAACCTCACAAAAGTGTAGAGTGCAAAAGTCTCATCAATCTTCTTAGCAAAATGATGATCCTTTTACATCCATGAGTCTGGTACAATACAGCAGGCCTTCACACGTGTGAAGAGTGCCACATCACTCAGATCTATCCATTTGATCCATCCTTGATCCTTATCCAATAGTTGACCTTCTAGAATATGACTAAAATCCAAAAAGCTAGTCTCCTAGAATATAGGAATATTCCCTACAAAATAGGATCTAAGGAAAATGGCTAATTTGTAGGTGACTAGTCAACTTGACTAAAAACTAGTCATTTCATGTTCACACCAACTAGAATGATACAAAATCAATTTGGATATATACAAACATGAAAAGTACATCCTTTCACACGTAGGAACAGGCTCCACACGTGTGAAATCAGATCATCAACATATTCTAATGTTTGATCAATATTTACATGAACCAATGTCAAGTGAGAAGTGACAATTTTCAACACATGTGGCCCAACAAAGTTTTTACACCTGTGAAAGAACGTAATGTTGTTTGTCGGTCTAAAAAAATTTGGAGTTTTCCGGTAATATTTTGAACATTTCGAAACTCCTGCTAGGCAGAATTTGGAGTTGTGATTTGACAACACTTGCTGCCCGCAAGACTCCTAACTGCCCGACTCTTAAAACTTATGGTTAGTAGTAATATATTTTGAACAAAGCATAGTTAAGCAAAATTACATGTTTTAAAGAGGGCCAACCTACAAGAAGCTGCAAAACATCACTCTCACAGGCTTCAATCTGCATGAGGATTTCTTCGTTTATGGATGAAATGATGATTGTCATTGCGTGTTCATCTTTTTTGATCCATTCAGCTCTCCTTGGTTCTCCCTCTAGAGGCTTTTTTTTTTCTGTGAGATCGATCACTGACCATATTCCTTCACCCTTCAAGAGTGTTTTGATTTCGAACTTTTAATCCTGGTCTGAATCGTTGTAGCCATATTGTGTTATCTATTGAACCCGCTCTGATAACATGTAGATTTTCGTCTATTTTACTGATGGGGAAGGATTTCTGTGTTGCGGAATTTGCAGGACCTAGATAATCGACTACAAATCATAGACTTTGTAGCAATCAATCAAAGATGGAAGAACTGAAAAGCATTTTGTATTTTTGCTTTTGGTTTTGAGTGAGTTGTTCAGTGTCTCGCTCGTTGGTGGCCTTTGACGCTCCTCTTACAGAATTGCTATGTTTTGCTCATTGGCATACTTTCATGCATAGCTTCTCCCTCTTCATCATACATAATCAATGTGCATTTTATCCTATATTTATCTCAACAGGTGAGATTACAAGATAGATCAACAACAAATTACAAGAGTATTTATCTCAACAGGTGAGATTACAAGATAGATCAACAACAAATTACAAGAGAGGTTTAATGTTAATATGTTGGCTAGCCACCCTCTGATAATGTTGGCTAGGCACTGAAATTTTCATTTCTTACTTGCAATTTTTTACTTACAGATTGTGTAAGAGTATTGCATTGCTGAGCTCTTTAGGTTGTGTAGAATGTTCTTGGTGGAAATTAAATCTCTGATAGTCTCGGACTGATATTTCAGCGATAAGCAAAATATCTATTAGAGATCAACCCGCATTTTTTCTTGGATATGTTTTGTTTTTCCATGCATGCATCTAACTGGTTGTTAGTGATCTCGTTCTAATGAAGGCTTCACCAATCATAATTGGTGGTCGTCCTACATTCCTGTAGGAAAAAAGGCCTCAAGTTCTCGAGGTAGGTATTATCCAAGTATTTTTGGGAACGTATTTTGAACATTATGCACCTTTTGAAATTTGAATCTTTTGGGTATTGTGGGTTGCTGGGTTAGCAGGCAGAGGGCGAATTCTTCTAGGTCGAGGTTATCGCCTATACCAGAATGATGGGATGCGCGGACGAGAATACTTTGGTGGGCGTGGGCAAGGGCAAACCACTGGACAGGATCGTGAACTGGATGTATACTTTAGAGGCAGAGGCTCGAGAACTACACGTGGTGGTCATCAGAATCATGGTGCGACTGAGAGCAGCATTCCGAGTACTGAAAACCATAGACGATATGATCTTCAAGGATTCAATAGTTCAAGGCCATAGCAACGTGGTGTGGGGAATCATCACGCAACACGAAATGGATCAGCTCCCCCTACTGGGTCTACTTGTGACAGGTTCAAAAGAGCTATTCAATATACACCACAGGATCCATTGTTGTTATCAAGTTGGAGTGGCGTGAGGCTGAAGCTACCAGGTAGCCTGCCCCGTACCTAATTCAAAGGATACAAAATACATATAGATTTATTTATTACTTAAAGAAGAATAGGAGCCACGCCTGCGCGATTGCCTGATGAATGCGCGACTGTCTGATGAATAGATACCGAGGATGATGTAGCTTGCACGCAGCCGCTGCACCATGCACTTTTAACATAAAAATACTTATCAATTAAAGATGCCAAGCTGCCAGACTTCCTCGCACGACTACCTCGCAATTTGCCTCCTGAATTCAAAACCTGGATTAAAAAATATATATATATGTATTTATGTATTTAAGCACTGACTCATCAAAGGTTCTCTCTTGCCGCACCTGCAAAACATAGAGCAATCTAAGAATGACACCTTGACCTTTATGATTCATGCATATCATATATGCCATCAACTAATGACGATTATTATCCTATCCTTCCACTTTTAAGAGATTTATCGACACATTTATCTCTATTTGAAACACATGGTAGCAATGAGTCTCTGGTCTCTTAATGGAAGCATGTATGCCTATCATAAAGAACACCTTAGAGCACTGTGACAGAGATCATAAACTTAATAGCATTATCTACGTGCAATATTATAGGGGCATGATTTAAAAGATAGCCAAGAAAGAGGATTAACAAAAATGGTCTAATGATATTTGCTACTTTCTTTCAAGAAGACGTTGCCAAAATATCAAATTAATAGAACTGAAACAAATGTCTTAGAAAGAAAGGAGGATCTTCAACCACCTAAGAAGAAGACAAATACTTCTCTATTGTGTTTTTTGATGATAAACACATCTCCAAGGTTCAAGAACATAAATATTACTATAACGAAAGAAATAGAAACAAACAAACAAACAAACAAATATTTGCTACTTTCTTTCAAGAAGATGTTGTCAGAGTGTCAAATTAATATCCTATCCAGTCTTATACAGAGTCTATATTCAAAGTAGAAAAAATATAGATTGCACCAAATAGGCGAACGTGAAAAGCCCATAGGGATACCCATAATTTGCTTCCAAATACTATCTCCCAACCTAACATACATATTTTGGCATAGCCAAGATGTAATGACTTTAATTCTATGCATATCAAAAGAGACACCATGAATTGGCTTGTCTTTAGACCACACCCTATTTTTTACCCTACTAGGAAACTCATAAAAGGAGATGAAGGATTTTTAAGTAACTTCAAAGGCCCATTCTATGACATGCTCAAGTACATTGATCAGACCAAACTTTCCAAACAATGATATTGATTCATAACATTTTTTAATATCTACTAAAAATATGGAATAAATCTTGTCCGGGATATTAATCGCAAATTTGAATGAATTAGTAGGCCAAAAACAGCAACACTGAATTCCAACACTCAAGAAGAACTCATTTTGTTTTCTTTTACATAACTCTTGTAGATGGGTTAAGCAAAATGTCAGAATACATGTGATAACCAGTGCACATTGCTGAAAAATGCATTTATCTGCATTTGTCAACCACCTAAATGCATCTTTGTGCACTTTATATGTGCACATTATGAATGGGAGTGTCATATTGCTGACTTCGCATTCAGGTAATAATTCATCAAGATCCTTAGCAAGGTTCCTGATTATCATATCCACAGGTAACTGAATTTTTTGAAAATTAGGGCTGCAAAGTCTTTCGAAAGCAATTTTTCTAACATTATGATCCACATATCAATTGGAATGGGAGCAAGCATGGCATAGTTACCAAGTAGCCATGGTTTGTTATTAACTAATGCGAGAATGTCCTCAAAGCCCTTTCAGGCATAAAGGGGCTGGTATACGATGCATCATAGGGTTTAAAGAGAGACACTTTAGCTAGAGGTGGAAGGAAATATGATTGAGTGATATTCAATACTTCTTCCTGGGAAAAACCATTTAGCAAAATAAGACTATGCTTTCCATTAGAAAAGGGGGAAGTAACATCAAAGGAACAATTTCTAGGAGTCTTATACATAGTATTAGAATCAAAACCATGTAACTTTGCACCTTGTTGCCTCCGTCAGGGTCCGGGTTTTTCTCTCGGCTACCCCATTGTTCTATGGTGTGTAGGGCACAATATACTACCTCTCGATTCCTTCATTCTGACAATAACTCTTGAATTATGTACTAGTATATTTTCCACCATTATCTGATTTCATAATTTTAATCTTTCTTCCTATATGTGTTTCAGTTAAACTCTTGAACAATTTAAAAACTGTAAACACACTGATCAGACTTTTTCTTCAAGATGTAGACGAAGGTCATGTGTGTATAATCGTCTATGAAGGTAGCAAAGTATTTTGATCCAGATATAGATGGAACCTTCATAGGCCCACGAAGATCACTATGAATTAGCCCAAGAACCTCCTTAGCTCATGCTCCTTTGAACTTGAATGGTTTGCAGTGTTGTTTGCCCTTCAAACACGATTCACATAGGCTGATTTTTTTGTCCATGACGACCGTTTCTTATGTCATTTATTTCTTGACATCTTTTAGAGTATGCTCATGTTAGATTTCTTGACATCTTGTAAAGTGTGCTCATGTTAGATTTCTTATGCTCAGCATTAACAAATCATTCAAGTAATGAGCATCCTGAAAACAGTCGAAGGCCAACTACATGTTTCGGACCTTCGCATTTTTTCACTCTTCCATTTTGTGTCTTAAACATTTTTTAAGCACCTCCGTCTTTTTCGCCGTTTTCGCACCTTCGAGAAAATGCGACACAGTGACCAAAATGCCTTGAAATTCATTTCAGGCCTACCTTCGGGTTTTTCGCATTTCTCTGCATTCACCTTTTTAAGGCACCTTTGGGATTTACATGGTTTCTCTATTCAAAGGCACCTTTGGGTTTTTCGCAACAGTGGCAGACCGTCGCCAACTTATCATCAACTCTAAAAATAGCTCGACAGCTAAATATCGCAAGGGCGGTTACCTACTTTGTACATATACAAAGACTGGCGTAAATAGCATTCAATGCTTGTAAGATATTTTTTGAAGACACTTGTAAATATATACTACTAGCTGAATCAAGCTAAGTAAGGTTTTTCCATTATTATCAAAGTTTTTTTGTAGCCATCGTTATAATGCTCAACAAGCTGAAGGTATTACTTCAAGCCATTGTACTCACTGTTGATACTAATCAGAGTGCATTTTTCTCTCACTAATGTACCAGTCATTTGCGCAATTCTTTCTAAATCATTCATCTTGAATATTCTGCTGCTAACTATTGCGTACACACCTACGCTCAAACTTCTGCTGCCTGTTCTCTCAATTAACGACACGATATCAGAGCAGGCATTTCAGTAATCTGCATTTCTACTGTGGATTATCAGTCTTGTTTCTACCAAGATGTCTTTCTAGCAAACGCACAGCCAACAATATTTTGACAATCATTGTTTCTACCAACGATCTCATTCAACCAAAATGGATCCATCATCTAGTTCATCTCTTATCGACAAACTCTATGGAGACAACTACCATCTTTGGAAATTCAAGATTGAGGGTCATAATACTAGCCAAAGGACTATGGGACATCGTCGATGGCACAAAGCTCAAACCAGAAGGTGATGCAGCCATCATCACCAAGTGGAGACTAAGAGATGGAAAAGCATTTGCCATGATCACCCTCAATATCAAGGATACTCAGATCAGCCACATACGTGCTGCTCAGACTATTAGATATGCATGGGACACCCTAGAAACCTTGTACGATATCAGGGATGTGACTTCCAAGCTACACTTGAGGAAGAAAGTCTTCACCCTGAGAATGTCTGACGCAGGGAATGTTTCGAGTCACCTCAACACGTTCAAAAATCTTATGGAGTAGATGACTACAACTGGATCAGTCATAGAAGATTTTGATGCTCTTATGACACTATTATCGAGTCTACCTGAAGCCTATGAAAATTGGGTTATGGTATTTCAACCCAAGAGCACCTCACTCTATCAAGAGTAATTTCGTTGCTCCTACAAGAGGAGATCATAAGATATGCATCCTCCTCGGGCTCAGGATCAGATTCTGAAGCACTATAGTTGAAAAATCAGCAGTTTAGATCCAAGAGATCTACAAAGTCAGGTTATATTGACAAGAAGAGCAACATGCAGACTAGACAAAATTTTGGTTCAGGATCTAATTCAGGTGAGATACTGTAAGAGGACTGGCAATTAAGTCAAGGACTCAATCCAGTCACGAAATGAAGATGAAGCAGTATTCATGACCAAAGTTGGAGAACAACAAGATATCAATTTCTGGTATCTAGATTCCGGATCAACTCATCACATGACTCACCATCGCGACTGGTTCAAAGACTATGAGTCATTCACCCACTCTTGAGTTGTGCAACTTGGAGACAACTCATCACATTCAATCGAAGATGAAGGAACAATCAGAGTCGAATTCTAGAAAGGTGAAGTCAAGTTGTTGTCCAACATTCTCCACGTTCCAAATCTGACCAAGAATCTGCTCTCAGTTCGTAGAATCACTGATTCAAGTCGGAAGGTTGAATTCGATATTGATGGCTACACAATTATTGACAAATCTCAAAAGGTTCTAGCCTTCGAAAGAAGAAGTGGCTATCTTTACAAACTCAACCATTGCTACTCTTGTAACAGTCAGGCTTTTCACACAACCACTTCTGAATCAACTAATATGTTGTGGCATTTCAGACTTGGCCATCTCAATTTCAATAGTATCTAGCAAATGTCTGATCAGAGACTAGTACAAGATCTGTCTTCTGTCAGCAAGCCAACTTCTCCGTGCAAAAGCTGTATAATCAACAAGCATACAGGAAGCCCTTTTATTTCAGGATCAGTTCATACTTCCAAAGGCTTGCTTGACCTTGTACACAGCAACATTTGTGGCTCGATGCAGACTGCTTCCACAAGGGGAGCTCTCTATTTTCTGACCTTGATCGACGACTTATCTTGAAGGACTGCTACTTACTTTACGAAGAACAAATCCAAAGCATTCAAGTTCTTCAAGCAATTCAAGGCATCTGTAAAAAACCAGACCCTAAGGAAGATCAAGGCTCTACGCACAGATGGAGGGGGAGAGTATATCTCCACAGAATTCATGGAGTTCTGCAAGGCCAACGGAATACATCAACAATTTACAACCAGCTACTCACCTCAGTCCAATAGTATAGCTAAATGGAAGGACACTCATCGAAAGTGCCAAGAGCATGTTGGCCCATGTCTCTCTTCCAAAGAGCCTATCTTCAAAATTGATCCATTAGAATGGCAAGACACCTTATGAGGTGTGTACAGGATCAAAACCATCACTAAAAAATATTTGTGTGTTTGGATGCATTGCTTTTGTTCAGATCCCTGAAGGTCTAAGAAGAAAGCTAGATGACAAGAGTAGGAAAATGATTTTCATCGGCTATTCCCCCGACCGCAAGGCATATAAGCTCTACAGTCTGGATACCCATAAGACATTCACCAGTAGAAATGTCATTTTTGTGGAAGACCAGTTCATCGACCACAAGGGAAAAGTTGTGGACAAATCTGACCCAAGGATCAAACAACCAAATTTTAATCCAGGGACTCAACTGCAGAAAAACGACACTGACTCCGACACTGAGTCAGAACCTCAATGAGTCAACCCACATCAGAGGACGAAGCTCAACCCAGAAGGTCGAATAGATCCAAATAGCCTCCATCCATATTTATGGATGATCCGGCTTGGTACTTTGTGTAGGAACCGACCACCGTTCCTGAGGCAATGTCTACTCCTGATGCTGACCAGTGGAAAGCAACGATGGACACCGAATTCGATTCTCTAATAGAGAATCAAACCTGGACAGTCACTAAGTTTCCAAAGGACCAAAATTCGATTCCATGCAAATGGATATTAAAGACGAAGTATGATGCTAAAGGAAAGCTAAATCACTACAAGGCCAAGCTAGTCGTCAAAGTCTACTCCTAGATTCTAGATCTGGACTATTCTGAAACCTTCAGTCCAATTGTTAAACATACGTCAATCCGCTTACTTCTCTCCTTTGCAGCAGCAACGTATCTTGAAGTCCACCAGATGGATGTCTAGACCGATTTTCTCAACGGAACCATCGAAGAGAAAATCCATATGTCGCAGCCAGAGGGATACGATCTCAAGGGCAATCAAAAGTACCTTTCTGTATGGAAAATCAACAAGGCTCTCTATGGACTGAAACAGTCACCCAGAGCCTAATTCCAAAAAATCAACATATTTCTGATCAAGAATGGTTGTATTCCAAACTCGGCAGACTCGAATGTCTACTTCAAGTCTGTATCAGATTACTTCATCATTATCACTCTCTACGTAGATGATAATCTACTATTCAGTAACGATCTGAATCTAATGAAGGATATGAAATGCATGCTGGCCCAAGAATACAAGATGATTGACATGGGTCCAGTCCACTACTGTCTCAAAATTCAGATCCAACGAGATCGATCCAGCAGACTGACTTTCATCAGTCATCAACGATATCTCAACAACGTGCTGAAAAAGTATGGAATGGCCAACTTTTCACTCGACCTTGGACTAAAGTTATCAAAGGAAGAGTCTTCTTAAACTGAGGCAAAAAAAGAAGAAATGAAGCGTTGCCCATTTCAATCCATCATTAGCTCACTGATGTACGCAATGATCTGCACGCAACCAGACCTTGCATATTCGATCAATACACTTAGTCAGTTCCTATCAAATCCAGACTTAACTCATTGGAAAGCACTAACAAAAGTCATAAAGTACATCCAAGCAACAAAAACTCTCAACATTTGCTATGGAGGCAGCCAAACTGCCAACATCCTTGAAGCCTACACAGATGCAGATTGGATAGGATATATTGATACTAGAAAATCAACTTCTAGATTTGTATTTTTATACAACCACGACCCAATCTTATGGAACAGTTAGAAGCAGACCTCAGTTGCATTATTGTCAACAAAATTTGAATACATAGCTACCACAAATGCAACCAAAGAGACGATCTGGCTAAGGCAGCTACTTGTAGACATCAACCTTGCACAAACACTTCCTACAACAATCTAACAGTGATAATCAAAGCACAATAGCGCTATCTCTCAATCCGAGATTTCACTCTCAAAGCAAACATATCGAAATCATGTATCATTACTTTAGAGAGAAAGTACATAGCAAGGAAGTAGCATTGGTTTTCTGCAGAACAAACTACATGGCAGCAGATTACTTCACATAGGCTCTATCAAAAGAGCAACATCTCAGATTTAGCGATATGTTAAGTCTAAAGATCAAAGTTTTTCAGGATCCACATTAAGGGGGGGTGTTAGATTTTTCATGTTCAGACTTAACAAATCATTCAAGTAATGAGCATCCTAAAAATAGCCGAAGGCCGACTATACGTTTCGGACCTTCGCATTTTTCCACTCTTCCATTTTGTGCCCTAAACATTTTTTAAGTGTCATGTACTGCATGTAATTAGCCCATGAGCTTACTAATGAATTGCCAGATATAGCCATGGAGCTAAATTAGATTAGAACTAGTCAATAAGACGGTTAATAAAATGGCTCGAACAACCTCGCTATAATTGTGAATAGCGGAATTGTAATAATGGTTGTGAGTCCCAATTTAGCTAAATAAGGTCCCAAACTTATAGTAGAGGCACAAATGACCACTATAAATAGCTGAGGTCATGCTAAATTTGGAGGCTATTGTTCATATTTTGTGATTTTGAGTTTTAAAAGATCTTGGAGCTTCTCTTGGAGAGCTTTCTTGATGGAGAAAGTGGTTTATGTGCCTAAAATCACATGAAAGCTATGATCATGCTCTAAAATCAGGCCCTACCCTTTGAATAATCAATAAACATGAATAATGATACCTTACTTTGCCTATTTTGGTGAAGCTTTGCTACTTTTGTCTAGTTTCTTGATTTCTTGAGTATTTTCTTGATTTCTTGCATTTCCATTGTAATTTGATGTTAAAGAATGGATTAGATGTTTTAATGCTAAGGTTGGCACATGACAATTTTGGTATCAAAGAATTAGATCCTTTCCCCATCAGATTTGGTGGATTTTGTTAAGTTTGGTAGAGTTTCTTGTTCTAGTTTTTTTCATTTTTCAATTTTCAACAAGCTTTGATTCAATTTTAACCATTTAATCTTCATTTTTTTTTTTTTTTGTAGTTTCTTGTTTTAGATCAGTAGATCTTTCCTTTAGCTTTCTGGAGGTACTAAACTTTTCTGATTTGGAGTTATAATGACCAAGTTATGGCCATTTTAGTGTTTTCTTTCCAATTTTAGTTAGTGATAGTTTTTGCAGTCTGTTTTTCTTCATTTTTGGCTGAACTTTTGGACGAATTTTGTGACTGTGATTTTATAGGATTGTAGATCTCTGTCTTAGCTTGAATTCAAGCCAATTTGCAGCCAATTTGGTTGAAAATTGAGAGAGATATGACAATTCTTGTGAAGGAGTTCTAATTCAAGTTTTGGTAGAAGATTTGGGAGAGAATCACTTCAATCTTTCATTTTTGAAGTTGTGATTCTTTGTAAATTTATTCTCATTTTTTTCATTTTTTCGCAGGCTTTAAAAGAAAAAGTTTGACCTAACCCTACCCTCGCACAACCCTAACCCTAAGTTTACATTTGAAGGCAAAAAAAGTGCAAAAAAAACAAAGAAACACCTTGCCAAAAAAATTTTAGCCTAAACCTAACTCTCTCTTAGAAAAACCTAAACCTAAACCTAATCCACTCGTCTCTCCTGGTGCCCTGTTCCACCCTATGCCTACACCTCCTCAACACGCGACGCCTCCCTCCACGCACCATCGCCCTCTTTCTTTCTTCCTTCGCCAACTCCCTCTTCATCTCTTCCTTCGCCTACTCTGCACTCTATCCGCGCCCACTTCAAGCGCTCTCCAAAAAAAAAACAATATTCCATACTCAGTCCCGGATTCCATCTTCCTACGTCTGTTCCGCGTGTCTGGCGCCTCACTGTGCCCGCACTTTTTTTCTCAAGGTCTGAGAACTTCTTTTGCCAGGCATTTGAATGGTCTATTGAAGTCACCGTCATTAAAAACATTTATCAAAATTTAAGGATTTCAAATCTTATATAATTCAATTTGTTAAAATTATTTTTTTAGAAACCCCCATCTAAGTTTTAGATTATTCATTTCATATTCATCTTTTAACTTTCGTAACTTTCTTGTTTGGTCTCGAAATGCAGTGCCTCAAGAACGAAAAGTGCTCAGTTCATCGAGCTGAATCACGTGATCAACATTTTAGTCATCATTATTCACTTTTTATTTTTAATTTTTTTTAGGCCCCATATTGCCTTAGTTGTTACATTTTTTAATCCATTTCTTCGAACTTCCATATCTCTCCCGTGTGACCTCAGATTTTGACAGAGTAAAAAGCAAAAGTGATTATTACATCCAGCTTCACATGATAGCACTGGTATAAATCCAAAATCGATCAATGAAACAAAATTGACATTTTGCCAATAGTTATTGTTGTTCTCTAAATCTTACAGGTTACATTCTTCGAGGACTCAAAATTTTGGGACAGTGGAGAAGCACAAATTTGTTACTAGCAAATTTGTGCTTTTACCAGTGAAATTTATAGTTGTTCCAAATTCTTTTCACTTCATTCAGTTTTGTGGACCCATAACCCACAGATTGCCTGTCACTATACCATGGACATTGAAATTGAATATATATCTGACTATGAATATCAATGGGATGGAAATGATTATGAGTACGATAACCAAAGGGACTGGTATGATGATGGTGGTGATGATTGTCAACAAGATGAGGAGGAATGTGATGACGGTGGAGATTGTCAACAGGATGATCAACAATGTGATGATGGTGGCGATTGTCATTAGGATGATCAACAATGTGATGATGCGAACGAGGATGAGCAATATTCAGATGGAGATCATGATTGTCAACCAGATGATCAGGAATATCAGCTTGGTGATGCGGACGAATATAATGATGGCCAATATGAAACCGAGTATAACAATGTTGATTATGAAAGTCAAAATCACTCTGAATGGCAAGATGAGGACCAATATGAGCCTACAGGTCAACCAAATGATATCCCTAGGAGTTGTGATTACGATGAAGATGATCCAACAATTCACAACATGTACAACAAAAGATCACATTGTCAAGAGACAAAATTGCATCCCAATCACTACATCGGTGATGATGGAGACTACAATGATGATAGCGAAGCTAGTTTCAAACAATACAAAGTTGAAGAAGATAATCATAAATACCAATCTTCTCTTTGTACAATGGCATTCAAGGGTACATCTATACAAGCAAAAGATGCTTCCTCTATGGCTTTCAAATTGATTGTTGGAAATATTGGGTTACAGACAGGAAATAATGCTAGTTATGGGAGCATAGTGTTCATTCCTAGTTCATGTTTCAATGGTGAGAGTAGTTCATCAGAGACCAATCAACATCAATATATCAAAATTCAACGATATCCTGACAATGTTCCTTCTGGGAACATACCAATCTTTGAAGGAGAAATGAGTTCATTAGATATTGATGACTGGTTTTTTATTGTCGATGAGAATCTTCGACTACATTCAATCTCTAGTCAGGGCAAAATTACCATAGCAATATCCTACTTTCAAGGAAAAGCCTATGATTGGTGGCAAGAAGTATTATGCCATCCAGAATATGAACCCAAGTCATGGGACAATTTCAAAGAGTTTTCTGCAGAAGCATTCATAGATTATTACATGAACTCTTGGCATATGTTGGAACAGATTGATTCAGTGAAGGCATATAATTCCATTTGGTAGCATCTAATTTAAAGTGGATTGTGATTCAGCTTCCAATTATTGATATGAGAGCTCTTGAAATCAATATTACTATCGACTATCATTGTACATATGACAAATTTATCTTTGGAGATCGAACTGAAGATAATCATTGCTTACAACATTGTATATATGACAAATTTATCTTTGGAGATCAAACTGAGAATCATCATTACTTACAACAGAATGAATATGAGTTGTTCATATTCCAACATAATGACGCTCTCTTTGAACAGAATAATGAGTTGGAAATAACTGGAATGTGGCCAAATTTGGACAATGAATCATTCAATTTGGAGCATTACTATTTTGATCTATCAGGAGCTATACCCATCGCTTCACTCACAGAGGAGATCAATGGATCCATGGTCATCCATCTTCAGCAAGATAATGCCACCAATCTTGTTCAGAATGATTCAATGTCTAGTTTCTTGATTTATTGCATTTACATTGTAATTTGATGTTAATGAATGGATTAGATGTTTTAATGCTAAGGTTGGCACATGACATTAAGCACCTTTGCCTTTTTTGTCTTTTTCACACCTTCGGAAAAATGCTACACAGTGACCAAAATGCCTTGAAATTCATGTCAGGCCTACCTTCGGGTTTTTCGCATTTCTCTGCATTCACCTTTTTAAGGCACCTTCGGGATTTTCACACCTTCGAGATTTACATGCTTTCTCTGTTCAAAGGCACCTTCAGATTTTTTAGGTTTTTCACAATAGTGGAAGACTGACGTCACCAACTTATCATCAACCCTAAAAACAGCTAGACAACTAAATATCCCAAAGGCAGTTATCTACTTTGTACATATACAAAGATTGACGTACATATACAAACACTGACATAAATAGCATTTAATGCTTGTAAGATATTTTTTGAAGACACTTGTAAATATATACTACTAGCTGAATCAAGCTAAGTAAGGTTTTTCCATTATTATCAAAGTCTTTTTATAGCCAGCATTATCACGCTCAACAAACTGAAGTTATTACTTCAAGCCATTGTACTCACTGTTGATATTAATCATAGTGCATTTTTGTCTCACTACTGTATTGTTCATTTGCGCAATTTTTTTCTGAATCATTCATCTTGATTATTTCTGCTACTAACCGCTGTGTTTCAAGACATGTATGAAGATTCTGTTGTTGCAGCTTATGTGTATTATAGAACCTTCTTGAGGACATGTTTTGTTGATCTAGGCAATCATGTTGTTGGCCAATTCCATGAGGCCAAGAGAAGAAAAAATGAAAGACAAATTCATTTGGATGAAAAGGTATCTCTGAGATTACAAAGTACTCCAGAGTGATGTATACACATTGTATCTCGTGCAGTTTAAGTTAGTAGTCTTTGAATGAACGTTTACGTTGTTGAGGACAGATTGTCGGACTACATTTGGATTGTGAAGAGACATTTGTATGTTTCTCTGGCTTGGTTTATCTGATGCAACAGACCTCGCTTTTTTGACAAACTTTATTAGGTGCATAGACCGATAGATCAGTCTGGCCGATAAGTCAGATACGCTAATCAATAATGCAACATGTTCGATATGAGATTAGTCGACATCAATATCTTTTGCTTTTGTATGTTTGAACCCACATCCTAACTGGTGATACTAGTCGTCAATATTTCTAAATGTGCGTTGACAACCAGCTTTTAATCCAAGAACAATAAATGACTTAAAAACATCTAAAATCACAATAATAAGCAGTCTCTCTGGGGAACGACAATCTTTTATACTACATATCCTTTCAATTAAGATAAGTATATCGCAACAAAACAAATGCACAATGCTAGAATTGAGGTCGCTCTCAAATCTCCACTAAAATAGAAAAGTTACTATTTTGGCTACCAATTAGCTTGGATAACATGTTAGAATCTTAGATTAGATGATTGAGAATCTTAGATCAAACACATGAATGAATGCACTTACAACCAATTGCATATATGTTAGAGAGAACACCCACGAGCTTGCTAGTTTGATTAATTATAGTTACCAAATAAAAATAGAATGAATAGAAAATCAAAGCCTTCTTAGATATCATGATGTGAAGGCTCTATTTATAGTTCATATAAAAACACGATCACATGTATGCACATCAATCAAGCACACAACACAATTTCTACACCAATCTAGAAGAGGGCCAACATGAGATAATAGTATTTATCCAAAAACTTTTCCAAACTTAAAAATGCACAAAGGAGCAAAGTACCTACTATTTATACATGAGATTGATGACTCTATCTCCTCTCTCTAGTTGTCATATACCTATAATAGTCACTATGTAGTCTAAAGTACCAAAAGTGGTCAATATGACCAAATTAGAAGATCTAAAGGACATTTGAAGGGTACTGAAGTTTGAAAGTTTTTCAAACTATCAAAATATAGCGAAATCTTAATATTTTAATCTACCACACATGTGTGAAAGGTCTATTCTAATTTTTTTACAACCTAGGCCTCAATTTGGCGCAAAATAGAAAGGTAGTTTTCTGAAATCTTTTCACAAAACCTTCCCAACAAGATGTGAAAAAATTAGATCTAAAACATACTTAATGGATCTCTAAGATCTTGACCAAATTTGGATGCACATCTAGATTTAGCTACAAGATAAAAATCATCAATTTTGGCATGGTAGAATTGCATAAATCACTAAGATTTGATCATAAGCACAAAAATATAGTAAGGTTTTGTTCCTATGCATACAACAACAACAACCTATTGTTCTTCAGACGTGTGGATGCAAGATCAACAATAAAAATGACATTCTACACACTAGAAATCAAGATAACTTGAGAAATATGGACATAGAAACAAAAGAGATGAGTTCTCCACAAAGAAATAAAATGTCTGATTCTTCTTATTTACTGCATCAATTCGCAGTTCTTCCATTTCCTCTTGCATTCGAATCATCTTCCATTTCCTCTTGCATTCGAATCATCTGTAGGTCCTTCTATTTTAAATTCTACAACTACAGTTGCTCGTTCTTTTTCAATTCTTCCAGTTTTTGATCCTTCTTTGTTGATGCCAGTATCAGCTCCGGAACCCTAGCAACAGTATCAGAAAGTGTGGCGATCAAATCTTGTTGAGTTTGCAGTTGAGTCTGTAATCGAGTCACCTCTTCCGCATACTGTTCTTTTTCCCTGAAATAATCTATTATACTTCCAATATTAGTGAACAAAGATTGTAAAGCTGGAAAAAACGTCCTTGATGCTAAGTCAGATAAGTCAAATTTCTGGACTTTTTCAGCAGATAACTTTGCTTTTGCACTTTTGTATTTTTCTATAATACGTTGTGGAGGTCGGTAGGCTTCTTCATATTCCAGATTTTCAAAATCTTCCTCCGCAGTTTCCTTTCCCAATTTAGGGTTTTGCATTGCAGACACATGTTCATCTAGAATATGTATTCTAGCAGGGCTATTAATAGTATGGATATCTCTCATCACATCATTTTCATGTTGTTCCTACATCATATGTTCCATCAGTGGTTGGGAATCATCCATCTACATTGCGTTAGTTTCGGAATTATGTTCTCCTTCTGCGCTAGGTGGGTTGCATTTGTCTCAGCAGCGTCTTCGAACATATGATCAACAATTTGAGTAATTGTTCTAGCCATAATGCCGGCCTCAAATTCATGCAACAGTTCCAAGTGAGAAGCCAGATGACTCAGTTGGACTCCCCACAATCTAAGATGCTGAGACATCTTCAACGCTTTCAGAAACATCTGATAGGAGATCGTGGCAAAGTCCATCAGTTCTTCATCATGTGATTGCACAACTATCCAAGGTTTGAAGCCGATATGGTAGCGTTTCTATCTGTGCCAAACACCATATCACACATTCACCTAACAAAACCTATGCATGCAAGGTTCTTAATATAGCTAACTTTATAACCCTTCGTTTCCAAGTAAATAGAGTCTTCTCCTTCTGACAAATCGAACCATTCGTCAAGAAGGGTAGTCCATTATCTTCTTTGCTTTCTTCGTTGAACCTTGCACTGGCAGTCCAAAACATTCCGCATAACCTTCTCTGGTGAGCTCGACAGTGCGATGGTGTACTAAAAAATAACAGACATTTCCTCTGATTTTTCCTCCTCCTACCATTTCGTCACAGATATCTGTCAGGTCAGCAGCAATGAGTTATCCTTATATTTGATTGTAGTAAGCTTGAACAACTCTGCTCCTACTCTCCACTCTTCATACGTAATTTCCGCCCTAGTTTTCCATACTTTGTTAGATGCCATTTCTGTGTAAACCGAAGATGAGGAATCAAGAGGAAAGCGTTTTGCAAAAGAGAATCACAAAATCATGACGATAGCTTGCAAGATGCACTATAACACAATAGGAAAACAAGAAGGAAAAGTGACGGAAGTGACAGGTAAGAGAGGTCTAAATCGCTCTTAATTTAGGTGACGTCAGCTTAGGACAACGAATATTCCTAGTATAATAACCATCCAGGGTATTAATAATAAGGGTACCACAACCGTCAATCTAAATAATTTGAAGGATCGAAATGAAAGTATTCAAAAAAAAAATGATCTTCAGGTCAAAAATTTAAAAGATTGATTTTATTCGAACATATCCGAACAAGGATTGGATCGAATTGGTTTTAACATTTTTCGATACTTCATATTTGGTTCGTGAATAAATTCAAGAATCCTTAAAAAAAAAATGTGGTTCGCTCCTAAACTAGATGTCGACTTCTTTTTTCTTTTGTGTGAGAGAGAAAAAGAGAGAAAAGATGGGAGTGAGAATGAGATGGGGATGAATGTGAGTGAGAATATTAATAGTGTTTGGGGTTTTTAGTCCATTGATGGATGTTAGTTGTATGTGTTTTGTGATCATAATCTTTTAGTATAAGTTTTAAGATGTTTTTTGTTTGTGATGTAGGCTCATGAAAATCATGTGCTAAAATAGATACATTGCATTGAATTCATCAATAGATACATTTGCATTCATTAGATGTACATTAAATAGACCATACATTGCATTGAATTCATCAATAGATACATTTGCATTCAATAGATGTGCATTAAAATCCAACAACACCTCTAGAGTACTCATGCTAAGGAATCAAGTACTCCAAAGCATGAAGTGAAATGGAGAAAGTGGACAAAAATATGTCCTAAGAATCAAACCTTTAAACAAATAATTGGGCTCAATTGGAGACAAAATACAAGATAAAGAACTAGTGCAAGTCATATTGAATGG
The DNA here is from genome assembly GCA_029204225.1 of Diphasiastrum complanatum. Taxonomy (NCBI): domain Eukaryota; kingdom Viridiplantae; phylum Streptophyta; class Lycopodiopsida; order Lycopodiales; family Lycopodiaceae; genus Diphasiastrum; species Diphasiastrum complanatum. The sequence continues at coordinate 30,562,267 of CM055097.1, forward strand.
ACTTGGTGATGAGTTCACCAATCTTGTTCAACCATTTGCCATCCAAGACCAACTTCCAACCATTGACAAGTTACATAATGGACTTGTGGCAGAGGAGAGTAGGATTCTACACCTCCAAGCTAGGATGGGGTCTATGTCACTACAAGGTGGTGATGAAAAAGCAAATTTCACATCCAAAGGCAAAAAGAAGTCCCAACCAATCAAGAAGCACCAAGGCGAGGAGGCCGAGGTCAAGGATGGTGGATCTACCTCCAAAAGGAAGAACAAGAACAAAGACAAGCTAACTTGTGTTCCTTTTGTGGAAAGAAATGACACTTTGCTTCTGAATGTTTTAAAAAGAAGAATACACAAGTGAATGAAGATCAAGGCAACCTTGCACAAGAGGAGGAGGAAGAGGATGGTTTCAACACATCCTTGATGCTACGTAGCATCAAATCCAACATCAAGCAAAGAGACACGATGGATTGATAGTGGGGCTAGTTGCCACATGTCATTTAACAAGCATTTTTCTCTACTTTACTTTCTTGTAATGATTCTAAGAAATCTATCTACATTGCTAGTGATCAAGAATGTAAATATATGGTATTGGATCTATTCCATTATGCTTAGGATCATTTAAGAGGATAGATCTAGATAATTTCTTGTATGTTCCAACCATTACTAAAAATTTGCTTAGTGTTGGACAATTGATGGATAGTGGACTAGATGTACATTTCAAGAATGGAGTGTGTTCCATCTTTGAAGGTGATAAGTGCATAGCTATTGGCATTAAGTAAGGAAGACTTTTTAAGTTGGATGTTAATGTGGCCATTGAAAATTTGAACATGGCTAGGTAGGAGATGACACAAGTGGAGCCATGGCATAAAAGATTACGCCATCATAATCTTCAATCAATGGAATCTATGGCCTCCAAGGAGCTTGCTCTCGACCTCCCCAAATCTTTCTCAAGATGTGGCAAAGTTTGTGATTTTTGTGAACTTGCAAAGTCTCATAAGTACAAGAGATCCTTGTCAAGATCTACCTCTCCTTTAAATCTCATTCATTCTAATGTACACTCTTTTTCTCATGAAAGTAATGGAGGTGCTTTAATGTATGTGACTTTTATAGATGATTGTACTAGATATACTTGGATAGATCTATTGCCAAAGAAAAGTCTTGTATATGAAGCTTTTGTAAAGTTTAAATCTCTTATTGAGAATCAACTTAGTTCTAGCATCAAAGTTCTAAGATGTGATAATGGAGGAGAATATGTCTCCATAGGATGAGAGATTTTTGTGAGAGCAATGGCATTAAAAGAGAGTACACATGTTCCTACACCCCCCAACAAAATGGGGTGGCCGAGAGGAAAAATAGAAGCCTATGTGAGTGTGCAAAGTCTTTGAGGTTGGATGCATCTCTACCCAGGCCATAACATGTTCTAACTATTTATGTAATAGACTTCTAAGTAGTGCCATTGGTGCGATCTCACCATATCAAGTCTTGTATGGCAATAAGCCAAATGTAAAAGATTTGAAAGTATTTGGATGTATTTGTTATGTCCACATTCCTTTGGAAACAAGAAAGAAAGAAGATGCAACTTCTTTCAAAGGAATTTTTGTTGGCTATAGTGAAAATAGCAAAGGTTATAGAATTTTTTATCCTATTTCAAAGAAAGTGAAAGCTAGTAAGGATGTTGTATTTGATGAATCTCAATGTTCCGAGATCTATTCAAGTGCATCTAATCCTCTACATGTTCAAGATCTTGCAAGACCCGAGGAGGTGTTCCATTAAGATGTGCTTTTGGATCAATCTCAAGAGCCAAAGGGGCTGAGGAGATCTACAAGGAACAAGGCCGAGCCATCAAGGCTTACCTACCTTGAGAAGGGAAAGCAAAGGGAAGACTCAAATCCTACTACCTCTTTCTCCTTTCTAACCACAATGCTTGAAGAGCCATCAAGTTTTGAAGATGCTAGTAAATCACATGCTTGGAGAGATGAAATGCAAGTAGAGTTTGATGCTTTAGTAGATAATCAAACTTGGGATCTTGTATACCTTCCACATGGGAAGAAGACACTTGCATGTAAGTGGATTTATAGATTAAAGTACAATCAAGATGGATCTATAAATAAGTACAAAGCTAGACTTGTTGCTAAAGTTTTTCTTCAAACTAAAGACATCAATTATGAAGAAACATTTGCACCTATAGCAAAGCCTGTAGCTATTAGATTGATCATTTGTATTGCTACTATGTTCAAATGGGATCTCTTTCTAATGGATGTGACCAATGCATTTCTTAATGGCTACTTGGAGGAGGAGATATGCATGTTGCAACCCGAGGGCTTCATCAAGGATGGAGAGGAAGACAAGATTTGCCACTTGAAGAAGAGCCTATATGGCCTTAAGCAAGCACCTAGAGCTTGGTACTCTAGGTTGCACAACTATCTCTACTCTCTTGGTTTTGTGATTAGTTCTTATGAATCTTGTTTGTACATCAAGTGTATTGATGGAAAGATCATTATATTGGTTCTTTATGTTGATGATATCACATTGATAGGAAATGATGGTGAAGGCATAACAAAGTTTAAAGTTGCATTGTCTAGTGAATTCAAGATGGCAGATCTAGGACTTCTTAAGTTCATACTTGGAATAGAAGTTTCTAGAGGTAGTGATTTCACTTTTATAAGTCAATCAAAGTATGCTACTTCCATTCTTGAAAAGTTTGGCACAAAAGATTGTAAAGGGATTGACACCCCTATGGAACATGTTGTTAAAGTTTCTGATGATGTGATGAAGCATCCTTTGAGGACGTCACACTTTTTAGAAAGCTTATAGGCTCCTTAATCCATTTGACAATCACTAGACCATATTTGAGTTATTGTGTATGCAAGTTAAGTCAACACATGCAAGGTCCTTTGATACATCATTGGAAAAGTTCCAAAAGAGTACTTAGATATATCTCTTCTGCTAGATTTTTTTTCATTCTTTATTAAGGATCTAACTTGCACTTGAGGGCATAATCGAATTAGGATTTTGCAGGTGACAAGATTGGTTAGGAAATCCATAAGTGCATTTGCTACTTTCATTTGTGGAGGAATGATATCTTGGCTTTCCAAAAAGAAAGAGACTATCTCACTTTCCTCTTGTGAAGCCGAGTACAAGGCCTTGAATTCAACAACAAAGAACTCCTTTGGCTAAGAAGACTTTTGGAGGAGATTCAAGTGATGAAGGCCAAGGAGATCCCTTGCATCTATTGTGATAATCAAGCATCTCAACAAATTGCTACAAATCCTATCTTTCATGCTAGAACAAAGCATATTGAGATAGCTCATCACTTTGTGAGGGAGAAGGTGCAATCCAAGGAGGTACAACTTCATCATGTGCCATCATCTGGGTGCATAATTGATATTTTAACCAAGCCTTTGCCTAAAGATCCATTTTTCAAATTAAGATTTTCTCTTGGAATTGTAGATAGTTGTACATTAAATTTGGCAAGTTAGAATTGAGGAGTGTTGAAATTGTCACTGCTGACTTGGTTGATGTAATATGTTAACCTTGAGATCTAGGTTCATATTGAGATCTCACACATGTGGAGCCTATTCCCGCATGTGAAAGGAAGTAGAGAATGTACTTGTAGATAGTTAGATTCATTTTAGATAAATCTACACAAGTGTGAACTTGAATTTTGACTAGAATATAAGAAAAAAGTCATTTTGGTCAATTTCCTTGTAATTAGCTTGCACTTCCATGTGAATGAGTAAATGCTCCCACATGTCAAGATGTTGTTCACATGTGTGGATCTGGATATACCTGATAAGATGTACATATTCTCCTAGATTCTATTTTGTAGGGAAGATTCCTATTTTCTAGAAAGTAGTTGGATTCTAGCTAGTAGCATAAGTCAACTTTGTGATATGGGAATAACTTGCTCCCATTGGTGGATCTAAGTGATGTGGCACTCCTCACACATGCCAGATCTGCTGAATCAGCATCCAGGTCGTGCTTGTACCTGATCTATAAGTAGATCCCCTTGATCAAGGAGAAGTTGATGAGACATTTCCATTCTATGCAATTTGCTTGAGATTGCCACATTAGAACTGTGATTTTATGCTTGGAATGCTATCATATGTTATTGTACTTTGCTCTTTGGTCACAGTCCGTACAGTGACTATTTTCCACACATGTGAGGCCTCCCTTGATATATTCTTGCGATTACATTCATTGATCTTGCTAAATAGTTAGTGATTTGCTTGTAGATCAAGATCTAGTCAATAGAACTTGATGGATCCTTTGATTTGGAAATCAATACCTTTTGTAGATTGATTAGCACAATCAATCATTGTCTTAAATTTAGAAAATTCACACATATGTTGATCAAGTTTCTTTAAAATCCTACATACTAGTCGACTAATTACAAAGAGATATAGTATTATAAGGTTCCAAATCTTTGTGATTTCAGTTTTGCTTCATTTTGTTAAGAGGAGAGTGAGTGCTATTAGCTAAATCGATCCAAAAGGAAAGGAATAACCATTTGCATCATGGCTATAAATAGTGGAATCATGTTGGAAATCAATTATAGGCTCAACTCGACAAATTATGCAACTTGGAAAGTAAGGATGGAGTCCTTATTAGAGTTGAATGAATTAGAGTCCTTACTAGAGTCGAATGAAGTAGTGAAGCTTGTTTCAAGAGAGATTCCAAGTACTTCAAGAGCAACTGAGGCATGACAAAAAGGCCAAGAGAGGTTTCCACATCATCAAGATGAATGTTACCAATAAACTTCTTTGATGAGTTGATAAGTGCAATTATTTAAGTGATGCATGGAGTGCATTGAAGAAGGCCTATGAGACTAAGTTCACTTCTATGGTATGGACCCTAAGTAGGCAAATCTTTCAAAGTTGCCAAAAAGAAGGAGAAAATGCTCACACTTTTATCTTAAGAGTTAAGGCCCTCATGATGAAGCATACACACTAAACAATAGAAAGTAGAACCACAGACCATCGTAGCCACCAAAAGAGAAAAACCGCATTAAACTATTAGAGAGACAAAAAGAGACAATAATCCCTAAATCCTAGTGAGCTAACAATAGCTCCATTCACACAATACTATAACACAACTGGTTACTTGTTGGTCCAAAGTACAATATTCAAAGCTAAAATAATATAAATTAAGATAGCCTATTCAAAGTCATTATTGACTATCTAGCACTCCTTCTCAATGATCAATTTATAGTCCACTAGTTTTGATACTAAGCCAAAAATTATATCTACTACCTGGTCATCAGGTTTATAGAATAATAAATCTACTATTTATTCTACATTTTTTCTTTAACAAAATAATAATGAATTTCAGTATTTTTATTCTAGCATGAAGCCTAGGATTCCTAGCTAAATGGAGGCAAATATGATCATCACATGAAATCAAAGTAGAATGTCAATAAATAATCATCACCCATATAGCTTCCTATGTTGTGGAATTCAATACTTGATACTCAACTTCAGTTGAAGATAAAGCAATTGTGAGTTTCTTGCTGCTCCATGATATAGCTATAGTATACGCACTAAACATAAATCCTAGTATGGATTTTTTGTCATGATTCAACATTTTATACTTAATCAACACCAAAAACTCCAACCAAAATAGGTCCTTCATTCTTGCAAAACTATAGTTCATTGTGTTGGAGTTTAATCTTACTCCTAATCATCCTAGCTGCCCTCCTTCCTTCTCTCAATTTTACTCTCTCAAATGAAACCTGCAGAAAATGAACTATTTTTCAACAGCGTGCATTTTTAGACTGATTGTCTCTACAATCTGCATTTTTGCTCGCAATTTTTGATAGGCAAAAAACTTGACACCCGACACTGTCGCTTTTATTTTTGCAACACTTGTGTTAATTCAGTTTTTCAGACACTTCTAGAAAATGCGACACTGCCTTGGAAAAAATGCGAAAAACCCGACACTATAGATTTACACGGGATTTTACACAGGCGACAAATGCGAAAAACCCAACATTGCAGTTTACACGAGATTCTACACAGGTGAAAAACCCAACACTGTGTTTTTACACGAGATTCCACACAAGACAAAAATGCAAAAAATGTGACACTCTGCAGAAATACACAAGATTCCTCACATGCTGTCTACGCCTTCACACTCCAATAACAACTGTTCTTATTAGTCAGTTAATCAGTTGTTAAGCAATCTTGTAAATGTAAGGCTAGAATAATGCAAGATCTTTCAGTTGCTATAAATGTAAATGATTATAGAGAGAGAGATATATATATATTCAGAATGTTAGCAATTGCTTTGAATATGTAAGTAGGATCACGTGCTTACCAGTGCAATTGTATTGTGGTCTGATCGTTGTTACTACAACTTTATTATGCAGATTCGCTACTTTTCTACATCTCTTTGCATTCTTGTTGAATGAAATTAACTCTCACTCCTCTTATGCAAACATCAGTATAAAGAGAAATGTATGGTTGTCTCTGACGCCTAAATTACTTCTACACTCTCTTCATATTAGATTATCCCATAATTAATTGTATTATATATATTCCAGTCCAAAGAAAGAAAGTGTAGTACAATATAATCCTTTCTCTTGAGAGAAAGTGATGTGCTTATTTGAGTGTGAGATTGAACATGTATTTTGTTGTTTATCTAATGATATGAAGATGTGGATGAATAGATAATTACACAGTAGTGTTTTTCTATCAATTGTATCAAAGCATGTAGGTGGTAGGGATAGGGGCAAAGCATTATGTGGATCATAATGAGATTTTTGGTAGCAATTTGAAATAAGCAAGTTGTTTAGATGAAATACCTCAAGTGGAGTCATTTTCTCAATTAGTTTGGTAGCTGCAAATGGTACCTTGCTGACAGAGGTCACTAGTGAGAGAATTAGAATCTCAACAGAAGTTCAAGAAGATCTTAGAAATTGCTACCTTTTTTAGAGCAAGGATTCAGTATAGAAAGTCTTGAGCTGTAGGAGATGCTTTTTGCTACTACAAAAACATGGATCTGGGTGACTCAATAGGAAACACTGCCTACAAACGATCATCCACGACCATTGAGAGAGCGTGGAGCCATTAGAGATTTACATCTGCCATAGTTTTTTTTCTATATATGGTCTCAAAAGAAGCATAAATGAGGAAGAGGACCTCGTGGAGGTTATTTAAGTGTAGGTTCTAGGATGTGGGAGAAGCTATCATTGTCAAATTTTGATCTAGCAAGATCAATGGACCAAGTTGTCTGAATCTCGACTGTTTAGTGCTCTTGTAAGGTAGAGCTTCATTGACCTTTGGTTTTTCGTAGCTGTAATTGATTTACTTTCATTTTTTGTTTGACATTGATATGATTATTGTTAGTTAGTTGGTACTTGGAGGTTGGAAGCTTTAATGTGCGTTAATTTTTTTGAATTGAATGTGATAGATTGGTTTCATATATTACATAAATGATTTTCTAAGGCCAACACTTGTATATTTTGTCCAATTTTTTTTTCTTCAAAATACTTTAAATGGTTTTACTTATGAAGCATTTAAATTGATGTCCAACTTTGTTATTGTGCATGTCACGTGACCTATAAACATTAGATTCATAAAATTAGCTAGTTCATATGTTTTGAATCTAAAGACTCGACACAATGTTTGTATATACCACTTGTCTAAAAAATCTTGACACAGATATGTAAAGACTCAAACAAATTTAAGTGCAGTCGCGATGAAGTTATAAGTATCTTTCTATCAATATTATTATATTGTAAGTATTTTTTGTGATATGTTTTTTTATTTATGAAGTTTAATTGATGAATTTACTTTTTATTATCTTGTTGTGAAATCACGAATATTGAAACATCAATGTGCTAAGGAAAGTTGATGATAGTTGTAGGGTACTATTTTTGAACAAATTTGGAAAAAAACTTATGGGATGTTAGTATCCTAAGTTAAAAAACACTCAAGGAATTGTACTGCTCCTTTGGAATGTTTTGTTTCTTAACATGACTATGTATATAAAAATGTCATAAAGCAAAGCAACTTTTTGTGTGAGCATACATATCTAAGAAACAAGGAGTTTAAAAAATGTTAATTATTTAGAGACGTAAATTTGATGCGACGTAAAAATAGTCTATATTAAAGTCTAGAACTTCAAAGAATCCAATGTCACAAGCTTCGAGACTATAGAAAATTTTAGTGTTAGGTTTTTGTCCGCCTAAAATATAAGGTACTAAGTTAGGTTTTGAGTCTTATAGTTTTTTGAGAAGGTGTATTGAATGTGAGGCCTAACAGGTTTTATGTAAAAGGTTGGGAAAAATCTCCTCAAGCACTGGGTGTCTATAGCAGGCCAAATTGGAGGTGAATGCTTAGCGAGAAGAAGCCCTAGGATCAAACCAAAGGCTTCCTCTTCGAGAGAGAGAGAGAGAGAGAGAAGAGAGAGAAAAGGAAGGTAGAGGGAGACAGCGAGAGATAGAGGAGAGATGGAGCGGGGTGGGCGACAGCTCTCTTCTATGCTGCGTGGGGCGGTGCTTCGGCATTTGCAGATCCCGTCAAGGCCACAGCAAGGAGCTGCTGGTTTTGTGGGGGACGGATGGGGGGAAGCCATCAGAAGAAGGTTTTTCTCGGAGGAAGTGCATTCGCATGGCACCTATCTCAACAAAACCGAGGTCACGGATAGAGTGCTGAACGTGGTCAAGAACTTTCACAAAGTGGATCCGTCCAAGGTTTGTTTTCTTCACCTTAAATTCTATGGATCGGGAGTAATATAGTTCGATGCTTCTAGCTGTTTGATCATCCGTACCGACTTTTCAAACCTTTTGGTCCTGAAGTACGAAAACCCTATGTCGAAGCAGCTCTTTTTGTTTATTGAAGTCCCTTACTCGATGGGGAAAATGATCTTAATCAATGTAATTCCTTTTTCTATTCTTGGCACCGCTCTTTGCTACAGAGACTGTATTTGGATTAGATAAGGTTTGGAATGGACAGTTTATAATCGTTGGCCACTCATTAGTGGCAATGGATCTGTGCTGAAGAAAAAATACAGGCATGGGTGTTTAATTTTTCATTCCTTCTGTTTTTGATCCAGCTGCTTCTTGTAGGGTTGATCTCAAGATTATGTCAGTATTAATGGCTTTTTTCTTTTGGAGTTATTGGATTAATGTAGGTCTTATAGATATTTTTCTTTTTCAGTTATTGGATTGATTTAGGTCTTATAGATGTTGGTTTATTTGTGCTTTATGGCATGTTAACGGCACTTAGTTTACCGATTCCACTGAGGATGATAGTCTGTTGGTGTGTCATTGCCAGGTATCACCTTCATCTAATTTCCAGAAGGATCTCGGGTTGGATAGCCTTGATACTGTGGAGGTAGTAATGGCATTTGAGGAAGAGTTTGGGGTGGAGATTCCAGATAGTGAAGCTGATAAAATTGTTACATGTGCTGATGCTATTGACTTCATTGCATCTCAACCACAAGCAAAGTGAGCCACAGACCTATCCTTTTGAGTCATCAAACGCATATCTATCAACAATTTCGATGTTGGTCTGTGAATGAGAACTTCTTATCATGCACTGTCCTTCATCGATCTGTTAGGGTTTCGAATCTTTTTACTATTCTCATAATGGTAGGTTTGGAAACCAGCCATTGTTGTTCCCCTAAAACAATGTCCATATAACGAGGTCAGATCAAATGGCAATGTTTTGGCTTATTGTCTTCTAGAAATTTGATTTCTGATTCATCATACATAACATGTTGTATCCTCTTCTTCTTGCTTGATTTGGGTGTCTTTGTTTATCGATTTTGTAATCATCAAGTTGATTAAGGCACACACCTTAGTAGGTTGGGATACAAACCCATCTAATGTGACCGGGAAAGAAAGTGTTATTATGGAGCTTTTTGAGCTGGAGAGTTAAAATGTAGGGAGGACTTTAATATGAATTATGGACTTTAGTTAGATCTAAATAAGCGCCAAAATGCTCGTTTTGAAACATGAACATTTTGATGCATAGAACCAAGTGGGAAACTTTTTTTTATTTTTTATCTTTTTTGGCACTATAAAATGTAGTATTAAAAAATCAAATCATTTAAAAGCCCTAAGATCTTGAGGTACTTCAGTGTAAAGTTTAAGGCAAATATTCTAGGCAACAATGATTACATAAGGGCCAATTGAATGTTGTTGAATATAAAAATTTCTAATGGTCAAAGTAAACCAGCATGAATGCTTACAAACTTCTTTTCAATGCATACAAATAAATGTAGTAAGTTCTAGCAAAAAATGTGATGAAGATATGTTAAGACCCTTTAAAATTTAAGAGCATTGATACATCTCAAAATGGAATGATAAAACACTTTTGGATAATTTTGGAATGAGCAAGAGTGTTTCAAAATACTTGTTCTAGAACACAACTTATTGGAATGTGATGTATCTATGTTGTTGATGTATTGTTTTGCTTGTATATTGAATATATGTATTGTGCATGGATTCCAATGTACATTTAGTCAATATGCTTAGAATTTTGTTCACTATTTTGATTGAACCATCATATTGAGTAGTTGATGGACCCTTCATGGAATTTGGACTTGTAGATATGAAGTACTTGAACTTTAAATGTATTGGTATTCTCGCTTATCACGCTATAAGATAATCACTATTTTACTTTTGATTTTGGAATGATTGATTGATTACTTGAGGCTTAGCACATTGGCTAGTGTGTCTCAAATCAACTTTTCTTGACTAGGTCTAACTATGCATTTGAAGAAAGATTGTCAATGATTACAAATGTGCATACAATCCATTTTTAGGGAGTTAGACATTTGCATGCACCCGCTTCTTAAAAAAAGTTCTCCGGTCTTGCAAGCTGTTATGGAAGTGTGAGTTGTTCATTGCATGGCTCTATGATGGTTGTGAATGTGTGATCTCCTTTTCCCACCCTTTAAGAGAGAGATCATAGATTACAGATTTCCATTGGTAAGGTAAAAGTAGAATCTATATGTCGGTGATTATCACACTGTAGTAAGAGATTCATCGTATCGAAAGAAGATGATTCAAAGGTGGAAACTAATCATTACGATAGGAGAAGTGGGAGTACATTTAGAAAATATAAGCTGCTTTCTATCATATGTTTCAAAAATAGTAAATCAATCATCAAAAAGCCACTAAGCCAATGCAAGTGTATTTCATAAATCCTACCCTTGGCTATGTGTGGACACAATACCTTTCAATGCTCTTGGCTTCCAAGGCTTAGCGAAAAGAAAAATCTACCTACTTTGCTTAAGGCCTTGCAAGATGATTTGATTACCACCTTCCTATGCATGCTAAAAAGAAAAAAGGAAAGAGCAAGAGATGGTTGCTAATGGAATCCGATCTTCCTAAAAGCTTCTATCATTACTAGGCTTGGTTAGTTTCCTCCTTGAGCTCCTTAATGAAGTAAAAACCTACTCCTCATATCCAAAGCATCCTAAGGTATAAGAGTCAATCTAAACTACTTCAAAACATCAAAGATTTTTTCTACAAACTAAAGAGAAACATATGCATGCAGTTAGCAAAGAAAATCTCACAGGCAATGAAAATAATAAATTTGAATAGAAGTACAAGCATACATCTATAAGCATTTATCCTCACAAAATCTCTCTTTTATGCCTCTCTTTCTCTTTCATTTTCTCTCACCCAATGAAAACAAAGAGAATGGAGCTCAAGCTCTTTAATTCATAAATGAAGTTTGAGTACAAATAATATAAAGATTTTGGTGCGGGTTCAAAAGAGCACATGTGGCAACACACTATTTGCCAACTTGTAACATTGTAAACTCTAAGTTCACTTGATTTTAAATATTTCTCAAGTAAATTGACTTATAAAATGTTTTAATATTTTCTAAAGGGCCACTCCACTTGTTTTCCTATTGTGTTTCAAGGCACGCTAATTTGTTGAAATTTACAGAATTCTAGATGTACTTTGGACATTTCCATGATGAGTTGGCATTGACACTTGGATAGATGCTTAGATAAGTTATACTTCATTTATATTCCTCGTTCAAGGCTTTGGAACACATTTCCATATGAGTACAATGAGCCCTATTACATTGGAGAGAATATAGGTGCTATACAAAATATTTTTTGCATTGCTTTGGGATCTATCCCACATGCAAGTCAAAGTTAGGGCTGATTGGCCATATTAGGATATCTATGTTAGTTTTAGGTCTCAAATGGTATGGGAAAGACCCTAAACTCAAAATCTGGGTTCATTTTTAATTTACAACTATGTACTTCTTTGATGACAACAATCTAAAAATCAAAATATTGAATTTTCTTACACATTATTTTGTGGTGGTGAGTTGTAGCTTCATAGTACCTTCAATTTTTGGTTTGTAATAGGTTAATTGGAAGTTTAATTGATTTTTTACATGTTGTGAGAGATGTTGCACCCTCATATCTGATTTTAACGAAATTACATGTGCCAATGTGGAGCCCTTGCCAAGATAAGCTAGAATTGAGATGATGAGCTGATTTTAAATGTTCATTTGGATTCAATTTAATTTCTTGTGCTGTCATTTTGTGATTAACTCAAGACCTTAGGGTCATATTTTCACATGGTATCATACTATGATTGAAAGTAAGCATTATTTTTTATCAGATTTAAACTTCAATTCCTAGTTTGCTTTGTAGTATTGGAAGTGCCTCTACTACGAGTGAATCTCTAAAGATAATACACCATTTGTGCCTTTTTGGACTCAAATAAGGTTGAATGAGATCCAAAATATTGTATTTATGCCTCAAAAACCATGAAGATACTATTTCCAAGATAAAAGAAAAGGGATCTCCCAAGATCCATGGCAAAAAAGGAGAAGGTTTGTAAAGAATGTGTTATGATAAAAGCACATAAGCTACCTTTCTCTAGCTCCATCACTAACCCTTCTCATCCTCTTGAGTTGATTCATTCTTGTACATTTTGCTAGTAGTAGAAGCATCGGAGGCACTACAGCTTTCAAAGATGATTACACAAGATATCGTATCTATCTTCCAGGTCAAATATGTTTGAAATCTTTACCAAGTTCAAAACTTTTGTAGAAAAGTTTCATGGTCACAAGATCAAGTTTTTGAGAATAGAAATGTTGAATCTAACACATGTGGGAGAGTCCCACAAAGTGTGTTATTGATCTCCTAAGACTTTGTGGTTGCACATAGATCACACATAGATTGAAAACCAAGATCTATTCCCTAAATCTATGGCAAGAGCACATTACTACATGCCTAAATCAACCATACAAGTACTTTCAAATATGTGGAGACTTGTACTACAACAAACTAAGTATGAAAATGCCCTCCTCTCGGGTAGAGAGAGAATCCAATCAATAAAACTCAAGTAGAGAGAGAAAATCAATTTTGACTCAAAATGTGTAGAAATCTCATAATTCCATAAATCCAATGTGATTTTAATCCATTTAGACCCTAAAGTCTCCTTGATAGCCATAGAGATGCAACTGCACTCAAAAATCTTGATTTCAAGGCAAATTTTCAAATTAAACCTGACGTATGCATGGATGTCTTAGGCTAGCTCTGATATTCTCATAAGAAGCTTACAATTTGCCTCTCCAAAAGAAAAAACACATTTTTTTAAAATAATGAGTGATTAACTCATTCTTGCTCTTCCAAAATCCAAGAGCACTCATTTGATCAAACAACCAATTTACTCTTAATTGGTTCATAACAATTTTTAGATCACTAAGACATAAAAACTTGTTCTCAAATGAGTCATTACACATCTTATCTTCAACTTCCGTCGTGATGAAGCCCTCGAGTTGCCTCATGTAGTTCTCATAGCATACCTCAGTTTGCCTCATGTAGATCTCATAGCAAAATGGTTCATCAAGTATTGAAGTAAGAAAAGTGTTGAAAGTAAATGGTTGAGAATCTTCCCCTTGATTACCTTTGCCAAGATAAGTGAGCCTTGAAGGCTCGGCCCTTGCCTGTGTGGATCTTCTTGGAGCACTTGATCTTTGAGGTGGATCCTCAAAATCTTCATCACTTTGTTGCTCCTCCTCAATCCTTGCAAGATCATTGACACCAAGGTTGTTGATTTCACTTTCATTCACACAAGATAGTAGATGGATCCAAGAATCTCTTGTATAAACATCTAAGAATGTTTCATGCATCTTATCATCACTACTTGGTACATGAGAAAAAGAGTGTACATTTGAATGAATGATTTCCTCTTTTGCCATAGCAATTTTGGCATCCAACTTAAAATAACTACCTTGTTTAACACCATTTGCTATGCAAATATCATTCTTCATGATGGAACAAACTCCATGCTTGAAGTGAACATCTAAACCATCATTTATTAGCTGTACAATACTAAGCAAGCTCTTGGTAATTGATGGTACAAAAAGGACATTGTCTAGATCCATCCTTTTGCTAGATCCTAGACTTAATGAGATGGTAGCAACACCATCTATCTTACACTCTTGATCATTTTCTAAAGAAACTAATTTATTAGCACCATTGAAAGAGTGTAAGGTTGAGAATGTGTCCTTTTCGAAAGTCATGTGGGAGCTAGCCCCACTATCGATCCACCAAGTGTCCTTTGAGTTGCTTTTGCTTTTTGGAGTGGATGTAGATATCATCAAAGATGAGATCTCCTCATCTTCATCCTCTTCATATGCAAGGTTCCCTTGTTTGTCCTCCTCCTCTTTTGCTCTTAGCCTCTTGTAGCATTTGGATGCATAATGCCTTTTCTTTTCACAAAAGAGGCATTTTTGCTTTGACTTGTCCTTTGAGCTTGATGCATCATCCTCTTCTTTGGCCTCCTTTGAATGCTTCTTCTTTCCATTGGTCATTTTTTTGCCCTTGAATGAGAAATTGGCTTTCTCATCTCCATCCTGCAAAGACAATGAGCATTCTTGCCTTGGTGTGGGGCATCCTACACTCTTTAGCCACTAATACACTGTGAAGTTTTGCTATAGTTGGCAAAGTGTCTTGGATGGCAAAACTTTGGACAAAATTTGCAAAGTCATCTCCTAGACCATTAAGAACAATTTGTACAAGCTCTCCTTATCCATGATGGATCTAATATTGAAATCAAACACTATATTGACCTTATTGAGGCTATATATCTTGCTCAAGGATGTAAGTGTCCTTCAAGGATAATTCACTTAATCTCAAGAGAAGTTTACAAATGTCTCACAAGATGAAAAAACATGATGTTTCAAACTATGAGTAACAAACTCAATCTTGCTCTTACTAGATCCAAGAGCATACATTTGATGACCCAACCACTTGCTTTCAAAATGATTTGAAACATATCTAATGTTGGAATTTAGCAATTTTCACATGGTTTTTGATGAATATTAGACATCTATGTGGATCCACACATGTGAGGAACTGTCCACACGTGTGAAATGACACTTGAAATATTCATATCTATTTATATTAGCTTTCATTTGAGTCTAATATGACATCTCCTAAATTATAGGAGTTAGGTCCTAGATTGTAGGAATCTAGAAGGTCAACACAAACCACCAATGGATGATGTGGCAAACTTGATAGACGTTATCCAAAGTGGATATGGATAAGTACAATGAGCTGTCCTACACGTGCTGGATTTAGCTTAGAGAGAGATTATGGTGAATTTGTACTTGATCCATGATGGATCCATTATTGAGCTAATGATGAAAAATCTTGGTTTGTGAAGCTATCATTGCGTTTTGACTCTCTTAAGCACTTTCTTTGTGGATGAATGCTTTGTAAATGATAAGTAAATTATTTCTCTGTTATCAGACCATACAGTAGCTCTACTTCACACGTGTGAAGCCGTGGATCATCTCTTTTTATTGTTCTTGCTTGGAAACACAAAGATTGTCAAGTAGAAGCTAGATTTGGAAGCTAGTCTTGATATAGATCAAGATCCCAAGCTACCAATCACTCTTTGTGATCATTTGTAGATCAATTTCAGTCCATAAACTTTGAAATTTGACATGGTATCAGAGCCAAGTCAAAGAGCTTAGTTGATGAACCAAGGATCTTCATTTTGGTGAAAGCATTGGTGCTAGAGTCACTTTGAAGGAGAGCGACCTTTTCTAATAGTTTACTTGTGATGTTGACGTTCAGATTAGTGTGTAAAGTTCAAAAGTACTTCTCACACGTGTGAGAGGCTGCTGGAGTTGTACTTTCACCAAAACTTTGTGCTTTTTCAATATTTGAGCTTCAAACAAGTTGTGTAGAGTGAAACTAGTGATGTGCTTATGAAAAACCATTGTTTTCATTATAGATTTGTGAGTGAATGGTGTTAGAATCTTATTAAACCTATAAATCCTTGTGAGAGAGTTTGAGGCTTATGTTTTTAGTTCAAGAGTGAAACTAAAACCAATTCTAAACATCATAGGAAGGCATTGGCACTTCCAAAAATCAAATCCAAGATTCTAAGTGAATAGATTGTGTAGAATACACTTTCCCAAATCTTTTTGAGTTCAAGATCATTATAGATCTTGCTTCTTGAGTCTAGTGAGATTTAAGAAAGTAGCATTTTAGCTAAATTTTGAGAAAGAAAGAAGGAAGAGCCTTTGAATAGTACATTTGTTATACTTGTTACTAGTTAGAAGGGGTTCAATTGGAGCCTATCTTCTTGAGGCTAGTGAAAGGCTAAATTCTAGTAATTATTCAACTTGGAAACTAAGAATGGAGTCACTACTAGTGCTCCAAGATATGTTTGATCTTTTCATAGGAGAGGAAGAAGAACCTCAAGGAGGTCAAGATCAAGTGAGGTACAAAAAGAGAGCTAGACTAGCATTACATTGCTTGAAAATGAATGTTAGTAATGAACTTCTAAAGGAAGTAGCATCTTGTACCTCGACCAAGGAGGCATGGAACTACCTCAAAGGGATTTATGAATCAAAAAATACCTCTAGAGTGCTAGCTTTCGC
This sequence comes from Diphasiastrum complanatum, assembly GCA_029204225.1. NCBI lineage: Eukaryota > Viridiplantae > Streptophyta > Lycopodiopsida > Lycopodiales > Lycopodiaceae > Diphasiastrum > Diphasiastrum complanatum. The sequence goes on from CM055097.1 coordinate 30,579,150, forward strand.
TTTCGTGTCTGCAGCAGCTGGTGTTGCTACATACTGATATTTGGGTCGCGGCTTCTGCGGCTGAGGGCAATCATGATACTTGTGGCCAGGCTCTTTGCAATTCAAGCATAACGGTACATAACCAATCGGCTTTCGTGGTTGAGGACAGTCAGGAGAAAAATATCCCGGCTCTCCACAGTTGTAACAGTTGCCCGAAACTGGTTTAGTCGCGGTTTGAGACTTCGCTGGTCCAACAAATTCAGGAGGATTATGTCTTCTTGGTGCGAACTTGGGTCTGTACTACTGAGCTGATGTTGTAGTACCCTGAACATAGTTAGTAGTCGCATCATTCTGAAAATAAAAAAGTACCTCCTAGGTAGGATCTTCAATATATTTCACATTCACAGTGGTGCAGTCCTCCTTAGTGTGTCCAGAAGTTTCACATTGTGTACACCACATTCTTGAGTTGGAAGAAGACGCTTTTGGTCTTTTGTCTGCAACTTCAAAGATCTGCCTTTCAAGTCATTAGATTTTTTATTAAGGTCAGCCATATTACTCTTTAAAAGCTTTTCAACTTTAGAAGTTGACGACTTATCCTCGACAACTTTCGTGCCGTCCTTTCGTTTGGTTCGTCGTTTATTCTTTCTTTCTCCTTTATCAGTTTTCGATTCTGATGAATTGCTGCTTTTAGATTCCGATCTTGAAGAACTGGTACTTGAGTCAGAATTTGAATCATCATCGCTATCACTGGAATCAATTTTAGACTTTCGAGATCTTTTAGTTGAGCGTCTCTTTTGTGCTAGTTTCGAGGTCTCAAAATTTTCTGCACTAGCTATTACTGGTGCTAAGGAGTGGCATGTCCCCTTGTCTGCAATGCTGATCAATCTTTGGTGGTAAACCAGCCAAAAATCATTCGATCTGCATATCAACGAGATATACACCGGTTCGTTTTCCTATAAGATTTTTAACCTTTCGTGTATATTTGCGAAGGAATTTTTTACTCTTCTGCATTGTTCAGACATTCGAGAAATCTAGATTTGTAACCGATTTCTCTAAACTGGTTCAGAAACGTATCTTTCAGCAGGTACCAGGTTCCTACATGGCCTGGTTCAACCTGACTGTACCATATGCGCGCCTGCTTTCTTAGCAGACCAAAGAAGATTCGTAGTTTATCTACATCAGTTCCTTCGTTATTTGCATTAGCGATTGACTTGAATTGTGAGACATAGCTATCTGCATCAGCGGAAGAAGTCCCTTTAAAATAATTGTACTTAATTTTTGAGATAGAAGTGAAACGTGCACCAAGACCTTCCATACCGAGCTAATTAGGAGTTCAAGTAACTGGGCAGTGATTTCGTCTAGATTTCTTTGACTAGTACTCTCACTCTGTCTTCGTAAAAATTCCTCTTCTGATTTTCTGATTGGGTGCCCATTTTCCTTGCTGATTTCTCTCTCTTTGCTGAGGGCTTTCGTCTCTTTGCTTCAGCAACATTCAGCACAGCTTGGAGGAGGACCAGCTCCTATCAAAGCATTTTCCTTGACGGAGCTTTAGCAGATAGTTAGCGAAAGTACTACCGCTAAATTTGGCAGTCGAAAAAAAAAATATTTGGGCAAATTATTTGTGGCACCCAAGTTTGAACCCTCTATCACCCATTTCCAGCTTGTTTGCAGGCTCTCCAACGCCCAATTCCCTCATCTCTTTCGTCTGTTCCTCCTTCCATTTTCAGTCCTCTTTTCACTTTTGTTTGCAGGCTGTCCAACTGTTTCATACTTGTCACTTTTGTCTATTTTTCTCTCCATTTGCAGCCATTTTTCACACCTTGTTTGCAGGCTGTCCACCGCCCACCCTCAACCAAATTTCACGAAATTTTGACTCCGTTTGATACTCCGATTTGTCACTTGTCTCCTGGCTGTCCAGCGCATTTTTATAGCCTTCATTTTCACTTTTTTTTCATTTGCTGATTGTTGTCCTTTCTTAGTTGTGATAATAGTGGTTTGAATAGACTAATTTGGGGTGACGACAAGAGTCCGCTCTCTCAAGTTATCGTCTATTCCTTCCACTATCATTATGGCACATTCCCCTACCCCGAGTGAGACTACTCAAGAAACCATATCCGATCAGTTTCGTTGCATGGATGAGACCCTTTCTGGCCTCGTTCTTCACTTCGATACCGTTATGACCGGCTTTGCTACTATGCAGTCACAGATTGATTTAAAGCTCCTGTTTTTCCTTCATTTGGGACTTCCCCTCCATTTGTATTTCCATCTTCCTCTGCTAGTCAGCCTGGTGGTGGACCGTTCATTCCACCTAACCCATCTCCTGGTTTCTTTTCACGTCCCCCACTTCCTGAGCCACACTTTGCTCGAAACTTTCGTGATAGTGTACAGCTTACTACCTATTCCGGTTCCTCTGACGGGAACTTATTAGAGAATTGGTTTGCTAAGCTTGATCAACCATAAGACTGATCATCAAAAGATCCAGCTGGCTGCTTTACATTTAGATGGACGCGCCGCCATGTGGTGGCGAGTTTATAGAGCTGATCATGATCGGGAAGGGCTCCATTAATGGCATACTTTTTGCCGTGACCTCCGTCATGCTATGATTGACCCTCAGTGGCTCGACCGCCAGCGTGATACATTCCGTAGTCTCACTCAGACCAGTGACCTTGCTTCTTATACATATCAGTTTACGGAGCTTTCTTATCTTTTCACAGATCTACAGCCCACTGAGCTTATTTCTCGTTACATTACTGGGCTTCGTGGTGCTTTACGTTATGATGTTTCTTCCTTTCGTCCTCCCACACTTGTTGAGGCGATGTCTCTTGCTAGTACTTTACAGCATAAGTACTCTGACACTCTTCCTTCCTGCTTCTCCCGACCCCATCCTTCTGCTTCATCTTTTTTCGCTGCGTCCACCCCTACACTTGCCCCTTCTGTTTCAGCTCTCTCCATTGTCCCTTCGTCTCCTCGTCCTCCGACTCCTCAACCTGCTTTTGTCCGACATTACACATCTGCAGAGTTCGCTGACCTTCAGCAGCGACGTCTTTGCTTTCGTTGTAAGAGTCCTAACCATTTTGTCTGTGATTGTCGTCAGCCTCTCCCTACTACTACTGTTGTTTTTTACCATGAGGGCACTACTCCAGATGATTCCGATATCTACATTCATATTTCTGATGAGCCTGACCTATCCTCTAAGCCTTCCACTAATTTACTTCCTACTACTTGCCATGCTCATCTTGCCTATGCTACTTGGACAGGGCGTCCTGGTCCTCGTTCCATTCGGTTATGTGTACGTATTACAGGTCGTGAGTATATTGCTTTAGTTGATACTGGCAACACTCATTCTTTTATTAGCAGTTATATCACTAGTCGGATACGTGCTTCACCTGTTCTTACTTCACAGCCTCTCACAGTTGAGGTCTTCTCTGGACAGACAGATCTTTACATTATTCCTATGGAGCGTTATGATCTTATCCTTGGTGCTGATTGGTTTGCATCTCTTGGAGCCGTTACACTGGACTTGACACAACAGACATTGACATTTGTACTTGATGCAATTACACACTCACTTGTTGGCATTGATTCTCAGGGAGACTCCCAGTTGGTTACCGGGAAGCAGTTTATGCATAGTCTGCCAAAGGCTGACGATGCAGCTCTTCTTTCCATTCAGAGTACATCAGTTGCTGCTTCACTTTCACCATCCATGGGTCCTCTTCCTCAGGTTGATGCTGCTTCGGATTTACAGGTTGTTGCTGTGTGCCTTGCACCTATATGCCTTGATTCACAGATATCGTATTCAGTGGTCATTCTTGGTTTCATTGATATTGAGACCGTATACCTTGGTGGTATTTCTACTATTGCTTTGGCATACTTCAGATTGTCCTCCTGGTTCGGTGGTTGGTGCAATATCTTCTCCATTGGTCTCTATATCTCCATCTCTTGAGTCTGTTATGGCCGATGTTCCTGCTGATTTCTATGGGGTTCTTCATGGGTCCACGTTTGATGGTTCCCTCGCTATTGGTGATCAGGTTGTATCTTCTTTCGCTTTACTCCATGGATCTCTGCTTGAGGTTTGTGATCTGCCTCATGATATTTCTACGGTTCCTGGCATGATTCACGCGCCTTTGGCCCTTATTGTTACACATTTTTCATCCGAGGATATTTTCCAGATGGTCACTATTACTTATCTAGGGTATTTATATGCTGGGATCTTTCTAGATGAGTACACGGACATCCTTCCGTCTCCTGGTGTTTCTACATATAGGTTTGTTGCAGTCCATGCCGATGCTATGGATATATGGCATTCCTGGTTATTACATATAGCTTGGTTTTCATTTGGACCTATTGATTGGTGCTGGTTTTTCCATATTACTGATCGCCTATGGTGTGGATATCTCTATGATTATGCATGTGGCTCTATATCTATTCCTTCGATTGTTGCTCATTGTCAGGCTTGGCATATCCTGTTGGCTTGGGTTATTGCCTCTGTTTCAGCTACTGTTTGTCTGGGTGATCTTCAGGTTCCCTGTCATTTCATGTTGCTCCATATTGCTTGGTCTCCAATGCTGAGTTGCCACTTTATTCTGGTGTTCCGAGACCATCAAGGTACCTTGAGAGAATTCCTTCTCCTCTCTTGGATAGTTTTTGGGGATGTTGCCGCCATATACTTCAGTGTTGCTCATATGTGCTTTGATACTCATTCCCAGCTACACGTGGATATTGCTCCGATGCTTGCTACTGATGTTGCGGAACCTGTTCCTCGTTCTAGTGCATTTCTTCTATTCCTCAATTGTGCGCCTGGTGTGTTCTTTGGGATTACACTTGCGGCCAGTTCCAATGGGTCATCCAATTCTCCATCCATTTTTGGTGTATCCTATGATGAATTGGTATGTCCATATGAGGCCTTTTGGGATGAGTTTTTCGGCTACAGTTTGTCAGTTGGGGCCTCTACTATTTCTAGATTTGTTGCTACTATTTTCATGCATCATGTCTTTTTAGATGATGCATTGATTTCTTGGACCTTCTGGAGCTTTTGGCATGCTGCTCTTCTCGTGATATGGGCCTTGAGGGTACCGTATGCCATTGGTTCTTCTCATTCATGGGCCCTATAGATACCTTGGGCTTTTGACCATGTTGGTGCATATTTCTCCATTTTAAACTATCCTTTGTCAGGATGATCTCCTTGGTGCTAGTCTTCCGATGCTGCTATCTTTTCTTGGGGCACCTTGCACATATGGTTGATGGTTACGTGTATCATGTGGCTATTCACGATGAGTGTCCATCTCTTTTTCAGTTTTCTTATTGGCTTCCTGATGCTGATGCAATTCTACCTTCTCGGGCTTTTTGGATACCTTGGTGCTCGAGAGCTTATTAACCGATCCAGTTCTCATTTACAACATGTTCAGCAGCGTTATCAGACCTCAGTTGATCGTCACCGTTGCAATGTTGAGTTTCAGCTTGGAGATATGGTTTATCTATGCCTACGGTTTGCACGTCATCATTTTGTTCAGGGCCATGCTTCTACTGAGAAGCTTGCACCACATTATTATGGGCCTTATCGCATTTTGGAGGTTCTTAGTCCAGTTACATATCGCTTATAGCTTCCTGCTTCCACACGCGCCTGTGATGTATTCCATGTCAGTTTATTATGTGCTGCTATTGAGGATGACGCTCCTTGTGATGCTGAGTTTTCTACTACTCCAGAGTTATTTCCATTCTTACCTGCTGCTATATTACAGGTTCGTCTATACCATAGTCGACGTCGCCGGCAGATTCAGTTTTTGGTCCAGTGGGATGGTCGTCCTATTGAGGAGGCCACATGGGAGCTTATTGATGTCTTTTATCATACACCATCACTTGCGGATCAGGCTCGTGCTCTTGCTACACTTGTTGATTCCTCTACATCAGATGTTGTTTTAGTTGTTGATGCACTAGGGCTTGCTGCTACTTGATCCAGTTTCTTTTCAGCAGTTGGGTCTTTTTCTTTTGTGTCAGGGAGGGTTATGGACTCGGTTCATTACATTCGTCGCGTCCATTTACATCTATTTTACTTTATGCATAAGCAGGCCTTGGGCCCTTTTTTATTCATTAGCCACACTTAGACTATATGGTTGGCCTTTGGCCTTATTATTCATTATTAGGCCATTTGGACATATTAATGGAGAGTGGGGGCCTTCTTGGAGGGCGCACTATTTTCCCTCCCAGTTGGGCCCTAGCCACCGGAAGCTTCCTTTTAGGGCTTCCTCTTGGCTATAAGTAGGGAAACTGTGTCATTTGTTATTCAGCTGATGATATTGATCTCTCTCTTTAGTCTCCTTAATCTCTCTCTTTCCTGCTTTCTAGGGTTAAGTCTTGCTTATGTGCTGCTTTCATAGCTTAACTCTTGCTTATGTGATGCTTTCATAGCTTAGCTCTAGATCAGATGTGGCTCTATTCATAACTGAACATCTATTTGAAATTTCTTCCACCAATTCGTTATATTCTGATATCATTACTTATCTCAAGGATCAGATTTATCCGGATGGTTATGATTTGGAGCAAAAGACAGTTTTTCAATATAAGGTAGCACCTTATACTATTATTAACAATGTTCTATACAAGCTTGGTGTTGATCATCAGCTACGAAGATGTCTCGAAATAGCAGATATTAAAAAGGTTGTTCAAGCCTTACATTCAGAAGATGGTGGAGGACACTTTGTCTTAAAGAACACAGTTAATAAGATATTGACTGCCAAGTATTGGTGGCCAACAATGTTCCAGGATGTATCAAATTTTATTCGTTCGTGCAATCCATGCTAGAGGTCTGGTAAGCCTACCAAAGTAATGAATTGGCCGTTGACACCAATCCTGCCTCTTGCACATTTGAGAAGTGGGGGATTGACTTTGTCGGTCCAATTAAACTTGTGACCCGACATACTAAATGTCGTTATATTCTAGTTGCAACGAATTATGCTACAAAGAACGTTGAAGCAGAGGCGACGAAACGAAACGATGTGAAACGTTCTTATTCAAAAGTATATTCACAAGATATGGTTGTCCACTTGAACTAGTAAGTGACTGAGGTACACATTTCTAAATGACACTATACGGTTGCTGACAATATATTTTCTGATCAAACACAGAAAAACTACACCGTATAATCCAAAAGCAAACGGGTTGATAGAGAGAGCTAATGGAATTTTATGTAAGATCCTGAACAAAATTACTATTGCACTTGCAATGGATTGGAATCAGAAACTACCATCAATTCTCTGGGCTCATTGTACTACTGAAAAAATCACGATAAAGCAGACACCATGTTTTCTTACGTATGGTATGCATCCTATTTTGCCTATTGAATTTGAGGTGAAAACTTTTCGTATTCAAGCTCAACAAACAGATGACGACTGTATTAACAAAAGGTTGACCAATATTGAAGAAGTAGTTGAAGCTCATGCAAATTCACATAAATTAACGGAGGAAATCTAGGAACAAAGGAAGAAGAAGTATGACAGTCGTATCAGAAAATGTGATCTTAAAGCCAAGGACTTTGCGCTGATATATGGCAGTCGACATCAAAAGTTCCCCGGAAAACTCCATATGCGATGGCTTGGACCTTATAAAGTCATAGAGGTATTTGACAATAGTTCTGTACAACTTCAATCACTTGAAGGTGAAGTGTTACCTACACGTATTAATGGGTCTAGACTGAAGAAATACTACCTTTGACCAAAAAAAAAATTATTTCATTCTAATTCTTTTTTAGTATTTTTCTGGAATTTATCGCAAATTTTTTTTTTATCTTTTCTAATATTTTTTGCGACTTTTTTTTTTTTTATCTTTTCTAGAAATTTTCGTAAAATTTTCTACCACCTTCCAAATTTTTCAAAGTATTTTCAAAAACTTTTCGAGAACTTTTCGCGACACTCAATTTGTAATCAAAACGTGTTTTAATTTTCATGGTCCGTTTTCGAGAATTTTCTAGAATCTTTTCTAGCATTTTTCTCCAATTTTTCGAGAAGTTTTCTAGCTTTCGTTTGAGAGATTGTTATAATTTTCATTTTTCAAGAATATTTCGAGAAAATTTTCTAGTATCTTACCAAAATTTTCGAGAAATTTTCGTGAGTTTTTGTATCATTTTCTAGGATCCCACGAGAAGGTTTCGCAAAACTTTCTAGAATCTTTCTAGCGTCCATTGCTCACTTGCTGCAGTGTGATGTCTGTCATCAGATATCCTAGCAAGGTGGAGGGCTGCTTATACTTTATACACTCATGAAGGCAGTTTGAAGCAAACTGGGCCTAATCATAGAGATTTTGGCCATGCAGTTGTGAATATATGGCCCTTTGCTTTGGAATTTTTAACATTCCTGGGTGCTTTTTAGATGTGTAGAGAAGCACCTGATCACCTAAGTGTGAGTCTTTATTTACGCAAGTGACGATCATGCCAGGGCTTTTGTCGACGTTTGTTAACTAATTGTCCGTGATACGAGATGAGTTGAGTCTCACACAATTGGGCTAACATAAATAGCCTGTTTTGGACTTGTTGTTCAATTCTAACTTTCTCACATAGATCAGTAGAAAAAGCTTGCATGACTCACAAGGAAGGAACTAGAAACTCAACAGCCATTATTGCCTCTTGACCGTAGACAAGATGGAAGGGAGTAACTCATCTAGTGGCCTTCTTGGGAGTGGTGCGATACGCCCAAATGGTATGCCCAGATAGTAGAGAACAGCTTGGTTTCCCAATCTGATCGACTAGTTACAACTATCTTGGTTAGAATCTTACATATGGTCTTGTTTGTGGATTTTGTCTAGCCATTACATTTGGGATAGTACGGAGTACTTTTGCGGTGGATAACAAAGTACTAGTGCAAGAGATTAATTATGAAGTGTGAGCCTCTATCGCTAACAAGGTCGATTGGATAGCCAAAGCGCATAGTAATGTTTTTGTAAAGAAAACACGCGACAATCTTTGCATTGGCATCTTTTGTTGCGCGTGCTTCTATCCATTTAGTGGCATAATCGGTTGCGATCAGGATATAGTGTGCTTGAGTATTTTTGGCTGTTGGGCTAATGGGCTCAACAAAGACTATACCCCACTTATGGAAGGCTTCATCTTCTAGAATGGAGGTAAGCGATGTGAAGTCTGTTTTTGTAGTCGTTTTGGCTCGCTGGCAAACATCACATGTTTTGATAGCAAGTGTATCCTTAAACAGTGATGGCCACCATAAGCCTGCTCTGAGTATGATCCTAGCAGTCGCTTCAGCAGAGAAGTGACTGCCACCAATGCCCTCACGTGCCTGAGATATGATAAGTCGTATCTCAGATTTATAAGCGCATTGGCGTTTAATACCGTCAGCACCCCGTTTATATAACTGTCTGGCGATAAGTTGAAAGGGTGCTATCTTGAGCAAAAATTTCCTTTTGGCTAATGTATTTAGCTCTTCTTTGACTGGTGCATCAACCTGTTCAGCATTGGGGAGTCTGGAAAGGTGGTCGGCCATGAAGTGTTGTGTGCCTTTCCTGACGACTACGGGGAATGTGAATTCCTCAAGTATTAAGAGCCATCGAGCTATGCATTTGGTTTTACAGGATTTATTAACAATATATAATAATGCTTGATGGTCTGTGTAGAAAGCAAAGGTTTGGCCTAGCAAATAGTGTCGAAGTTGTTGTACATCATAGACCATGGCCAGTGCTTCTTGCTCTGTTGTTGTATAGTTTACTTCACCCCCACGAGTTTCTATATGTACTTTCATTCCCTTCATTAATGTATGAAAGATCTATGAGTTTTTTAGTCAATTTGGAGATTTGCCAATTCTGCTTGTATTGTCTTCTCTCTCTAGATGAGCCCAAAAGTGGTATTTTCTTTCTCTACCCAAGGAGAGGAGCTTGTTAAGACTTAGTTTATTTCATGAAATCTTCCACACGTGTAAAATACCTTTTGGTAATGACTGAATGCATGTAGAATGGTCTTTTTGCCTTAAATCTTGTCATTGATCTTGGATTTCAATCAATAGATAATCTATAGTGCATGAGCCAAGCTTAGGAGATCAATTTCACACATTAGGGCATTTTCACATGTGAGAATTTTCATAGCTTAGACTACAAAACTCAATAAAATTGCTTGAGTGTGATTTGCCTTGGCATTCCAAAGCAATGTCAAGTTAGTTTTTGGAGTTAGACTATCTTGAAAACCTAATGCAATTTGAATCTACTCATTATCCTTAGTACTATGGAGTAGGAAAAAGAAAATTGAAATACAATTGAAAAAATTATCACCATCTCTGAAGTCACGAAGCTTAAATCTGTTTCCACTAGCCTATTATGGCATCAATTCAACAAAAAAAATCATTCTGCATACAATGATGACCTTGCTTATCCACATACATTACCCAAACTTCCTTATACTTTGAAGATATAAAAGCTTGAGGGGTGGATTAACGACAAGCCTAAGGTACCACATTCTTCTAACAAACCATATGACAACTAAATTAGGACCTCAGATTATTTAGTTCCTTTGAGCTTATTTTGCACGTAACTCTCTCAAGCTTCAAAATATTTTTAAGAAACATGAAATCAACATAGGAGATAATACAGATTTTACCTCCCAATTGTCTACTAGGATTATCATAAGCTCCGATTGACTTGTATAGTTGTTTTTATGATTTCCCATGATTATAGAAATGTCTCGGTATAAGTATTTGTATATATATTTGGAAAGCTGAGTCCAAAAATACCGACACTTCAACCATCCTACAGCATTTTTGTCATGTCACTATGCTTGCATTAATCGATTTCTAGGGATCTAAAAAAGGAACAGACAGTCATCTCAAACAACAGCATAGAAGCAAATAAGGATCAAAGCCAACTACTAAAATTTTGGCCTCGTTCAACATTTTTGACAACAATGTAATAAATGTGCAGCACTACTGACCATGCATGAAATTAGATGCCGCTTCAGCTTATCAAGCTTGTACATATGAATGAAGGTTTTGGAAACTCATTTCACTTCATGTATCATTTCAAAAATAGCTCTTATAGTGCCAAATTTGTCCAATCTTTATCCTCACCACAATGTTTTAGAGTAATGATAAAAATGCACAGGTAGCAGAATATCTTTCTTTACTGTCATTGGTAATCGAGAAAGCTAAGAGTCAAATCAAGAATACACCCATTTGCCTGGCCTGTGTAGAGTTCATTGTACTTGAATCTTTAAACATGAAAGAGCCAAAGGTTCATAAAATTTTCATTTGGCACCGCTATTTTCAACTTGTTTAGCTAGTATATCACATTAGGAAAACTCAAATCATTGCATTTCAAGTCTCTCAACGTTGGCAAAGCAAACAAACTCAAAATTAAACCGGTTCCTCTGTATTAAAGTAAAAACTTCAAGAGAGAGACTTTCAGACCATCGTCTTTACCTTGGAAGATCAACAAACTGACAGCTTTGGAATATCAGGTATTGAACTCACTAACCTGGCACCGGATGTAAGTAGGAAAAATCTGTTAATGTTAACATTGCAAAAAGATCCCATAGCTAAAATGAAGTATTCTAAAAGGACAGGACTGCCAGTGAAAGTTAACCCGACTTGATCTTGCACATTGATTAAATAAATCAGTGCTATGGAGCAAGAAAACTGTGAGACGCAACAGCCTGCCACCAGAATACAAAAGTTCTTAAGTGTGGGTTTTATGACGACGATGGGATCGAATCATGAGCTTCCTCAAGTTGATTAATTTCCTGAACACTGTTAGATCCATACAAGGTCTCATAGACAGGCCTGATACGAAGGCTTAGAATTATGTTGAAAATGACCCCCACTGCACAAACTGCAGCCATTAGAATGAAGGTCAATCTGAAACAATGTGCTCCTATACAATGCAGACCATATGGATCAGCAGGACCAAACCTCGGAGTCCATGATGTATCCTTTAGTCCACTTACCTTCATTGTCCATCCGTTATCCTTTTTAGCTTCTCGATCATAAAGGTAGCCAGCAAGAAAGCCAGAAAACAAAAGTGAGGCTATGGGATCACTGATTGTAAGAACATTGTAGATCTTCCCGAAATGTTTCAATCCAAAAAGTTCGGATGCTGTTGGAACCATGACCGAAAAATGCACTCCATAGCAAAGTCCAAGGATAGTGCATCCAATATAAAGGGATCCAGGCAATGCAAATGCAAATAGAAAGTAAGCAACGATCATCAACAGCTGTGCTGCACCAATCCACACTGTTCTAGGAACACCTGACCTACACTCCAACAAGTTATATATATGTCAAAAGAGAATATTACACTGATCACTAGAAAATATGAACCGTAATTTGTAAAGATTCAAGATCGTGCATGCATGCATGAAAAGTACTCGGTAATACAGACGAGCATGACATATCTCCACAATGGACAGGTGAACATCATGCTTAGCACGTGAAAGAGATGAAGATGTTTGTCCAATAAATTAGCAGTACACAGCGTATTACTCAAGGTTATCAGCATTCAGACAAGTTGCCAGAGATAATCGAACTTTGTATCAAGCTACAGTCATTCACAAAACAGAAAGACATGAAGGTATATAGAGTCAGGACTTCAGTCGTATCAGTAAACTAAAACTTCCAGCTGAGAACATAAGTCCCACCACAAGCTTGCAATGAGTAAGGTAATGGCTGATTAGTCTCAGACACATATCCTGACTCCGAATGACCCTAAATCATGAGCTAAAATGACAACGAGGACCAATCGCTGACCCCCATGTCCAAGGGGTTGCTATTACAGTAGTGATGAGGAGAAATTTCAAAGAGGAAAGAACAATTTTTAAAAGAATATAATCACAGACCTTGGCACTGGTATTAAAACATTAACATGAATGAAAGGAGCATTCAATAATCATTTTCCACAGTACTTCATAAATCTTATATGGCAGATGGTTGCTCAACAGTGAACTCTGAATTTACAATTGGTGAAAGCCACATTTCCCTCAACATGACAAATACCAAAAGAGACTTACAAATTTCCCAACAAGAATCTGTATAAACAAACGTGTTCCACAAGATGCTTAATTGTAGACATGGACATGGCTCGAGAGTCGAGAAGAGCATAATTTATCGCAAAAATACCTATATGGGTTGCTATATATGCAATGGGGCAGACATTTACGGAGATGAAACCAATCAGCAATTTGATTAACATAAAAGAAAAAGCCTTAGTGTGGAAAAGACAGCTTGCTAGCCTTGATATGGCAACAAACTAGGGATACACATCAGTTTAAAAAAAAACATAAAGCATAAGGGCACCCAACTTAAGTCATGTTGAGCAGTACATCCTTAGCATCTACTAGAGAGAGTGCTTCGATGAGACATCAGAGCTGTAATGAAAACCTTGAAATATAATATTTGATAAAAACTCTGGACTTTTTCATCTCTGGGGTGAAGTGTGAGAAAATGTCCATGACATTAAGGTTGACTCAATCCTTGGACAAGATACCAAGAAAATCCATCATCTTCAGTTCTAACTTGGAAACGAATTTCAGATATTTGAAAAAGCTAACACTAAATTGTTGCGATTTTAGAGGAGCAATGTACTGCTGCACCAGAAACAAAGCAGGTGCTTAAAAAGCTTAGATCCACAGCTGAAAAGCTTCACATTTAGGCCTTTTAAACTCTACCTCGAACCTTCAAGCTTACTGAAGTTGGTACATTGTTTATGAGGAATAGATAAATGCTAATGATGCTTTTAGTGGGGATGAGACAAGAATTTGATGAAATCCAGTGGAATACTAATGATTACAACTAAATTCATCCACAGTATTTGGCCAACATCTCTTTCCCCTCAAAAAGACATCGTCCTCAATGTTATTATAGTGAAAATGTCGAAGCTGCAGAAGAAAATTTTGGAGGCAACAGAATAAACATACTGACACAATAATACCAGCTCAATGTATATACTAAAGACGCAGCCGCAAATATGGATATACTGAGGACGTAACCAGAATCTTGATTAAGCTGAAAGTACATTTCTGAGCTCTTTCAGGAAGTTCAATATTTTTGAGATCTTTGCTGCCTATTTTGCATCCTTTCCCTGTTGTTGCTATCCTGAGAATCATTGCCTATCTATCCATCATTGTCCTATTAGTCCATAGTTGGCCTATTGCCACCTTTTTTCTTGTCATTGCTGCCTGCCATCATTTTTTCTTCCCATCACTGCCGCCTACCAACATTTTTCCTGCCCTATTGGTCATTATTTTGTCACTTTATTCCACATCAATCAGCAAGATCTTTTTTGCACACTTCAACAATCAGGTACAATTCTCGAATACGGTGAGCATTTGTTGACTTTTCTTGCATTTTTCCTGAATTAGCAGTGATACGTTATTTCTAGATATGTTGTTGTATAAGAGGTGCATTCTGTTATGATGTGGCACCTTTCAATCCCACTTCTTTATCTCAAGCTATTTCTCTTGCAAGTAAACTCGAGCATAAGTATTCCAATCGACTTTCTATCCCCACCTCTAGATCTCGTTCTTCTCCATCCACTGTTGGTCCATGAGCCTTTTCACAAGTTACAACTTCAAACATTTCTAGTTTTACCCTTTGTTCTGTGACTAATCCACGTCCTATTGTTCTTCGTTGTTGGTTCAGCAACGAGATGCACGAGATTTATACTAAGAACCTTTATCGTGTGTATATGTGTCTAATCATCAAGCCCAGGATTGCAAGCAACGTTATACACCTACAGCAGTTGGTCATTATCATGAGTATGAGGCACCCTTTCTTCCTGACTTCCCTGATCGAGCCGAATGTATTGCTCAGCTTGCATGTGCCAATTGTACCTGTAAGGTTTGCATTTGCTTGCACTTGCATGTTACGGGTAAAGTGTGTTCTGCTTTACTTGATGCTGGTGACACACATTCTTTCTTAAGAACTCATCTCGTTTCTCACATTCACACTCTCCTTGTTACAGCTAGTTATGTGTTGAAGTTGCTAATTTTCATCATCCCAGAGGACTCTTATGTTTTCTGCTCTTCCCTACCATATTGGTGATTTCATAGGCCAAGCTGACTTTCACATTTTTCCCATTGAGCATTAAAATTAGGATCCTTTGTGCCAATTGGTTTGCATCCCTTGGCAATGTTACTTATAATCTTTCTACTCAATGTATGTCTACTGTTCACAATGGTAGACATACATTTTTATGGTATTGATTATGTGACTGGTTTTTCCCATATCATTTTTCAGCAATATTTCCATAATGTCGCCACTGTTTCTCAGCCTTTACCGATGGCCTATTTCCACCTTATTACACAAAAATTGGCAAGCATTTGCCAAGCCACCTCTCTTTACCTCCCCTTCATGATTTCAGAGATGATCTAAACAATTTAGAAGTTGTTGCTCCTAGACAGAAAAGAGCTCTGATATTATGTAAAGATGAAAAAATCATGTCAAAACATATATGGACAGAATACTGTGAATGAAAAGAACCATCTGAATGCCAAAGAAGGGCATAATAATGATCTCCATGACAATACAAAATGTAATCTAGAGTGATATTAAACTGAATATCAACCTACTCTTTGAGCTAAGTACTATTCTCCAGGAAATCAGCCACCAGTGTACAGTTGAAATGATCCAAATCATACGTAGTCTCTCAGTAGCAGTAGGATTTAATTTTCTTATAACATAAAAGAGAATTCATCACAAGCTGAATTGTGAGGGGAATCAGAAATGTAAGGCACAAATGTCATGATAGCTTTGGACATATTGAACGGCATAGTTATTGGATGAAGGGAAATCAGGCATGCCGCTTTAACTGATGAATTAGAATGCACTAGCAAGGCAAAAGAGGTGGCAAGAAGATGATGAAAGAAAATATCACCTGATGTATTGCTCAGAAATTGCCCCTCCTGCAAGTCGACCAAGGAAGTTCCATATCCCAAAGACAGCAACAAATACTGAAACATCACTATATCCTTGAGCCTCACCGATTTGACCCAGGTTGTTGATGGCAGTGACACCAGATCCAATCCCAAAGAAAAAAGTAAAGAAGAGCAGCCAAAAATCTGCCTTGACCAGAGCCTGTCTTAAATTAAAGTCCTCTCCTCTTCTCGGCTTCCTTCTTCTAGGAACAGCTCCTTCACCAACAGCCAAGAGAATCTCCGTATCGTTGTCTAATTCTAACTCTGAGGATGAAGTCATTCTGCTTGTTTTGATTCCATTGTTTATATTTGCTTCACCAGTCACCACGTGACTAGAAATTCTCTCCTTTCTTTCTTTCAGAAGTGGTTTGTGGAGTTGCTCAACCTCTGGTGAAACAGACTCATGAACAAGCCCATTTCTGTCTCTGTAAAGATCCTCCAAATAAAGCTTCACTGGTACGACAAGTGGGGCAATAAGGAATATGAGCATTCCTCCTGTAATAACTTTTGTAATGTTTGACTTATCAAGTGAAAAGAATTGTTCAGTAAGTGTGGCTATCAGTAGATACAGCGCCAAGCCTATGCACAGCACGTGGAGCACAAAAAAGTTCTTCTGTTCTTCAGAATTGCCCTTCGAAGCTCCTGAATTAGGATGGATGAAACTCATTGCAATCAAACAAACAATTGCTGGTCCTACTGCAAGTAGAGCAAGCAAGGATACTGGATCTCTGCCAAGGTATGAAGTGTACAATTGAGTGAATATGGCACCACTCAGACCCACAAATCCTTTTGATATACCAACGACAGTGCCTCGGCTGTTAGGAAAGTTTCGCATCATAGTAACAAGGATAGCTGTATTAAACCAAGTTGTACTATTGGCAGCAACACAGAGGATCAGACACATCTGAAGAAACACAAAAAGTTGGGCCCTTGTCACTCAGTTTTGTGAACCATTCATTGTTAATTAATTGCCAACATCGCTTGAAAAGAATAAAGATCAGCCATCTAATCAGAAGCAGTTCTCTACAAGAGGATGTTCACAACAAAATATCCTTCGCTAACCTGGTTACAAATGCCACAAAAAAACATTGACTTCAATATGCATGGTTCCCTTAGCCGAGTTGGATAAGAGAGTTCATAAGGCAAAGGAGGCCCATGGGCTCCAAAACATGGTAGCTTTGTGCTGCATATTGTGGTTGTAACTTGATGTAAAGTGTAAATAGTGTACATAACTATGCTAGTGCAATTAAGTTGACCACTGCAATTTAGAAAAACTACGCATGCATGAGATAGTTTAGTCTCATGAGAAATGAGCCGATTCACCATTTGATTATTCTCAACGATCTTAAAAATTCAAGACAAAACGAAAATTCGTCTTCTCTATCAGGCTTCTGCAGCTTAAAACTCTATATTCGATGGAATTGACGTACCTGCCAATACGGCAATGGATCTATCTTCTCGCTTGCAACCAGCCACAGTGCTCCATATCCGACAAGGCCCTCCATTGCTCCCACCAGTAATATAGACCACGCAGGCAACTTGTTGCAGAAGTAGCCGGCCAATGTGCCGACACTATCACCAACATCTTTGGCTACTCCCAGGTTATTAAGCTCAAGTTGCGAGTAGCCTAGGATGTGCTTTAGCATAGGAGAATAGTTTGCGAAATTGTAAGAACTTCCTGCAAAAGCTTGCACCCAGATGGACGCCACGAGCCCCATCCATTTGCTCGTAGGGTTTGAATCTGTTCCCATTATGATATTTTGGCAATTGCTGCTAGAAACTGATAAAAAGCAGCAAATAAAAGCACCTCGAACAGCTCGACAGCACTAACCTGTGATCAGCTGATTTGCTGGGAGGACGGCAGCCGGATTCCCTCTGCTATTGTTACCCTTTGTGAAGATAATTTGGAGCGGTAATTCTCATTCAAGAAAAGCATTTGCCTCCGTTACTCTAATATAACATTCAAGTTTAAAGAAAGCCTTGCTGCTTCTGAAAGAGATATAGTCTCATTCCAGAAGACCTTTTCTGGCAACTACTTGTCTGAAGCCTTTGACAAAGTGGAGCAGCAGCAGAAGAAATGTTCTCCAAGAAGATCTTTCCCACAGCATTTGGAGTCTTCACCAAAACCTTAAGCTATTACAAGTATAAGCTTCATAGAGTTAGTTCATACAATAAGTATAACTGGATAGCATTTCCACCTTCCTTTGAGACACGTATGATAGATACGGATAGACACATCGATGGATATATGCTGTACTGGTGGTGGGAGCAGCAAGAGATGGCAACATTCACTGTATATGATGATAGTGAAGCCACTATCTGCTTAAACAACTTATTATATTCACAGAAACATCATGGAAAAAATTGAAATCGCCAGATACATCTGAAAAAGAATACGCTAAGCATTTCTTTGCTTCACCCACTGCATGCAATCTCAGGCTCAGATTCAAATTCAGCTCTCTTCTGTAGTAATAGCAATAACACCAGCTCTTCGATGCCGTTGCTGCACTGACCTCTTTTTCGCTTCAGCACTGCTCTTTTCTCTCTCTCTCGATCGATCGATCGATCGCTCGCTCTCGGTTTCCCTCGTATTTTGGAGGCACGTCCTAGATTTCATTCGTCGAAGCCGTTACACAAATATCGAGCATATATGTTACACATAATATTATATATATATATGTATGTATTATATAGGGTGGTGAGAGGGGGGAGCGTTCCTCACCGTTGTGACATGCTTTTTGGTTTCCAAGGGAAGGCTCGAGCCTGAGACTAAAGAAACTTTGGATGTCAAGCACCCTGTCTAACATGGCAGAGGTGGGGAAAAGATGATCCAATGGTAAAAAAAGTGGGATGTCATCGTCTCACCAAGATGCATCCCACCTTCATCACCATTGGATGTATTGGAGCCCACCTCTCTCATGTGAGACAGTGAACAAGTTCTCGTTTGAGAGTACCTTGCCTAGGAAAGTGCACAACTTAACCAATTATGCATTTATATGAGGCACTTTGGCTCTTTGGCATCCGAGTGGTTGGAGGTACGTGTGCTCCTTAGGACCACTCCCTTTTCACATTACAAGTGTATGTCTTGTACTTGCAGGTTCTATCTCCCTCTAGGTTTGGGAACTGCAAAGTATATGAATGAAATCCGCATCTTTCTTCTAAAATCGATTTTGTAGAAAAGTTAGGTAGCTGAGTCCTGACTTTTTAAAAACCGACAACTTTTTTCAGAAGCATGAATTCTTATGTTTGTCATTTTCATATGCAATAAACTTGTGTGTAGTAAAGTAGCTAGATTCATATAAAGCTTTGGTCGTATAGGTTTATTGAGTTAATAGAATAATATACTATTGTATGTTTTTTGTATTTTGTCGGCAACCAATTCGATATCTAGAAGGCAAGAATTTACACCTATAGCTTCTAAAAATTGCAAAAAATTGGAGGGAAACCCTGAAGAGGTTTTTCGAACACCAGTGATCTCTCTCCCTCTTTTTCAATGTCATCTCTCTTTCTCTCTCTCTCTCTCTCTCTCACACACACACACACACACACACACACACACACACACACACACACATTCATGTGGAAGAAGGAGATCCGTCTATCTCTCTCTTCCATCTCCAAGTTTCATAACAATATGGTATTATCAGAAAGATTTGAACTTGGGGTGGGTAAGCCCAACTCAGTCACAATACACCAACTCGTCACATGTTGAAAGAATTTTTGTAATATACTAAATAGTTTTTCCCTCCTTAGATTTAAAACACTTTACAAAATTTAAAACTCAAAATCTTAATTGTTTTCCCTCCCTCATGACCGTCCGAGAAACTACTCTACATAACACTATAAAAGCTTCCAATTTCGAGGATCCTCCCTCACATCATCGTGAAGAGTTTGCTTGTTTCTCACATACAGCAAGAGCGCCCTACCAGTTCCGGATTCGACAACATACTATCTCATGGTAAACGACTCTCCGTTACTTTGGCATTCAGGCGCATTTTCTATGCTTTCGGGTTTCGATCATACTTCTTTGATTAACCGTTGGCTATGGCTAAATCATGCTCATAACATAGTGCTCTGTATGAGTCTTTTTGATATGGTGGGAATGAATGTCCAGTGATGGACAAATCCAATGCATTGTTGTGTAGAATTAACAGGTGCAATGGACAGTAGGTTCACCTACACTTTATTCTCTGAAGGTTTATATGGTTCTTAGGCTTGTTGTCCAACGATGGACAAAAAGCAAAAAATATTCTTTAAATAATGATTGTTTCTCACATTCATACCTTCTAATATCCAGCAATGGATAAAAGGACTTTTGATGGCTCACCTCTAAGAACTGGCTTTACTCTCTGTTCTTACATAAACTGATTTTCTCGAATGACATTTTTTACGTTTCCAAGTCTCACCCTACGATACTAAACTGTTATCGGTGCATGTGATAATGTAGCATCATCTTTTACAATGGCCTGTTATCTTCTACATTCTGGTTCATACTCGAACCGAGCATTATCATACTCAAAGCAAAAGTTATGTTACCTACTGAAACTTCATAACATAGACGATTTAACACTCTCTGTATACTTTATCTGAACGTTTTCTACTCTTAAACATGTTAATGGACTAAACAGACTATTTTCTTGTTGTTGTGATATAAAGAGAAAACCTTTACGGAAAAACACCAATGGGAGCCTCTCAAGAAGCCTTGTCTACAAACATTCAGATATGACTTCTCGTTATCGATTCGTATGCGAATTCTACGATGCATGAACAAGAATGAGATAAGTAGTTCCTTATACTCTAACATCTACCCTTTTTTTAATTAAAAAAAATCTCTCCTTTTTTCAAAATAAATGACTTAAAAAAAAGATACTACTTTCCAAAAAGCAAAATTGACTAAATGATTCTTAAAACCCTTGTTAAAAACCTAACAGTAGGGACTCCAATAAAACGGTCTTAGACAACATGGAAATGTGTAAGATACATAGTTTTTACAAAAGGGTTAGAATGGCACGGATCTGTCCTAATACCTAGAAAAAACATTGGAAATCTCTTGCTAATAATTGATCATGTCTATCCGAAGCAATGTCCATATACCATGGTTGTTATATGATCTATGTATAACAATCATGGAAATACTTAATCCTACCCTAATAAGTGTTACTTTAGACCTTTGGTGAGATACAACTGTAAAGCATGGATATGCTCAAGAGTGTGGACAACAGTGCGTGACATACCTTGCTTTGTAAAGGTCACTTGGTTTAGCATGGCATGGATTTGCCCTAATACCAGCATGCGTATCCACACCAAGTCTTTTGGCTAAGCAAAATGTAAACAGTTTAAACTATTCATACTCTTTTTATAACTAGAAATGAACTAATGTGGACCAATTGCCTGTAAGTTGATCAACATGGCACTTGTCCTGATACGGTGATATAACGGCTTGGCCTATCACCAAAATACTGTTTGTTTGGGAAGACTAGACTATGTTTTAAAATTTTATGCAAAGCTGTTAAGTAGTATAACTTATTTTGGACATGAATAAAAACTAACGCTCATCAATGAAACCTGTCTTCCTCACCAAACTAACTTATGCGGTTTTCTTTTGTGGGATGGTGGCAGGTATCAGCGGACATCTTGAAAGTGGTTATGCTCTATGGTGCTTTTTAGTACTATATTTTACTTTTCAGCTATATTTTACCTTGTTGGATTATGAATAAAGGCTTCAAAAAGTTTCACTCTTGCTTTGTCAAGAGGAACTAAGTGCAGTCTTGTATCTCTCTCTCTGCATTCTAGTGGTGTAAATCCGACTATTCCTTGGTTGGGATAGTACTGAAACCTTTACCTTGTATCCGATTCATAAGCTAACAAAGGTCTATTTCTATGGTTTAGTCCACAAGATGGTTTCAGGATGCTATCTCTTTGGGTTAAGGGGAGCCCCTTCCTCTGCCTAACCATTTTGTTCAGACACTTGTCATAGCTTTAGGGGTCTTCTAACTTTTTATGTCAAGCATCTTTGTGTAGAATTGTGATAGGGCCAAAAATTGAAATAGATGGCAAATTGGTCAAATCCACATGTAGTGCCACTATTGAGCCAAAAGTAATTTGTGATGCAATCTCGAGCTAGGTAGGCTTGTAAATAGGATTGTGACACTTGTGTTAGTGTGATTTGATGAGTAATCAAGTCTAAGTGTTGGCTTTGGTCAAGGGGTCCAATAGAAATTGAGAAATCTTCATGAAGGGTCCACTAGAATTGCAAGATGCATGTATCACTCATCCAATAGCATTAGAGAGGCTAGGATTAGGGGTCCAATAGGATGCAAGGAAGGATCTCCACGAGTTTCATATGTACTCCTCTTTCCAATCATAATCTATGTTGTGTTTTTGAGTCAAACTTGAGTATTGTGAGATTTGCTTGTTTTACATTCTCTCTCTGCTCGAATCCAAATTATCTCTAATCTCTCTCTACCCGAGGAGAGGAGGTTAGTTCTACTTAGTTTTTTCAAGGATCACTTTCTTACATGTGTATGCACTTTGGTTATAAACCTATGCATCTATCTTTGCCTCTATGCCTTAGTTTTTGGATCTAGATCTTGGATTTCAATCTAGTATTGATCAATAAGTGCATAAGCACACATTAGGACATTCCCACAAGTGTGAAATTTCACATGGTATTAGAGCCTACCTAAGTGTTTGATGTTGGTTTCATCCAAAGTTCCAAAAGTTTCTTCAAAATCTAGATCTAGAGAGATTAGTTTGCATCTCCCATGCTATCTCAAGCAAAATTGGATCAAAAGGGTTCATAATCATAAGGATTGAATCATTTCTGATATTTTATGGATTTTCCTGCTCATACACGTGTGAAGGACAACCCAATTCAATTTGGTGGTTCTCTTCCATGTGTGATCCAATATTGGTGCATGATAGCTAGTTTCAAAGCTATTTGAGTCTAGTTTGTGTAGCAATTAACTTCATGTGATTGGATCTCCCAATCAAAAGTTATAGTCAATTGAGTAGGGCGCCCAACCTGGTTGGACACTTTTACTTTTGACTCTATCATGCTTGTTTGATCAAAAATCTCAATTCTTGGCTTGCCAATCACATTTTCTTGAGATCTAGTTATCAATTTGAGGTCATAGCCACATTCTTTCATACAATTGGCTTGCATTTGAGTGATTTGTGGTTTCTTGGAGTGTTTCACATGTGCCAATGATTTCTTGATCCAAACTTAGCCCATACTTCATCAATTGATGTGAGAGTGATCTAGATCAAGAGAGATTGGAAAAGCTAGTGAGGTTCATATCTCACATTGTGGCAAGATCTTGCATAGGAGTTGATAGCACACCCTTATTGAATCAGAGAGAGAGAGAGAGAGAGAGAGAGAGAGAGAGAGAGAGAGAGAGAGAGAGAGAGAGAGAGAGAGAGAGAGAGAGAGAGAGAGAGAGAAAGCAACACTTTCTTGTCCAATTCACAAGGAGTCTTCACTATTACATGGAATCTATGGATTCCTATCTATTGGAATCTAGTGAGAGACTATCTACTTCCAATTATGCTATTTGGAAGTTGTGGATGGAGTCAATTCTAACACTCCAAGATGTGATGGACATTGTACTTGGTATTGAGGAGGAGCCTCAAGTTCTTCAAGAAGTACAAAAGTATAAGAAGACAGCTAGAATGGCTCTTCATTATATCAAAATGAATGCCTCCAATGAGATTTTGAGGAAGATTGATGCTTGCACATCGGCCAAGGATGCTTGGGACACTCTCAAAGCAACCTATGAGGCCAAGAATATCTCAAGACTCCTCACTCTTAGAAACCAAATCTTCCAAAGTTCTCAAAAGAGTGATGAGAGTGCCACTAATTATGTGTTGAGAGTGAAAGATACTCATAGAGAGCTTGCTTGCATTGGAGGATCTATAGATCAAAGTGAGCTAGTCCAAGTCATACTTAATGGCTTGAGAGATGAGTATGAGAATTTTGTCCAATCCTATGCCATCAAGGAGGATCTACCTACTTTGGAGGCTTTGCAAGGAGTTCTAATGGCTGAAGAATCAGGGCATGAGAACAAGCTATTAAGGATGGAGAAGTTATCACTCAATCATAATGGTGATGGAAAAGTTTTTTTTGCCAAGCACAAAGGGAGGAGCAAAAAGCAACACCAACACTTCTCCAAGGACAAAGAAAATGATAAAGACCAAGATGGAGAGGAGGATGACATCTCGCATGCTTCTACCTCAAAAAGAAGAAGAAGAAGAAGAATATCAAATGCTTCTTTTGTGACAAGAAGGGGCATTATGCTACAAATTGCTTCAAAAAGAAGAATCAATTTAAGCAAGTCAGCCTTTCAAATGAGAAAAAAAACTCTATTGCAAGTGATCATCACCCAGTTCTCATATGTAGAGAGCAAGCTTGAAAGCAATGTCATAATTGCGTCTTGATCGTCTATGACTGATCCGACAACGGCCATCTGTTGCAAGAGATTCTTAAACTGGTTAATGTGACTCTGAAGAGAATTACCATTAGACATCTTGAATGTGAAAAATTTCCTTTGTAGATGTAACTTAGCAGTTACGTCCCTCACATCATATAGTGAGTTCAGGATGTCGCAAACATCTTTTGAAGTTCTAGCTTCAGCTATGTGTCCAATCTGTGTATCTGATATATTGAGGATAATAAGCGCAAAAGCTTTACCATCCTTCGATTTCCACTTTGAGTCTTTTGTGTCGTCTTCAGGTTTTACTTCTGTACCTGTAACAACATCCCATAACTTGTTGGCGATTAGCAAGGTCTTCATCTTAAATTTCCACAAATGATAATTGGATCCATTCAGCTTGTCTGTAATAAGACCAGCTTTACTTTGAGGGGTTAGCACATTAGGTGCTTTGTGGTATCTAATATATGTATTATCACTTTTTACCTTTCATGAAGAAAAGGGAGGCGCCTCCCTATGTAGAATCTGTGCACCTCCCTTTAAAAAAAAAATGTACATGCACCTTCCGGATGTTGGAATGTGCATGTCAAAAATTACTTGATTATGTGCACCTTCTACCCAAAGGGTGCATGTCAAAAAAAAAATTAGGGCAAAAAAGCATTAAAAAAAATTAAAAAATAAAATTATGGCAAGGAAGGCCCCTTCCGTAGGCCCTTCCGCCCTCATGCCCTTCCTGGGTGGAACACCCACCCCCTCCTTTTTTAATTCCTTGTGAGAAAAATTAAAACCCTATAATAACATACCATGATCCATCTATATCCCTTTATTTATAATGAGAAAAGTTGAAACTAGAAAATGACACATGAAACATCGATGAACCCCAGGCAACAAGCCCAAGGTATATTGTGCATAGTACCAATTGCAATTGCAATTGATAGAAAGTTGAACGAAACATCCTACTGGTGTTATACTAGTTAAACAAAGTTGGACTATAATTTACGTTTATACAAAATATAAATATTATCATTTTGTATGGCTTTGAAGGAAAATATATATCATTTTCAAGCATTTCAAATGCACTTCAAATAAACTTTAGGGCAAACGTGGACCAATGAAAATAGACAAAACCCTTTTTGTCTATCATTGCCCACATTCTCTCTCTCCAACACCTCAATTTATGGCTATTTCTTAAAACCTAAAAAACCCTAACCCAAAAAATCAAAAAATCGCCTCCTTCAACTCTCCTTCACTCTCCATCAAAATCATCTCTCCTTCACACATCTCTCTCTCTCTCTCTCTCTCTCTCTCTCTCTCTCTCTCTCTCTCTCTCTCTCTCTCTCTCTCTCTCTCTCTCTCTCTCTCTCTCTCTCTCTCTCTCTCTCTCTCTCTCTCTCTCTCTCTCTCTCTCTCTCTCTCTCTCTCTCTCTCTCTCTCTCTCTCACCTCCCTTCTCTCCGCTCTCCCACTCTCTCTCTCTCTCTCTCTCTCTCTCAACTCTCTCCATCTCACCTCCCATCTCTCTCTCTCTCTCTCTCTCTCTCTCTCTCTCTCTCTCTCTCTCTCTCTCTCTCTCTCTCTCTCTCTCTCTCTCTCTCTCTCTCTCTCTCTCTCTCTCTCTCTCTCTCTCTCTCACACACACACACACACACACACACACACACACACACATTGTTTCAATCCATGAATAAAATTGAGGACACACATGGGCTTTATTTATGTTTGGTCTAATAATGATGCTACCAACTCATATGTATTATGAAAGGAGTTGGGAAGATGACATTCTACTCAGTACGGAGTCAAAGGCGAAGCCCATAGCATAGTGCTTGGGAAACCTCTTTTTGAGTAACCTAAAAAAACCTGCACTTTATAGAACTACTAAGTTTTTTTGAAGACTTTTACTTTTATACGCTTGTATAAAAAACTGCCAGACATTTTTATGATGCCGATTTTTGAGAAAACTTGCAAGTTTTGTTCCTATAGTTTGCCGGTTTTCTCTAGCACTGCCACAGCCTATGACTTCTTATGCAGAATAATGTCATCTGCTTGGTTAAAGAGTTTGAAAAATAGGGAGAAAAATATGTGCTCATTTTCAATTGATATAACTCTAGAAAGGTAGTTTGTAGATGATAGTCACCCCCCCACCCCCCATCTCTTGTGCTGGCCAAAGGAGCATGTCAACTTGTTACTTGAAGCAAAGAAAGAGGTCATGGAGTTGCCTCCATGCTCTCTTGATTTGTTCCAAAAAACTTATGGGTTTTGAATGGATAATGCAACTTTCCACTAGCATCCAATCATGGCTTCTTGAATTCGTGAGGCCCACAGTTGCTTTGCAATAACAAGAGATGAATGCATAATCAGCAAGTCTATTTTGCACCAACTTGGAGCAAGTTAAAAGAAGTGCACTAGGATTTGAAAATTATGTGGCCATGTCATCTCAGTTGCTCTCTCATATCTCTTAGATATTGTGGCTGCCTTTCGATAGCAACCTCCAAATCTCAATTAGCCACAAATCAACGTTGGAGAGAGGGAGATGAACGAGTTGAGAAAGTTGTCGTATGTTAGAAACAAAAAATTAGCTCAAAGGGGTAAGACAAACACAAACGAGAAACGAACTCGAACAAGAAAGTGTTTGTGCGCAGCGGAACGAGCTATATGACTCTCTCCGTAAGCATGACTACGCCTATCAGAATGAACAGAACTTTAGTAATGGAAATCACGGTCATTCTAGATTATGCAGCCAAACATTAATAAATGAATTAAACGACAGAAGCATAGTTAGTCGCGAATAGCAAGACAAATTATATGTCGCAAATTATTCGCGACAAGTTAGACTGTGCTCGACTGATAATTAGTCGAGATAGATTTGCGAAAGACAAGACTAAATGTTAGTCGTCTATTACCAGAAAGAACAACTAGAAAGATCAGACAAAATGAATGATAAGCATAGCAATATTAACATAGACCTGAACGCAGAACAAAGAATTGTATCAGATTAAGTATATCATGTATACATGCCAATAATGCAGTAGAGCACAAGACAATAGCGGACGAAACCGCGTGCCCTACGAAGCTTATACAATCTGTAAAGGAATAAAACCTTATTGCTGACAATCAAGAATCAATCCACAAGGCATCTACTTCATCTATCTCACTGATAAGCTTTTGAAGCTAATTTACATACACTTCATCTTCTCATCATTTTTTTCATCGTCTCATTCATCATCTGAATACACAAATGGTATCCAGTATATATACATAATATTACAGGTGTGCAGATGTAGAAAGTATAGAGTGGATGTGCTGTCTGTAGGAGATCGTGGGTGGATGCAGTCGTTGTCCAATCTGTTAGCGCAGCTGCATGGGGTGAGCGTGAAAAGGGTGTGACGTCAGTCAGTGCTGAAGTGACCGTTGGTGATGATGATGCGAAAAGTGCGTCACTCTTACGAGTAGCCTTAGGATTAGATTTACAGGGTGCCTTTGCTTTTAGGACACCTTTGGCATTCTGTAAGATAGTGTTATCTTTTCCCCTATCACCATAATGTGTGTAAAAACACAGTGTTGCGATTCTTTCGCCTTTTCTTCGTTTGTGCGAATTTGCGTGTAAATATGCAGACTGCGTGACAACGTTAGTAAATATGCAGCATGAATGGAGGCAGATTAAAATGGGATTTAGGAGAGTAGAGGGAATAAATCCAATACCCCCCCCCCCCCCCCCCCCCCCCCTTTAATCTGGATCCGTGAATGTCTTTATCTTCAGACTGAGCAATGCACAAAATTTGTTGTGTGCATTAACATTAGGTGCTTTCATGAAAATGTCTACAACCATGTCCTACATTCTGCAGTACGTTAAGCTTACCTCTCTGTCAAAAACCTTGCCCCTGATGTAGTGATATCTGATCTCAATGTGCTTACTCCTAGAATGAAATCTAGGGTTGGCCAATAAGGCAATAGCACTTTGGTTATCACAAAATAAAATTGTAGGGCTAACTGATACAAATTGATGTCTGACAGCAAATTTCTCAACCAAAACGCTTCCTTAATAGATTGAGAAGCAGCAATGTATTCTGCTTCAATAGAAGAAAGTGCGATAGAGGTTTGCTTACGACTGTTCCACGAAATAGGACCGTCATTGAAGAAGAATGTAAATCTAGATGTGGACTTACGATTGTCTGCATCTCCTCCCCATCTTGCATCAGAATAACCACTTGAGCTGATGAAGATTGTCATTGTTGACATCTCCATAGCAGATGCACTGGTCCATGGTAGCTCAAATATACCTCATGACTCGAATAAGAGCCTTCCAATGGGTAATGCCAGGATTAGCCATGTATTGGCTGAGTGAGCTAATAGCAAAAGAGATATCTGGTCTTGTACAAACCATTGCATACATGAGAGATCCTAGTATCGATCTATACAGATACTCTCTCATCTACTCCTCTTCCTGCTTGGTCTGGGGACATTGGTCCTTTGACAAATGCAGGCCTGGATCCATTGGTGAGTGAGCTAATTTACAATTCATCAAATTGTATCTGTTAAGAACATTATGAAGATACCTTTGTTGAGTGATGTAAATCAGTCGATTTGCTCTGTCTCTGTGGATTTGAATTCCCAGACAGAAGTGAGCTTCGCCCAGATCAGTCATGTCAAATTCTGAGAACAACATCTGTTTTGAATCCTTAACCATATTGGTATTGTTGCTGAAGAGCAACGTATCATCCACGTACAAGGTGATGATAATGAAGGATTCCTACACTGACTTTGAATAAACGTTGCAATCAGCAGTGCTTGGTTTGAATCCTTGTTCAATGAGGAATGTGTTGATCCTCTGAAACCAAGCCCTGGCAGACTGTTCAAGTCGTATAGTGCTTTGTGGAGTTTACAGACATGATTCTTCATGCCTTCCAGAATGTATCCTTCGGGCTAGATCATGTAGATATCTTCTTGTATAACTCCATTCAGATAGGCTGTTTGTACATCAAGTTGATGTACTTTGAGGTCGGCAGCTGCAGCATAAGACAAGAGCATTCGGATCGATGAATGTTTGACGACTGGGCTAAAAGTCTCACTATAGTCGACATTCGGGACCTGGGTGAATTCTCGTGCTACCAGTCTAGCCTTCCTTCGATCAATTGCTCCATTGGCATTATATTTGATCTTAAAGATCCATTTGCAATCAATGATATTGCAGCCAATAGGAGCTTCGACTAATGACCATGTCCGATTCTTGATCAGAGAGGAATACTCTTTGTCCATGGCTTCTCTCCAGAGATCAGAGTCTGGTTGGCTAAGTGCACTTGGATTAGTGGGCGGCTAGGCATCCGTGGATGAGATCCCAGAACGCAGCTCACGGAAGGGGCAAAAGGCTCCATGATTTTGGTGCAACCTCTGAACTAGAAAGGTTAAGTTGCATCATGGTGCAATCTCTGAACCAGAAATGTTAAGTTGTATCTGCTGAAGGCCCACCGAATTCCTGCAATCAAGGATTACGAGACTCCATAGCATTTATATCTCTATCTCTTTCTTTGTCTATGCAATGGGTTTTGAGCTTGGAATTTGAAGGGTGTCCCGTTGTTTTTTGGACTCACTACTAGGGCAAGTGATATAGTCCTCAAATTTCAAACATGAGGTCATGGGCTTGATACCCCACCTTGTCACATGGAATAAACCAAATTACATTTTGTCCTTTATGAATGAAAGCAAATAGTAATCCATACCATTGGAATCATGTTCTTTGAAAAATTTGTAGATTTTTTAGCTTTTTGATAAAGTTTAACTCATTCTTTTAGCTTTCAAACTTGAAGTTCAATTTTTGAAAGTGGCTTTCAACTAACACTCAATAAATGTTTCACATTTCTTTGAAAGAAAAAGAAGCCATGATGAATGGCATTGGAGCTTGCAATGGCCTCCTCCCCACCTTCATGAGCCAACAAATAAACTAAAGGTGCTCTTCTGGTGCTAAGACCCAAATAAATTTAAGTGCTCATATACAAGCAAGGCCATCATTAGGTGGTTGTCGTCTCGTGCACCACAAATTGGTTAAAAGTAGTCTCCCACCTTAGCTGAGTTGGATAATTTGTGGCAATGGAGAATAAGACGTGAATCCTGGTATGCAAGTGGAACAGAGATATCTAAGAGCCAACGAGGATTAAATTCGAGTTGGTCCATAGGTGTGGAAATATATTGTAGATATTGTATGTTAATGGTAGGTCTTGATAATTTTGCTAAAAAAAATAGATGTTTTACCTAGAAGAATCCCATGTGTAATAATCATTTTCATGTATGCATGCACAATGGACTGCAATTACAATTAATGCCTTGTATACATTTTTTTTTCTTTTTGTAGAAAAGCAGTATACTTATAGCATGATGACCCTTCATTAACACAATGGAACAAGTTGGGCCAACCCATTTCGAAAGGTTTGACTTGTTGAGAAAGAAATTGGCTCACCAGATTGGGCAAGCCAATTCCCCCCTCCACAAGCATTGCCAATAAGAATGAACAAGGCCCCCAACCCTTTTCATAATTATACATAACAAGGTGATTAAAGAAGATCTTGAGATGCCCTATTTCAAAGAAACATAACTACACATGGATATAAGAATCTAACGATCAAATGAAAAGTAAAGACTGAAAATGGCACAATCATAGCCCTTTATTGTTCTCTTAATTAATTATCTTCTAGGTAACAAAAATATTGTATCAACTACACATTCCATGATTTTGAAGCAAGAAGCTATTTTCCTACAAACATAAGGACATTTAAAAAAATGAATAAATATCAACCCCTCCACAAATTTTGTGTAACTTGGAGCAAATATGACATTATTTAACTTTTTGCTTCAAAACATAGTACTTGTCAAAGTGGAACATAAATATTTACAACTTCGCAACTTAAGGCTTAGTGACAAAAATAAGAATATGACTAACAATGAAGGTCTATAGAATCAAAAGCACATCATTATATGCATACCAATGTGCTTTCATGCTAATCCCATTGTAATGAGTTGTTATTGAACAAGACATATCTTTTACACCTTGGTAGGCTTTTCACTAGTCCACCAAAGCTGAATTATTGTCCTAACTATCCCAATTGACACAATTTTATGGTGATGTGGAAGGTCTAGTCGCATTTATGTCATGAGTTCCCTTTTTTCCTTTTCCTTAGTTCCATATTCATGAGCAAGAGTAACACAAGAGATGTTTATAAAAAATATCACCTCATGATATTTTTTTGGTACAAAAACCTGATGAGTAATTTAAGAGAAAAAAAATACCTTCCTTGATCAAGAAAAGCGAAAATGTATTTTTTCTTGTTTGCAAATTGGGTACATTTTATCAAGTTGTTTTGAGTTTTGAGCATCATGAACAAAGAATGAGTTAATGTCAATCTAAGTAGCATGCTTAGGTGGGTATTTAACAAATTCTCAAATAACACATGAAAATTGGTGACTAAAGCTTCGTACATGAAAATGGATAAAATAGATGCATCAACATTAAGAGAATTTCTTGATGAGGCTTAAAAATTCTTCTGGAGATTGCAAAATTCTAAAGTGAAGTAGCAAGTGAAGGTACTCACTCTATAATAGCACCTTAAGAAAGTTAAACTTGAGTCTTTCAAAATTTGTAGAACTATCTTGGTTCATGAAGGATGGTTGTTTTGGCTCATACTTCAATTTGAGGCTAAGTTGACATTGTTTAGTGTTTAATGCCTTCAAATGTAATTGTGGCTTGGATGACACTAGATTGTATTTTTAGATGGGTATTTTGAAAAATAATGTAGTATGGCTTTATCCAACTAATGTAGCTTGATTTGACAATAGTGAGTAAGTGGGATGCTAACCATGTCGTTTTCCACCTATAACACTATTAAGATCTATCATTCTAGCAAGAAGAGAGATCTAGCTTTTGATAATAGATGTGGCTTTCGAAGTTCTCATGTTTGTCCCTTCCATCAAAAGTCTGATTATAATACATAGTTTGATTCAAATTGGTAGAAAGCTCCTTTAAGAAAACTTCTTCAAAGATTTAGATCATGATAAGCTCAATCAAAATATGGAAAAACATCTCTAGATATATTATAACATCATTTTGGTTTTAAGACCAAATAGTAGGTTCATGAGCACATGCCTAGCTTGCAATATAAAACGAGAAAAATATCTTTTCCTTACACTAACTTAAAAAAGAAAATTTAACAGTGGCTTCAAGTGGGAAAAAAAAGTGGTGTTTTATGTAGTGTGCTGTTTAGTACATAAATTACACAGACAAGCAATATAAGAGAGCAAATCAAAACATCATAAGAAAATGTCACACCATGACTTTATGTGTATTATAATACGCAATTTTTTCTTTCTAGAAGAGTTGTGTTGATCCATTATTTACACTTAACACGAGTTGTTTAAGACACACTTTTGTCCCCATTGCACAAAAAAGTGTGTGTTGAACCCATGCTTGCTTGCTAGGACATAATTAGGGACGACAAAATTCAATTCTTTCCATTTGACATGAAAGGAGACTTGCTTATGTGTTAGGTTTGGTGATGGTAAAATCAAAGATCTATTAAGATTAATGGGGAAATGGCCTAGAACAAACCCTAGTTTTTATACCTTAAAGGACTTTTATGAGTAGTATAGAGTGATAAATATGACTCAATTGTGCTACTATTTTTGTGTGCATGCACTTATTCAATGGAATTACATTTTGTTTCACTTTTGCCATCTCTTGATAAGCACACATGTACCTAACTGTTGAAATGATGTCTGCAACTTTGTTGCTTTAGGCAATACTTTTTAGTACTTGATATAGGAGACTTTGGATGCACACTTTTACAGACATATTGTTAGGGCCATACAAGATTTCTTAGAGTAGACATGCATACAAAAAATAATGAAAGCCATGGAAATATACACTCACATTTGAAAATATCTTACATTGATCAATATACTCACATGTTTGACACATCATATCTTGCTTTCAATGTTCCCAATTGATAGTTGAAATTGTTTGATTGCTATATGTCTACATGAAGAGCATGCATGTGAAAGCATTCGATAACATTTGTTATGTAAGTGAGATATGGGTTTTTGGATTTTTATTTTTTTTAACACACTTTTATGCGATTTTTGCTACAACTCTAGTGTTAAGACTCTTTGTATCATGATCCTCTATGACAACCATTCTAACTTGATAACTACCGTTGACTTATGATCATACGTTTAAAGCTAAGAAATGAAGAAACTTAGAAGCAATTTGATGCACATTACACATAAATTACTAAAAGTATCTTAATTGTGCCTATACATCCTGACTTGGCAAAAATAAATATGTTGGTTTCAATTCTATTAAGGATCATAACTTGGTTTAAATCACCGTATGGAGCTCAATAGGTTTCACCATGTTTATTTCATTTCAAATTGAATGCAAAGCTCTTTATAGTGTGTATACCTGGCAATGTCAGCTTGAGCTTCTAAAATATGACTAAAATACTCACAGTAACAATAAAGTCTGATGATGCAAATCAAGATTAAAATTTACAATTTTGTTTTCAAATAATCAAAGAAATTATTTGCCACCTTTGTAAAGCTAAATTATAACCAAGGTATGTTTCTACTTTGTGCATTATGTGAATTTGAATAAGTCTCTTGGAAAAAGACATGCTAGTTAATGAAACTTGGCCACATAAAAAAGATAACAATTCTTTATAGCATTATGTAAGATAGTAATGGGTCATATGGGTTTGCAATTTAGTAGAGCATTTTGCAAGATAGTAATGAGTCAATCCATAATTTCACAATGAGTCTTTTAGGCTTGATATTTATTATAGTGTTACGTAGAACAAGAATGAATAATCACAAGTACATACATAAGCATAACAATTTTTTTGCCAAGAACGTATGAAAAGATTCATCCCTATGCTGAGAATATTATTTCAAAAGCCAGAACCAAGAGTGTCAAGACAATTTTTTAAGCATGCTCAAGGATTTAGAAACCAATATCTACAACTTCAAAATTGCTGCGCTTCTATAGTCTCAAAAAACTTATTGTAAAATCAAAAAAACTATTAGATAAGGTAGTTTTCTATATTAATTTGAAGATAACTATAGGGTGATAACAAAATTTATACAAGAAGTCACAATCTTGGCAAAGCCACTTAGACATCATTTAAGTTAGTAATATCAAGAAGTTCACCACACTGTCAAGTTTCTTCCACATGTCACACAATGATGCTAAATTCATAGCCTTTGGTTAAGAACAATAACATTCACAATTTAGAATTGTGCAAGTTTTGACTACCAAACATAGAACATAATCATTTGAATTCTTTCTCAAATTTCATGAAATAACATCAGCAAAAATTTCACTCTCTTGTCTTGATACATAATAGGATAATAAGAAAGCTCAAATAAAATGGAAAAGTTCACATCGAAAGATAGTTCCATTCACCAAAGGAACTTCCCTAGGCCTGCCAAAACAAAAAAAACAAACAAAGAGGAAGGGAGATCTAGGCCATGCTTAAGGGTCCATCCAACCCTAGAAAATTGCAAAAAGCTTCTTGAAAGCCACGCTTATCATTAAATATATTAAAGTCGAAATAGAAAATGGATACACCAAGATTATAGCCTCAAGATCTAGAGATAGAAGAATGGAATGGAAGAAGAGGTACAATGAAAAAAGAAGAAGAAGATAATAAACATTGCATGGATTGGAAAATTTTAGATGCTAATGAGAAATGTCTTGTTACCACCAATAAAAAAAAGATAAAAAAACAAAAACCCTAAGTTGTATCTCTTTTAGTTTATTGCTTTACTTATGGATTGATGCGATTGTCAAAACCTAAACTAATCACGACAACCAAATCCACAACTATTGCTACAAACTGCTCAATTAAGCAATGAAGATGCAAAATGCGTATGGAACCAAGAGGTGAAAGCATCTTTGCAAGCACCAACAATAGGAACACATCCCAATAGAGCTTACATAATTGTTGCTTTCATAAACTTGTTTTGCCCTAACACAACCGTATCAGAGCATAAGCCATACTGATCAGTATGAGGGCACAAAAGTATCAAGGCAAATCCGTGCCATATTGACCTTTTAGAACTCATGCATAATCATGATCGCCCATGAAGTATGGTAGGCAGTTAAGGCAAATCCATGCCATACCAACTACCCAAAAACAATCCACTCATAAACATAATAGCTACAATACTAGCCTTGGCTATTCAAGAATGTATTCGTAATGTCTCTTTCCTTGTAATAACAAAACCTAAAGAGTATACATCAAATGGTTGACGGAATAAAAAAAACAACTCTATAACAAATGTCGAATAGTTCTCGCTATTTTCTTATAAAGAAAATATGAAATGCTTTCCTGGCATTGTTCATATAATCTGAAAATACAAGTTGCTAAATGAAACGCGACGAAAAGAAAGTGTGCTTAGTTTTCATTCCGAAAAAAGAAAATTCAAATTTTTTGTTGACATTGTTTCAATAATACAAATCCAGACACAAGATCCTCATTTTTGGATTGATTTTCACCAATTCAATTGGATGTTGTTTACTTATTGACAATAAGATCTATGCAAACAAAAACTTTTTGCTCCTTAGTTGCCAACATAATCTTTTTGACACGTTTGAAGGTAAAGCTTGCTTGACTATTGTGTTCTTTGAGTTTGCCGAATTCAAATGAAGTTCATGGAAGAACGACACATGTGGCATGGCAAGCCACGTCGACGTACATGTCAACCACATGCAAGAGAGAGAGAGAGAGAGAGAGAGAGAGAGAGAGAGAGAGAGAGAGAGAGAGAGATTCATTCATTCATTCCAAGGGCATGAAAAATTTAAAAAACTGAGTTTGTGTTAAAACATGCCACATCACTATGCGAGCACAGATTCCAATACCCCTAGCCTTTATGAGGGAGAGCCAATAGCCCTTGAGTGCCCATCATGATAGTGCTAGTGCTCACATCATAATATGTTGTTGTAGTGCTCAAGTGCTAAGTAAGTAACATGGATAGAAAAAAACCAGGGGATTTGGCTAAACAATGCACTTGGACATTTTCAATACTCTGCATGATATTTTACTCTACAGCAAATCTGTTTTCACGTTGTCCTCTCTCTGTCTCTCTCACGCTCGTGGGAACGCGTTTTGTTTGTATTGTGGATCTCAATCGACATTTTCACACACTAGTTTTGCTCGCAACACATCTATTCTCTCGAGCACAAACTGAAGCTTAGGCACGAGCACGAGCCTTCAATAGAGTGTTGACAATAGCAATCTACGTTTGGTTTGTATGTTGCTAATTTTGGAGCTGCTGCGATGGACTCTGCCATCTGTTTGTTTGTTCTACGAATCTAATCCAGGTGTAGGAAAGTTTGGCTCAATGATTCCATCCTCTTCAGAAGGTGCTCTTTGGATCCATATTTGATGCTCACACCAATTACAAACATTCTGTTGGCAAGGGATCGTAGAATTGGTCTTGGTAAGTGGTATGTTGGTGATTGCTTTCATTTCTGTGCTTGAGGTCAGGAGTTCGACTCCAATTCCTCGCATAAATGAGGACACACAAGGCAAAAGCTGGCGTGCTACTCGTCTAAATAAATGATTTAGCTGTCTCGGAGCAGGGGTATGGTAAGCAAAAACTTGAAGTGCTTGCGAAATTAAGCAAGTCAATTTTCCAGGGTATGTTTCTGCTCATCTGCCAGTAAATAGTCGAGCAAAGCCTTGATGTGCTGCCTATTTAAGCGAGAGAATTTTGACAGGTGATTTCAGATCGTCAAAGCCTACAAAATGGTGAAAATCACATCAAAAGCAAGCCTACATGATGGAGATGCGCAATGCCATAACACTTGGCAGATCATTTATATGATCACATAGGTTTTATGATATGCTGTATTGTATATGGATCTGCAACTTTGCGTGCAATTCTTAACGAAATAATATTTGCCTATCACGTTCAAAGATTCAGAGAGTATGAAATGGAAAATTTTACACGTTGCTGCTAGAGCTATCTGAATTTGCTCCGCAGAATACCTTCAATTTTGAGAAGCAAGGGATGGCCTCCCAAAGAACAAAAAATTCCACAGGGGAATCCAGTATGAAAGCATTTGATAATAGAAATGTTGCACAAGTCCTGATGAGTCCTCGGGTATCGAGCGCTGGCACAAAGAGTCCGTTGAGTAGGCGAAGTTTGTCAGGCAAGCGTCTACAACTTGAGCAATTCTTTGCATCTGATTATCATTGGACGGATATCAATGCCAAAGATCCGTCCACAGCAGTGCTTCCCTCGTTTCCAGAGCCTCGCAAAGCAAACAAGTTTATAAGAGGAGAAAAAATTTGGTTCGGAAACTCTTTTCTGAGAAGAGGCTACACTTCTATTCAGTCCTTGTTGTCAAAAAAGAGTCGTACTCTTTGGATTGTGTACTTATTTGCGCTACTTATCATTATCTTTGCGAGCTTGAAGATAATGCCAGCGGGATATCTCAGAATGGACTTAAGGAGGCCCGAATTCTTGAAGGTTCGTCTATTCTCCTTATGCCTTGGAACTAATTAGCACATATATCTCCATTGAAAAATTGCAACGATCTCCGATCCATGTCACATGAGTAAGGAACAGATTATAAACTGCTATCATATGCTGGAGTAGCGTCTTGAGTTAGTAGGTTAAGAAATTGTACACGAGGGTATGTAAATCTGAAAGATGCTGCAATGATTATTACATTATTAAACGTACTAATGAAGTGTTTTCCATTATGAGCTGTAATCTTGTGCTTGAGTAGGGTTTCAATTTGTTAGGTTGAGCAACTTTACCAGAAACTATGTAAATTTGGATTTCCATAAAATGAAATTTGTGCTGCAGCGATTATTTTTATGATGAGTGCCAAATGTGGTAAACTGAAACAATTTTTATTTAGGATGTGACTTGACGTGATGCAATCATTTTCATGGTTGTCCAAATTTTGAATGTATTCTTGGCTCAAACTAAGTTTTGAAGGAACAAGTATTGGCTATGAATTTTAAATGCCTGCCCCTGTCAGTCTGTCTGTCTCTTCATCATTTTGTGTATGACTTCACTGAATTGGTCCCAGGGTTTTAATTATAGAATAATTGAATTTTGCATTTTTTGTGAAGTTCTTGTGACATTTGAAACATGAAAGACTTGAACCTAGCATACCAGATTCCTGCTTATCTGATTGTCATTTTATTGGCAATGCTGACTAATCGTATGTATTTTGAGCCTTGGCTTATGTTTGGAGATTGGAAAGTTTATGCAGGTCCAGCCAGGGAAATACTCGCTGAAAGCTGAACTGGAAACAATCTACAATGTGAAGAAAAACACCCAAAAAGAAGTGAGTTCTTTGGGTCAATCAACAAAAACTGTGAGTCTGCTGGATAGCAGCAGCATGGTGTGTCAGATTCGTCTTTTGATGGGAAATTGTGTTGAATAATATATGTTCTGTTACCCCATTGATACCATACTTGGAAAAGGCATACAATGTTTCTTTCAGTAGTATAGAGTTCTCACCTTTCTATTTTTTTTCAGATTGCAGCTGCATCCAAAGACATTTGGGAAAAGCCAAATAGTGACGGTTACGAGCAGTGCGTTAATCGTTCCACAAATTATAGAAGTAAGTTTAAAGTTTCTGCTGAGCTGTCTGGACATGCTTATGAAGGATGTTCTAGCATAGGCTTGACCATTTGGTGGAGTCCTTTGCTAGCTGGGAACAAAAATCGATAAAAGAGATTTTCGGAGTATTTTGTCATTTTCTGTCAATAACAATGGAACAAGCTTTCATTTGAAGTTAAGAATGTTTTCACTTACTATCCTAGAGTCACCATTGATACGGCTTTCATCTCCTTTTACTTTTGCTAATATGCTAATCTGAAAGCCAATATTTGGCCAATCTTTTCTGAGTGTTTCTCTGCAGCAGTCCTCTTAAAATGAAAGTTTCTTCTTTATCATTGCATACTCTCCTCAGGTCTATTTTGTAGGATATACTTCTGAAGCTTTGCCTCTATTTTTTGTGTTTGCTTTATGTGAAAACAAAACTTGCATTTGATTCATAAGTCAAAAAACGATGAACTAAGAGGAAATTTGACCAGAATTCATTATCTTGCTCATTTTGACCAGACTTCATACGTTTGTCACTCACATAATATAGTGAGTTTTTTCAAATTTCCAATATTGTCGTTATATCTTCATTTTATAAGAATTGATGATCAAGACTTATGTGCCCATGTGTTATGAACCTACGCAAAAATATTGGCATAATGAAAGCATAAAAAAACAAATTGCATTCACAAAGCAATCTCCAACTCAGAAAACTTGATGAATAACGATGGCCGCTGATAGACCAGGCAAATCTCCAACTAAGATCCTCAAAAAATGTAGAAACTCCCCTACAAGAAGCTTAGGACACCAAACTCATATAATGAGAAATGGTAGATCGTTGACCCCCGTTTATATTGAAATGGAAATAATCTAGAAGGTTTCAAATATGACCTACTGCAGGGTTTCAAATCCGGGTAAAACATAATAAATTAGGCCTATAAAAACAATTGACACCTTAGTAAGTTGCAAGTACTCATATGGCCATAATAAAGAAAGATGGACTATGCGGTGTATACCCATGTTATGAACTTAATCACAGATATTGGTATCAATCATAGTTACCAAGGAACGTGGGAAGGCTCTGTAGATGTGCCATGCATTCCCAGTGTTTTCTTGTTGGGAACGTGCCATGCATTCCTAGTGTTCTCTTGTTGGAGACGTGAGTTTGGCAACGTGACCAGGGAACACGTTCCCAAGGAATGGGAACGTGATTGGAAATGCGTTCCCTGGTCACAGTTTCTGCAAAGACTAAAAAATAGGATAAATGGAGGAGGAAGCTTTGGGAACGTGATTGGGAATGTGTTCCCTGGTCACAGTTTCTGCTAAGACCTAAAAACAATATAGATGAGAGAAGATTGTTTATATATGTGTACTTTCAATATACAAAATTCTATAAATTTTATGTTGACGTGGCGTTCCCGTTCCTGTTCCCATTTTTTAAAGGATGTTTTTGTTCCCGTTCCCGTGCTCGTTCCCGCCCTGGTAACTATGGTATCAATGAAAGCATAAAACAACAAATAGCATTCACAAAGCAATCTTCATGTTACACACAAGAAGATGGCAGATCTTGGAATTCGAGTGATAATCAGCAACTCTAATAGCATATTAAATGCATCAGAGAATGAAGATCAGCTCTGGCACAGAAGAATGTATCAGCTGAACATGAGGAGCCTCCTATATGACATGTGTACGAAAGACATAGTCACAGGTCTAAAGATATCAAGACCCGATATTGAGTTCTGCGAAGCCTGTCAGAAAGGCAAACAACATCGGAATCCATTCACACATGAGGGAAGAAGAGCCAAAGAAGTTCTTGAGCTCGTCCACTCAGATGTCTGTGGACCGATGAAAATGGATTCGCTCTCAGGATCGAGGTATTTCTAGACGTTCATAGATGACTACAGCCGGATGACTACGATCTACTACCTAAAGAAGAAATCTGAAGTGTTTGATTCCTTCAAGAAGTTCGTGGCATTTGCAGAGCGACACATCTCAAAGAAGATACAGATCATCAGATCTGACAATGGAGGTGAGTACAAGAGCAAAGAGTTTTCGAAATTCTGCCAAGAACAAGGGATCGAGCATTAGTTCACTCGTGCGTACACACTAGAATATAATGGTGTCGCGGAAAGAAGAAACAGGACGCTAGTCAAAGGAGCCAGATGCATGATGGCACAGGCTCAATTGCCAAGTCAATTCTGGGGTGAGGCAATAGCTGCAGCTGTACACCTGTAGAACAAATCAACAACGACAGCGCTGGAAAATAAGACACCGTATGAGATGTGGACAGGTAGAAAGCTTGATCTATCGTACGTACGTGTGTTTGGATGTGCAACATACAAGCACATTCCAAAGGAAAAGAGAAGCAAGCTTGACGATAAATCAGAGCAAACGATCATGGTCGGGTACTTGAACAGATTTCAAGTGTACAGACTCTACAACCCAACCACGAAAAAGGTTGTTTCGAGTAGAGATGGGAAGTTCGATGAGTCCACATTCCCTGGACTAAAAGATGAAAGAGGCCATGAGATCTTCACACTGCTGCCAATTCAAGAGGGAGATCGAGGACAAACGTCAAATTAGAATGCTGAGCCACAGACTCCAGAGAAGCAGGAAGAAGCAGAAGATCAACCCCACGAACAAGAAACGTTCGAGCAGCGACGAAACAAACCCAGAAGGTCAACAAGACAAAGAAGACCTCCAGACCGTTATGCTGACAATCTTCAGTGGAGCGAAGACACGCAATTTGAGTACTGATAGGCCGGTGAGTTAGCCATTTACAATAGAATAATTACAATTTACAATCTACATTGGGCAAGGGATTCAAAGTACATGTGACACTTCAACTAAGATAACTTAATGATTAATGATGGCTAATTATAGCCCAATCAAATTTCCAACTAACATCTTTAGAAAACGTAGAAACTCCCTAACAAAAAGCTCAAAACACCAAACTTACAATTTGAGAAATGGTAGATCTCTAGCCCTACTTATACTAAATTGAAAGAATCTAGAAGTTTCCAAATTTGACCTCCTATAGTGTTCCAAATCAGGGCATTTAGCTTTATTGAAATAAAGGGGGTTTTAAATGACAAATTAGGCCTACAAAAACCCTAGTAAGTTGTGGGTACTCATATGTCCATAACAGAGAAATTTTGACTATGTGGTCTATGTCCATAACACCATGTAAATCTTCAACTTCTGAGTCTTCATATGCATTGTTTCTTTTCTTTTTTTGCCCATGTTTGCCCTTTTAATTTTCTCTTTTTAGTTGTGACCCATCTTTGGCATCATTCAATAGTTATCAGTCAGAACTTTAGAAGTTAGCACTGCAAGATTTAGTTTTACAAAATGATTTAGATACCTAAGAATCACTTGAGATGCTTTTGACTCGAATGACCTGTAATTATTAAGAATTGGATCAAAGTTATGACCAAAACATTCACAGAGAGAGAGAGAGAGAGAGAGAGAGAGAGAGAGAGAGAGAGAGAGAGAGAGAGAGAGAGAGAAAGTATTATCAATGTCTTTTGCATGCCACATGGCATTTAAGACCAAAGATGTACGTTGGCACCTAGATGGATCAATATCGCTGAAAAAAACTTACAACGAAGTATTTTCTGTTTGTGTTACTATGTAGCATGATCTGTGTTACTGTGTAGCATGATCTGTGTTCCTGGACAATTGTCAAAGCACACTACCACAACTATCAAAGCTACTAAAACTTTTAAAAGTCTATTATCAAAATGAATATTGCCACCTCTGTAGATCACAAATCTACCTGTAGCTTTTGCTTTCTATAGGGCTTTTTTACGTTTTCAAAATTTTACAAAAGTAAGATCTGCATCCAAAATGATCTTAGTATTTTTAGTTTAGATCGGTGTCATGGCACATCTCATCTAGACTCCATTGTGGTGAAGCATGGGAGAAGAGTACTAGTGTTTTTCTCGGTACACCAAGTTGTGTCCAAACCTTTGCTGTGGTGTTAAAGATTTTTGTCTAAAATAGTTTTGGCT
Source organism: Diphasiastrum complanatum (assembly GCA_029204225.1). Lineage (NCBI taxonomy): Eukaryota > Viridiplantae > Streptophyta > Lycopodiopsida > Lycopodiales > Lycopodiaceae > Diphasiastrum > Diphasiastrum complanatum. The sequence goes on from CM055097.1 coordinate 30,622,069, forward strand.
TCTCCAAGAGCATCTCGAGAATCAGGGATGCCCAATCGATCTAGAGAGATGCTGGCCCAATATGATAACATGAGTCTTTTACACAGTCTTAGCTACATATAAAACAATCGGGGTGACCAAGGTATCAAAGAGTAGACACTTGCTCTCAACATCTTCAATATGCCTCTGGTAACTAAGTCTCTCCATGTTGACTAGGGAGGCCTTTCCCTTCCCTAGTTGACCCATGGTTGCTAAAAATAGGTCGTGTAAAAGTGACTGCTAGGTAAATATAAGATGAGACAAGGTCTGATTGTCTAGGTAGAATAGTCGCCTCCGTGCAAGTGGTCTGGATATATTGAAGACCATGATCTTGGTCTTCTAGATCTTAACCTCTAACCCCCACCTCTTTGCAAAGTTGGAGACTTGGGAAGTCAAAGTACCGAAGCTCCTAGTTTTAATTCAAGATTATAGAGAATTAGTTGATTTTCATGTTTTAAATCTAGCATGCATAGATATAATTCTAGGCTATGAGTGGTTATAAGAAATCTCCTGATATTGATTTTGAGAAGCATGTGCTCCTGATATTCAGGGAGAGAGATAGAATTAGCAGTGTGCCTAGATGCCTCTCTAAACCTTCCCTCCAAGGTGAAATCAGTATAATACTATTAGAATAAAGTAGAATAGAGATCACAATGTCACATAAATTGTAGCCTTGTCCACTGTGTGTGTGTGTGTGTGTGTGAGAGAGAGAGAGAGAGAGAGAGAGAGAGAGAGAGAGAGAGAGAGAGAGAGAGAGAGAGAGAGAGAGAATTGGCACTAATCTACTGTATGTCTCAGTCCGACAATTTGACCTAATTATAACAGCTAGGTCACACGATATATTTTGGAGAGAGAGAGAGAGAGAGAGAGAGAGAGAGAGAGAGAGAGAGAGAGAGAGAGAGTAATTTGGTGTATGTCTCGGTCCGACAATTTGACCTAATTACACAGCTAGGTCAAACGATATATCTTGTGGGCCCAAAAATGAGCTTTCAATAATGAAGGCCTTAGTTAGTGTCAAGAACAAATGTTGGGTCCAAAGTACCTAAATTAGCAAGTGACATAGTTACGCTCACAAATTTGCTAGCCTTTGTAAAGGAGATGAAAATGAAAGAGATGTCACACAGGTTAGGGGAGAGAAGGAGAAATTATCAATAGAGGATTCCTAGTGTTGCCTCTCTCCCTGGCCTAGTCTTTGTAAAAAAGAATGCATTTTAACAAGGGGCACCATGACAAGTTGAAAATGGCATCAAAGAAATAACAAGGGCCTCTTTAGAGTATTCTCTAGGGACCATGGATTTTACTCCATACATCTTTCTAGTCTGATTGAACATTCTTCCCAATGCTTGAAGCTACATTGAAAATATGTTAGATATTTATAACTTGTTTTTATTCCCAAGCATAGTTGTCGCGAATCGCGATTCGTAGCAGAGAGTCGTTGTTCAAAATTTTTCTTTTGAATTGGTTTTTGGCACATTGTTTCAGCTTTATATCTACCTTGAGATGGACCATACTATACCTTAAACTACTTACAACCTGCATAAATGCAGTGCTCAAAAGCTTCAAGCTGATACCCATATCGCCCACCAAATTCAAAAAGAAAAAAGATTCTCTAAACTCCATAGTATTGGGGAAACGCATTTCCTGGCACTTTTTGGCTGGGAAATGCATTTCCCAGCATATCTTGTTTACCTGAATATGGGAAACGCCCTTGGGAAACAGTTGTTTCCCCATCACGGAAATGCGTTTCCCTGATGGGAAACGTTTGTTTCCTAGAACACCTTTTGTTGGGAAACATTTTTTTAACCATGAAAAAATGACCTTGAATGCTGTGAGAAAGTATTTCTGCCTATTTCAGACTCGAGCTAGAAACAATCATGATTTTGACTAGAAACTCTCTTTCTCAGAAAACAGGATCGCTAGACAGCAAGCTATTCAGAACTTTTGCTACAAGAGTTTTCTATAGTATCTAGATTCTAGATTATATGTCATATGATGTGTATCATTTTCCCGTTTATCGTATCTCGTTTCTCATTTCCTGAGGGGGCCCAAAACTATGCTAAAGTCTAACTAGAACTGCGAATTGCGGTTGCAAATTGCGATTTGCTGCAACTATGTTCCCAAATTGCATGTATTCAATCAAGATCTGGCCATTTTTCCTAGATTTCACGAAGCACTTTAGTATTTTTGTCTTTCTTGTCCTGGCTTTCAAAATCTTCTCAAGAAATGTGCATGAAAACCCAAGGATTGTGAAATTTGATTTGTTTAGAGAACTATTAGGTTAGAGATTGAATGTTCTCGATTGTGTATTACTGATATGATGTTAGGAATCCATTGTCTCGCAGAGTTGTTTGAAGGTTTTTGTTGGTTATTTAAAGATTGTTTGGCCTTACTAGATCTTGAATGCAATTTGTCTTTTGTTAGGTCATATTTCTGCTATCACATTTTGACAAGATAAATTTATCTATCAATTGAATTTATACAATTTTTTGGGGTTTGGTAAGCAACAATGGTTGATAAAAACTCTACAACTTCAAGTGGAACGACTATTGACGGCATGCCCCATTATCTTTTTAGATTTTTCAACAATTGAGTCTAACTTAATGGAATGAACAACTGTAATAGGTAAAGAGACTAGCAAGTGGAGATATTACTTACATAGGTGAAAAATATGACCTTCCCTAACTTAGGTTTCCGGCCTGAGCAATATACGAGGGAGAAGAGGGATAAGAAATTAGAAATGATGAGAGGATTGTGTAGCAAAATGCAATAGCTACTTTAATCTCCATTATATTCCTGAAGAAAAAAGAAAAAAGACTGTAGTTCTATCTTGTCATGGCAAAGCATCCCACGCGCCAACCACTTGGGGGAATAGTTCATGGAGCTCTTCAAGAAATCATTCAATTGATGATTTAGACTATCGATTGCAAAATGGGAAATAAAAGTCTGGTTACTTACATTCAAGAATTTATGGATTTGTTGAGTAAGGTTCTGTCATTCTATTCAAAATTGGCTTTGTAAATCAACATGATCTTAGAGGTTGGAAGGCCCGATGGGCTGAATTGATGCAAGAGTTCGATCATGAGATCCGATATATCAAAGGCAACTCTAATCAAGTTGCGGATGCACGAATAGGTGAATTTCATTCACTCCGATTTCCACATATCTGTATTTTTTAATCATAGGATTGTATGAAAATGATTCTCGTTTTGGTCGTACATGGAAGATTGTTTAGACTGAATTAAATGAGTGGAATTGAGACAAGCTCACAAGGGTCTCAGTTAGATAGGAAAGATAAGAATGTTGTAGAACAATATACCATTCAAAATGGATTGTTATTTCAAAATGGGAAAAATTTTTGTACTAGGGGATTTGAATTTCATGGCATACCTTGTGTAGGAAACCCAAATATACTTAGAACTTTGGACTTCATAAAAAGAGAGTTTTGTTGGCCAAAATCAAGTCTTTTGTAGAGTCTTATGTGATAAATTGTAAACCATGCTGATAAGAGATGGAAAAGTATAGCTATGGATTTTTTTAGTTGGACTACCTAGGACCCTATGACAAAATGATTCTATTTGGGTGGTGGTTGATAGATCTCACAAAGCTATCTGAATCAACCAAAGCACACCAAAGTAGGTACCAAAAATCCACTTTATTGAATTTTACAATCTACAAGTCTAACGTGTTCACACTGAGGCAGGATTATAAGTACATGACATTCCTTCCCTCTTCAAGGAACATCATCCGTGATGGTAAAATAAGGATACTGTGCATGCAAAGTGTGTGCGGTCTCCTAGATAGCATAAGTAAGAGGTCTACCGTGCCACACAACCAAGTACTCACGGATCAGACAGTTTCTAATCCTTCTCTCTCTTCGGTCAAATACTATGTCAGGTCCGTGCATCACCTCTCCATGCTTTTGAAACAAAACAAGTCCATCAGTCAGCTAGTTATCACCCTCATGTAAAACCCTCTTTAAGCATGAAACATGAAAAACAGGATGAACTTTATAATCTTGAGGTAACGCTAGTTTATAAGCAACATCAAGAAGCTTTTTAACTATTTTCCAGGGTACATAATAACGCGGAGATAACTCATAGCACTTCCCTATCTTAAGAGAAGGTGAGTCCTTTGAAATCAGGAGAAACACCATGTCTCCTTCCTCGAACTCTATCTACTGCACTAGATATTCCTACAGTAATTGGACTAGCTGGCCTAAAACCATAGTTCAACTCAAAAGGACTCATCTGAGTAGAAGCATTTTTTTTATAATATTTCTCCGTTGTGTTTGCTTAACACTTACGTACGCCCTAAGCATGTCCTCTATGAATTCATCCGAGTAGAAGCATTTTTTTTATAATATTTCTCCGTTGTGTTTGCTTAACACTTACATACGCGCCCTAAGCATTTTGCTTAACTCTCTCTATTTGACCATCCATTTCAGGATGACCAGTGCTGCTCATTCTCAACTGCACCTCGAGCTTATCCATTACGGCAATCCAAAAATGACTCGTAAAGCGTGTATTTCTACATAACTCATGGTCTTAATACATGCTATATGAATAGATCAGCTACCCTAACTGTATCTATCTTTTTATGGGTTGGTATGAAATGAGCCATTTTTATGAGTTTGTCAACCACAACCATTTTGGCAGCATGTTGAAGCTTCGTACGAGGGAAGTGTGTAATAAAATCCATTGAAACACTCTCCCATCTTCCCTCTGAAATAGGCAAAGGGTGTAACGATCCAAGAACTTTAATCCTTTCGACTTTGTTAACTTGACACTTAAAACAATGTGTCACATAACTATGGACATCTTCATTAATCGGCCACCATAAATTATGTTGAATCAAAACACGTCTTATCCACACCAGGATGACCTGCACTAGGGCACATGAGTATCCCAGGCTATGTAAGGCTTCCGCATCGCGTGCCAACACATTCCCAGAACGACATCAAAGCGCGCCAAACGAGCTATCTTAATATCCAAATCAGAATAACTCTGAATAGTTAAGGGCATACTTACAACCCTCATGTCCCAAATCCCCGTACCCTTTCCATTAGCCATCTCAACTGTGTATTGGTACTTGGACGGTTGTGTGCTCACTCTTAACTTCTTAACAAGAGTTGAGTTAAGGACGTTATGCGAGGACCCGGTGTCAAATAGAACTAAAATACTTCTACCACAAAGATGTCCACGCATAACTATCAAGGAAGTGTCAAGAAATTGATACCCATGTTGTGCCGCTTTTGATAACATCACTTGAGGAGCTGTGTCCACCTTCCACACCATAGAAACATTCATCAATCGAAGAACATTAGAATTAGCTTCTTGTGAGATCTCTTTTACTTCCATTGGCTACTACTGTTGCTCTACTTGAAGATTATAAGTAGTTCTAATCTGGTTACGTGGAAATTCCTTCCACCGATGTTGTCCTAAGCATCCAAAGCATAAATTCTCTCTTTTTGCTCTGTCTTGGTCCTATGGCGACAACATGAACAGTTGACCCCCTTGGGGCATTAGGCCACCCATACAACCCTTTGCCTTTCGGAGCACCAACCCCTTGACCCCTTTGGCCACCTAGAGCCTTCCCTTGCCCTTGCCCTTGCCCTTGCCATTGGCCTTTGAACTTCTTGAATTTGTGCTTACCCCAAGGCATTTGGCCCCCTTTTGCCTGACCACCCGAGGTTCCCGCAGCTGGTTCATGGGACTTCTTCCCATCTTCATAGTAGATAGCCATCTGAATGGCATTCTAGACAATATGTGTTTGCTCCTTTCTCACAAATGGCCACAAACTCTCCCTAAGTCCTTTGATAAAATGAAATACCTTATAAATACATAGGCACTTCCTCAGGGATTCTCAGCAACGCCACTCTATATCGATCAACATATTCTTGAATTGACCAATTCCCTTGCTTGAGGCCTCGTCCACAGTTGCACGACTCAATTCTTCTCATCAAGAGGCTCCCAATTTTGTACAAACATCTGTCAAAATCCTTCCCATGAATCCTATACAAGGCCATCCTTTTCAACTTTCCTCCACCATCGTTGTGCCGATTCCTATAACTGATACATAGCTTCAACAATCATCTCTGAATCATCAGCAATTCCAGGCGCATGGCCAGGCTTCATGAACTTTTTTGGATGAGAACTCTTCAATTCTTTTTTCCTAGAGGTTATAATCTTGAGGGTAAGTCTAAGTTACAAAAGAGTAGAAATTTTGCCAAAAAAACTTCCATGTTGTGGGAGAACCCATTCTAGCCTAAAAACGTTACACCTTACGTTCGCAATGGTTTGAAAGTTTGGAAACCTATATCACATCATCTAACCCCTCCTTCAGATTGCTACATTCCACAAGTTGTGGTCACACCTTCTCCTCCCCTTCCGTATCTTCGTCCTACTTCTAAGACTCCCAATTTTTTGCCCCCTAGTAATTATGTTGTCTCTAGAACGTTTGGTTATAGAGATTACAGAAGGAGGGTTTACTTTATTTGGATGTTGTTATGACTTTGGGTAAGTTCTATCTCAATATGTTTAATAGATACAATCCTAAGAACTTGTTTCGGTTTGCTCTATACTTTAGACAATGTCTTGTCAAGATCTAGGTATTTCTCATTCTCACTTTTATCAACTTAAAACCCTTGTAAGTCGCTTTTTCAATTCCAAAGCTAATGTTAAAACTAAACGTCTTACCTCTAGTAAGGATCTACTCATCACAATTTTTACTAAGAATCATCCAGTGGTTGCTTGAAAATATGTTAAAACTATAGGACAAAAGGCCTATATTATGCCAAAACTGGTCAGAATCTTTTGAAAAAGAAAAAGTTGTCTACCCTTAATAGCCCTTGTTCTTGTGGTGACTCCTTTTTTTCGAAGTCATTTTGTTACTGCAGATACATCAATCATTCCCTCATCGTTTTGAAAGAGTCCTTTTCACTAAATTTCGTCCTCCTCTTTCAATAGATGTTTGCTTGTTAAAATCTAAAACGACGAGTATTAATTATTTCATTTACCATATTGAAGAATCTTTTGGAGTCCATGGTTTGTTATCAGAATGGAAAGCTAAAGTTCTAAGTTACGTAACTATGAGTTTGTAAAAAGTCTCATCTGTCCCATCTTCTAATACTCATACTTCATTTTTTAATGAGGAGGAAGTTCTTCTTCGTAAGTTTCATAGACGTTTTGTCATTTCATATGTGGATAAATGCTGAAACAATTTTGTATATGTTTGCAAGAAATTCTATTTGATTGAATGAAGTCCATTCTCCAGTGGGAACATATAACGCTTGTTCTCTTCCAACTATAAGTGTAATAAAATATCATCAAGATTTTTGTGATTCTTAAAATTTTAATTGTTACCGAAATATTCCATTTCTTTGTGCTGCATGGAAATTTCATAAAGTTCCTAAAAGGCCTAGGTTTATTGCAGCAGCTTATAAAACTACGCTGACTGACCTTTCTAAGTGACTAAGTAATTGTTTCAAAGCGTTGCTTCCTTCTATTAATGAGCTTTGGATAAACTTACTTAAAGGACGTAGATATTCTTGTTAGTTGTAGTTGATTTTAAACAATTCTGTAGGGTATTATAGTAATAAAGTTTTTCAACTCCTCTCGTACTTTAGAAGAAAAATCCAACCTATGCTTTTTAAAGCCTATGACTTCACGACTCTTTACACTAAAATCAATTTGGAAGATTTGAAGTTTCATCTTAATAAGCCAATTCGAGCTAAAGGACACTCGATGCAAAGCTTTAAAAGTTGAAAAAAGTGCTTTGCATTTTGAGTTTTGTTGGCTCAAGAACAAAATCAAGAAGTCGATTCAAAGAAGAAAAGATTTACTAAAATAGTTGATGTTGAAGATGTTTGTTCTTGGCTACACTTTCTCTTGGATAACTTGCATTTTGTTTTAGGTGATTCGCTTTTTCAACAAACAATAGGTATTCCCATGGGTACTAATTGTGTTGTTCATCTAGATAACTTTTATCGTTTCTCTTATGAATTTGAATTTATACAAAGATTAGTTTCTTGTTGTACTTGTCCCATCTTATTGCATAAATTAACTCATGTTAGAAGATATATTGCTGACTTATTTGTTCTCTGATCTTCCTAATTTTGGTAGTTTTCTATAGAAAGACCCTAACATTTTTGGTGGAGGAATCTATCCTAAAGACTCGTGTGAACTTAATTGTACAACTAGTGATGATAAGTGCAATTTTTTAGACGTGTCTATAATCTAGGCTAAAGTCAGGTTGATCGGTTCTGATAAAAGGCGGCAACCAAAATACAGTAACGTGAACATAATTCGCATGCCTCATATTTCTTCAATATTTCAGATTTTGTTAAATATGGAGTGATCTTCTCAACTCTTCAGATTTTCTCGACTTTGTACTAGTAGAGATTAGATGCCTTTGTGTAGACCAGTTTCAATCTAATCATTTTTTTACTGCATAAGGGGTAACTCGTTCAAGAAAATCATAAGAAAAGTTCGAACTGTTTTAGACACTTTTGGTTTTAATCTTTGGTATTTCAGCTTATGGGTATGTTTAAGATAATAAAAAATAGATTCCAAAAAGGTGGGGAGGTAAGGAGGCCTCTTTGTTTCTAGTATTTTGTCTTTGTTTCAATTAACTTGTCTACATATTATGATCCTTGTATTTATTTATTTTTATTTTTATTTTTAGTTAAGGATTTTGAATTTCATTTTATTTAAATTTTTATTCTTTATTATTATTTTTTCTTTCTTCTTATTGATTGTCTTTTCCTTCTTAGTCAACATTGGGTCCTACCCAAGAAAATCCGGGTTCTTTCAAAACCCAGTTAGCAACTTATGCTTGGGTACTATGAGACATAAGCAACGTTGTTAGGCTAAGATTTTTTTGTTTATGAATGTTATATTATTCTTTTGACTTAGATCCTATGACTTTTTGAGTTGCTCGTATATTGTTTTCTAAGCTTTACCTTATGACATCATTGACTTCTCTGTTATAAATTTGTGAAATTGGGATATATTCTAATTTCACAAATAAGCATTGATACTTATGTACTAGATGTCATGTTGCGGTGGAAGACGAAATATATTAACGGTCATAAGGTTGTAGATTTCTTGCATGAGTTGCAAGAAATGTTGCAAATTAGCTCATGAGAGGACGACATTGCTCAAGGACAAGGCTAAACGTTATGCGAATTTCAAAAGATCTCCTAGAGAATTTAAGGCGGATGATTGGGTATATTTTAGGATTCCAAATTTTTTAAGAATATGCTGATGAGGGAAGCTTTACAAACTACCTACTAGATATCGTGAACCATTTCAAATCATTAAAAAACTTAGTTCTTCTTACAAAGATAAGATCACAACTTACACAATATTTCTTGTAAGTTGATTGAAATTGAATCCAAATGAAGGTGATACTCTTGGATCTATAGAAGATATAGCCCAATTGGAGGATTTAGAGCTCAGTGTGCCTTTGGAACCTAAAAAGTACTCAGGATTAGACATAAACAATTGAAAAAT